>CM070604.1:2504903-3207403 GCA_036346395.1 Hsuehochloa calcarea | reverse complement strand
TCAAAGGTTGTCAAACATACGTACCGATATGAGCTAAGTTAAACATTGCAAGAAGCAGGCCACCCTCCAATGAGTTTCCCATAAATATAGAACCAAATGCTGCAAGAGCCATGAGGACATGGATATTTATTTTTCCATCAGCAATATTTACAAGAGCATCAAGTGCTGCAGAAACCTACAAAATAAGCAGGAAAAAGTCACATAAGTGTTCCATTGACAAGCAATCTCAAGACAACGAATTATTCTGTTTCTTCCGTGTTAAGGAGCAAAGCAAGCATAGCACAGTTTCATGTTCATTGAAACTAGCTGGAACAAATTTCTTTGTAAACAGAAATACAAAACAGTAGCTTTTATTGTTAGTATCGAACTATCAATCAGTACAGAAGAGATTTCTGTAGTTTGGATATGAATTTTTTTATGGTGTAGATTATTATCGATGTTACCTCCTTTTTTTTCATTTTGAGTATTTTCTGTGTTGGTCTATTGCTAAAATCAACATGGCTTGAAGACCTGCACCTAATATAGGGTCTGCCCTAGATATTACCGCCCAAACCAGTACTAAAGTATGAAAGTTGTCATTTCAGCTGTTCAGAAGCTTTAGTTGAAAGTTCATGCTGGTCAATTTTATTAGCTTGAAGAAGTACCTCAAGGTTCTGTAATGGTATCACATGAACAGTGACTATATAAACTTTTATGAGCAAATTTCTCAACGAAACTCAATTCCATGAAAGTGTACATCAAAACTTTCTATAATGGATAAAGTCCTCAGAATGTGCCTAACATTAGAATGAACCCCCAATCTGATAGCTCTAAATTTCTAACCACTCAATCAGCGCTACAAATACTGAAGTAACAATCAGCACTACATGCACGCCAACTATTTTCTCTGAAAACGCCAACTATTCAGCACAACATGCTCTGTTAGTGAAACCAACTGTGGGCATAGATTGTCATTGAAACTTCAACTGCTGCTAACTACCCCTTACTCAAAACTAACAAAGGACCAGAGTCCGTGGGCATTACCCCGACAAGAGGGAAGGCGACGGAGATGAGTGCGGCCTGCAGACGGCTGACGGAGTTGAGCGGCGCGACGTGCGGGCAGGCGGCAGCGATAAGGAGGAGGCCGAGGGAGATGCAGCAGAGCTGCAGGTGCTCCCGCAGCGCGTCGGCGACGTCGGCCCACCCGATCGCCCTCGCCACCCGCATGACCGCCGCGCCCCCGCCTCCCCCGTGCACGTCCACCCCATGGTGGGCGTGCCCATGCCCGTGGCCATGGTGGTGGTCGTCGTGGCCGTGGCCGTGGTGATGGTGGTGGTCGTGGCCGCCGTGGGCGCGGGGGGTGAAGGGCAGGGAGCGACGCGCGAGGAGGAGCGGGGGTTTAGGAGCTAGGGATAGGGATTTGGACTGGAGATGGGGAGCGCAGCGGCGGCGGGGGTGGGGGAAGGGAGGGGGCCTGGACAGGCGGAGGAGGTGGGCAGATGGCGGGAGCGGCGGCGCGGCGGAGGAGGAGGCGGAGGCGGTGAGGAACTGCATCGCACGTCGTGGCGCGGCGGGGGATCGCGTCGCGCCGGCGGGGCGTGTGGTGGTGGCCTCGTGGTGGTGGTGAGCTCAGGAGGAAGTCTGGTCCATGGTTCGGGCTTGGACTTTTGTGCCGGAGCGTGTGGAGGCTGGGGAGGCTGCGAGCCAGATGATGGCGATTGGCGATGCCGAGCCGGGGTTGGGTGGGACCCGGTCGGTGTTTGGTTTCGCCTAATCGTGTCGTCACTGTGTTGATGATGACTTTGACGGTCGGTTTTCCGAGATGAAGTGGCAGCAAGCAGCAAGCAGCAAGCAGCAAGCAGCAAGCAGCAAAAACTAAACTTGCTTGGGAAAACTATCCGTGTGGCATTCCAATAGTCGGAATCTAGAGAAATAACATTGTATTCATATCTGATTAACTGATAACACCGTGAACAACAAATTGATAATAATAATAATACACACGGGTTAAAATAATGGTTTTACCCCCCCCCCCATCCTCTCTTCTCCGGCCGAGCTGTGCCACCTTCCCCGAGCACGTTGTCACCACTGGTCTACAAGCCGTGACGCCTCCTCTGAGTCGTGCCGCTGCTGGTCTCCAAGCACGAAACCACTGTCGGTCCGCGCCGCCTCTGTCGATCTCCAAATTGTGTCGTGTCGATGTGCTCGTGGCAGCGCGGCGCGGCATCGCCTCAGCATCGATCTCCAAGCAGCAACGATAGCGCGACCGGAAGAGGCGTGGCACAGCCGAAAAGAGAGACCTCAAAAGGAGACACCGAAGTTGGGGAAGAAGGGAGACAATTGTGTCTTTTTGAAAAATTAGTGATGGGATATTCCTTTAGGGTGTTGTTTTCTAGATTTTTTTAACATTTTGAATGTTATTTAACAGTCAAATTCCATTTTGATGTTATTTCTCTAATTTTAACTTTTTGCGATGTTACTGACCTAATTACCCCCCAACTTGCCATAGTTGTCGCACTGTTTTACTTCAGCTAGAAAAATTTATGAAGTGGATTTAGAGAAAGATTAATAACTCAATAGATGCTCTATGGGGTGTTATATAGAGCGTGTGTGTCATTAATAATAGAGTAAAATGCATAGCGGATAATTGAACTTGTCCATGTGCACTATCTGGATCATGGTACCTTTAAAATGCACATTTAAATAATTAAAGTGATGAACCATTGATGTCCTAATTTGGGCCGATCTTTCGATGAAATGATAAATTCGGTAGAAGTCGCTAAACTCTCACTATCCTGGCTACAAACTCGCAATGCTCGAAACCGCGCAATCGCTGAACTGCTCGACAAGTCGTTATCAATTGTGCACGAATACCCAGATGACCTAATCATGAAGATCAATTTCTACATACACCGAAGAAGCACGCAATAACAAGGTGAAACGCAATCTGAAATTGCAAATATGATTGAAATTGTATTGATAAGTGGGGTTCTGAATAACAATATCGCTATTGATCTCGCCGAACAAGAGGACAAAGTATAAAGTAGCAAAGCTAAACTTCAATCAACAAAACCCATCAAACCCTGGGTGGTGGCCACTATGTAAAGGAGGAAGAGAGGGGAGGCGGCCGCCGGTACTGTTCACACGTGAACAGTACCATATAAATAGTACTAAACCCTAGGTGTACAGCCCGAATTACAAGGCTTATGACCCATTAGCATAGGTGGCGCAGCACTAAGTTCTTTTACTCAAATATTGCTAAGTGTTGGCTTAAACAACTTGATATATAGTCTTCATACTAGATTCTGTTAAGCTTCAGTATAGAAATATCCATTCCTCATATGATCATCTACATACTTGGTGCTGCCATCATCTCCATTTAGCTTGCCTCCTGAACATTGATTTCTACGTAAAATAATATCACGTGTTTTAGACAGCATCATAGAATCATAGAATATGGATGCACTCCGAGAAACGAAATCACCTGATAATTTAGTTGGCAAGCACGTGCTCTAGTAATTGGTCCTTGCACATCAGAAGTTGTTAGACCGAAGAGGCGACTAGAGGGGGGTTGAATAGGAGCACGCTCACTTTTTCACAAATAATTGATTCAATAATATTTCACTCCAGTAGCTATGAAAGCTATGAAGATCAGTATATCAGTACAGCGGAAGACTAATATTGAATCCAATTTAAAACCCCTAAGCAATACGACAAAACAACAAAGATTGAAACAATTCAATGCACTGGCGGTCTGACCTCTGGCCTTGGGTGGTCTGACCAATTCCCTGGCGGTCTGACCTCTGGCCTTGGGCGGTCTGACCGATTTTCTCCAGAACAGAAGAACCTCCCCGAAGACGAAGATGAAAATAGATGAAACTTTTGATCTACTAATCCAAACTTGATGAAACTTGGAACACACCTTCTCTATGATATCAGGAAGTTATTCCAATCGAAGATTGTGATAATTCTGGGAAGAATAGCGATCCTTTTCGATTTGATTGAAGAAAGGTTCAAAACCGGGTCAAAACGAAAACTAGGTCAAAACTCTTGCTCGTGGGTAATTGATGATCAAGATGATCCTAGATAGATTCCCACACGACACAGCAATAGATCACGTGAAGAAACCAAATAAAAACTCACGGATCAAAGAAAGACCAAAAATCATCAAATAGAGGGAAAGAACGCAATGAGATAAAACATTGATCAAGCTTTCCTTTGATTGATTGATATGATCTGTGATTACAGCCACTCCATCAATGGAGGACAATGCTCAATCCAAGAGCACGAAAATTACATCAAAACATCAAGAACCCTAGCCTCCACAAAAACTCTCCCTAAGAAAATTAGGGTTTACAAAATAGCAAAAGAGACGAAGAGGTGGTGCAGCCACCACTCTTTCCTATTTATAGTGGAGGCTTAGACCTTCTAGAAGTTTGATCCTATTGGGCTCCCGTTAAGGCCTAAAATAAACGGGTCACATACGCACGCATTTTAATACGCCGTCTTTAACACCTCTTGACCTAACTAGCTACACCTTGCGCCATCTTGCGCCTCGGATTAGCTAATAGGTCATCCTTGTCCATCTTGCACCACGCTTGAGTACATTGACCTCACCCGGCATTGTCGATCGTTCTGGACCTCAGCTCTCCATGCCTAGTCCCGTTCATCCTCGCCGTTGACCGTCATTGACCACCAAGCAACATGCACAACAATAGACAAGTAAACCGAATTTGGGAACAAGTTCTTCACAACTTGACCCATGTTAGTCAAAACATGCATCATGCAACATATATACCCTGAAACTCATGACTTTGACCTAACAACCGAATATCGTCGCCTCGAAGACCGATGATCAAAGTAAAAACCGTCAGACCGCCCCTAGGGCCGGTCAGAACGCCAGCTGGGACTTAGCCGATTTTCAACCTCTGAAAACTGAAACCTAGTGGAATTTTAAAACCAATAGAACTTTTGACTTGAGACTCCAAAAATTATGGGACCAAGTGCAATAGAATCCCCTCTCTTGCCTACTCCCTCTATTTTTGGCCCAGCTCAATTCAACACATTTGAAGATTTCCGGTCCGACCGCCGCTTATGGCCGGTCGGACCGATTTGGGACCGGTCTGACCACCGCCCTGGCCGTTCAGACCGATTCTGGCCTGACAGTACTGAACTTTGCCGAAAACATATGAAACGACAAACCGTAAACGCCATTGTCAATTTTCACATCATCTTAATATCTGGAGCATACCCCCCTGATATCCACAGAAGTAGTTGGGATGGTTGTATCAGTGGAAGGGATGTTCTCATCATAAAGTGTGTTAAGTGGTTCATTGGGCCGTCACAATCGCGCACACTGTCATCCTTGCACATGTTGCATTGCCATGTCAGTCAATTGAACACATGAATTTTATTGAAGAAAAAATATCCTCTTTTGCAAGCCTAAGCATGCCTTTGGTCACGAGTACTAGGAACTCACGCGTCTTGTTCCTCCACATGTCCCCATCATTCAGCAACTTCTGCAAATCAGCAACGAGTGCCTTGTACGTGCAGTCATGGGTAGGGATGTCAACGGGATCATTCCTCGGCGAGGAGTGGTGGAACATCCCCGTCCCCGAGAGAAGAAAAAATCCATGTTCCCCGTCCCCATCCTCGGGTACTATTCTCCCCCGTTCCCTGCCCGCATCGGGTTATCGGGGCCCCACGAGGACCCAAACCCGAAAATTGGATCCCCAACCTCTCCTACACAGACACACACAGAGACGACAGAACCAGTGTTCTAAATGATTTAAACGGTGCTTATCAGTATTCCAAATGATTTAAACAGTGCTTTATCAATGTTCCAAATGAAGAATTCCAACAATATTCTTTTGCATCCGGCTATTGGGGAGGAGGACTGGAGGAGGTTGGCATCAGCTCTCGGTTATTGAGGAGGAGGCCGGCGTCGGATGTTGAGGAGGGCCGGAGCCTAGAGGACCAGACGAAGCCGGCGCGAGCAGCGGGACTGAGGGAGCAGCGGAGCTGCCGGATATGGGAGCAGTGGGACTGAGGGAGGACCAGAGGAGCAACGGGAGCAACGAAGGGGATGCAAAATTGCTGATGAGGATTTGGGGGCGGCGGCTGGGAATGGGGAAGGCCGAAGGCCGAAGGCTGAAAGGGGATAGGGAAGGCATTGAATGAGATGTTAGCATGCTGCTACTGCTAGGGTTATGAGTCCTAGTTACGACTTACAACCTACAGGAGACGGGATTGTGTGGTAGTGGGCTAGTGGCCCTCATGTCTTAGGGTTATCAGGGGCCTATGTCGGTAGCGGGGATGGGGAGTAGAGGAATGGCCCCGGTCCCACTTCACCCGATAAGGAATTGTATTTTCATATTAGCATCATCGTGGGGAAGAAATAGTCCCAACTCCGGCCCCTAATGGGTGAATTCCCCGTCGGGGAAAGGGGAATGTGGCCCATTGCCATCCCCAGTCACATAGGGGTAGTCCTTGAGGAGCATCACGGTGAATACCTTGGTGGCAGCCGGGACACAGTGTCTGTGGATGGCGGAGTTGATCGAGCCTTGATGCATTGCCTCCATAGGGAATTGTATTTTTCATATTAGCATCATCGTGGGGGAAGAAATAATCCCAACTCCAGCCCCTAATGGGTGAATTCCCCATCGGGGAACGGGGAATGGGGCCCATTGCCATCCCCAGTCATAGAGGGGTAGTCCTGGAGGAGCATCGCGGTGAATACCTTGGTGGCAGCCGAGACACGGTGTTCGTGGATGGTGGAGTTGATCGAGCCTTGATGCATTGCCTCCGAGGCTGACTTAGCGGCCTCGCTCGCAGCGACAGAGGGGGCGACGGGCCCTGGTGAGGAGGTTGAACTAGGGCACAACCTCGAGGAAACGAATGCACCCCTCGACGCACTCATCAAAGAGGACATGTAGAGCAACAAGGAGCCGTTGGCAAAGTCAAGTGTGTGAATTAGGCGGAGGACCTTGACATGGATGTGGAAAGGGCGGGAGCAGGAGGACGAAGGGGGCACGGCGAGGAAGAGGCGACCGGCGGCGGCGGAAGAGGGGGGGGCACTAGTGGTCGCCGGTTGGAGAGGAGGGTGGCGAAGTAGCAGGAACAGAGGAGGGATGTCAAAGAGATGTGAAGGTCGAGGAGGAGGTGGGCAGGGGTTGGGTGGTGGTCACCGCTGCTACCACTGTCGGCATCGTCGGCGGAGGTGTCGAGGTGGACGCGGAGGAGGATGTCGGCATTGGTGAAGGAGAGTAGAGGGGAGGAGGCGACAGCGGAGGGGAAAGTGTGGCAAGGTGGGAGCTGCTCACCAAGCGCTGGGAAGAAGCAGAGAGAGGGAGAAGAAAGGAAGAAAAGAGGGAAAGAAAAGAGGAAGGGATTTTTCAAATTTGTCATGGATACGTGTTCAAGTGGCTGGCATGGGAATGCCACATGTGCAAGGGTGCCAATAGTTAGGATTTTCATCATTATCTTGGGAAATTTCTTGAAGAGGAAGAAAGTAGACAACGATGAATTGGCTCTCGTTGCTGGCTATCCATACATGGGTAGTTCGTCGTTTGGTCACGCTCCAGTCCATGATTCTATCCTTACAGAAAAGACGTACATGGAATAAGTTCTTGAGGGTCACGAATTGAATTGCAAGCGGGACTTTCGGATGGAAAAAACATTTTCTATAAATTAGTGGAATGTCTTCGAAAGAAGCTTCTTCAAAGGCCCCGTTTGTTTCAGCTTCCGCTCGGAAAAGCCGAAAGCCGAACCAAACGGTCGACTTTTCATATCTGCTTTTTTCCCAAGCCGCTTTCGATCTCCACGCGCGGAAACCAGAAGCCGCCCGCAGGGAGCTTTTGTAGCTTCCCGCAACCTCCCTTCCCAAATTACCCTCCTAGTCCGGGGGTAATTACCTGCCAATTACCACTCCATAAAAATCCCGCCAGCACCCTCTCCCCCCCGCGCCCGCCAGCTCACCTCCCTCCTTCCACGCCGGCCACCTCCTCCTTCCACGCTCGCCCACCTCCTCCCCTTCCCCCTGCCGACCTCCTCCTCCTCCCTGCCCACCTGCCTCCTCCTCCTCCCCTGCCCACCTGCCTCCTCCTCCCCGCGGATCTAGATCTGGATCACCCGGGGCTGCCCTCCTCCTCCCCTGAGTGGTGCCGCCCCGCCCCCCTTCTTCTCCTCCTCCCCCTCCCAGCCGCCGCCGTCCATGCACCGCCCTCCCTTCCTCCTCCCCCGAGCAACCCTCCACTTCTCCCCACTTCCACTGCCATGCCCCAGCCCAGCAACCCGCGACCTCCTCTTCTCCTTGCCTCCTGGTTGGTGTCTCCGTCGCTCCTGGGGCTGCGCCCAATGTCGAGCTAGCATCAGATCTAATTAGTGTTTTTTTTGTAGTTTTAATATTAAAAAACCATATCGTGTTTGGTAACTACAGTATTAAGTACACTATTTGTTTTAAAATAACTATTATAGCATTTGAAAACCATAGTATGCAAAAACCACAGCTTGTCAAGTACTAGGCAAGGAATACCACAAATTTTTTTAGTTTTAATAAAAATCATGATGTATTTGGCAAATACAATATTAATTACAATATTTTGTTTTTAAATAGCTATTGGACTAACTTATGAAAATTTATATAGTGTATATTGTATAGTAGCCGTTCTTTCGCATGCATTTCATTATAGACAAATTGCAACATTTAGAAGCTACTGTGTCAAAAATAATATATTAATTAGATCCAATTTGGTATATGGGCAAACAAATATGTCCTCGTACCACATCCACAAACCTCTATAAGCATTGATCAGTTCATACACAAAGTATAGATCTAAAATTAGACAAAGAAAATAACAAACCTGGGAACCATGTGCCACATAATCCATGGGTACACTCCACATCCTAGAAAACGCCAATAGCTGCTCGACGAGCACTGCAATGGTAGTATAAGAAATACTGGTATAAACCGCAGAGGCATAACAAATTGCGGCCACCGGCACCACGATGTAATCAAAGAAAGAAAGAGCATATCACGGCACTAAATTACAAGAGGGAAAAATGATTGCTTGGCATTTGCGGAAGCACACTGCGGGAGAAAATACGATGGATGGGAGGCGAGCTCGGTTTAGGATTTTAAAAAGAGGTATACAATGTATTTTTATAAACTCTAAAAATATCATGGTATTTAAAATACTAAAGTTTGTAAAATCACAATATTTGTTGTATCCAGACACCACAAAATTTTTGATACTACGGTATTTTTGGAAAACCAGGGTGCTCTCTAAAAACTTTTCTACTACTTAAAAGAATGAATTAGTGGCGGTCCGTCCTTTCTCATGCGATGTGAGCCGTTAGATCTACTTTTCTTCGTAAGATGTGAGCCGTTGAATCTCGTTCTTTCTCGGTTTCTTTCGTGCGTACGGTTGGCCACCCATAGCCTCCTCTTCTCTCCCCTCACACCCTAACTGCACAAGTTGGTGCGCAAAAAGTTAAAGATTCTATCGATCTTTTTAAGAATGGGTTATCGGTGAATTACTTGTATTGTAGGCTGCACATAACGACAATTAACGAGAGATAATTTTTTTTAATCGGTAACAAAGCACGAAAACTGAACTAAAAAAACAATACTTCGTATCCAACAAGCATCTCCGTGGGGGAAAAGAAAGGGAAACCCAGCAACGCACGGCCTCCGCCTCTGCCTCCGGCGCGCCGCTAAACCCCCACTATCCCCAGAACCAAATATGCTTCCTCCCCTCTCCGCCGCCGCAAAACCCTAAACCTCGCCGCCTCCACCCACCATGCGCCGCCTCCCGCCCCTCTCCCAATTCTCCTCCGCCTCCGCTTCCGCTTCCGCCTCCACCTCCACCCCCGACGTCGTCGCCGAGCTCGGCCGCATCCTCTCCACGCGCCGCTGGAACAAGGGCCGCGCCTACAAGCGCCTGGCCTCCTCCGTAACTGCTGCGCACGTCGCCGACCTCTTCCGCGCCGCCTCCACCGCTCCCGACCCCGCCACCGCGCTCGCCTTCTTCGAATGGCTGGCGCGCCGCCCAGGCTTCCGCCACACCGCCGCCTCCCACGCGGCCCTCCTGCACCTCCTCTCGCGCCGCCGCGCCCCCGCACACTACGAGAAGCTCGTCGTGTCCATGCTCAATTGCTCCCATACCGCGGACGACATGCGCGTGTCCGCCGACGCCATTCAGGCAATCCGTCGAACGTGCGCCTCGCGCCTCGCTCTGTCCCCGAAGTGCTACAACTTCGCCCTCAGGTCGCTCGCGCGGTTCGACATGACGGAGGATATGGAGAAGGTGTACTCGCAGCTCGTGCGGGATGGGCTCTTGCCAGACGCGGTGACGTACAACTTCTTGATTAAGTCGTACTGCAAGGAGGGTGATCTCGCCACGGCACACCGGTATTTCAGGCTGTTGCTGGAGGGTGGATTAGAGCCAGAGACGTTCACATGTAATGCGTTACTTCTGGGGTACTGTCGAACGGGTGACTTGAGGAAGGCTTGCTGGCTATTCCTGATGATGCCGCTGATGGGTTGCAAGAGAAATGAGTACTCCTACACCATTTTAATTCAGGGGCTCTGTGAGGCACGGTGTGTAAGGGAGGCACTTGTGCTGTTCTTGATGATGATGGGGGATGGGTGCTCCCCGAATGTGCGCACATATACATTCTTGATCAGTGGCCTTTGTAAGGAGGGTAGGATTGGTGATGCCAGGGTTTTGCTCGATGAAATGCCTCGGAGAGGTGTTGTTCCAAGCGTTATGACATACAATGCAATAATTATTGGGTACTGCAAGTCGGGAAGGACGAAGGATGCATTGGGGATTAAGGAACTGATGGAAGGAACCGGGTGCTACCCGGATGATTGGACATACAGCACTTTGATTCATGGCCTCTGTGATGGGAAGACAGACGAAGCTGAAGAATTGCTGAATAGTGCTGTTAAGGGAGGTTTTGCACCTACGGTTGTTACATTCACTAACTTGATCAATGGGTATTGCAAGGCTGAAAGGATCGATGATGCACTCAGGGTTAAGAAGAATATGATGTCGAGCAAGTGTAAACTTGATATACAGGTGTATGGAAAGTTGATCAATAGCCTCATTAAGAAGGATAGATTAAAAGAGGCTAAAGAGTTGTTAAATGAAATCTCGGCAAATGGTTTAGTTCCGAATGTAATCACCTACACATCTATAATTGATGGCTATTGCAAGAGTGGGAAGGTTGAGTTTGCACTAGATGTCTTGAAAATGATGGAACTTGATGGTTGCAAGCCGAATTCCTGGACCTACAACTCTCTGATGCATGGGTTAATTCAGGATAAAAAACTTCACAAGGCAATGGCTCTAATAACTAAAATGCAAGAAGATGGAATAATTCCTGATGTGGTCACCTATACCACTTTGGTTCAAGGCCAGTGCAACGGACATGATTTTGATAATGCTTTCAGGTTATTTGAAATGATGGAGCAGAATGGTTTGACACCTGATGAGAAAGCACACACTGTCTTAACTGCTGCACTGTGCAAGGCTGGAAGAGCTGAAGAAGCATATTCATTTCTTGTTAGAAAAGGAGTAGCCCTAACCAAGGTAGAATATACCACTCTAATTGATGGTTTCAGCAAGGCAGGCAATACTGACTTTGCTGCCGCCCTTATAGAGAGGATGATCGGTGAGTGCTGCACACCAGATTCATACACATATAGTGTACTATTGCATGCTTTATGCAAACAAAAGAAGCTGCAGGAAGCCTTGCCAATACTGGATCAGATGGCTCTCAGGGGAATAAAGTGTACGGTTGTTGCCTATACAATACTAATCGATGAAATGCTCAGAGAAGGGAAGCATGACCATGCTAAAAGGATGTACGATGAAATGATTTCGTTAGGACATAAGCCTAGTGCAACCACATATACTGTATTCATTAACTCATACTGCAAGGAAGGTCGAATGGAGGAGGCTGAGAAATTAATTGTGGAAATGGAAAGAGAAGGTGTTGCCCTGATGTGGTGACCTACAACATATTTATTGATGGCTGCGGGCACATGGGATATATTAATCGTGCATTTTTAACTCTGAAGCGCATGATGGATGCATCATGTGAGCCAAATTACCGGACCTATTGTATTTTGCTCAAGCATATTCTAAAAGGGAATCTGGTTAATGTTTGTTATGTAGGCACTTCCGGCATGTGGAACTTGATAGAGTTGGATGCTGCCTGGCAGCTTTTTGAAAGGATGGTGAAGCATGGTTTAAACCCCACAATAACGACATACAGCTCTCTAATTGCAGGATTCTGCAAAGCAAGCCGTCTTGAAGAAGCATGTGTTCTTCTTGATCATATGTGTGGAAAAGGTATATCTCCCAGTGAGGAGATATACACATCGCTTATTAAGTGCTGTTGTGATACCAAGTCCTTTGAAAAGGCCTTATCATTTGTTAGCAACGTGATAGAATGCGGCTTTCAGCCTCATCTTGAATCCTACCAGCTTCTTATTCTAGGCCTTTGTAATGAGGGAGACTTTGAGAAGGCTATGTCACTGTTCTGCGACTTGCTTGAACTGGGCTATAATCATGATGAAGTTGCATGGAAAATTCTAAATGATGGCTTGCTCAAAGCTGGCTATGTTGATATATGTTCCCAGATGCTGTCCGCTATGGAGTATAGACACGGTTGCATTAGTTCTCAGACATATGCTATGTTGACCAATAACATGCATGAGGCATCTGGCAGTCTGGTTAGTGAACTCAGAGGAGAAGCTGCCTGACTGATGTTGTCTTTCATGCTGATAGATGGTAAATTTCATTGGTCATTATTTTCCTTGGCGAGCAGTTGAATTAATTGCACGCTTGCTATGAGCCCTAGCTCAACATTCTTAAAGCAGCTCATTTCATCTGGAACTTCCAATCGAACCGTAAGTGTCCCCACGAATCATGTACACAATGCTGATTGTACCACATTTTATCCAAATGCTTTATTGCCTAAACCTTAGCTCAGTCATTTTCTGCCCATTGGTGCATTTGTCTTTCCTGATTTTATTTTTGAACCAAGAAAACTCTTGCTTACAAAACTTGCACCATTTTTTGAAATTACAATCATATCACCGCAGAGTTATACCTGTCATGTGACGAGACTGGTTGGTTCCCCCTTTTCATGGCATAATTGGTCCCCTTTTTCACCTGTAGGATATATTGGTTATAAGCTAAGACTTCTCACCAATTTGGCAAATATAATCAAATAATGATTCTGCTCCAACATCTCTAGATACTGTCTTCAGAAAATTGTACATAACAGTATCAAGGCATCAACTAACTAAAAGGTGGTCCTCTTTTTTGGCCAGGAAGACATGTATGCAAGTTGCATGGAGCATTGCATTGTACAAAACTGACTTGAGACAAGCAACATCCAATTAGGGTGGCGTTTGATCAGCTAAATCCATTGGTCTAGCTGACTGGTTTGTCAGAAACGAGATTTTCGTATCAATTTGTAGTAAAATCAAAGGCACTTATCATTGCAGTTGAGAGGTATGTACTTAATGTCTTCTCCAGCCTGTAGACTATGTGCTAACTTGCTTTGCTATGCATTTGGTGATCTAGAAAGCCTAACAAGTTTGCAAGATGTGTTAACATATTGCTTCTCTTTTTTCTTATCCCTACCTTACGGTCATCATTCTTTTTTATGCAGATATTTCACCTTTGCCCTCATGTCTGGTAAGAAAAGTGTATAGAGCTCTAGTGGGCATTTTGTTTCTATACATTGAACTGTGTTTTTGCTATGGTCTACGATCTGGGCCCGCACTGCAGCAGAACGTTGTTGTTCGTGGGAAGTTACTGTAGCAGAATGTCATGGGCCGGGTGATGTTCACACGGAACAGTACTAGCTGCAATTATTATGAAAGATTCATTATTTATGAATATATCTATTAGTTGTTCGGTATTATCTATTAGTTTATAAGTTATTATTAGATTGGATTGTTAGAGATAAGTTTTCGTATAGATTATTTCTTAGGGGCCAAGTCGGCCACTCCTATAAAAGGATAACATATATCCATTATTAATCAAGCGATTAATAAAAAAAGTTTCTAGTCTCCGATTCTCCCCCCTCTTCGTCAACTAAGCCTTAGAGTCTTTCTACCTCGTCAGGAAAGTGTCCTGCCGGCAAGTACTCTTACTCTACCCTCAATCCTTGGACCCGTACCCCAACAGCTGCCACTACAGTTTTCTGGGTCCAAGAAATCTCCACGTTACCTCTTCCTGGTGAGTTTTTTGTTTACCGCCTTGCATCTTCAACCCTGTTAGCAGCATTGCTTCCTAACTATAGATCAGATCCACAGGAACAGGAAACTACAGCTGTTGAATGGTTAGTTGGATTTATGGAGGTCCTTTTTTTAATTGCTTTGGGGAATATACCTGACAGTCTTTCCCTTTGCATTAGTTCAATTGCCATATTTTAGTGGTTTAGCTGCCACACAGTTTTAGCAGTTTATTTCTAACAGTCTTACCGCATCAATTTATGCAGGGGCTAAGCATGGAAGCACATAGAAGTGGTGCAGAACAACATATTGTCTCGAAAGAACTAGACTTGAAGAAATGTTGGATTGGTACATAGACTTATTGTAAAAAAAAGGATACGTAAATAGACTTTTTTATTAGCATTTTCCCATATTACAGCTTTCAAGTTGCGGCTTTCGGGCATGCACTATACCAACCGGTGATCGAACGAACTAGAAATTTATATTGTTGGGACCTGGGACTTCCTTACAACAAGTTTCGAAAAACTAAGAAACTTGAATTGTGGTTTTGATTAAATTTTGCCGCATTGAAATCTCAGTTGTCATCAGCGGTGAGAATTTGGAACCGCAAAGCTCACATTGATTATTTATATGGTTAATGCCCATTCTGAATGTTATCTCAGCTGCTGCTGGAAGAGGCCATGCCAACCATTACTCGAAATCTTCAACTGAATGAGTTGTCTCGTTGCCCTTTGTTCCTTTCGTAATAGACCGGCTTTCGCTGCTCGCCTGCTAAGTGGCAAAGCTCATCAAGCCATCTTGTGCGTTCCAGAAGGGTACTTAACAAGGGTCTAACCGTCTAAGCTAAGCATTACCAAGAACAAAAATGCGAGCTGCGTAGCATGGTTAATGCAGGAGAAGTTATTTACCGGTGTAGATGATTCCCTTTCCTACATGACGACTCTACAGCGACAATACCAGCATGCAAAACCCGGATTCGGTTCATATCCACATGGACAAGTAATAACACAGGCCAGGATAGCACTTCACTCCATAGTTAAGAAGCATGATGGCATCGGATTCACCGTTGAGAAACAACGGCACTGAGACCCCAGATTCTCTTCAATCTTCAACCTTTCTGTAGCAAAATGGTTAGTTGTGACGCCCCGTGTCATTACCCCTAGGGTAATCACACTTAGGCATACGGATTACTATTCGTCTGCCCGGTAGAACACCGCTCCGACGAATAGCAAGCCATTTTATCGAGTTGCGCAGCAGAACAATAAAATAGAAACTGTACATCTTTATTACAGTAGTAGCCCCATAAGACTAGGGTTCTTACTAAAGCTATTACACAACACAAAAGGGAGCTTCTCCGCCTCTAGCGTCTGCTCTGGACTACCGCCCTCCTACTCGTCCCACGAGTCAAAGATGGCTTCCATCTCGCTCAGGTCCTCGCCGCTGGTGCCTTCTCCTCCTGCTGCTGCATTGGTACCTGCAAGTCCTTTGCCCCACTCGGGATAGCCCCCGGCCGGACTAGGATCTAACAAAGGAGAATACTAACAAGGTTGAGTACAGAAGTACTCAGCAAGCATTTAATAGCAAACAATGCACTGCATGACTGATCTCTGGTCTTTATCACAAATTCTAAAATCATCTCATTCTGAAAATAAACATTAAAACATTAAGTTGCAATTTTAATTCTGAAAATACTACTAGTCACTCGGAAAGAAGAAAGACCCCCAGTGGTTCCCGTAGACTCCAATCCAGGAGACTGGCATGAATTCACAATTTGTATAGCACTGCGCAGGCTTGTACCACTTTACCCATAGCTATTCTGAGCTCTCTGTGAACTGGGTCCATCGCATTTCCTTTGATGCGACTTCGAGTTCAGAATACAGATCGTTTTCCAGGTTACGTGATTAAGTCTCCACCCATTGTTTTCCGTCGGTGTCCTGAGCGCACCCAGTCCTCCACCGAGTTCCAACAATGTTGGTTGGGGCGGCTATCATCCGTGCCCAACACTCCACCTTAGGCCGGCTATCCTCCGTGCCCAACATTCCCGTGGTGGATAACGTAATTACGTAAACAGGTAGCATTTTCTGTCCGCCGAAACGGGGAAATGGTTGGCACTGATTTTACGGCATCTGACCGAGTAAGAGTTTGTTAGTCCTTATATTATAATTGTAGGTAAAGGGTCCCACCTCTTACCATCATCATCATCATCATCATCATCATCATCATCATCTCTTTTCTCTACCAAGGCCCCCTTTACCCACATAGTAATTCTCAATTTCATCTCATCTCAATTTTCTTATCTTTCTCATCATCTCAATCCAATTTGATTTTGAGAAATAGTTTTGATGCAGTACATATATGATAGAGCAATATACGGTTTACATTTAAATTAGCTATATTGATGTTCAAGAGGATCGCTTGCCTTTAGAGTTGTTGGAAAGGTCGACGATGACGAATCTCTGATCAGCTTCTCCTATCGACACTGGTTTGCCCTCTGTAGCAAAGCAGTAGCACGAATAATATACAAATAAATACTTAGTTGGGTTTGAGTGATAATAGACGCATAAAATGCTAAGACAACTCCTATGTTAGCCAGATTTTAATTTAATAAAACTTTTCGGAACCGACCCAGTTAGCACTTTCCCGCTAAAAATCGCTCTAGGGCTAAACTCGATCTACTGCCGACACCGCCAAACTCACATTCTATACTCAAAAATCAAACAACTAATTCTAACCCTAATCTTTAATTAACCGATTAACTAACCGGCTAATCTACTCGACCAATCCTAACAAAACCAACTAAACACCTCTCTAATCCTAACCCTAACCCTAAATCTAACCCCTAACCCTAACTCATCTACTCGGCTAATCAACCTCCTAAACTCAACCCCCCCTAATCTAACCTAACCCTAAAACACCACCACCTAATCTACCCCTCCCCTCTCTCTCTCGGCCGACGCCTCTCCCTCACCCTCTCACGCCCGACTCTCCCTCTTCTAACCCTCGGCGCCGCCTCCCTCTGCCTTCACGCCTCCTTCTGCCGACTCCTTCCACCGCCGCCTCCCTCTCTCTAACCCTACTCCCCCTCTCACTCTCTCGCGCCTTCCCCTGCTCCCTCTCTCGGGATCCTCCGCCGCCATCGCCTCGGCCCGGCGCCATCTCCCTGCCACGGCTTGCTTCCTCCTTCGGCGGCGGCCAAGGCAAGCGCCGCTGCGCTGCCTCGCTTCTCGGTCGGTCGCTCCCTCCTCGGCTGGCTCGGCGTCGCCTCCGCTCCGACCTCACTCGGCCGGCCACCCTCTCTATCTACCTCGCCTCCTCCATTGGGTCGGCTCGGCGCTGGCGCCGCCGTCCCTGGCCGCCCTCAGACCACGACTCGCTCGGCTCGGCCTCCCGCCGCCATGGCTCCTGTGTAAGGCCCGGCCGGCTCATCGAAACCCTAGGTATTCGAACTCCCTCCTAACCCTACTGCTCTGTGATGGAAATGATTGCAATCTATGTTGATGCTATTGGGGTCTGGTGATTTGAATGGATGATGATCAATGGACTAATTTGCGCTGGGGTTACCTTTGTGATGGCTCTAGGTTGGGGAGAAGGGATGGCAGTGCTGGCTTGGCTGGTGCTCTCCCTTCTCTGCTCCTGGCTCCTGGTTGCTGGTACTCTGGTCGGGCCGTCAGGCCGCTTCGCTGGTGGCTCCTCTCCTCGGCCGCTGGCTTCTTCTTCTTCTTCTTGGCTCACGAACCTCCTTCGTTCCTCGCCTCTGGGTGTGGAATGGAATGCTTGGCTTTGCTTGTGGTTGTGCTTGCTTTGCTTTGTGGATCTGGAAATGAGAATGGCTTCAGGAGGGGGAGTGTATGGCTTGTGTTATGCTGGCTTGAGGGGATGTATCTGTGCTGGCTGGCTATACTGGGGAGATGCATTTGCTGTGGCTAGGGGGATGTATTGCTGTTGGCTTCTGGAAGGGGAATGCATTGTTGCAATATGGGTCTTCTTTGGTGTTTTGTTGTCTTCTTGGTACTAGTGGGGAGGCATTTGTCGGGAAATGCATTGCTTTAGTTTCTTGCTTTCTTTGGGTGCATTTGTCTTCTTGACTGAAAGCAATTTCTTTGTAGGGAAATGCACCTCGTCTTCTTGGGAAAGAACCGGATGGTCATACTGTGCTAGATCGGGAATGCATTTGCTGGGAAATGCATTTGTGCTGGTTTTGTTGCTCTGTGTGGGCTCGGCCAGAGGGATGGATTGGCAATGCTGTGAATGGGAAGGTGCTACACTCGGTGATGCTTTGGCTGAGGGTGTGGTTACCGGGGTATGCACTGAGGGTTTGCCTTTGTGGTTTCGGCAAATGCAAATAGTGGGTGTTGGGTTCTAATAGTGCCGGATGATGAGACCCACAGAAGTGACAGGTGTCGAAGGATCTTGGGTGGTCTGGATATCTCGGCGATCAAGGGGCCGACTAACTCCGGTTGGTCTGGGAATCTTGATTGCCAAGGGACCGACTACTCAGGGTACTCCGGATACTCTACTGCACTTCGGGAAATATGACGGCCACTTTCTACGCTTTAACTTCTATACACTACTGCTCACAGAAATACTTTCAATTACGACTACTAACTAATTGCTGGTTTTCTTGCGAGCGAGGAAAAATGGATTGCGAGGTGGCTCTACGGGCAGGCTCTCAAAGACAAGGTGAAAGCATCTAGGCCCCTAAAAATTGTATTTTGGTAATTAATGACATTGTGTGAATATGGGACTAACATGTTTGTTGAAGTATTTACAAGGCATAGTCCCAAATGACAAAGTGAATCCAAGGAGCTGCATGTCAAAGAATGTTGAAAAGATGGAGTTGATCTCAAAGACAAGGTATAAATAGACTAGGACCCCTTTTGATTTTACCGGTCTTCGGAGTATGGAGGAAGACCGGATTATAGGATAAATGTCGTACTATTAAGGGGGAGCTTGTCTAGTAGCTTGAAAGCATCTCATTATGCCTTTGGATCAACTTAGGGTCATGCATGTTCTTTTGGTTTAGTTTAGAAAGAAAATCATTTTTCCGTAACACAATCGGAAGTTCCAGTTGATATGAGCGGAAGTTCGATTAATCTGATGTTCAAAAACTGCGGTTGAATTTTTCCAGAGCATCCTTTTCGACTTAGCCGATTTTTCAAGTGCGGAAGTTCCGCAGTTGAAATGAGCGGAAGTTCCGATTAATCTACCGCCCAAATATGCGCGGTTGAATTTTTCCAGAGCATCCTTTTCGGACTTAGCCAAATTCTCAAGCGCGAAGTTCCGCAATGAAATGAGCGAAGTTCGATTAATCGGTTGTTCAATTATGCGCGGTCGTTTTTTCCAGAGCACCCGCTTTGGGACTTAGCCGCTTTCACAAGTGCGGTAGTTCCATCATGTAAAGCGGATCTTCCGATTAATCGGAAGAACCGAAATCCTTATGGCGAAGTTCCGCACATAAATCCAACGGCTAGTTTAGAGCATTTAATGCTCACCGTGATGACTGCTATAAAGGCACTCGAGTGAAGGCGGAAGTTCCGCACTTTGTATGCGCTGAAGTTCCGATTTCCGAGTTTTGCCTCGATTTTCGCATAACGGTCATATTTGGTTGTTGGGGTATAAATACACCCCACCACTCAAGGACGTGTTGTTGAGCATTCATTCAATTCACTTGAGCCTTGAGCACTCCTCTCACTCCTCATTTACTCTCTTTGCACACATTTGTGAGGAAGTGAGCAAGAACAAGAGCATTGCATTCTTAGTTGATCCATTGGCTCTTGATTGTCGTCAAGTGAAGTTCAAGTTCTATTCTCTTGGTGCTTGTCGGCACCTAGACGACTTGGCGAAGGTCGCTCGGTGATCTCTTCAAAGAAGCTTGTGAAGAGACCCGCTGTTGCTTGTGATTGGTCGGTGTTCACCAACTCCGAGAGGAGGAAGAACAACCAAGTGATCGAGGGTAGGCTCAATTTGTGGAGCCGGCTTGAGTGGTCAAGCTTCCTCAACGTGGACTAGTGAAGATCGACAAATCTTCGATACCACGGGAAAAACCCCCTTGTCCTTGTGCGGTTAATTCTTGTCTTTACTTATTGCACTTACTTTTGTAGAGCATAGATTGTGATAATTATCTTTGATTAGAGTATCTTGCTAATTTCGGTAATTTGATCAAGAAAATTTAGAAACCTCCTATTCACCCCCCCTCTAGTCGGTTATCCTTGATCCTACACAAGGCGACAAGGAAACTGCTACTACTGACGGCAAGAAGAGAAGAACTAGGGTTTTAATTATTTACTGCCAAAAATATTGTAAATGCTTGTAAAACAAATGTTGTAAAATCTTTTTGATGCAATGAAATGGAAATATTCTATGTTAAGAAATATGTAAATGGTGCGGGTCGTCACATCCTCCCCCCCTTGGAAAAATTTCGTCCCCGAAATTGCAATCACTGCGGACGGGTGTTTTTGGGCTAGGCTCACGTAGCGCTTTTTCCTTTTTCCACGAAGCTTTGCTGACGGGGTGATCCTTCCACTGTATTTCTTTTGGTCAAAACTTCGGGTTCCTTAACTGATGGGTTTCTGTAGCCAGAGTCTTCACGGGGGTCCTTTGAATGTTGAACGTCTTGTAGAGAAGGGTCGAGATTTGTGTGTAGAAAAGTGAGGGTCACCTCAAATGGTTCCCTCTAGGTTCAAATATTGAGGTATTAGGGTTGGGTCCTGACTGACTTTTTGGTGGAAGCTTGCTGGAATACGCCATCTATACTTATTTGGAGAGCAGATGACTATTCCCATCAGTGGGTTCACTCCCAGGGATTTTCCAAAAATTCAGAATTTACAAAGCTCTACACTAGCAATGCAGAAGATACAAAGGAGTGGGTTCTTTCAACGTTGAAAAGAATACTACCCGGGGAGGGTGGAAGTAATAACGTACCCGTTATTACACCTGATGCTTCTCCAACCTGTTTGGCGGTCATGGGTGATAGGCGTGCCGGTTCTCCTTTTCCAGCTTCCTTTGCGTCGGGTTGATTGTCTTCAATCGGTTTCATATAGGTGAGTTGTGGTGGTGCTGGAGCAGGTGGCCTTGGCCTAAATGCTGGTTGTGGTGGGGTTCCAAATGTCCTCCGGGGATTGGGACAATCAATCTTACGATGTCCAAGCTGCCCACAATTGAAGCATGCACCTATGTCCCTCGGACAATCCTTTGTCATGTGGTTTCCTCTACACTTCCCACATTTAATTGCTAGGGTACCGCTGTCGTTGGTTTGTCGGGTCGAAAAGGTGGGTTGAAGGGTCGCTGCTGAGGTGGTCCATATCTTGGTGGCGGTTGCTGCGACACAAAGGGATGACGTCTAGGAGCAGATGAAGAATGGTGATCGGTTTTGGCCTTCTTCCTTCGCTCTTCGGTGAGGTTGGAGTATTCATTCTCCAGAATTATGGCTCTGTTGACTAGGTCTTGGAATTCAGTGAGTTTGTGGATGGATAGGAGCATTTTCAGATATGGATGCATTCCATCCAGAATTTCTATTTTCTTTTCCTGTCGACGCTACCGGAGCGTAGCGGAAAGATCGTTGAACCGACTCAAATATTCCACCATCTTTTCCCGCCTTGAGTTAGAGCTCTAAATTCCGCTTTCTTCAATTCCATTCTTCCAAAGAGGCACATGTGTTTCTGAAGCGTATCTTGAACTCACCCAAGTGATGGGTTGCTCATCGACACTGCTATGTGGTAGTTAAGCCACCAAGTAGTCTTTGGTCCGGTCCACCGTGTGACGATACCGCACTTTCTCCACATGTGAGCATCCCACTGTATCCAACTTCTTCTCTATCTCCACCAACCAATCACTCGCGTCCAGTGGATCAGTAGCTTTAGCAAAAGTGGTAGGGTGAGTTTGGAGAAAATCACCCAAACTAACCCCACGGACTGGTTGAGAGGTAGTAGGTGCTACTCGAGTTAATAGAGTTTCCATGAAACGGTTTTGGTTCTCCTGGGCTTCTTTTCTGGAGTTCTCTAGGAACATGAGTACATCAGCCATGATGCCTAGGGGATCTGTTGCTCTGGTGGGTGGTTGTTGGCTGGTTCCTGGGATGGTAGTAGCTGGAGGTTGATCAGGTGCTGACTCATTGGGGTTCACTGCTGGATTCTGTGTGGACTGTCCATGCAGCAGAAGTCCCGGTCTCAATTTCAATGCACGATCTTGACTCCCTTGGCCTTCCATCTTCCTTAACAGCTGTTGGAGTAGAGATGGAGGTATTACACTTATCTGGTAGGAGGTTAACCACGGGTGAGTTGGATTATGACATGCACAGATAATCAAATAACAATCAAGAAACAATGAGATGCAAAAAGATCCAAACCCTATACTAGCTGAGTCTTTCGTGCTCAGTCACGCTTGAGATCCTGCTTCAAGACCGCCCAAATCCACAGTGTTTGGGATCGCCGAGCTTGCCTCGAGTGCGAACCTATGCTACCTCGATCCACGCGCCGTGCACGCCGAGATCTGCTCGAGTCCACCCAAATCACATATTTGGGACCGCCGTGGTTCATTCTCGAGTACGCCTGTGATTTCGCTCCCGGTACGCCAGAGCTACACGCCGAGTGCCACGAACCACTCGTCCGGAAATCGATGTGCGTATGAGATAGACACCTTGCTATAGAAGAAGAGGTAAAGAAGCTAAAGAGTATGGTCCAGACTTGCCCAAAATTGGAAAAGCAGGTCCATACCAGAGTTCTACTCCATGCCCTAGTCCAGACACTAGGCTCTAAACCTTATGGTACTGCACCCACAGCCTATATTTTCTATCCTAGGTTGAGTTGGGATCTAACCATCTACCCGCAGAAGACAACTACACCGATCCTATGACAACAACGCGTTCCCCCGCACTTTCTCGAAAGAAGAACTAACTTAAAGATGGTTCTACGTTAGCGGGAATGTCACTTTTAAGAAGAGGTAAGCTTTTCAACATAATATATTATTTTGAAAGAGGGCGGTTTGGAATCGAAATTGGAATGAAGGCAAGGATTAATAAAATATTTAGTGCAATATAGCAAGCAAGAAGGACATACTTAAGGTATTACTACAGTTTCTATTTTATTAGCGTGGCCCGATCTTATTGCTCTGATACCACCTGTGACGCCCCGTGTCATTACCCCTAGGGTAATCACACTTAGGCATACGGATTACTATTCGCCCGCCTTGAGAACACCGCCCGACGAATAGCAAGCCATTTTATCGAGTTGCGCAGCAGTAACAATAAAATAGAAATCAGACATCTTTATTACGAGTAGCCCCATAAGACTAGGGTTCTTACTAAAGCTATTACACAACACAAAGGGAGCTCCGCCTCAAGGCTCGCCTGACTACCGCCTCCTACTCGCCCCATGAGTCAAAGATGGCTTCCATCTCGCCAGTCCTCGCCACGGTGCCTTCTCCTCCCGTCTTGATTGGTACTGCAAGTCCTTTGCCCCACTCGGATAGCCCCACGGACTAGGATCTAACAAAGGAGAATACTAACAAGGTTGAGTATGTATACTCAAGAAGCATTTAATAGCAAACAATGCAATCGCATGACTGATCTCTGGTCTTTATCACAAATTCTAAAATCATCTCATTCGAAAATAAACATTAAAACATTAAGTTGCAATTTTAATTCAAAATACTACTAGTCACTCGGAAAGAAGAAAGACCCCAGTGGTTCCGTGAGACTCCAATCCAGAGACTGCATGAATTCACGATTTGTATAGCATCAC
This sequence comes from Hsuehochloa calcarea, assembly GCA_036346395.1. Taxonomy (NCBI): domain Eukaryota; kingdom Viridiplantae; phylum Streptophyta; class Magnoliopsida; order Poales; family Poaceae; genus Hsuehochloa; species Hsuehochloa calcarea. The sequence goes on along the minus strand of CM070604.1, from coordinate 3,183,427 downwards.
AAGCAGCTTGTACCACTTTACCCATAGCTATTCTCGAGCTCTCGTGAACTGGTCCATGCTAGGGTAATCACACTTAGGCATACGGATTACTATTCGCTCGCCTTGAGAACACCGCCCGATTTAATAGCAAGCCATTTTATCGAGTTGCGCAGTGTAACAATAAAATAGAAATCAGACATCTTTATTACGAGTAGCCCCATAAGACTAGGGTTCTTACTAAAGCTATTACACAACACAAAGGGAGCCCGCCTCTAGCGTCGCTCGACTACCGCCTCCTACTCGCCCCACGAGTCAAAGATGGCTTCCATCTCGCCAGTCCTCGCCGCCGTGCCTTCTCCTCCGCTGCAGATTGGTACTGCAAGTCCTTTGCCCCACTCGGGATAGCCCCACGGACTAGGATCTAACAAAGGAGAATACTAACAAGGTTGAGTATGTATACTCAAAGAAGCATTTAATAGCAAACAATGCAATCGCATGACTGATCTCGGTCTTTATCACAAATTCTAAAATCATCTCATTCTCAAAATAAACATTAAAACATTGTTGCAATTTTAATTCAAAATACTACTAGTCACTCGGAAGAAGAAAGACCCCAGTGGTTCCCGTAGACTCCAATCTAGGAGACTGGCATGAATTCACGATTTGTATAGCACTGCGCAGGCTTGTACCACTTTACCCATAGCTATTCTGAGCTCTCTGTGAACTGGGTCCATCGCATTTCCTTTGATGCGACTTCGAGTTCGTAATACGATCGCTTTCCGTGTTACGTGATTAAGTCTCCACCCATTGTTTTCCGTCGGTGTCCGAGCGCACTCCATCCTCCACCGAAGTTCCAACAATGTTGGTTGGGCGGCTATCATCCGTGCCCAACACTCCACCTTAGGCCGGCTATCCTCCGTGCCCAACATTCCCGTTGTGGAGAACGTAATTACGTAAACAGGTAGCATTTTCTGCCCGCCGAAACGGGGAAATGGTTGGCACTGATTTTACGGCATCTGACCGAGTAAGAGTTTGTTAGTCCTTATATTATAATTGTAGGTAAAGGGTCCCACCTCTTACCATCATCATCATCATCATCATCATCTCTTTTCTCTACCAAGGCCCCCTTTACCCACATAGTAATTCTCAATTTCATCTCATCTCAATTTTCTTATCTTTCTCATCATCTCAATCCAATTTGATTTTGAGAAATAGTTTTGATGCAGTACATATATGATAGAGCAATATACGATTTACATTTAAATTAGCTATATTGATGTTCAAGAGGATCGCTTGCCTTTAGAGTTGTTGGAAAGGTCGACGATGACGAATCTCTGATCAGCTTCTCCTGTCGACACTGGTTTGCCCTCTGTAGCAAAGCAGTAGCACGAATAATATATAAATAAATACTTAGTTGGGTTTGAGTGATAATAGACGCATAAAATGCTAAGACAACTACTATGTTAGCCAGATTTTAATTTAATAAAACTTTTCGGAACCGACCCAGTTAGCACTTTCCCGCTAAAAATCGCTCTAGGGCTAAACTCGATCTACTGCCGACACCGCCAAACTCACATTCTATACTCAAAAATCAAACAACTAATTCTAACCCTAATCTCTAATTAACCGATTAACTAACCGGCTAATCTACTCGACCAATCCTAACAAAACCAACTAAACACCTCTCTAATCCTAACCCTAACCCTAAATCTAACCCCTAACCCTAACTCATCTACTCGGCTAATCAACCTCCTAAACTCAACCCCCCCCTAATCTAACCTAACCCTAAAACACCACCACCTAATCTACCCCTCCCCTCTCTCTCTCGGCCGACGCCTCTCCCTCTCCCTCTCACGCCCAACTCTCCTCTTCTAACCCGCGCCGCCCCTCTCGCTTCACGCCTTCTTCTCGCCGACTCCTTCCACCGCCGCCTCCCTCTCTCTAACCCTACTCCCCCTCTCACTCTCTCGCGCCTTCCCCTGCTCCCTCTCTCGGGATCCTCCGCCGCCATCGCCTCCGGCTCCGGGCGCCATCTCCCTCGGCTACGGCTTGGCTTCCTCCTTCACAGGCGCGCGCCAAGGCTGCGCCGCTGCCCCGCCTCCGCTTCCGGCCGCTCGCCTCGGCTGCCCTCGGCGCCGCCCCGCCTGACCTCACTCGGCCACCGGCCTTCTCTCTCTACTCGCCTCCTCCATTGGTCGGCTTTCGGCGCTCGGCGCCGCTGCCCCCGGCTGCTTCCAGCCCGACCACGCTCGCTCGGCTCGGCCTCCCGGCCGCTATGGCTCCTGTGTAAGGCTCGCCCGGCCATCGAAACCCTAGGTATTCAACTCCTCCTAACCCTACCGCTCTGTGATGGAAATGATTGCAATCTATGTTGATGCTATTGGGTCCGTGATTTGAATGGATGATGATCAATGGACCGATTTCGCTGGGTTACCTTTGTGATGGCTCTAGGTTGGGGAGAAGGGATGGCGATCTTGGCTTACCGGTGCTCTCCCTTCTCGCCTCCCTGGCTCTGGTTGCCGGCATCTGGGCGGGCTCAGTCCGCTGCCGCTCGTGGCTCCTCTCGCCTCGGCTCTTCTGCTTCGCTGTCTTGGGCTCTACCAACCTCCTTCGGTTCCTGCCTCTGCTGGCTGTGGAATGGAATGCTTGGCTTTGCTTGTGGTTGTGCTTGCTTTGCTTTGTGGATCTGGAAATGAGAATGGCTTCAGGAGGGGGAGTGTATGGCTTGTGTTATGCTGGCTTGAGGGGATGTATCTGTGCTGGCTGGCTATACTGGGGAGATGCATTTGCTGTGGCTAGGGGGATGTATTGCTGTTGGCTTCTGGAAGGGGAATGCATTGTTGCGGCTGGCTGTGCTGCTGGTGTTTTGCTGTGCTGCTGGTACTAGCTGGGGGAGGCATTTGCTGGGGAAATGCATTGCTGGTTTTGCTGTTTTGCTGGGGGGTGCATTTGTGCTGCTGACCTGAGCAGCTGCTGTTGCAGGGGAAATGCACCTCAGTGCTGCTGGGGGAAAGAACTGGATGGCTGCCCTGTGCTATACTGGGGAATGCATTTGCTGGGAAATGCATTTGTGCTGGTTTTGTTGCTCTGTGTGGGCTCGGCCAGAGGGATGGATTGGCAATGCTGTGAATGGGAAGGTGCTACACTCGGTGATGCTTTGGCTGAGGGTGTGGTTACCGGGGTATGCACTGAGGGTTTGCCTTTGTGGTTTCGGCAAATGCAAATAGTGGGTGTTGGGTTCTAATAGTGCCGGATGATGAGACCCACAGAAGTGACAGGTGTCAAAGGATCTTGGGTGGTCTGGATATCTCGGCGATCAAGGGGCCGACTAACTCCGGTTGGTCTGGGAATCTTGATTGCCAAGGGACCGACTACTCAGGGTACTCCGGATACTCTCGCACTTCGGAAATCGACTACCACTTTCTACGCTTTAACTTCTATACACTACTGCTCACAGAAATACTTTCAATTACGACTACTAACTAATTGCTGGTTTTCTTGCGAGCGAGGAAAAATGGATTGCGAGGTGGCTCTACGGGCAGGCTCTCAAAGACAAGGCGACAAGGAAACTGCTACTACGGACGGCAAGAAGAGAAGAACTAGGGTTTTAATTATTTACTGTCAAAAACATTGTAAATGCTTGTAAAACAAATGTTGTAAAATCTTTTTGATGCAATGAAATGGAAATATTCTATGTTAAGAAATATGTAAATGGTGCGGGTCGTCACATTAGTGGTACCTGAACTTCGAACTAGAAATGCAGCATCCCAACGTAATGCTGACTGACAGAATCCTACAAAATTACCAAATAATTACATATCATAGTATAAAGATTTTGTTTATATAGAACACTTTCTACAAGGCTGGCGTTCATTTGGCAATCAAACTCCTGATGAGTTGATGACAAAGCACCAAGTTGATTCAAATGCAATGCGTGGAACAACTGCACTCTTATAAGTGATCCATACTGCTGTTCATTTGTTGTTCATCTGTTCTTTCTCTCTTTAAGAGATACTCGTACAACTGTTTTTTTTTCCTTTATTAAGATATACTTGACAGAAGTCCGCAATCATTTCAACAATTGAACTTTCACAATGCACTGCTTAACCCTCTACCTTGAAATCAAAACTGAACTTAAAAATCAGAAAGAAAATGAAAGCTGGGTGGCTGTTTGTTCCATCTGAAAACTTGAAGTTTAGAGTGAAGTCAATCCCAAAGTTCAAGGTACATGACGGGCAAACCATTACACATATAAAGGTAAATCTGGTAATAGCTTAACATGTAAAATTTTACCTGTAAGAAAGGAAGAATACTATTGGGCAATTCCAGAAAAAGCTCTGATGCTGATGAGAACCTATAACAAGATAAGTTATGTAATTAATAACAACAATACAATTTCATGACTAACAACATTTATATCGATTAAAGTCCAATAAACATGCAGATCGTGATTTTCGAGAATTACACAACAAATTCATATCTAACAATGCTTGAACAGTTCTATGCTCACCTTTTTAAGAGCCGGAAACATTTGTGGAGCTCTTCAATATCAGATTCTACTTTGAGGTGTACATACTGTGTAAGAAGCTCAGAGGCAGGAGAGTGTTTCGTGCCATTCTTCATTTCCTGAGTTAGGACACAGAGGAAGGAAGGAAGCTACAGGCTCTAAAATGGAAGATAAAGGTTGACTAGAGATGGAATCGGTGTGCTGCTCTGCAATAACATTCAGTATCAGGCAACTGCTAACTCTAAACTGTGCAATCCATTTTTCAAAACTTCCTGCCAGGAAACAAATCCTTGGATGTTTTGGATCATCAATTCCTCCATCGTTAGGAAATTTATTATCAGAAACATTGGAAATGCCGCATGTAGGCAGAACTGTAAAGTTTGCCTGGCTTAGAGAATTAGGCATGAATCAAGCTGTGTAACACTTTTTGTCGATTTATTAGCCAATTCACTGGCTCTTGAGCACGAAGCATTGGCAGCTTGAACTTCAGATAGTTGTTTGTCTGATGCCCCTATGGGAGTAATGGCAACAATTAGAATAGTCTAGAACAGGTTAAAAATATGAAGGTAACAAAGTAGCAGCTGTGAACTTGTGTGCTTGCACTATGTTTCCTGTTTTAAATTTACTGATCAGCTCACTTTAATATCTTCGTCCCTTTCCAAATGCATGGAGTCTTTGGGCTCTCCATATCCGTGCAACTTTGCATCACGAACAGGTACAGAGTTCTGAGTAACTTCTGGCAAAACAAGTGATTTTGAATGGCTTTCCTTGCCTTTGCCACCGCTATTCGTGTCCAGAAAACCATGCAATTCTCCCTTGTACTTGTCATTCATTTCAGATATTATCTCTGGAGGAAGGTTCTTGAGGACCTCCAAATCGAGTATGGTTGGGAGATAATGGTGGCAGCTCAACGGCAGGAACTCTAGTAAACCTTGTTAGATAGAGAGAGAGAGTGGAAGTGTGAATGTTTAGTTGTATTGTAATAGCACAATGAGTAATATATAGTACAAGGATGTATACAAGAGTAAACCCTAAACTAGAGTGAAATACCATAAATACTCTTAGCACCTTACTCCATCAAATGCAAGGCATATGCAATAGCATTGCATTTGAAAGGGTTGACACTTCGATAGAAGAAATCTAAAGTCTGAATTTTGATAATATCGTTGTAGCATGTAACTCTTGAAAAATATATCGAGTATCAAAAGATCTCCTCCCATCTGGGGTCGTACGACAGCCTATAAAGCATAAGGTGTAGGAGCTGAGAAAGTAGAGGTAAGCAAAATCAAAAGTCGACCGCAGCAACACGACGAAGAAAATGGTGATACCAAGGGGGGCCGACTGCCGACGCCGGATCCGTCTTCCTTGAGCCTTCGTCTAGATCTAGCGAGGCTGTTGCTTCTTTTGGAACAACCTAAATAATTCATTCCAATACCATCTTGTCTTTCTTCCTTTCCACGTCCACACCGGTCGTGGGCTCGACAGCGTCCCAGACGCCTTGAGCATCCACGAAGACCTCCATCTTGATCACCCAAGTGGAGTAGTTGGTCGAAGTTAGCATCGGATAGTGCCGAGACACGTCGCCTTCCTTTGATGCTGGAGCCCCCGTGTGCTCGGTGATTGACATCTCTTGGAGGTGAAGATACTTGGGCATTCACCAGGCTCTGATACCAAATGATAGTATCATCCCAGAACCCCTGCAATACTGATAGTTTGGGAAGAACACACACGCAGAGATCACAGAGAGGGATTCGAAGTTTGGGGCAGTTTTCAATGTATTATCTCTAAATACGACAACTGGCTTATAGCTACAGTTAACTGAAGAAAAACTGAACAGAGTAAAAACAGACCACTGAAATTCGGGAACCATGCACACTCACGATCCGAATTAACTAGACATGACGCACCCTACGCCACAAGACTTGGCCAATGAATAGCCAGGTCTGGATTATTTCCAATAGGCCGCCAGTCCTCCAGGCCATCGCCAACCGCCACCCCGGCACTTGGCCTACCCGACTACCCGTGGTCTACATCACCGACTTCGGGGCGAATGCAACACGCTCCTCTGCACAGGCAATTGCCTCCACGCCTTTGCCCACTCTATCTACCTCCCCTTCCACTGCACCCCGCTCCACCTCGCCTGCACCACCAAGCCACAGGTCGTCAGGAGAGGAGTGAAGACGAGGAAGAATATGAAGAGGAGAGACAGGGCTGACGAGTGGGTCTCACCTTCCTTTTTAACTTTTTTTTTTATCCTATTGACTGGGCTGCCTCTTCAATTTGAAACCAAGTGACATGACCGCCAACATGGCGCAACCACTGATGAAACCAATATAAGGGTAAAAAGTGAATGATATTGATAGTTGAGGTGTGTCAGTTACTCGATTTTATAGTTGATGGTTGAATTTTATTCTAACATGCGGGGTACTACATTCCCCTGCGTCCAGGGAAGCATAGAGTTTCATGTGAAACACACTCCATTGTAATCGGAATGCTCGGACGGGTATCTTTGGAATATGCATATATACATTATTGGAATGCAAAATAGAGCACCGCTAGAATAATTCATACATCGGACATTGACAAAAAAAAACATAAAGATATTTACAACATGACGTATTAACTATTAAGAACAGATTTCATCATATTTATGCCCGGTAAGTTTGCTAATATAACAATCTCGATCATGCAAGTGCCCGCAGGAAACAATGAAGACGACCTACTCGCATGCGACGGCTTTCCATGTCTGTTAATCTCTTAGGTGGGAGTAGAAAAGTAGATATACACGAGTAATTGACAATAGGCTCCACCAAAAAGGATCTCCATGTGGGAGTTTACTCGTCGGATACTGTCAAAATGAGCATAAGCTGCCACCGGTGTTTGCACTAATACGGAGTTTGCGAATGATTATCGGTGCCGTACTCGCTCGCTTCCCATTAAATAATGTGAATTTATTTAACCTCTTGCTACTCTTATTTCGCCATTTCAGATCCCAATTCCAGTTGTTACGCTTTACAATTTCACTTCACGCGTGGCAGCCTGGAACTCCCCGCGCCATTCCCATGTTTCCATTACATTTATTCAGCCTGCTTTTGTTGTTGAGTATAATCGTTGAGAATTTTCAATCCTACACTTGTTCTTTTCGGTCTTTGTAAAAAGCCAGTTGAGTAGACTTTTATGAGATCATGGCCATGGGTGACACACGATTTCTCAACACCGTGACGACGTTAGCACTATTATTTCAAATGTTGTTTTTTTTAAATAAAAAAATAGCTTTGGACCGGTGCAGCCTGCAGCGTATCAAACTATTCCATTTGCTTCTGATAGTGATAATGTAGCTGTTGAACTATTTCCTGTGAACAATTTAGAGATGTTAACGTTTTTAAATTTCCTTGGATTTTATACCTTGTGCTACCATTTATCGATTCCAAGTAGCGCCAGATTTTCAATACGCTAGGGGCTACAGTTGATACAAGGGTAAAGAGTGAAAGGCAACACCAGCCGAAAGCTAGCTAGATATTCACAGAAAGCAAGCCCACTAGCATCCATTAACCATCCTTCCGAATCCCAAATCCCAAATCCCACTTAGCCACCAGCAAAATACAGATGTCTCTCCGCTCGGAAGCGCCAGAATATCCCCCCCGTCTGATGGTGCCCTGCCCAGATTACTTGCGCGTGCTCCGGAATATGCCCGGGTCGGCCGACTCGAATCCAGCTGCGCGCCGTGGAAACGTCACGGGCGGGCAGTCCGACCCACAAGGCGTGGGAAGGATTAAAAAAAAAAACTGGGCAAAACCGTACTCATCAAGCGAGAGATTGTTGTGCCATTGTCGTGTGGGGACTGGGGCGTGGGCGCGCGGGGCTGGAGCACAACCACAACGCGGAGGAGGGTGGGGAGGAGAAACAAAAGCGAACGCTCCCACCCCCTCCCCAAAAAAAACCTAGAAAACCAAGGGGGGAGGGAAGGAGGGAAGGGAGATAATACTGCCACTGACCAAACCCTAGCCGAGCACCCCCGCATCCACCCGCCCGCCGCGATGCGCAAGGCGAAGCCGACGCCGTCGCCGTCGCCGGAGATCCGGTACCGCGGCGTGCGGAAGCGGCCGTCGGGGCGCTACGCCGCCGAGATCCGGGACCCGGCCAAGAAGACCCCGATCTGGCTGGGCACCTTCGACACCGCCGAGTCCGCGGCCCGGGCGTACGACGCCGCAGCCCGATCTCTCCGCGGGCCCACCGCCCGCACCAACTTCCCCTCCGCCGCGCCGCCGCCGCGGCCCCCCGCGGCGGCGGCCACATCGAGCCACAGCAGCACCGTCGAGTCCTGGAGCGGCGGCGCCCCCCGCGCCGCCGCCGTATCCCGCAGCGCCGCCCCGACGGAGGCTGCCGAGGAGGAGGAGGACTGCCGCAGCTACTGCGGCTCCTCGTCCTCCGTCTGCGAAGACGGCGGTGACGACGTGGCGGCCTCCCGCGCGCCACTGCCGTTCGATCTGAACCTGCCGCCCCCTCCGGAGGCGGCCGACGCGGCCGCCGAGGCCGATCAGATGGGCGGCCGCTACGACACGCTGCTCCGCCTCTAGCTCACGAGAATAGCAAGGGTTTGGAGGGGGGAATTAGGAAAAGATCGAGACAAGCGCTGCTCTGCTCCGCTCCGCTCAGCTCTTGTCCTTCTTCGGCTGATCCGGTGGTGTTCTCTCTTGCTAGAAATGGATAATTCTTGCCTCTCTTTATCTTTCTTTTTTTCTTTTTTTCTTACCACGTTGATTCGATATGTGAATAATTCTGTCATGTAAGCTGCGAGCAAGGAAATCTGAGCTTTTCCTTATCTTTCTCTGTGGTATTCTGAGTGACGTTGCTGTTGTTTCATTAATTGGAAAGGTAATGGAAAAAATCAAGAGAAGTTATTTATATACATGATGCAGTGGCTGCTTGCTACTGCTTTTTACCATCTCAAGATTGTGTGGCTGAGTTGAGCAAGAGATAATAGCGTGGTCTACACATCGCATGTTCGAAAGCCGCCATATGTATGTATGCATTTCAATTGCAAGTTTGATGGATAACATTATCTGAAAGTTCTGATCTAAATGTTAGATTTTGCCGTGTCTCTTCTTTCAGGCTGCCGATGCTATCAGTTGCTTTGCTAATCTAAATGCTGTATTTTGCAGTGCCTCTCCTTCCAGGCTGCAGATGCTATCTGTTGCTTTGCTTTGCTAATCTAAATGTTGAATTTTGTAGTGCCTCTTCTTTCAGGCTGCAGATGCTATCTGTTGCTTTGCTAATCTAAATGCTGTATTTTGCAGTGCCTCTTCTTCCAGGCTGCAGATGCTATCTGTTGCTTTGCTTTGCTAATCTAAATGTTGAATTTTGTAGTGCCTCTTCTTTCAGGCTGCAGATGCTATCTGTTGCTTTGCTTCGCTTATCTAAATGTTGAATTTTGCAGTGCCTTTTCTTTCAGGCTACCGATGCTATCCGTTGCTTTGCTTATCTAAATGTTGAATTTTGCTGTGCCCTTCGGGCTATGGATGCTATCTGTTGCTTGGCTTTGCTATTTCTTGCAAGCATTCCTCTAGTAGCCATTGCTTCATTGATCATATGTTGTAGCCTTGAAGCAATTTCTAGTGAATAATTGGGATGGGAATGTAGACTTGTTTGTCCATTGCAGTGGATATGGTTCTGGTCTGGGATGTCTCATTCTGAGAGTTACAGACGTGTAAGCTCATGCTTGTGCTTGACTGGCTTTTTTCTTGAATGCCGATATACAAACACGATGCTCCCACTTTCTCGTGTTTGTTTCACCTGCGACTGTGAAGTCGGAAGCGAAGAGGCTGAAGTAACCCCAAGGAGTTCTAATTGTTGGTTCTGTTAGAGATAGGAACTCTTTTGTATTTTTCTATCTACGTTTTGTATTATTTTATTTGTATATAGCATATATTTTTTGTACACTCTATATATATTGCCTATTGGACATCTGAATATATATACACAATATTCATAACATGGTATCAGAGTAAAAGTTTGGGTTAGGGTTTGCTGCTACCGCCGCCGTCGCCTTCTAACTTTTGCTTGTCCTCCATTGTTGTTTCCCTGGGAGGAGCTATCTCTACTCCCGGAGGTGGCCTTTAGTCGCCCGACTCCACCTCAATCTGCAACTACCGCGTCTCCTGTTGCCTAACGCTGCCTCGATCTGCAACGGTCGTGTCTCTCCTGACGGATTGACTGTTGCTCATGTCGGGGAGGAGTAGCGATTTTGCCTTGGCTTCGCGACCGGCTTGGCCTCCCGGATTTTGCGGCATCTCCTTCGGACTGCCAACCTTGGATCCGAGTTGTCTCCGCCGAATTTCTTTGGCAGCTGCCATCTCGAGTGTTGGCGTCAGTGTCGCCCTGATCGGCACCTTGATTTGTCGCCTCGTTTGGCGTCGGATCTGCAGACCTTCTCTTGTCCGGCGTCGCCTCGGTCCAGAGTCACCGCTTCGTCTTTCATCGTGAGTCAGCCGAGGAAGGAGTCGCTCGGGGCCGCAACTTTCCGGATCCGTGTCGCCGCTCCAGATCGGGCCGCCTCCAAGCCTCCCGCCCGGATCCGGCTGCCCCGAAGCCGCAAGCCCACGGTCTGGATCTTGTCGCTGCCTGTACTCTCACACCGAGCCTCCTGAGCCGTCGCTGCAGCCGCCTTTGCTCTGTGTGCGCCCGAGGCTCGCCCTCGCCCGAGTCTCCCGAGTGATGCTCTGCTCCACCCCCGCTTGAGCCACTCTATGGGTCTTCTGCTGCTACTTGTATCATCTGCCAGTTATCCTTACACTTTTCTTTCTTTATGTTATTTTCTTCTGTTATGTCCATTCAAGTTTGTATCACTCTATCTTTGAGTTCGTTTAAGTCATACAAGTCCATAAATTTATTGTCAGGCATAGAAGAATAAGAAATTTTTTTGCATGGCAGCAGCCGTCGCTCCTCTCCGAGACGCTGCAGATCGTTATGATGTTGTCGCTTCTCTCTTAGCCGCCGCCCCAAGCTTTTAAGGCCGTCGCGCTTCTTTCACACTGCGCTTTTGTTGCACCTCTTGTGCATTGCGCCGCCGCCGTCTTGGGCTTCGATCTACGTCGCCATGCTTCCATCTATTTCTCTTCGGTTTGATTTGACATCTTTCTCTATATTTATCGGTTTTATCATATTTTTCGTCGTGTTGCCGCAGTTGACTTTGCTTCTGCACTTTGTGTTTATGGACTGTCGCACGACACCGGATGTGAGGAGATCTTTTGATACTCGACATATTTTCCAAAAGCTGCATGCTACGACAACATTATCAAGACCCAGATTTTAGATTTATTATATTTTAGTGTTAATCCTTTACAAATACAATGCTATTGTATACGTCTCACGTTTAAGGAGGGTGTTAGAGATATGTTAGAGATAAGAACTCTTTTGTATTCCCTTATCTAACTTTTGTATTATCTTTATATATATATAGTGCTAATAGGTACTTAAGTGCTAAGGTGCTAATACCAATTTTGACCGTTAGAGATGGAAGCATGCATGTTGTTTAATGAAGACGCATTAATAAAGGTGCATCGAAGGTAAGAGCATGCAAAATGATTAAATGATTTAGATGTGTGGGTCCGTATTAATCTTGGTTGTTCAATTCAGATCCAACGATCAATATTAGTATAAGTACCTTAGCACGGAATTACACATTAGCACTACATACGTTCCGTGTATATATATATATATATATATATATATATATATAACTTTGATACAAGTATTACTCCAGAATCCGGATAAGCAACCATGTTAAGGTATTGCTTGGAGGCTTGGAGCATAGGAATGTATGCATGGATTTTATGTGAACCTGAATTGAAGCGAAACATTGAATTGGAGCTTATTGAATTCCTCTTCTTCTTCTTTTTGTGGTGTTCAAGGCTGGTCTAGAAAAAAAAGGCAGAATAGGGGGTAATAAAAACTTTTAAGAGCTGTGTTTTTGCCTGAACTGGATACACTGGGTTAGGATTCTGCTCCTATCTTGAGTTCGTTGCTGCCTGACAAGAATCCTCTACACTGAATCTATTCCTTGCAGAGTTTGAACCCGGGAAAGAACTGGAGTCCAAGATCAAGCTTGCTCTCGTCGGCCTCATCCTGGGCTGGGCTATCAGAAAGGCTCAAATTCAGATGGCCTTCTTCGCGGCATCATCACACAGTCATCCGTCTTGTATTGCTCTCTGTTGTATCTAGCCCACTCCTTGCAGCTGCAGTGTTGCTTTGCAAGTTGCAGGTAGTACTCGGCTTCGCCTGACAGACACGACGAAGGCCATAGTAGCGTTGTGGGCTCTTCTCGTTATGGAAGCAGTGAAGCCGGCGGGAGCCCGTGCACGCACGCTGCGCTTCCGCCTCACATGCTTGACTGCTCCCTCCCTCCGCCCGAGATTATCTTCTGAATTCTGACATCTGCACGCGGAGCGAGGCAAGACACGCATACGACAGCCATGCTATGCTGCCCAAGGGAATCTCCTCTCTTCTGCGCCGCTCCTTTTTCTTTTTTTTTTCTTACCGCGGCATATGCCTTTTTTCTGATCGCTCGACAACTTCTGGTGCGTCGCACCGTGTCCCCTGCTATGTTCACATAGTGCCTCAGATCTCTTTTTGCGTTACCGTGGCTAAGATATTTGCAGGACATGAGAGACTGTAACCATGAAATCAGGTCTCTGCTCCTGCTCGACGCCGGTCCCATTTCAGTTGACTTTGGACGCATCGATCAAAGCGTAAGTATAACTAAATTTCATTTTGCATTGTGAGATATTATCAGGGTTTTATTTTGTATCTTTTTTTTAAAAAAATCTTTTCATTTTAAACCATCTTTTCTTCCCTTTTTATTTCACTTTGCATAATAAAAACGTCCTATCAGCGAGAGGAGAACAAAGGAGACATGTGAGAATCTTACTGGTGGCGAGGCATGATCGGCGAGGCAGGGACAACAAAAAAAAATGAATAGAGTAGGCTAAACACAGCGCTCAACTCGACTCGTACACACACGTCTGGAGCGAACTAACACTATTCTTGCTTCATCAACCTTTACGTCACGCGGCGGCCAAAGGCAAGAAGAAAAAGGGGCAAGGGAAGAACCTCCTCTCTCCATCACATACCTCGTCTGCCTCCCTCGTCGTTCACCGCCAGCGAGCACCAAAGGAGGCGGCTAAATCCTTACCGTGGTGCAAAGTGCAAAACATGGTAAGAAGAGATTATGCAAAGTGCAAGACATGATGAGAAGAGGTCCTGTGTGAGTCACCACCCGACAATCAGTTGGTCCGGTGCGACCCCATAGTACATAGATGATATATGCTCTTTTTTTTTACTAGAATGATACATGCTACATTGAAAGATGAGTTAAAGACGCTACCAACTAGTGCTCGCTGCTCGTATGGCCTCAAATGCAGAGACGGGTGCTAGGGTGGTCCTCAAGGGTACGATGAATGGAGCCCGTGCTCTGCAGACCGGCACCCTCGTGCACCCTTGGTGGACCCGGCACTACAAACAGGTGGTCCAACATGAACCCACCGTTTAGGCTCGGCAAGTTAAACGAGCCGTGTCATGTCGGCTCGTGGGCTCAGCCGCAAAGTTCTCAAATGTATTATAAACATGTACTCAGTATGACTAAAGTGCAGGTAAAGATCGATAGAACTAATGATAGCGTTCAGATGTAACTACAGTATGTACAGTATGTTTTGACGGCAGCTATGCCAACCGGCTGGCCGAAGGATAACACAGTTGGTCTGGTCTAAATACGATACAATCCGCACTATAGTTGGATTGTACTGCCACAGAACGAATGGCCCGATTGTGCCTGGATCCGCACCTCGACTCGATAGGCTAGTCTGGTACGACACAAACAGTGTCAGGTCATACCAGAAACGACACGAGCCCAACACAGCTTAACCAGGGGCAGCAGCGAAGGAGACCGAGGCGGATGAGGATGGGCACCGCCGACGAGGAGAAGGTGGTGCGGCTGGGCGCAGAGATGGAGGAGGAGGCCGGGAGCAACACCGAGTGCGAAGGAGGAGGTGGCGGTCGAGGTGTGGAGTGCGTAGGTGTGTGTGCCTTGTGCGAGTGCGACGTCTGTGAGGATAATGACCCGCCAGGCTGAACAGTTCTTGGGCCAGCGTGCCGTGCCTGGGTTGGCATCTCAGCCTGTGTGCCAACACGGTATAGCACAACATGACCCGATTAGACCTTAACAGATCGTGTCGTGCAGGGCCGATTTGGCCAACGCTATTGACATGACCTGGCCATGCAGATTACAGAGGAGATGACAGAATCTTGGTATGAACGGGGTTAAACTCTGCAGGTATGGATTTCATAGGTGTGAACTACACATAAGGTTGAGAAAACCACTTGGTACTAGTGTTGGTCACTTTCAATAGTGTTGGACCACACAAACATTTTCAAACACTTTTGGGTGTTTTGAACGTTACGCCAAGGACCAAAGTAGCAAGCTCACTACTAGTCTTATACGGCTGGAAGCTGGGCAGACGAGCGTGAAAAGAGCACGTTTTTACTAGCGGTACAATTCCCTTCTCCTCTCTCGTTCTGTTCCCACATGACAAAAAGTTTTCTCTTTTGAACCCAAGGTAGAAAAGAAAACAGACTAGGTTGAGCTCCAACTATAAAGCGAGGCGAGCCTTTCACTCCGAGCCAAAAACCCTCCCTTCTTTATATATTTTTTAAAAATATTACTTTCTTCGTTCCGTTCAGCGTTCACTCCGTAAGAATCAGACATGAATAGTACTGGATATCCGTTTTTTCGTTCCCTATTCACTCCATAAACAACCAATCGGTCGGGAATTATTCGCCGTAGCCCGTGCAGTTACAATCTTTTCACGCTCAAAACCCCTCAATAAATACACGCGTCCGCACGAACCCCACAAGCCTCTGCGAGCTCACCCACGCCAGAAACCAAGGCCACGGCAATGGCGATGGCAGTGCCTCTCGTGGGCGGTCTCGTGGGCGCGCTGCTGCTGCTGCTGCTTGCGCGCGACGCGTCGGCGGCGACGCTGGCGCTGTACAACCGGTGCGGGGAGACGGTGTGGCCGGGCATCCAACCGAGCGCCGGCAAAGAGCTCCTGGCGCGGGGCGGCCTGCAGCTGGCGCCCAACCGCGCCACGTCCCTCCGCCTGCCGCCTGGCTGGTCCGGCCGCGTCTGGGGAAGGCAGGGCTGCGGCTTCGACGCCGCCGGTCGCGGCCGCTGCGCCACGGGCGACTGCGGCGGGAATCTCTACTGCAACGGCGCCGGCGGCGCGCCACCCGCCACGCTGGCCGAGATCACCCTCGCGTCCGCCCCCACCGCGCTGGACTTCTACGACGTGAGCCTGGTCGACGGCTACAACATCCCCATCGCCATGACGCCCTTCCACGGTTCCGGCGCCAACTGCGTCCAAGCCGGCTGCGTCAGCGACCTCAACCGCGTCTGCCCCACGGGCCTCGCCGTCCGCGGCGGCGGCGACAACCGCGTCGTCGGCTGCCGCAGCGCGTGCGCCGCCTACGGAGCGCCGCAGTACTGCTGCACTGGGAAGTTCGGGAGCCCGCAGCTGTGCAAGCCGACGGCCTACTCGCGGCTGTTCAAGACGGCGTGCCCCAAGGCCTACTCCTACGCCTACGACGATCCTACCTCCATCCTCACCTGCTCCGCCGGTGCGTCCTACATCGTCACCTTCTGCCCTCACCACCGCTAAACCAAGCAACCAAGAAACCGAAGAAATGGCGTTTACGAGGCTAAAAATCAAACACTCCAGCTCTAGTTAACCCAGTGCGCCGCTTGGTGCATGGCACTGTTGCTCTTCTTGCCGTTGTCGCGTCCTGCGTTGGTGTCGTGATAATAATACTCGTGGTGGTAGTAGTAGTAGTAACTTTTCTAGCGACGGTGGTGGAGCTGGTGGTGGTTATATGATCCGGTGTGGGTATATGAGTATATGCTGCTATGTTTTTCACACTGAATTTGGCAGGTTTGGTGCTCTCCTGTGCCTGCTTTCAAGTTCTTTTTTCTCTCCTCTTCTCGGTTGCATTTGCCTTCAATCATGCATTTTTTGCATTGCCACATTGTTAGATCTTTGCCTCTTGATTTTGGATCATCCATGAAGGTACTACGGGAAATCAGTTTTCACTCATCAGTCCTTGGGTTATTGGAGCGTTGTACAGGCGTGTTCTTCAGATCTGAATTTTTGGTGCGGCGCTGCACTGTAAACGCGTCATTCAGATCTGGATTTCGACCACTGGTTTCTTGGTGGGCTGCCGGTGCTGGACACTGGCCTGTGGCCAGGCTATCGTCCGTAGTGCACCGTGCAGTGCAGCGCACTACTCCTACTCCTAGCTCCAGCTTTTTGTCACGGAACATCGTCGGGTGCACTACTCCTAGCTCAGCTTTTTGTCACGGAACATCGGGTGCACTACTCGAGGTCTCCTACTCTATACAAACCACTAGACATTGGGTCGTGACTTTCCGAGCCGGCATGGCATAGCACGTCCCGGGGGCTAAAAAACGAGCCGAGCCGGCTTACCCAAGCTCGGTCTCAACTGCAGCTCGGCTCGTATGGAATCTCGAGCCACGAGCCAAGAACCACTTTGCCTAGAAACACACCCGCTGTTCGAGCCTCAGCCAAAAGCGAGCCCAGAAAGCCAGAAGCACGTGGGTTGTTCGAGTCTCAGCCAGAAAGGCAGAAAAAAAGAGAGGCAAAAACGAAGGCAGAAACATGCCGTCGAGCCAGAAACATTTTCTTAAAGAATTTCAAGACAAGAATTTCAAGAAAAAATCATAAGTTTACAACAGTTGATTCAATTGCATTTAGACATTCAGCATAATCCATTCAATTGAAAGACTAGTACTTAATATTTAACAGTCCATGTCAATCCATGCTAAGCACTTAAACATACAAGAGTCCAAAATAGCAGTCTAAACTCCAAACCACACGACCAAATAAAACAAAAGGTTCTCTTGGCCCGATGTCATAGCTTCATCTTGTCATCCGAAACATCCAATGAGCCTACAAATACAATGCACAATTAGACAATGAGCCGAAAATCCAAAATGGCACCAAGTTGACAACCACATGAACACTACTGTGACATGACAACAATATTTTGGGGAGAAAAAAGATGTACATATTTTAACATATACCTAAGTTGCTAATGACATCTTACAGAACATTATTCCTATTGAAAAAAGATATAGTAAGGTACAAGTCGATGTGCAGTTTGGCATTATGCATCAAAGAAGTAAAAGAACACTTGATATACCTAAAACATTGTATATTTGTTATGCACCAAATGAAGGAAAAGAGCACTTAGAAAGTAATGGCACTCACTAATTGCTCTCTACAACGCTTTGAGGAAATAGAATGGTTTCAACATCATCCTCGTCATATTCTTCCTTAAAAGAGAAATAATAATCGAGTTAACCATGATATGAACAAAAAAGATTACAAAAGACATATTATAGTATAGAAGAACCTACCACAGATATAGTATGGAGTCGGATGGAGGAGTGGGGGAGCATGGGGCCAGGGGAGGACGGGGAAGCACACGGCCAGGGGGAGAACAGGGGGAAGTACAGGGCGAGCGGCGTGGTGGACGGAGCGGCGAGGCGGGGGACGGGATGGAGCACAGGGCCAGGCTGCTAGGGGGAGGACGAGAGGAGCATGGGACCAAGGGGAGGGGGAGCACGAGGCCAGGGCCCAAGGGGAGGACGGGGCGTGGTGGTGCGTTGGGCTGGGCGTGCGGCGCGGTGGATGGGCCGGGAAAGGAAGGGGAATTAGGGATCAAGATGGGATGGGAGTGGAAGGGGAGTTTGGGAATTGGGACGGGTATTGGGGAATTAGGGATCGGGACAGGATGGGATGGGAAGGGAGGGGAAGGGGAATTTGGGAATTGGGATGGGTATTGGGGAATTATGGATCGAGACGAGAGACTGGGAGAGTAGGGCTAGACTGGCTAGACTAGGTGTGAATGCGCATGAGCGAAACTAGGCTCGGGCTCGGCTCGTTGTTTTTGCGAGCTGGAAACTGGGCTCGGCTCGGCTCGAAAAATCACGAGCTCGAGCTATTTTTCCAGCCCTATACATCACATCATGTGGCGCGTCGGGCCGGAGGATGGGCCCGTCGGGCATCACGACTAGTTGGGTCGTGCTTGTTCCAACCCGACACGAAAAGCAGCACGATGGGCTGAGCGGCACAGTGGATGCACAGAGGGGGAGGGAGAGGAGCGCACTTTGTAATTATTACAAAACTCAATTAACTACTCATACAGGTGGAGGGACGAGGCATTTGAATTGGCACTACAAAGCATGCTTGAAAAGGATGAGGGCACATGCGCGAGGTGGAGGAGTCCAGACGCAGCTGAACTTCGAAGCCGATGGCTCTGTAATTACTTGGGCATACAATCGTCTTTCTGCTTGTGGCGAAATTGCTAGATACATTGTTTTCGAAGATCAACCGACTAGGATGGGTAGAAGTCGCTCGTTCAAAGAATGATCCAATACGACTTTTGTCCGTAGCACCAACATGTCAGTAGGAGAATTAACTCGTCTGATATTTTAGAGATGTATAGTAGGAAACTAGCAACACTAAAGGATATATTCCTACAAGTTCAATATTCTTTTGCTTTAACTTCGTATATTTGGACATCATTGTACTAGAGAACTACATATCTTAGTGTTGTAGCCCATTATTTACATGATGAGTACAAGCTAAACAAAAGAGTCGTAGGGTTTAAGTTAATTACTGAATTACACATGGGAATGGCCATTGACAAGCGCATACTAGGGGTAAATGAGGATTTTTGGATAGAAAATAAGATTGTTTCTAAAACTCTTGATAACACGTCAGCGAATATGACAACTATGAAAATCATCACCCCAAACATATACTGGTGGATATGTTCTCCACCAGAGATGCGTATGTCATATCTTGAAACTCGTTGTGCAAGACGGTATGGAGGAGATTGGCATTTATTTGAACAATATTAAGTTCAACACAAGTGGTAGCCATGTTCGCGGAGTACTGTATAGCCAACAACAAGATCCTATGAAAATTCGGTCTTGACATTAAGGTGAGGTGAAAGTCGACATACATCATACTAAAGAAGGCACAAGGATATGAACATATTATATATGTCTTTGTCAATGCCAACTCTCAGGGTAATAAGTTGGTAGTTACTAACTCAGATCGGAAAATTCTTAGTAATTTTTGAGAGTTTTTTAGACATTTTTACAAAGCAACTAAGGCTTTATCCTATGTTTACTACCCTACCTAGTTATAGATTATTTTTGGCTAATTGCAGACAAGTTTGATAAATCTAGGGGATCCCCTTTTTGGCTATGTTGTTGCAGCAATAGAGGAAATATTGTTAAATATTTTGGATCTATTTCACACCTCTATTGTTTTGCTATCATTTTGGATCCTACAAAAAAGTTAGCAGATTTGCAGATTGCTATGGAGGGAATATGTGAATGTATTGGCCTTGATTTCTCCAAAGCTTTCAAACATATCAAAAAGGAGTTTGTTCGTATTTTTCGCTTGTATCATGACAAGCCTGACAACAACACGTTATCGGATGCCTCACAGTAGGTGCACCAAGGCAAAAACAAGTGTGACAACCCACTTGTCGAAAAAGTTGAAGGACAAGTCTAGTTTTTTATCCTCTCAGTCTCAGACGCCCCCAAGTGGAATTCTGTCTCAGAGCTGAACCACTATCTGGGGTATAATTTTGCAAACATCAATCTTGATCTTTCTCGCAGAGGCATGGTAGACTTGCTCAAGAGTGGAATAACAACAAGCAGATATTCCATGTGTTGTGCCACTTCGCACGAGATGTTCTACTGGTTTCGGTGTCCTCCATGTCTTCGGAAGCGACGTTCAGCATAATAAGAATAATAATTAAAAAAAGGAGGTCATCCCCACACCCAAGATGGTGGAGGCAATCACATGTCTCAAGGATTATGAATTGGCAAAAGAGCGACATCAGCATCAACTGGAGGATACCGAGATCGTGCAGGCATACGCTGATCTCGGACACATGAATGATCTCGACATTGGGGTATAGTTAGTATGTATACATACAGTCATTGTACTCCTTTTCTTACCGGGGGTACCCAACATTCGGTGTAAGATTTTTAATGAGTCAGTAACTTTGTATATGTACCTAATGATCAATAAAATTTAGTTCACCTCCCCCAAATATTTGTGTTTCTACAGTCAACTGCATTATTTTTCATCATTATTTTTGTACAATTCTTTATTTTCTCTGGTCAATTTTGTATCTCTCGTCTTTTTTATGGAGCACACCTGACCTGTAGAAGGTGAACACCACCGCAACCTTTTCTTTTTCTTTTTGCTTGTCTTCTTTTCCCCTTTCTTTTCGTTCTTTCCTCTTTCCCCTTTCCTTTCATTCTTTTCTTCTTTTCCCTCTCCTTTCATTCTTTTCTTCCTCCACGCACACCTCCTGCTTCTGTCTCTCTTCTTCCCCAATCCCTCCTTCATCTACCTCTCCGCCCCCTCCTCACCCCAAGTTACCGCCTCCCACCCTTCCCACGTGTCGCCTCCATATCCAAGTGAAGGGCCAAGTCTCCATCGACGTTAGCGTCCACAGCGGCGGGCAGAGGGTTCGTTGTGGGCAGCGTCCGGGAGGAGGCCATGGAGAGGGGGAATGGGCGTGGATAGCAGAGGTGGCGCATGGGCGTATTCGTCTTCCTGGGCGGTGGTGATTGTCGTCTTCGCAGGCGACGTGGTCATCGTCTCTTCGGCTGCAATGGCACAGTGCGCAAAGGATGGCAAAGGACGTAGGGTCACGGGCAAGGAGGATGCAGTACCTCTTTTCCCTACCTTTCTTTCCCCATGTGTCTCTCAGGATCACACTCTCTCTCCCCTCATCCTCTGCCTAGCCGCCCCTACCATCATCGTGACGATCTCTTTCGTCCTTTGCCTAAGGTTGCCGGCCCGTCATACCCTGAGCCATGTCTGGATCTCGCCGGAGACGACTCATACCAGCCTGGGGCGGCAAGATGACCGTACCAGACTGGCACATCGCCCGGAGCCCGTCGTGACACGGCACGGCCGACTGACACGGCCGTATTCCAGCTCTACCTAGCAGAGTGGGTAGTGTGTGAGTGGCAGGACTTCACGGTTTTGGTTCCTAGGATACTCTGATGAATTGAGTGCTGTCGCAGCTGGCGGAATGGTGCAGATGTGGTGCAGTGCATTCAATTACTCCTACTTCTGTTCCTTTTTCAGAGCAGCACAAGCACAATAATTGCACTGCTGCAGTGTAAAAGAGCAGCACAAGCACAATAATTGCACTGCTGCAGTGCAAAATGTGGCCGCGCATCAACACTCGTAGCTCTACGGAGTACCCGTGCCGTGCCCCCCCGTGAGAGTGAGACGGTGGAAAGCCCGTTCTACTCCAGATTTGTGCTTTTCTGTACCTTGACTTGCTGCATTTAGCACCGCCAAGGAACTCCTCCCTACTTCGTTGTACTCTCAAGCCTGAAGCCTGAAGCCTGTAGTAATGAGAAGTTGTCATGTGACTCTTGAGTCCATGATTCGGTCTAGACCGCTGGTCTTAGGGGTTATATACATCTCTATCTCTGCAAATTGTGCGCCAGATGGATCGTGTGTAGCTAGCTTATCTTGATTCTTGAACAGTCTCTTTATATCTGGCCATGTTTTTTTTTATATAAAAAATATCTAGATTTGCATTTTTTTTTGTTTGGCAAACTTGGGTATTTTGTGGCTATGAAGTCGGCTGCAAGACGACTTTCTGGTTTGAAAACCAAAGTTTCCGTGTATTTTCATCCCCTGTGGTTTGTACATGTGATTTTGACAAACCTTACGGTATCAACAAAAAAGGAAAACGCTAAGGAGTACTTGAGTATTTCTTTACCATGGGGGCACTCGAATTTTGATACATCCGATTTTGCCTCGCGATTTGTGCTCTATGTGGCTCCGATGGCTGGCGGCAAGACTCCAGCGACGCTCCAGCAAGGCTAGGGATAGGGTTCACTGGAGCCTCAGGTGTAGAGAGAGGCCAGGGGAGCGCCGAACCGGTCGTGGGCGGTAATGGTGGCGGTGCCGTTGGCGGCGCTGTGGGTTGGAGGACAGTGGTGGACAGTGAAGGTCGGTGGGGGCAACAAAGACGAGCGGTTAGGAGGTGGTGGGAAGTGGCGGCGGTAGCCACTAAAGATGAGGAAGGAGGATAACGCAGTGGGGGGGGGGGTTCTCGCCAGAGAGGTAGAAGAAGTGCGGCGTGGGCTGGCTTGCCGGAGAGGTGGAAAAAGGGCAGTGCAGGGACAACGGGAGAAGGAGGCGACGACCATGGCTCACCGACGGGTAGCGTTGGCACTAGGAACGGCGACAGTGGCTAGGGTTTGTGGAGGGGAGGGGAAAGGAATGAGGGGTAATATATATAGTTTGAGGGGATGGATAATATCATTTGGATCTTGATCCAATAGCTCAAAATTTGAGTACTACCTGACAAAAAAAAATACTCAAGTACCACTAGACACCTCTAAAAAAAAGCTGTACTGTATCTTCTTTCTACCACGAACTACAGTAGCTAATGAATCTCGTGCTCAAAAGATGAAACTAGTAGCCCAACTTAGACCTGACCCAAATAGGTACTAGCAGTGTCACTTTGCCACCTTGTCGAAGCCGAAAGGTGTCTCGACCCATCACTCGAATTCTGGGGTGAGACATGCCGGTCTGCAGCTCGGGTGGGTTGGCTGTGACGGCATTCCAACTTACCACAGGATTGAGAAGTCTGAAATCTGAATTTAGACAAATTCAGACATGACCCAAACATTTGGGGGAGAATGAGGTGCATGTAGTCAAAGCTTGCTCGCTTTAATTTTGACCAAAAAGAAGTATAATTCTCCACACAGATGCTCGATTAAAAGGTTATGGAAAGTCGTGGTTTCGTCCTAGGTTATTGTCAACGGCAGCAATACTCTGCAAGAATCACTTTAGAATTTAGAGCTGCATCGTTTCAAAAAAGAATTCAGAACTGCTGGTTAGCTGTGCCACTCAGTTTCCAGGATATCCCCTTGCCGGGGCAAAAAAAATAAAAATAAAATGAACAGCCCATCGTCAGACCAGCAGCATGTTACATTTCCCACATCATTTTTGACGCGCGCGCGCCAATCGCGCTCGTTCACCACCTTTCCTTGCTCACTGCATCAGAAACACGCTCAAACCGTCGGCACGAAACGGCCACGGAACCAAACCGTCGGCACGAAACGGCCGCGTTGAAACACTCAAAACACCAATGCACGCGACTAGGCGAGGAAACGGGCCAAACCATCCGAGCGATCGGCCGAAGATCACCAGATTCCACCGGGACGCGCGCGCGCCGATCGGTTAATTGACTAACCAGGCTCGATCGCCTCGATCACGGTCACAGCTCCTGTTCGATCAGGTCCGAGGAGGACGACAACGAGGAGCCGTGCTCGACGAGGTACCTCTCGGCGATGGCGGCGTGGACGGCGGCGCCGGTGGGGAGCACGTCCTCGTCGATCATGAAGTACGGCGAGTGGCCCGTGTGCACGGACCCCAGAGTCTCGTTGCGCACGCCAATGTAGTAGAACCCGGCCGGGATCACCTGCGAGTAGAAGGAGAAGTCCTCGGCGCCCATCATCGGCGGCACGTCGCGGTAGCTCCCGGCTCCCAGGAGCTCGCCGGCCACCGCCTTCACGTGCTCGTACATGCGCGCGTCGTTCACCGTCGGCGGGTAGAAGCTCTGGTTCTCGAAGAAGTCCACGGACGCCTCGCACCCGTACACCAGCGACTGCATCGTGATCACCTCCTGGATCCGCCGCCGGAGGTGGTAGAAGCTCGCGTTGGAGAAGGCCCGGAACGTGCCGCCGAGCACGAACGACTCCGCCGGCGCCCCGAGGTGGTCGCTCCCGTTGACGACGGCGACTGACACCACCTGTACGCGCGTGAAAATATCCGCACTTTTACTGAACAACGCATAACGTCCCCGTACATCAAAGACTGAACTTTTCTTCCATCTTTTGCAAGATTTGTACAGATCCGAGGTTGATGAGATGGTACGTGCCTGCGAATCCAGAGGATCTGCCTCGCGAGACACGATGCTCTGCAGGTTGATGACGGTGGACGAGGCGGCCAAGACGGGATCGGCAGAGCGGTGCGGTTTCGCGCCGTGTTCTTGCTTCCCGCCGTGTATGACGGCCTTGAAGAAGCCGCACCCGGCGAGGAGAGGGCCAGTCCTTGATCCAATCACAGACGTCGGGTGCTGGTGCGACACGTGGACGGCGAAGATGGCCTCCACGTTCTCCAGCGCGCCGTCTTCGATCATCCGCTTGGCGCCAGCGCCGGACTCCTCGGCTGGCTGGAACAGAAGCTTCACTGTACCCTGCACGTACGATTACGAAGATGCCGCTGAGGTGCAGTTAATTTCTGAGCTTCTCATAACAAGAGTAGCACTAACTGTAATAGCTTCAAACCCAGTCCCCTATCATTGTAGGGATGGTAATAAGATCAATCTCCAGTAAGTATTGACAAAGAGATTGGTGCAATGAACATGCTAATGAATTCTAGTAAGGCTGGTCAAAACTGTTCTCTGAACTTTTTTTGAAGAATATTGTTCTTTGAACTGAAATTCAACTCTTTTTGTCTTACCCTCCTTAGCCTCTTCACTGCATGTATCGAATTCTGTGCGTCAGATTTTCGAAGACATTTTGGAAGGTTAAGCTGTAACATTTGGATCGTATGGTTATATGTAGCAGGGCTTTGTCGCCACATATAACAGAGTAGTTGCTGTAGGGGCAGGTTCGACGAACATGGTGACGCAATTTCACATCAACATGACAACATGTACCCGGCTATCCTGTTGTCGTATAAATTTATGGAGGAAACGTATACGCTTCAGTTACAGATGCCGACGAAGCGATGTTATCATGAAAAGAAAAAGATTCCCGTGGAAAATTTCAGCAATCTAAGAACTAGACAAGCACTTTTTACCTGCTTTTACTGATAAGTTGGGTTAAGGATTTTAAGAACTTTTTAATTCACTTTTACTGCCCTTTGTGTCAGTTACTAGCAAGAATCGGTGCTTCACGACAACATCTAACCTTTTTCTTTCCGAGAGGGACCTCAACATTTAACTAGTTTTTATCATGAGTTCATGTTAGTGCTAAAAGTAATCCAAAAGGGAGTTTCTGTGCCAAGCATGTGCCCATAAGTTGCAGTAAAGAAATAATGCCAGGAATTAAGCAGGAAGCATCTGATACTTCCAGAGTAGCGAACCAAGCTGAAGGAATGGTGTTCCAAAATCGCATTGCGTTGAAACAAATGGAATTAATTAAGAAGAATACGATTTCCCCTGATGCAATGAGATAGATGCCAGTTAGAAATCGTAGAATGACTACAAGCCTACATGAATAACTGCATCGATCCTAGCTGCTAGCTACTCAGTAATCAGTAGTACTGAAGACAAATGAAGAAAGAGCTCGTTGAATAAAGCAACAGATGGTTTCCTAAAGCTGTCCCAGATGACTCCTGACACCGACATTAACATGATGACACGTACGGCAGCTTCCATCACCCCCATATAAAACACATCATATCTGCACTTTAACACTTTATGCGCGTCTTATGATATAATTTAGCTCAGCAACTTTTCCCAAAGCAAATCTAGGAGCCTAAATTCAGATCGCACCAACAGCATGGCAGCTAGCAGATGGCATAGAATCGCTTCCACGGCAAGTGTAACGTACAAACAACCAGACGAAAACCACAGCTATTATTGTATGAGAGCCTCACTGAAAATTCAGAGACAGTAAAACAAAAGATTCAGAGAAGTGGCGTTCGTGTTGCTGTACCTTGAGATGGTGCTCACGAGCCTTGAGTATCTTGGCCGCGCCGAGGAGCATCGCCACATGCGCGTCATGCCCACAGGCGTGCATCTTGCCAGGGTTCTTGCTCTTGTGCTCCCACTCGACAGCTTCCTAAATGGCGCCACGGCAAGCAGCAGAAAGAGCAGAAAAAATGTGTCAAACTGTTGCAGGGCCAAGTCGGAAGCGCAGCTGCTCGCTTTCTCCGCGAGCGTTTGCAGAGTGAATAATTGTTGTCCATGAGGAAAGTAAGATGAGGTGCCGAACAGGCATGAACAGACAAGACGCAATGCAGACGTGAAAAAAAAAAGGCTTCTTTTGCTTTAGTCGTCGTAAAAACTGCCCGTTCTGGGCACTCAGGAGGACCAGCTTTTCGCAGAGCAATCGCAACCTGCATGTCTTGAATCCTGATCTTACCAACGACAGATGCCATTTTGGGCATCAAACGAAAATTTGTAGCCTTTTTTTTTACGAACATGCATGCGAAAGCTTAGATCTTTTGGGTTCCCAAATCTGTGGTCGATCAGATCGGCTGCATGCGTGATGCAGTTTTTTGTTTTTTTAAAGGAAACATGCGTGATGCGGTGATCTCTCGAGATTCGGTGATGACAGCAGGGCGTCAGGAAGAGCTCAGGGTCGCGAGGAATTGCAAAATCTTAATACTGTGGAATTGATTCTTCTCGAGGTAGAAGAACCAGACGAGCGACGCCGCACCCTGTTCCCGCGGATTAACTGCGTCCTCTCCTTTTTGTTTTGTTCTTGCCTCTCTCTTTTCTGTGCGTGCCTTTTGGTAGCTTCTCCGTGGAGTTCAATACTACATGTAGGGACAGACTCCGCACAATACAATGCAAGATGGTTATATACGAGTATTTTTTAAAAAAGAATATAATTACGTCATTAAGTATTTATTTAAAAATTGCTTCCTCTAATGTAAGCATATGTTTTGTAGGTTTTTAGATGATTATATTATCTATTAATTATATATAGTCGCATACATAAGCATATCTTAAACATCGATGCCTAATCAAGTATCGATGCTACTAAATAAATACCTTATTTGTACTATATGGGATTTTTTTTCTTTTTTCTTTATTAAACACCTCTCTAAGCACTTGCATTGTACATGCTGTGCAAGTGTTAATCCCTCCGTCTCATGCTAACTCGAGTTTCATGCACAAACACTAGAGACAAGATTTTGCTGCTTAATCAGAGTTGTATTTGTAACTTTCAGGTTGAGAAAAAATGTGCCTAGCAAACTTTCATCTCATAAAAAAGTTGTAGGTTTGAAATTGTTTCTGGGATCGACCTTCCAAAATGGTCAGTAAGCACTGCAACGTTTCAGAATCTTTTTTTTTGGTAAGGACCAGTACAAGCAGGCCCCACACGTCACGCGCTCGCCAGTAAGGAGCTACCCATTTTTCACGAGAAAGGAAACATCCGTGTGCGTAGCAGTGTTCCTCCGGATAACCCACAACAACCCAAAAAAATCGACACAAAATCAAGCACATGCCAATACTGAAATACACCCTGGATTAACCCCACAAGCTTTCCTAAACTACAAGGTAAATGCTCTAAAAAAAGTACAAGGTAAATAAGGAGCAAAGTCAAATTTTTTTTGGGGGGGGGGGGGGGTCATGCGTTAGCAGTTTAGCATAGTAGTGGGCATTAGTGGCCAGAGAATAGCTCCCCTCTCTGAATGATTCAGAGAAACAACTTGAAAAGAAAACGAATTGATGGTTGCAGTCAGGGGCGTAGTTAGACCTGGACAGCTGAGGTAACGGTAATCTCATATAAAGTATCGTCAAAAATCGTCAAAATACGAATTCGGCTAAAGAACAGCCGGCGAGAACAGAGGGTGGGCTCAGCACTGGTTGCAGTTTGCACCGCAAAAATTCACAACGAAACTTAAAAACAAGGACTAGAAAAAGGAGATATATACTAAACAACTAATCATGATGCATGAGTCGATAAGTCCTATGGGCGGAGGCGGCAAGGCGCACGTGAGATGCGAATACGTGTTCACGTACATACATACATACATACGTACCTGAATGGGCAGCGCGTCCATGTCGGCCCGGAGCGCGACGACCGGCGGGCGGCCGGTGCCGATGGTGGCGACGACGCCGGTGCGCGCGAGCGGGTGGCGGAACCCGACGCCCATGGCCTCGAGCTCCTCGCGGACCAGCCGGCTCGTCTCCACCTCCTCGTACGCCAGCTCGGGGCGCTCGTGGATCCGGCGCCGCACCCCGCGCAGCCACGCCGCCATCTCCGGCCGCCCCGCCATCCCCGCGATCTCCTCCTTCCACCCCACGCTATAATAATACCTCCCACATCCGCCTCCGCCTCCGCCTCCGCCGCTGCCGCTGCTCCCTCTCCTCGTGCTCGTGTTCGCGCCCTTGCCCACCAGCCTCGCCGCCGCCACCTTCGCCTTCTCCACCGTTCCGAGAATTATGTCCTCCTCCATGAACGCCGTCGACGAGTCGGTGAGCACGAGCAGCAGCAGCGAGAGGAGCACGGAGAGTGCATGGCTGCGCTCCATGGCGTCGTGCTGTGCCTATGCTTGTGTGTGGGTATGGGCGCGGCGCAGCCACACGGGAGGAGTAGACGACCGAGGGATTAACGGGTTTTCGAAACAAGTTTGATTGTTGTTTTTTTTTTGGGTTAAAATAGTCTGAAGTTTTATTTGTTCGACTGTACACAGCTTTTTCGGCTTCCGACGAAACGTGGACACCGCACGTATTCATTTTTGAGTCGTCGGCTTTGTTGAGATGAACCAAATGATCGAGCCTGTTTGTAATGCTTGGTGAGTTGCCTGCTTTTGTATTCTACTTCCTTTTTTATGTATTGGTTATGCAAGGTAGCGTTTGAAATTAACAACTGCCGCGTCAAGCAGCGAAAACTATTACTCCATCGGTTTCAAAATAAAAGATGTATATATTTTTTCAATTTTGTTTCAAATTATGAGGTGTGGATGTATCTTTAATGATTTTTTTTTGCCCTCGTTTATATTACCTCTCTCTTCTACATTTACTAGTTCAATGCCTGTGCTTTGCTACGGATTAAAAAATATATATATCATTAATCGCTATCGTGCTCAGCGTACAATGCAAGTGATCCATCAGTAACCCGTTCTTGGAAAGATCGATGGAATCTTTGGGCTTCTTGCGAACCAGCTTGGGCAGTTGGGGTGTGGGGGTGGAGAGGAGGCTATGGGTGGCCAACCGTACGCACGGGAGGAACCGAGAAAAAACGAGATCCAACGGCTCACATCTCACGAAGAAAGATAGATCTAACGGCCCACATCGCATGAGGGAAGACAGATCGCCACCAATACCTTCTTTTAAGTAGTAGAGAAGATGAGTAAGCATTCACCCAAACTATTCTCTCTCTTATTCCCAAGACATTAACTTTAGGGATATCATGGTCATTTCCCTCTAACATTCTTTTGGTTTTACAACTTTTTAAATATCCGTGTGACCAAAATACGCTTGATAAAAAGAAACGATGGAGTACTTTGTAAGTTAGAATTCAGTATCACTAATCTAATTTACGACATTTCTCCCTGTTGCATCTATACTATTTAATACCTCCTTTCCTCTTCATTTTAGAAAATACTAGGATGATAAGCGCGCTACGCTCCGCCCGTAGTGGATTGAGAGACCTCAACGCGATTCAAAAAAATATAGGGGACTCTTTGCAAAAACATAGTGGAGCCTCGAGGTTATTTCGGTACACAAGGGGCTTTTCGCAAAAAAAAAATAGACATGATTTCAGTAACAATATGGGCTTTACCAAAAAAAACTTAAGTGAAGACCTCGACGCGATTTTGGAAACACCGGTGGCTTTTCAAAAAAAAAAACCTGACACGAGGACCTAGACATGATTTCAGAAAGTACAAAGGGCTTTTCGCAAAGAAGCCGACGTGGTCCTCCTAAGCGCTCGACGACCTCTTCAACTATTAGAATAAGTATATCAATGTAAACAATTGTGACATATTTTTTGCATTTGTTTCACTCGTAACAGACCATACTTTTTCTCATTTAAGATGACCTAAAGCTGTTGTGCTAATTACTTCAAACAATGTGGACGAAATGTAATACTTTAGAATAGTACTCGTGCACGAGAAGGCACAGTCGGCTAACGTGTCTAATTTTACTGTTTTTCTTCCCATTGTTGATTTCTGGTCAGAAAATAATTCATACTATTTTTTGTGTTGCACCATAGATGGCATAAGTCGCTCTCCGATGTCAAGCTAGCCAGCGCAATTGCGCGGACACGGCGGGGACGCGTAGCCAAGTTGGTGACACGGGCACTGCGTGTGGGAGCCATGCACGCACCTTTAACTCGTGGCGGAAATGAGGAGCCATCCGTTTTTGCGGCAAGTCCTTGTCCCGGAATATCAAATTCACGCGGGTTTAGCTGCATTTTCTGGGACCAGTGGCACTGCAGCGCGGCACGGCACGAAACGACACGGCACCACCGCACCCCTCCTCTCCTATGCTGTTGCAACGCGGGTATCAAGCGTCTTTTCTTGAAGTTTTTTTTTTTACACATTTGACCACTGTTTTGTAACACAGTAGTAAATGTATCTTTATCCGAAGCGATCTTGCAAAAATGGCCGGCTGAGGAGAGGATTAGTTTTGTAATTGTCACGCGAAACAGTGTGAAATAAGCAAAGAAGAAAAAAAACCCATCTGCTCATGGTAAAAGGCTTTTCCTTGCGGAAAATTACCCGCCGTGCTTTGATAATGGATATATGGTGGCGAAATGCCAGGTTTGCCCCTCTGAGTTTTGCATTCCTTGCGCATATATCCTTGAGATGATATTTTGGGCTTGTGGTGGGCCCCCTTTTTTTGTGAAGAGTTTGCGTCTGATCTAATCTTGGTTCTGTGGGTCGTGGTCAGACAACCACTGATTAGCCAGATAAATCTTGACAGAGCAAAACACGTGTTTTGGGACGGTAATAAGAGGCCAGCGGAAACTGAAGAATGCATGGGCCATCATGCCGAGAATCATCTTTCCTGATTTGAGTGACATAGGGTCATGTGCGTCTAAATCCTCTCTTTGTTCTTTTTTTACTTAACGTTTTTACTTTCTAAGGTCTTCGGGATGCAACATTGAGCGCTACATTTTATAATTTTACATTAAAATATATTAATAAAATTATAATACTATGAAAGTATTTTTAATAACAAATTAATGATATAAATCTTATATAGTCAATCTAAATAGTTTTAAATTAATTAGTGGTCAAATTTTAGAAAAATTAACTGCATAAATTCTAAGACATTAAGTAAAAAAAAGAACGGGGCCAGTACAACAGCAAGGCAGCCATTTTCTGCATCTTGAATTCTACTAGATGGGCAGGCGCACGATGCTGCGCCCGTCTGTTTATTTATTTATTATTTTTTTTTGCATTTTTCGTATATGTATTGAGACGTCTGTATACAGTTTCAGTCAAAGGAAATTAATGTTTGTGTGTATTGAATAGGGCTCGTACATAAGCATCTGAGTAGTACTCCCTACACATGCTTTCATTTTACAAAGCTCCTAAATGGAGTCATCCAGGAGCTGGGGAGATACCACTCCAAAACATATGCATGTAAGTGAGCAACCTACCTTTCGAGGAAGCTCTTTTGTAGACATCAAGCCATATAACTTGTGCATGACTGTGTCTTCTTCTACCTGCACAAAATGGTATGAAAAAAATTACTATCTAAAAATATTACCTTAAGGTACACTGTCAGATATCAACACAGAAGATTATACTATCTAAGGCTGACCTGAAGTTTATATAATTCATGCGATATCGCTCGGTATGTTTCCATTAGGCCCTAATTTTGCTTGGCCAAATGGCTGCAGATCCCTTTTATGTTACACAATGAATTGGATTCATGATTAATTTAATGCTAAAGAATAGTAAAGAAACCATACTCGGACATTTAAGCTGAACGCTTCGGTTCCATTATCACCAAAAGACCTGATAGTCATTAGACCATCCATGTTGGCCACAATATTGTCGAGCAATCTCATGTGGGGACAAAATTAATCTAGAAATGCATGAGGGGTAAATGTCAAAATCAATGTGTGCAAGCAAGTAGTATGAGATCAAACATATCATACCTCATTAATCAATTAGTACGATGCTTAAGTTTGGTGGCCAAGCTCCCCATACCATACCATGTTCCATAGATCAACATGTGAAACAAAAATAAATTAATTTAGCTGAACAGAAAATGTGTGAGGGGTAAATACCAAAATCAATGTGTGCAAGCAGACAGTAAGAGATCAAACCATATCATGTTTCACATATCAACATGCGAAAAAATAATAAATTAATTTACCTGAACAGGAAATGCGTGTAGGGTAAATATATAACCAACGTGTGCAAGCAGATAGTAAAAGATCGAACATAGCATACCTCACTAATCAATTAGCACGATGCTAAATTTTGGCGGCCAAGCTCTTCATACCATATCATGTTCCACAAATCTGCAAAGCTCAGCAAATACCATATCATGTTCCACGGATCTGTAAAGCTCTGCAAATAAATGGTCAATTCAGCAAATAAACCAGGTGCCAGTTGATGTTTAAATCAAAAACCAGGATTGTTTGTCTATTTATGTGTATCCATACAAACAAAGTAGTAAGAACTACTTACAATTAAGGTCACCTGTTTGGTCTCCTCATATATCATAATATTCACATACTGCATATCATTATGGCTAAATCGTACTCTCTGATCAACCCTTGATAATGCATTCTCCAGCATTGCAACCTCACCACCCATCTTCTCCAACCGGAATTCCCTAGCCTCCTCTGGCGAGCACCTGCTATGAGCTTCCTGAAGCCACCGCCTGATTAATACGACATAACGCAATTATCTTTTGATCGTCAATTGCGCAAGTTTGTTTCTATAACCCAAGAAAGAAACAGCAAGCCTACCTCAGCCTCTGCCACAAGGAGATGTCATTGGGTCCAGGCACGTGAAGATCGTGAAACTCGCGGAGCTTCTTGGCAATCAGCGCGGTGGGGAACCTCGCTAAAAAAGGAATCAGGCTCTGTGCACAATCCCGTTGCTGCACATGCATCAGCTGAATCAAAACCACATCAGAAAATTAATTGCGAACCCAAGGTACTAAAAAACCGAAATCTCAGTAAGGGAAAGGAGGGGGGAAGAGGGAGCTCAGGCCAGGCACCTGGATGGTGGCGCGCAAGCGGCCAGCCGGGCCAAGCCGAGGGGCGCCGACGGTGCAGGGGACCGGCGGTCGGGCACGGCGAGCAGCGCCGGAGGAGGCGGCAAGCAGGGAGCCTGCGGCGGCGGGGCTGTGCCATGGCGCTATGCGCATTTTTTCTGGCGCTGCTGGCGAAGGAGGCGGCAAGCAGGGGTGTCAGAAATACGCCGGAGAGACGTCCCTTCCTGGACGCCGGCGACCTGCAGCCTGTATACAGAAAACAACACACTGGAAAGAATAATACAACCAAGAAGAGTTCACTCGCAGGTGGTTTTTGTGCACTGCTGAACTAGTGCTTTTCTGGGGGCCTTTTCATTTATATAAACAGAAACTGATTTCAAGCTGGAAACGTGGGACACTAAGTCCATGATCCTACAAAGACGCCATGACCACATATGCATGCAAAACAGATCAACAGAAAATGTAATCGTGCAGACTAAAAAATAGACTAACCATCATGCACAAGAATTATTCAAACATTCTCCTCCTAATTCTTGTGCACCTGAGTACAGGACGACAAGCCAATCATCTTGACGAATTCTTGAAACTTGATCTTCCCAAGAGGTTTTGTCAGAATGTCTCCCAACTGCTCATCAGTCCTGATGAATTCTACCTCAATCTGGCCGTTGCTTGCGTAATCACGGATCAAATGAAAACGTGTATCTATATGCTTGCTCCTGTCATGATGTACTGGGTTCTTTATCAAGGATATTGCAGATTTGTTGTCTACCCTCAATCGCGCTCATTGACATCGAATTGGCGATTCAGACAATAGCCGAAGCTAGCCACACACCTTGACAGTGCGATTCTGGCGACAATATATTCACCTCACAACTTGCGAGCCACAACCTTTTGTTTAGCGGTGCCGGTGATTGCCTCGCCTCCCAGGAAGAAAAGAACCCCACTAGTGCTCTTTCTCCTACTGTCCACATCACCCGCTAAATCAACATCCTTTGTACCCGATGTGCAAAGTTGTTGATTACTTCCTCTTGCATAAAACAGTCCCATATCCCTTGTCCCAGCAATGTATCTCAGAATATGCTTTACTGCTACAAGATGATCTTCATGGGGTTCCTCCATGAACCTACTAGCATAGCCAACAGCAAAAGCAAGATCTGACCGAGTGTTGACTAAGTACCTGAGACTTCCAATCAGGCTTCTGTACATTGTAGCATCAACAATTGGACTTGAACTTTGCTTGGGCGACTTTGAGTTTAGGTTCCATTGGCACTTGTGAAGGATTGCAATGGCTCATCCTCGCCACTTCCGAATCTTCCTAGCATAAGCTCCTTGGTGATTGAGATCCCATCTTCTGTTGCTTTACTTCTAATCCCGGATAGTAATGCAGCAGACCTAAATCTGTCATCTTGAATAGTGGGCCATTTCTTTCTTGAATTTTTGAATGATGTTCTTTGCGGTCCTGTGATCACAAGGTCATCCACATACACCCCAACAACCAGCTGCTCACCAACTTTGCCTCTGATATAGATGGCATGATCGGATGGGCACTTCTTGAAACCTAGAGACAACAGACTCTCATCCAGCTTTTGATTCCAAGCTCTTGGTGCCTGATGCAAGCCATACAAGGCCTTTTGGAGCTTGTACACCTTGGACTCACATCCTTTCTTTATAAAACCAGGTGGCTGTTGTACATACACTTCCTCTTGCAACTCCCCATTCAAAAAAGGCTGATTTTTCTAAAGCCAAAACCTTTGGTAAATCTTTGAAAAGCATTTGTATACCTTTTGCAACTAGTTTTTCAAAGAAATACTAATAATTATGAAATTTTTGACGTTTGGCTAAAAGGCTTATTTTTGCAAAGCAATACTTAGCACTTAATTTATTTGGGCACATTTAGGGATGTGATATACATGGCTATGATTTAGCACTCCCCCTTAATGTGTCACAACCATCTTGCTCAAGAGATTAATAATGAACATTATGAACATAGAGCAAGAACACCCCTTTTAATAAGATTTTCATGAAATGCAACCTACACAAGGTATAAAGGGGCTAGATACTTCAATGTAAATACTTATTCTGAGATGGCATTGGTTCTTGATGTGAAACGATTATCCTCAAACTTGGCTCCAATTTGATATATGATGACATCCATCTTTATATGAATAAGCCAAGTCTCCAATGCCTCTCCAAGTACCTATTAAGCATTTAAGCGCATTTTGGTACCCAAAACTAGGTTGGGTCCACGAATGTTAGTCACAATAGATTTGGGCACCCAAATGGCCCTAGCATTAGTTTTATGTGTACTAACTATTCTAGCAAACACATTGCCATTAATATCCTTCCTAAGCAAATATTGATCATTATAAATAATGGGCTTAGGAGTGATACCTTTGGGACAATCCTTACTCATATGTCCTTTTTCCCGGCAATTGTAGCAAGTTCGAAGTTTGTATTCGTCTTTTACCTTCTTTACTTGCTCCTTGCCGGTTTGCCTCTTTTTTTATGACAATTTCTTGTCATTCACTTTGTTTGGGCACACGGAGGCGAAGTGGCCCTTTCCATTGCATCCATGGCACTTGACATTCTTCGTGTGTCTTGCATTGTGCCTTGTCTTGCTATTCTCCTTTTTCTTAGGAGTGAAGCCGATTCCACTCTTATCTTGCAAGCGTCTTTGCTTGCTCAATATATCGTCAAGAGTGGCCTTCCCTTTTAGGCCTCTTTCCAAGTCATTCTTTAATTTGTTGACTTGGGCCTTGAGCTCTTTGTTTTCCTCTACAATGTTAGTCTTGCAAGATATCGAGGAAATAGGAGTATCCATTTTAGAGCAACAAGGCATATCAATTAAATCATCACAAGAGGTGGATATGCTAACTTTAGATGAAATGCAAGATGTAGGAACTATGCATGGCATATCATCTAATAACTTGCATGTAATGCCTATATCCACCTTGGACTTATTAAGATCCTTGAGAAGGAGAGTCTCATGAGCTTCTTTTAGCTCTTCATAAGAATCCTTGAGAGAAAGAAATTCTTTCTTCAAGACTTTGAATTTTGACTTCTCCTTGCCAAGATATTCATTTAAGTCTTCTAACATTTCCATCAACTCATCATAGGTGGGTTCTTCATTTTCGTTTACCTCATCATTACCTTTAGCCATGAAGCATTGAGTTGATGTGGAGGAGTTGTGGACTCATCATTATCGAAGCTAGAAGTTGAACATTCTTCTTCCGATGTCCACTCCTGTGTGCAATCATCACTAGTAGGTGTGGACATTTCATATTTTCTTGAAAATGTGTCCACATAGCATGAGCGCTCAAGATTGCACACTTCATCAAACATCTCTACACTCAAAGCACTAAATAAACCGTTAATTGCTTGGCGTCGAGATGTAAGCTTTCTCTTCCTCAATTGTTGGAGCAAGATGATCCAATGGAGGAGAAAAGCCAACATCTACAATCCGCCATATTTTTGGACTCATGGCCCTAAAATAACAAGACATGCGGATTTTCCAATGAGCATAATTTGTGCCATCAAATAGAGGTGCTTCACCTAGGTGCACTAAATCTCTAGTTGCCATCCTTTACTCTCTAGACGGTTAAGTCTAAAAATGAGAGACCAAGCTCGATACCACTTGTAAGATCGAGGTGGCCGACTAGAGGGGGTGAATAGGCGGTTTAAAAACTTTATCGGGCTAAACCAATAAATAAATCACGGAAGCTAATAGCGAATTGTTTTGTCACAATTAAAACCTAAATCAACTAGGCTCAACTAAGTGCACCGACAATACAAGAGAGCAATCATATAATGATATATAAGCAATTAAAGCATGTAATGTAAATTACTCAAAGTAAAGCACAAGTAAACACAAGATGACACGATTATGTTTTACCGTGGTGTTCGGAGACTTGCCGGTCTCCCCTAATCCACGTTGAGGTAAGCCCAACCCGCGTTGGACCGGCTCCTCAAATGAGCACACACCTCCGAGGTAAGTCCAACACTTGGACCGGTTCCAAACCGAACCAACACCTCGCTCAACTATGGTTGCTCTTCCTCCACTCCGGAGATGGCGAGCACCAAACCACTCACAACCGTCGGGCCTTCTCACAAGCTTCTTGAGAAGGTCACCGAGCACGACGCCTCCACGCCGTCTAGGTGTCGGCAAACACCAAGAGTAACAAATCCAAACTTTCACTTGAACTAATCAAGTGTCAACGCTCACGTGGATACACAATCCACTACCTAAGGCAACACATGCACTTAGGGTTTGCTCTCTAATCTCACCAAGTGCAACACATGCACAAAGAGAATAGAGACTTGCTCTTAGCTCAAAGAATGAGTGTATCACTTAACAATGGCACAACAACCTCTCCCAACCGGCCAAGGTGTCTATATATAGCCCACACACAAAACTAGCCGTTGGGAGAAGATTCCATCAAAAGCGACCAGGTCGGTCTGACCGCCAACCAATGGCCGGTCGGACCGCCCCATGCGCCAACGGCTAGAAAAGTAGCCGTTGGGCCTTCGGCCGGTCTGACCGCCATGCACTGGCCGGTCGGACCGCCGGTATATCGGTCCGACCGCCCGTGCTGGCCGGTCCGACCGCCCGTCGCGAAATTGGCTAAGTCCCAAAAAGGGAGCTCTCTGGAAAAACCGTTCCGCTCGAACTCCGGAACTTCCTCACCGCGAAGCTCGATTTTACAACGTGAACTTCCGCACAAGGAAATCGGTTCAAGTGTAATCGGTCAGACCGCCCGTAGCACACCGGTCGGACCGATTTGCCACCGGTCCGACCGGCAGTTCACAGATCCAACTCCAATTGCTCTACTTCAAATGGCAAAACACATTAGCTCATTTGAATGCAATCTTCGACAAGGTTTCAAAGATGATATTCTCAGTAGGTTACAAAACACATTTGCTAACCCTTAGAATACTCATCACAAGCAATAAGGTACATGGACTTACACCATTTGCAAAACGCATTTGCAAACTTAAGTCACATGCTACAAGGGTTATGCATGAGCCTCGATTATTTGCAAAACACATTCGCAAATAAATAGCATCATGCCTAGATGAGCTAGAGCAAATATAATGAGCTATCAACACATGACTAACTCAAACTACTAGTTAAGACCCCTCTTAATAGTACGGCAACCTATACTAGCAATCCGGTCTTCCAACCAAACACCAAGACCGGTAAAAGACTAGGAACACATCCTTAGTCCTAGCTAGTCATACCTTTGCCTTGCATCTTCTTGAAGCTTGATGACGCACATCAACACTTCAAGTCCGGGTCTTTAACTTTGACACTCATCA
The DNA here is from genome assembly GCA_036346395.1 of Hsuehochloa calcarea. NCBI lineage: Eukaryota > Viridiplantae > Streptophyta > Magnoliopsida > Poales > Poaceae > Hsuehochloa > Hsuehochloa calcarea. Next base: position 3,144,552 of record CM070604.1, on the reverse strand, counting down.
ACTCATGATGATTTCTTCACTTGGGATCTTGTCTTGAACATCATCAACACATGATGATTTCTCCATCCCGAGTCTTCACATGCATCAACACATGATGCGATCCTTCACTTGACATCCATCAACACATGATGGGTCTTCTCTTGTCTTGATGATCAACTCATGATCATCTCTTCTTGATAAGCATCAACTCATGATGCATCATTTACACCAAGCTCTTGACTTGATGATCAACTCATGATCATCCCAAGTCTTCATCATCCTGGAACATAACCTGTATATCCAACTCATGGAAAATGTTAGTTCCACAATGTGATCATCATTAATTACCACACCATACCATTAACTCATAATGGTGGGACAAGATACCTCAATCTTTCCTCTTTGGTAATTGATGATAACCATAAATTCTCATAAATTTAATGAAGATAAATGAGAGAACAATTTAGTATATATAAACTACACAAGTTATACATACTCTAACATGAGTATACAAGAACTACACAAGTTCTATATACTTATGACATGAGTATATCTGAACTACACAAGTGTTGTATACTCAAAGGTTTTGTTTCAACGTAAAGATCCCAATATATGTGGAAAATGGAACATGGATCAATACTAATGAAACCACAAAGTATAGGATAAAACTCCCCCTAAATGTGTGCATACACAAATGTGTAATGAGGTCATATGCACATATTCAAGTTTAACTTAAGGTTGAGTTCAATCCTATATTTTGGATCCGAGAAATGCAACATTATATAAATTGAGATGTCGATTGCATACCTCGTTGTGTTTCACCTTTATATCCAAATGAGACTACACAAAGATAATACTTGATAAAAGAGTTAGTCTCATATTTGGATTTGTCATTAATCACCAAAACAATCCATTAACTCATAATGGCGGGACTAGATCTTTCACACATGGACGCGCTTGGTGGTGGGATCATATGCGCGGTACGCCTTGGATCCGCGCTCGTAGCCGACGAAGATCATCTTGCGCCCACGATCATCAAGCTTCTTGAGATGCGGCGAGGTGTCCCTGACGAAGACGATGCAGCCAAAAATCCTCAGATGGTGCACCGCCGGCTTCTTCCCGAACCACGCCTCGAACGGGGTCATCCCCGTGACGCTCTTCGTTGGGCACCGGTTCAGGACGTACACTGCGGTGTTAACCGCCTCGCCCCAGAACCAGCCCGGCAGCCCCTTTGCCTTGAGCATGCTACGCGCGGTTGCCACCACCATGCCATTCCTTCGCTCAACAACACCATTTTGCTGGGGACTATATGGTGCCGTGAGCTGCCGATGGACGCCGTCAGTCGCACAATGCTTCGCAAACTCGGTCGCGGTGAACTCGCCACCACGATCGATTCAAGTCTTTGCCAACTTCTTTCGACTTCGGCCTCGGTAGCGCGCAGAACTCCTTGATTGACTCCGAAGCCCGGTCCTTTGTTGGTAGCACGGTGATCCACATAAAACGACTGAAATCGTCCACCAACAGAAGGAAGTACCTGTTCCCGCTCGGGGTTGCCGGCGTAATAGGCCCACATAAATCGCCGTGCACCAGCTCCAGTGCGCGCTTCGCCCGGTACTGCGCGTTCTTCGGGAACGGGGACCTCTTCTGCTTCCCAGCAAGGCAAGCTTCGCAGAGTTGGTCGACTTGATCGATGTCTGGCAGTCCGCGTACCAGCTCCTCCTTTGCCATGCGCCGCAGAGCCCCATGTTCGGATGCGAGCACGGCATGCCATCGCCAAAGCCGGCGTCTCCATGCCGCGCACGGCTAGGCACACGGGCTGCACGATGGTCACCCGCAGCATGTACAAGCGACTCGGCTCGCGCACCACCTGTGCCAGCAGCCGCCCGCCTGGTTCCCGGATCCTCATGACTCCATGCCTGATGTGGATGTCGTAGTCGATCTCGTCCAACTGGCCGATGCTCACAATATTCGTCGTGAGCTGAGGAATGTAGTAGACGCCGGCGAACGATCTGTGCTCGCCGTTCTTGCAGCTGAAAAGGATGGTGCGCGACCCTCGATCGTCGCGACGAGTCGTCGCCGAACCGCACTGCGTTCGCAGATGCCGTGTCGAGCTCGGCGAAGGCGCCGGGACCCGACATATGATTCGTGGCCCGGTGTCGAGTACCAGTGCTCGTGTCGCGCTCTGCTCGGCTCCTAGCCGCACGAAAACCTTCTCCTCCGCGGCGTCAACCGGCGCGAGAGTCGCTGCGGCGCCGTGCTTGAACTCCCGGATCCGCGCCTCGGGCCACCCCATGAGTTGCGCCGTGAGCGCCCTTGCCTGCGCCGCCCGGTGATGGTGTAGGGCGCGGAGGTCGCCGCTAACTGCCGGCGTGGATCCGGGTTCCGTCTTTGCGATCCACCCGCGAGTTGCTCCGTCCGGTGATGGTGAGGGGATCCGCACCACCACAGAGGCGCGCGAGACTACCGCCGCATCCGGGCATGGATCCCCGGGTTCCGCGCATCGGGCCCCGCCTCGATCTGCACTTCCCGGCGCGCCTGGCGACGGCGAGGACGTCTGCGACGGTGTGGGGAAGCGGGATCCGGTCCCGGCTGCTGATGGCTGCGATGGTGTTGACTCCCCCTGCGGCAGCGGCGTGGATGACTCCCCCTGCGGCAGCGGAGGTGGGGAATTTCTCCCTTGCCTCACGCAAGATAGGATTTTTTCTTTTGTCCCCACACTGGCTCGCAGCATTAACAGGGAAGCCTCCTCCTCTTGGGCTATATGAGCCTCCTCCCTTTTTGGCTTGGAGCGACACTCCCGGGCCCAGTGCCCATTCTTTCCACACCGCCGACACTGGTCTCTGCCGATCTTGCTGGGAATATCGGCCGACCTCGTCGAAGACAGCGACTCAGACGCAGAAGATGAACCCTTGTTGCTCCCGCGGCCACGACCGTGTCCACGCCCGCGCCAACGCCCGCGCCCGCCGCATCTCTGGTTCTCCGCCTCGCGACGTTTCCGCCGCGCATCCCATTCCTCTTCCGTCAGGTAGAGTTTTCCTTCGTGAGTTACCGCCGGCGGTGGTGCCTCAAACGCCTCTTCGGCCGCCTTCAGTCGCCCTGTCAAGTCGGCGACGGTGAGTGTGGAGGTGTCGAGGAGGGTCCGAATCGCCAGTGCGATCTGCTGGAATCGCGACGGCACACTTCGGAGTATCTTCTCCACTACCTTGGTCTCCTCCACGACCTCGCCGAGAGTCGCCAGAGTGGCCACCATGCCACTCAGTCGAAGTGCGTAATCCTCCACAGTTTCACCGTTCTTGAAAGTCGCCAGGTCGAACTCCCGTAGCAGTTGCTGTGCGGTGTTCTTCTTCACGCGGTCGTCGCCGATGCGCATGGTGGCGATGGCGTCCCATGCTTCCTTAGACGTATTTTTGTCGGCGATTGCGATCGCCAATTCGCGGACGCGCGCATAGAGCATCGAGCGCCATCATGTCCTCCTGGGAATCAACGTCTCCCTTGTCGATGGCTCTCCAGAGTCCCCGGGCCTTGAACTTCACCTTCATGAGACGCGCCCAATTGGAGTAGTTGGTCTTGGTGAGGACGGGGTAGCTAGTCCCGCCGACCACCTCACGGACTACTCGCTGGATCACGGCTCCGTTCTTGGTCCCGCTCGTCCCGTCGCCATTCTCACCGACCATCGGTGGTGGCGACACCGGCTCCGTCATCGGTCGCGGGTTCGTCGAGCTCGATACCACTTGTCGAATCTGGGGAGAGCGTCCCTTCACGGGCGCCGCGATCTGCGGCTGTATCTGAAAAAACAACACACCGGAAAGAATAATACAACCAAGAAGAGTTCACTCGCGGTGGTTTTTGTGCCTTCTTGAACTAGTGCTTTTCGGGGTCTTTTCATTTATATAAACAAACCGATTTCAAGTCGGAAGCGTGGGACACTAAGTCCATGATCCTACAAAGACGCCATGACCACATATGCATGCAAAACAGATCAACAGAAAATGTAATCGTGCAGACTAAAAAATAGACTAACCATCATGCACAAGAATTATTCAAACAGGGGGTCGGCGGTGGTGGGGCTGCGCCATAGCGCTATGTGCATTTTTCCCGACGAAGCAGCAAGCTCCAAGGAGCAAAAGTAAGGAAACACGCTGTGCGGCGCAGACGGAAACCAGGAGAGCAAGAGATGAGAAATGCACTGCGTGACGCTGTAGGACCGTAAAGGCGACTAGGGGGGGTGAATAGGCGTTTTCTCGAATTCTTCGCCTTAATCAAATTCAACACGAACTTTACTCCTTTAGCTATGAAAGCTAAGAAGATCAGTAAGCGCACAGAGGAAGTCTTGTGCTGAATTCGATAACACCCTCAACCACAAGACACAAATGTGGAGAATTGATCTCACTGGTCTGGACTGGGCACTGGCGGTCTGACCGGCTACCAAAGGGCGGTCCGACCGATTTAAATCGGTTCGACCGGCCGTTAACGGGCGGTCTGAATGCTGGCGGTCTGACCGCCATATAAAAATCGGTCCAACCGATTTAGTCCAGAACCGAAACTCAATGCCCAAATCCAAAACGAAATTTGGTCCAACTTTTGATTCAACCAATGAAACTTGATCAAATTTGGAGCACACCTCACTAAGGATATTAGAGACCCATTTCTAGCGACGATCCTTCAGATCCACTTCACAGAAGCGATCTCTGACGATTTTACCAAAGAAATGCACAAACCCTAAAAATATGAAAATCTTGATTCAAGACTTGCTTGTGGGGGTTGATGATCTAGATGATTCTAGGAGTATTCCCACACATCAAAGCAAGATAAAATAGGTCAAGAGATCAAGCTTAAACACTTGAATCAAGGAAGCACCAAACTCATCAAAAAGAGAGAAGAACACAAAGGAGACAATCGATCTCTTAAGCAAGCATCACAAGATTGATTGATCCCACAAGATGCTTACAAAGCCACTCCCTCAAGGAGGACAAGAGCTCACACAAGGAGCACACACACAATCTCTCCAACCCTAGCTTCTCCTCTCCTCTCCTCTCCAAACCCTAGAAAAAGGTGGAGGGGTCCAAATGAGTGCTTCAAGGGGTTTTACATCTCCCCCTTTCTATTTATAGGAGAAGCCTAGGGTTTCACTTATAGGACCCACACACACATGGGACCCACACAAACATATCTGTTGAAGCAATCGCCTGCTTCACCACGTGTAGGTTGATCAGCGGCTCTCAACACGTCGGTCAGTCTCTCCCGTCCGAATCCCATCGGAACCTCCCAGAGACTTGCACCGACTTCCGCACCGCTGATCCAACCAATACACCGAACTACCCGTTCGATACATCTTGCCCATTCTGCACCATGCTTGAGTCACACGACCTCAGCCGGCATCCATGATCGTTCTGGACCTCAGCTCTCCAAGCGTAGTCTCGATCCACCTCACCGTTGACGTAGTTGACCTGCAAGCCACCTGCACAGCAATAGACAAATAAATCGTCTCCGGGAACAAGTTCTTCACAACTTGACCCACGTTAGTTCCACAATGCAATATGCAACAATAAAGCATTGAAGTCCATACAATAAACACAATCAAAACACATCAATGCCAAAATGGCTATCCTTCAAGTGATCGGCGGTCTGATCGCCCCACACAGCCGGTCCGACCGATTTCAGGCCGGTCGGACCGATTCCATAACGGCTGTCGGACCGCCCGAAATGACTTAGCCAAATTTTCATCTTGAAAATCCAAAACCTTCTGGAATTTTCAAATGAAAAGAACTTTCGACTGGGAGCTCCAAAAATAATGTGACCACATCCAGGAGACCCCCCTCACTTGCCTACACATCCTATTTTTGGATCAGCTCCAAAATCCACTTTGAAACATATCCGGTCGGACCGGCCACCACGGCCGGTCGGACCTCTCACGGGCGGTCTGACCGCCGCCACCGGTCGACCACCGTGGTCCAGCGGACACAACAAAACCGAAAATGCGAGATTTTGCAAACCAACAAAACCAATGCCAATTGACTTATCATTCTAAGATCGTGCACATATCCTCACGATATCCACAGACGCCGACGGAAGGCACGAGACCAACAGGTGAGAAAGGCGCTGCACTAGGACGACAAATTGAAGAACTAAATGTGCAGGTCGATGGACACGAGGCGAGGCACAGCATCCCAATCGAGGCCACGCCTGGGAGTTGCGGCCGCGCGACACCTCGCAGAGAGTGCTAGCAATAAAGAAGAAATGCAACCAGAGCAGCACGCGGCTTAAAAAAACAGAGGGGATGAGCCAAACTGATGGTCAAAGAAAGAAGACGTCACACGCAACTCTGACACGCGGCCTGTGAAGCATAGTTTTTAACCCGTACGAACGCAGGAGAGCGGCTGAAATCTCTCGCGTATAGATATAAGAAAGATGAGGTGCAATGATATCTTCGCCTTTAAGCATCTCCTGATGTTGTCTGCTTAATTTGGGATATTTATTATGCTGTTTGGCTTTGGCAGTTCCATCTAATCTGACCAGCCTCTCACAGCTCATCTGTAGGTGTTGAAATGGTGATTTTTTTGGAATATTATTATTTAAAAATATATATAAGTAAATAGTTGTTTTTTTTAAAAAAAAGGTTAGTGTCGTCATTTGAATGACGAAATTTTCTTGTCGTCATTCCAAATTGCGACAGTAGGCTGGAACAGTGCAGAGAGTGTCTTATCACCATTCCAACAGGCAACAGGGATCCTCCCGGTTAAAATATTTTAATATTAAAATTTAGTATAATCGTCATTTCAAATGGTGACGGGATCCCACAAAGTTCCTATTTTTTAACATTAAAATTTATAAAAATCAACAGGGATCCTGAAAGTCCATATCACCATTCCAAATGATGGCACAATCTACCCTATAAAAGACCATAAAATTCTGGCATAACCCACTTTAATTTAGGAAAAAGAGAAAGAGGGGAGGGCAGGGAGACGAGCACAGATGAATAGAGGGGAGGAAAGAAGCTAGCGAAGCGCTGTCCGTTCGTTCATTCGCCTTTTAGGTAATTTTTTTAGCCGAATGTATTAGATAGTTTTAGATATACGGTTACGTAGTATAGTATGTTGTACATAATCCTTTTCGGTGGGTAATATAGTTTTAGATATGTGGTTAATCATGGAAATCTTGTTTGCGGTGTAGTACGTCAAACATGTCGGACGCCACAAATTTTAAAAATTTACTACGGTCAGGGGACTATTCTGGTTAGTCCCAGAGGGATTGATTTGCGTTATTTCTAATCGGCGACCGTGACCCTAACAAGAGCAAAGCAGCGTACATAGGACGTTGTGATACAGTGGTTGTTCCACATATTCGATTTGGACCATATTGTGTATGATCTGAGATTGAGTTGCTTTACCAAATGAGCACCACATGGCATATATTGGGAGTTAGTGCAGCTCAAGGGAACAAGGTCATGACAGTTATATGTACGCAGGGTAGGGGAGGAACGGTGAGATTTGGTCCTTCTGGCCCAAGCATATGCCAAGTCCACTCCTGCATCGGCGACAGAACAAGAAAAGGGTGGTGATGTCGAAGAAGAAGTTGGAGACTTCAAATACAACATGGCATACACAATGGCCAAAGGTCCGAGAGTCGCTGATGCTGTCGATGAAGACCGTGTGGAATGAGCTCCTTTAGTTAGGCAAGCTAGTGGGATTGTCGACGGGGGTGAGGAGATGGAAGCCCTAGTCCAAAGGATGGATCTCAAGGACCAGGACGACCTGACATTGTCATAATATGAAGGGTCTGATGATGAGGATGACGTGGAACAGCAGACGATTTCCATTCGATTGCAACACATACCAGTTCAACAACCTCGCTATTAACGAATGCTCCCATGTGTCGTGGGAGTACGACCAGAACAAGGTCAGGGAAAGAGCAGTGTAGAAATGCAAAGAGGTTGTGCAGGAGGCAGTCAAATTCTGAGCCTTGTCGGTGCGCCGTACATTCACAGTAATCAAGTCTAACCCAAGATGTTACAACGTGAAGTGCGACATAGAGGGATGCTTTTGGTGAGTGCACGTGTTTCAGCCTAAGTGGGATATCTACTTGAAATGCTCTATAGTGGGGCCTCACACATGTATCATCGCTGAGTCAGTGCAGTCCCGCAAGAACCTGTCATTATGCTTCATCGTGAACAACATGTACGGTGAGATCGTGGATTATCTGGATTTTGAGCCACGATCCATCATTCGGGTGATTAATGCAAGGTTCCATTACACAATCAGCTATGCCGAGATGTGGAGGGCAAAACAGAAGATATTGTAATCAATGTTCGATACGTTCGAGAACTCCTAACTCAACCTGCCCGGCCAACTCCGGGTCATACAAGATAGGAATTCCAATACTCATGTCGCCATTGAAGATTCCACACATCCGATGTGGGCAATAAGAGGGTACGAAAGCGAGCATTTTCCACCTTTGGTCCATGCATCAATGCATTCTGGCACTATCGTTCAATATTATGCGTGATGACACATTCCTGACTGTAAAGTACATGGGTCAGATACTGACTGCAATAGCGACGGGCGAGAAGAATCAAATTCATCCCGTGTCATTCACATTTTCTGCAAGCGGGAACACGGACAACAGGTTGTGGTTCCTAGAGAATTTGAGGATTTCTTTTGTACAAGGTCGTCCTAACGTATGTGTCATACATGATCGGCATACAGGCCTGCTGAGTGCGATAACTCAGCTACAACAAGAAGAAAACGAACGACTTCCATGGGTGGGTCTGCAGAGCTGGTGGTGCATGAGGCACTTGGGTGCAAATTTCTACAAGTAGTTCAACAACAAGGACTTAATGAACATGTTCAGCGTATGCAACCGAACCAACGATTTAAGTTTGAAATATGTGGTGCTCAATGCTTTGTAATACCATTTTAATTAATCGAAAAACTAGGCGATCACGTTGTGCTGAATATTTTATAATATTAATATGATTTATCGACAAAATATGTGATAACGTGATGTTGAATGCTTTGTAATATCATTGTAATTTGACAACAGAATATGTGGGGACGTTGTGCTGAATGTTCTGTAATATCATTGTGTTTTGTCGGCAAAATATGCGATGAAGTTGTGCTGAATATTTTGTAATATCATTGTGATTTGTTCACAAAATACGTGGGTGAAACTATATTGTAAAAAACAGGTAGAGGGTTCATGTCACCAGTTGAAATGACGTCGAGGTCCTGTCGCCAATTAGAATGGCGACAGTACCCTCTCTGCATTGTTCCAGACTAGTGTCGCTATTTGGAATGACGATCGGAGAATTTTTTTTTTCATTTCAAATGACGTTAATAGCCTATTTTTGCAAAAAAAAGACTATGTATTTTTGTAATTTTCTTTTAAAATAATATTATTTAAAACAATTCTTAAAATGGTAGCTTTTATAATGATTCATTTGCCTTTTCTTTCTTGAGAACGTGGGATTGGATAACACAAAGCCCTAACTCCCTTCAAATGGACCCTAGCGTCATGGCCATAAGGTTATTTCGATGAAAATGGAACAAGTGGTCTCTGATACATGAAACAACAAGCAGTTTTAATCACTTATAAGACGTCACTAATTCCCTGTTCCTTAAAATACAAATCTATTATATGAAATCGTCGTATGTAGTTAACTAAACATACAAGCCAAGGAAAAAAAATTATAATATTTTTTTAAAGAGATACTAAAATACCACATAATTTTATTTAAGGAACAGGAATACCGGTTGGTACGAAACCTAGTTACATACTATCCACCTGAAAGGCTGAAACTGCCTGAGCGGTTGAGCTTTGTTGAGTTTCTAATCACCATATTTTCTTTGTGTTTCGTTGTGCATGATTTGCCATGTTTTGGTTATGGATCCTCTGCCTTACTGTAGAGAACCACTGTATAAAGAGTGTTTTATGAGGAGATGAACAATGCTCTGAAGTGTATGGTAGGGAACTGTAGCAGCACCGGTGTATGCATAGCGACAATTTTACTGTATCACTGTAGTAGTTGATATGGACCTTCAGTTTTCGATTGGACGGTGGAGATCGTTCCTAATGCCATGCTACTATAGATCCTCTGTATTGGCTACTTCAATGCAGAGGATCTCAATCCCTATGTTGTCCCTAATACAAGTAAATTCTCCAGAACAAATCACAACTTTATATCCAAAAATATTGAAAAAAGTACATCAATAATATATGCATAAAAGGCCATGTTTTCTTTGCGTTTCGTCGTGCGTGCCCTGTCGTGTTTTTCCTAATACAAGTAAGAGAAAATCGCACTATAGTTAATGGATCTAAATGACATAACTTTGCAAGTTCAGGAGGATGAGAAGTAAAATACAAATTTAAAAAATTAAGTGACAAAAACTCACAAATTTATAGATCACATCACAATTTTCTTAACAATTAAATTTCCTTGAACAAAGCATAACTTTATTTTCAGAGAAATGAACAAAATACAGCAATAATATACACATTAAAAACTATTTTTTTTTTTGTTTCCTTGCGAAAGCTGATTGTGGAGAATACGCAATTGTGCAATTTGGAGAAACGTGCAAGCCTGTCTGTCCGAACCGGTACTGCACGAGGGAAATGTGCGGAGACGCAGACCTGACGACCCGATTCTGACTGGGAGCAGACGGTACCGACGAGCCTGAAGAGTGATGCGACATGTCGTGGACAACTAGACATGCCGCCCTGATGATCTGATCTGACCGGCTAGCTGCGCGACAGCGTAACTGTTGCTCCGGTCGATGCGTTGCCGGACTTGCCACAGAAGGACGGATCCGATCTGAACAGTATTTTGAGGGTGGACAACGCCCCGACGTAGCACGGCAGAAAGAAACGGTAGTAACAGCGAAAAATGTATCAAAACTCCGCATCGATTGTCACTGCTTCGATGCAGAGAATCCAATCAATCCATCGATGTGGTGACCACATCAACTGGATTCCACGGATTTTTTTCTCGGAGAGAGAGAGAGAGTCATGGAATTAGAAGGAAACTAACCGTGGAGTCTGCACGTCTTGGCCCATGTCGTTGTAGGCGGCCCGCCGAACGCCAGCCGCGCGCCGCCCCTGGTTGGTAGCACACGGACGGCCGAAATATTGGAGAAACGTTCACTGGCCCAGTCGGTGTACGGTACGGGTGGATATGCAGGGTGCTTGTTTTTATCGAGTTTTTTAAAATGCTAGATTCGAAATGTTTTTTCAGTTCAAAATAGTTAAATTTTAATTTATTTATAATTTTATTATATATAAATTAAAATAGTTTATTTATGTATTTTTTATTCTTGATCAATGTAATTATTCTTGAAAATCTTAATAACTCATATTTCCATTACATAATTCAAAATCTAAAATATACTTTGAGAGATTGAGGAAAAATAAAGATAAAAAAATAAAATTTTGTATCAACAAAATACAACAATACGGTAAATCTGTTATGTTACAAGAAAAATCGTAATAAATTCGGACCCAATTCATCAAATGAGAAGAAGTGCAAATCTGAAAAGCATATCGAACGGATAAAAATTCAACTATTTTGCCCAAAGAAAAATAGTCTAATGTTATTTAGCAAAACTATTTTTTTCTTTCGAAATTAACATAGTTTAATTTAATATATATTTTCATAGTTTGAAAGTATTTTTAGAACTGAGTTAACGAGCCGAGTTAGAGCGAAATTCAATTTCATTTGAAATTAACTTATTTTAATGTTTAACTAATTAGCAGTTGGAAATATTGATATTAATTTAATTCCAGATTTTTTAGGAGGAAGCACGAGTCGGAGAGAGTCCGCGGCATCGCGAGCGGCATCTTCCGCGGATGGAGGGTGTCAGTCGAGGACGACCTTGCCAGGATCAGAAAAATGTATCGTAAAATTTCTATAGGAAAGAGCGGTGTTTGGTTTAGATGAATCCAACTGACGGATTTGTACCCCAACTCTAGGATCCGCAACCCTGTGGATCCAAAATACCTTGAGAGCAACACATGGATTGATCTCCTCTCAAAACACGCACGCACGTACGTATGCACGGGATTGATCGGGACTTTTTGTGTGCATGCAATTTCTGCTCAAAGTACGTTTTGGTTTCTTTCAAGTTCTCTGGGTACGGACATTCTCCAAGTGCTTGCACCTACGAGCGTAATCCTAGGGTTCAAGATGTTTTGAGATTCGTGCCAGGGAAGTGAGGTGGCAAAGCTATGTATTACATACGTATTGTTAGAGGTGGGCATTGGGCGTGCCGGCAAGGCAAAGCTATGTATTACATACGTATTGATGTATTGTGTACGTCTATATGCAAGTACATGGCATATATACCCGCCGAGCTCGAGTGGGACGCCGCCGTCTCCCCAGTCGTGTCATCGGGTGGCGGTAGGCAAGCATGACAGCGGCGGCGGCCACGGTCACGGCCTGGCGACGGCGGGCAAGCGCGGCAACCGTGGCGACCATGGCCCGGCGGTCGAACCGGCCGGGCCTCCAGGTTTCCACGCACGGCTGTTGATCGACGCGCTGTTGCGCTCTGCTACCTCTCTGGTCGACCCTGCGCCTCCACCCTCCACGGCTCCGCCCACACGACAACCCACGGCCAGATCCACCGCGCGCCGCCCCGTGCCCCCGGACAACACATCGGCGCGGCTCTAGCTCTTACAAACTACGCCTTCGTGTCTAGTTCACGCAACAGATCGACAAGGCGGCAAGCAATTACAAGCTTTTGTCTATTGCGATGAGTTCTTTCAGAAATACTACATGGCTTGCGATGGGTTGGATTCATTCGACCCGAGAAGAGAAACTCTCGGGCTGTTTGGTTCATGATCCAAAACTTATTAGGTAAATCTAAAATTTTATAAATTAACGTTGTTTGGATTGCGGCTAAACTAAATTTTGGTCTTACTAAAATTTTAATAAGTGTTTTCCTCACCATTAGATCGGCCTCATATGAGATTAGATTTCATTGTCGTTACAAGTTATTTGTAGCAAATCACGATAACTAACTTTCATTAACGTCACAAACATGCCTTTGTCTGTCGCGACACGTACGTACAAACTTTTGCATGTATACATCTTTTACCACACATACGATTAAAGGAGTTCCATCACAAGCAGGGCTTCAAATTTCGACCCGAAACGCGAAATTTTGTACATTTCGCTGGAGCTCGAATTCCACAACTCTCGGAACGTAGCCTTGCTTATTAAACATTGGATCTCACGATACATAGCTGGTTATATATATAGCCCCAAATACGCGCTCTAGCTAGAGCCTCTAGAGCAGGTCGGCCATGAGCTTGAACTCCTCGAGGCTGATGGCGCCGTCGCCGTCGCCGTCCATGCACGCGATGATCTCCGTGCAGTCCTCGACGCTCGCGGTGCTCATGACACCGAGCACCCTGGCGAGTTCGTCCGCGCCCAGCACGCCGTCGGGCCCCGCCGCGGACTCCAGCGCCGGCACGGCGGACTGCAGCAGCGCGCCAAGCGCGCCCAGCCCGAGCTCCCCGGCGTTCATCACTTCCAGGAGCTCCTCCAAGCTGAGCCGGCCGTCCCGGTCGGCGTCGGCCCGCGCCAGCATGTCGCGGGCCTCCGACTCCGACTTGTCGAGGCCGAGGGAGGCCAGGAGGCCGCGGAGCTCGGGCGCCGTCACGAGTCCGTCGTTGTCGGAGTCGAACGCCTGGAAGGCCTCCACGAGGCTGCTGATGTAGCTCAGCGCCTCGAAGTCCACCGACAGCTGCTGCGGCTCGGCCGACGGCCGGTCTGCCGGCGTTGCCATCGCGTGCACGAGCTTGCTAGACGTACAGGGAGATCGAAGGCTTCTTGGCTTGTGCTGTGGCTGTGAGCTAATCAAGATTGGCTCTTGCTTGGAGCTCGGCTCGCTTGCATGCGCGGTCTTATACTAAAAAGGTTGGGGCAGAATACGAACCTTGGTCGCTTTGTGTCGACATGGAACAATAATTGAGCATCTTGTTCCCGCGCAGGGATGCCAATGGCAATGTAAGGATAAGCCGTCCGGATTCTCGTGTGATGGCGTGGACATCGACGGATTCTGGGTTTTGTACATTACTTGGATGCGATAAATTCAGCTGATCCACATGCAAAGAGCTCAGGCCCAAGTGCCGAACCTTCTCCAATCCCCATAAACCGACAAAAAGACTAGCTTACAGTGCCTTACAGTAGCTTGCGAAAAGGCTAGACTAGCCACAACGATGGGATTTCTTCAGCAAAATCTTTCTAGCTCGCAACGGGATAGATTGGGCATCTTCTTTCTTTAGGAAAAACTAGCAGGTGGCTCGCGTATTTGCACAGCTAAATTTGTTTTAGAGTTTGAAGTATCAAATGATATAACTTAGGTACTTCAGGATATGTTCAAATATCTTGTAGGCTATTTAGATTTTTAAGACATAACAAACATTGGAAAGTGAGAGTAGAAGTTCGAAGAAAAATACAACTTGAGGAACGTAATTGAAGTATAAGTTTTGATGGGAAAAAACCATTAAGCATAATAAGTTGTCAGAGTTCTTAAAAACGCAACCACTCTCTACCATGCACTGATCATGTAGCTGCATGCTCCTATTCTTCCTCTATTAGTTACTCTATTCTAAAATGAATGCATATGTATATTCATTTAATCTAAAGCAATATGTTGATTATGTGTACATAAATATATCTTATTAGTTTACATGATATTAGAGTACCTTACTCACGTATACACCGATGCACAATGGGCAACCTACCTTGAACTTATCTTCCGCCACACGCCAACTGCTCCACCGAATCATGTTTCTTCTATTTCTTCTCGCTGTCATAACTTTTCTGCTTCAACCTCCAATAACAAGTCTAATTTTTGATCGATCCCTCTCAGCTGTTACCCCTTCCAATATAATACTCTACCATATAGTTACGTTCTACTCCTCTCTAATTATTACTTAATGCTGACCGTTACGACATTAACGTGAATACATGTGCAATCGTCGCCGAACCTTGCTGGGGACACCCATCACGCTCTCTCCAGTGGCCCTGAGCTTATTCCCTACAGTTGTGTCATCTCTACTCTAAGTTCTTTGCTCATCTGCTTCTTTATGTCCGTGCTTCTATTCGTACAAATGCATTATGTTACGCGTTCCCGATGTCTTCTTCTCCCGTGTCGGTCGCTCCTCTTCTTCGATGTTGGCCAACTAAACATTGTGGCTTCTCCATTAACTGCAGTGACCTTGCATATTCAATGATATCGGCATGTCTACTTTAGTCGTTGTCTAGAGATATAGAGAATCTTCTCGCCATCGCCGGTGACATTGTGCCTCTCACCAGCGATGGCACGCTTCTAGCTACTCAATGGCCCTATATCGTCTATAGCTTGTCCTCACTTCAAAGCTTTATCTCGTCCTTGCCAAGGTTTCTCCATCATCAAGCTTCTTTGACCACCGACATATTCAACAACGTCGACACTCACCACTTGTCGTCACGCCTCTTTGCTCCTTCGACTTTGGTTTTTCTCTTCGATAGCTCTAGCGAGAAGCACGACACTGTCTTTGCCGAACGGGTAAGTTGAGTAGCACGATATTGTCCTCATGTCCATTGCCACCACCTTGACTCTTCACTTCCCCGCAGGTCAATGTTTTCTTGCAATTGAGCTCTTTCGTAGTCTCCTCTTACACCATTCGTGTTATCCTCGTTATAACTTTTTATTGGACTTCATATGCAAATCAAATTGCTAATTTTATTTTATTTATTTTGAATTTTATTTATTTAAGGATTTTACTTTGGAATTCGTATGGAATTCAAATTGCAATTTTCCCTTTTTATTCTGATTTTTTTTGGAATTCATATACAAATCCAATTGCTAATTTTTATTCGAATTACAACGATTTAGGTATTTTACTTACAAATTTGTATTGAAATAAAATTCCTAATTTTGTTATATTTTTTATTCCGATTTTTAGTTATTTTTATTGGAATTCGTATACAAATCAAATTGCTAATTGTTCTTCAATTTTAAATCTTTATTATATTTATTTAGGGATTTTACTTCGTATTGAAATCAAAGAGGTATTTTTTTTTATTTTTTAATCCAAAATTTATTTTTTGTTCGAATTCTTATACAAATCCAATTACTAAATATCCTTTAATTATTATTTCGATTACAACAATTTTGTATTTTACTTTGGAATTTGTATCGAAATCAAATTGCTATTTTTATTTTATATTGTAAATTTTATTTATTTTTTTTCTTGAAATTTGTATACAAATCTAATAGCTAATTGTTCTTCAATTTTTATTCTGAATTTTATTTATTTAGAGATTTTACTTACTAAACGTATGGAAATCAAATTGCTAATTTGTTATTTTTGTTGGAATTTGTATAATATAATAAGTTATTTCCATCAAATTGCTAATATAATTAGATAATTTCTTTTGAATTTGTATACAAATCCAATTGCTAATATTTATTCAAGTTTTATTCTAAAATATATTTATTTAGGGATTTTACTTACAAATTAGTATGGAAATAAAATTTTAATTATATTTGTTTTTCTGATTGTCAGTTTATTTTGTTGGAATTCTTATAGAACTCCAATTGCTAATTTTCTTCTAAATTATATTTATTTATGTATTTTAGTTACATATTATATTTAATTCTTTATTTTGAATTTCAGTCATTTCTTAATTGTACTTGACATAAACGCCTTCTTTTAATCTTGAGGGTTATAATCTAGACCCACCACAATTGAACGGTGTAGATCTTTTTTCTTCCACATATTAGAATTTAACATGATTTCTTTTTCCATCGCTTTAATAACGTAATAGATATTGTTTGGGTCTAACAAAGCGGTAGGCCTTATATTGCATCATTTATGGGCCGTGAGTCTTCCCAGCCGATATATACTAGTAGTTGTTTCCATAGTTTTCGTTTTCTTCTTTCCATTTACTCACTCTTGCAACCGCAGGATCAAATTGACCGGGCCATTAGTCTCTCTATGGCACCGATTCGTATTGAGCTCTCTTTTGCTCAGGTTGTGCTGCTACGAGCTGGTCAACGAATTCCTCATTCAGTTATTGGATAGTCTTTTTCTATACAGCTCTTCGACAGTCCAACAACTCGAAGAAAGTTAGGGAGATCACCACCCAATCTAACACTAGCTAGCTGTGCCTCCTCCGACTCCGTGCAGTTTTCCAAAGGATATCTCTGACATTTTTCCACGCGGCAACTGATAGGAGTATCCATCGATTTTCTCTTTTCAACACGAACGTATGGCTTCGTTTTGCTGATTCCATTTCTGACAACTGCAAACTGGCCAGAGATAAACATGTACACGCGTACGCAGCCCCTTATATTGACCGGCCGATCAGCGTCCGGATTGGAACCCTACGAATTTGTCAAAAGTCACCGAGGCAATTTTTTCCGGGATCTTCAGACAGCACTGCATGCACCTGAACCTGAACCTGAACTTTCTTCCAGGGAAAGGGGCCCAGAAGAACTAGTCTTGGATATGCAGACACGCTCTTGAATCCGGCTTACTTACGCCTGTCTGACCGGCCATGCTATTGGACAGGAAGTACAAGTGAAAGACTCGAGGTTTAAGATCAAAGGCAGAAAATCGCAGGTGCATCCACTCTCCAACGAATCCCATGTTACGTACTAAGATTGAAGGTTACTGACATGTGGTATGAGACCCCACTTGTCAGCTAATCAAGATTCAAGGTTATTACATTACTGTGAGCTGGAAAAATAACATCGAGGTGTCAGTATATCACTGACATGTGGTCTCTCTCGGATCCCACTTGTCAGCTAGAAACCGGATAATATTTTCCGATTCATGCACACACTTTTACGGTGTTTTCGAGCTAATTCCCTAATTTTTTTACGGGATAAATGTGACGTGAGTTAAAACGTACAGCCGGCAAGAATAGGTGAAACATAAGTTTAGGATATATTAATACGTTACATATGATTTACATACGATGTAAGTCAATGAAAGAGATGGATTACTATAATACCAGACGGTTACGTAGTAATAATTAATGAAGTAAGCAATTGTCAAAACCACCACACCTAATGCCAAGTGCCTACTAGAAAAACCAAATCGTACGTTCACCAAAGATGTTGACAATATGTACGAGCCCAAGACCAACCACTGAATTTTACATGGAGATTTGGACCTGGAAAATTAACAAGCATCAACTAGCACACGGACTGTTTTTTTTTTAATAATGAAAAATTCCTTTTCCTTTTCCAGCTCAGGTGCGTGAACCATTTTAAAGCTCGTGCTGAATTTCCGTAACAGAAACAGCAGTAGGATGTGTGTGCTTGGGGTCAGAACATGATCTTTTCATGAGATCGTGTAGTGCTACCTAACAAAACAAACCAACCAACAGAATATCACCAATGCGTTTACATTCTTATACTCTAGTTTCGTCATAGAAAAGGTTCTTTCTCTACGTGTAAGTTGTAAAGTGGCTGTGACTCTCAAGCACAGCGGAACACCTCACTCAGATTACGTACGTGCACGCACACCATACGCATATATCTGTGTACAGACAGAGATCGAAGATAAATCTATGATCTCAAAAAATTTATACTGAAGTACACTTATATGTGCATAATAGATGAACATCAGGATTTAAACTCTGATGAACGGAGATGTCTACTCACAACTCCAACACTTCACTTGTTCCCGAGTGATGTATGTTTTTCCAGTGGTAGCACGTCCAGGACTTCAGATAGTTCTCAAGCATCATAAAGCATCTCTATCGGATAAGGTGAGTTTGTGGGCGAAGCATTTGCCCGGCAAGCCTTGGTGCTTCTAAGATAGGATACGGATCAACATCCTAATTTTTCTAACAACAGATACGAATCATTCATCTGTGCTAGCTTCAGCCGTGGCCGTCCATCAGGGCAGAGACGGCCGCTGATAGGAGCACAAGCAAAAGCTCAACCGCCGCTGCAACGGGGACCCGGAGTGTTTCGTGATGTTAAACAGTGCTTTTGTTATAGTACCGTAGCAGATAAGAAGAACCAGAGAGGAAGCACGTTATCTATTTTACTGTAGCAAAATTCTGACCTCAACTATTATTTTTTATCGAGCGATGGAAGTCGCTTTTAAAATCTTATACACTGTGCATCCTCTACATTGAATCCTAATACTTAAGATAGTGCAACAATTCGCGCCCCAACCACTGGTTGAATTCGCAATCATGTCAACTCGTCACGGCCCCCTCCATTTCGTCAATTTCTCTCGTCTTTTCTATGCTTTTAGCGTACGCAGTGCGAGAGGGAAACGTCGCTAAAATAAATCAAGGCCTCTCGAGCCAAAATACGTCAACGTTTGGGCGCCTTCGTAGCTACTACACAACTGAATGCTTTCTCCTTTCATAGAAGAAAGTACGTCGTAAGTACAGTATGAATACACAAAAAAAAGGCAACACCAAGAAAGATACCAGCCTAGTACAGTAGTACGTACATGCTTCCTTTTTTTTTTTATTAATCTCCTAACAAAGTGCATAATTTCTTATATGTCACTTAGTGTGAGGCTGTCATATGAGTTTAGCCCTACATGTCAGTGAGACATCAGTATCATATAAAAAACATACAAATCTACTCAGTAGTATACAAGGAATTGCTCTTCTTTAGACAAAGTCAGTACATGCTTTACATGGTACTACTTACTACTAAAAAAAAATATTCAGAATTCATTCTAGCGAAGAACCATATCATTTTGTTCCAAACTGAATCTCGCGCTTGACTTAGTGGTGTGCCACAATTTTGTAGTTTATACACCACTTTGATCCGAGAATCTCGATTGATCCATGAGGCTGATTGAAGAGATGATAATTCTATTGCCGGCGACAGCACATGGATACCGATCCCCGCAGCTCAAAACTCCATGAACACATCTAGCTACAGCTTACGGCGACTTTGCTTATCTGACCGCCTCCTATCCCCCGTCACCTCGCGATTTTTGTCTTGTCATGATCCATACATAGGTCATACACATACGCCGTCGGGCCAAGGAAAACAAACCGGAAAAGCTTTCTGCAGAGGTTAGACATAATCTATCTGGAGCTGAGCTCCCAAAAGTAAACGCCTCGGTTAACCCAACTCCCAATATCGCCATTATCTTGTGCTCCACTTGCTGCTCGCTCTTCAATCAACCACATCTGTACACGTTGACGACGACGGTAATGATTGTTTTAAATTATGAGAAACACTATAGAACACGGTAGCATTGCAATGGTACAGATTCTATAGGTGTCAACCCACCCCACCCCACCCCACACGAATCATAAGGCTAGTTTCCTTCAACCTCTCTCTCACATATCTCCGGCTAAAATTTGTTGAAACTTCTCGAAACTCTCCAGCCGAAACTTGTGTTCTAAAATATGAAACTTAGTTTGAAATTTTTATTAGAATCTTATAAAAACACGTAAAACTCACTTGAAACCTAAAACTTTTAAAATATTCTTACGAAACTTATGAAAATATTATAAAACTTGCTGCTATACATTTACAACGCTGTACTACAGTCTTCTCTCCTGGTAGTGGCGGGTACATGTAAAGCACTTGCTTATCTTCATAGCTCATATAATTTAAGGATGTCAGTGGGAACGCTCGAATCTTCGGCATCTGTTCCTTTCGCGCATAGACGACGCCTTTTCCCTTCTTCAACAGAAGCGTTTGAGAAATGGAAAAAAAAGGTTCGACGTGTGGGGAGAACATCGCGATGAATAAACGAACAAATCGAGATATTTATTTTGACTTTTCATAAAATTAAGCTGTCCTTAGTGAGAGTTTATCCAGCTATTAAGTGAGTTTCTTTAGTTTTGCCTGTACTGTACACCAATGTTTAGCAAATTTTCTGTCATGAAGTTGGTGGGAGCCATGGTTTGGTTTCTTGTCCATTACAGTCATATCATTGGATCAGAAGATATGCATAAATATATGTAATTATAAATTGTACGAACATGGTGCAATATTCAATTGCAACTTCCAAAGTTTGATGACGATCTGGAGAAGGATAACAACTAACGTTTTGCACAAGAAAGTTTGACTTTTGCAAAGAATTATAGCTGCCGAAGCAAAACGTCAAACATGCGAACTGGGGTACAAAAGTATTTCTTATTTCCCTTCTCGATTGAAAATAGGGCAGTGGCATACATGTAAAAAACGGATTTGGATGTCTATAGCATCTAACCTTTGACATTTTCTTTGAGGGAGCACGAAAAAAGATCAACACAACAGAAACAGCAAGCAGCAAGCAGCTTCTCCCCCATGCTGTTGCAGGGGAGTTTCACGAGAGAATCATGCAGCCACTCGATTTGTCATGCAGCAGCAACACCAAACTATCCGTGCCTTTCCTTGGCCTTGCTGTTGTGCTCCTGCTCTCCTTTGTCTCTCCCACCAGCTCCTGCACGGAACAGGAGAAGAGCTCCCTCGTCGACTTCCTAGATGGGCTCTCGCCAGGCGGCAATGGCGGCCTCAACGTGTCATGGGTGAGCAGCACAGACTGCTGCAAATGGGAAGGAATCATCTGCAGCATCGATGGCACGGTCACAGATGTCCTGCTGGCTTCTAAAGGCCTCAAAGGGCGCATCTCCCCATCCCTCAGCAATCTCATTGGGCTGTTGCACCTCAACCTATCCTACAATTCGCTCTATGACAGTCTACCAATGGAATTGGTGTTGTCCAGCAGCATAGTCGTCCTCGACGTCAGCTTCAACCGCCTAGCTGGTCCCCTGCAAGAGCTGCAATCTCCACATCGTGGCCTTCCTCTCCAGGTACTGAATATCTCTAGCAACTTCTTTACAGGACAGTTTCCGACCACAACATGGGAGGTGATGAAGAACCTGATTGCCCTTAATGCAAGCAACAACAGCTTTACAGGACAGATACCGGCTTCTATATGCATCAACGCTCCTTCCTTTGCGATGCTTGACCTTTGCTACAACAAATTCAGCGGCAATATTTCCCCAAGGCTTGGCAATTGCTCCATGCTGAGAGTGCTCAAGGCTGGCCGCAACAATCTTACTGGAGCTCTCCCTGATGAACTCTTCAGTGCTACCTCATTGGAGCACCTTTCTTTTTCTAACAATGGTTTACAAGGAGTTCTTGATGGTTCCCACATAGTCAAACTCAGCAATCTGGTTGTCCTTGATCTTGGATCGACTGGGCTCAGTGGCAAGATCCCAGATTCTATAGGCCAGCTAAGAGGATTGAAGGAGCTCCACTTAGACAACAACAAAATGTCTGGTGAGCTGCCATCGGCCCTCAGTAGCTGC
Source organism: Hsuehochloa calcarea (assembly GCA_036346395.1). Classification (NCBI taxonomy): domain Eukaryota; kingdom Viridiplantae; phylum Streptophyta; class Magnoliopsida; order Poales; family Poaceae; genus Hsuehochloa; species Hsuehochloa calcarea. The sequence continues at coordinate 3,122,294 of CM070604.1, read as the reverse complement.
GCAAATCTCAGATACATTAGTCTCAGAAACAACAGCTTTACAGGGGACCTTAGCAGAGTCAACTTCACCATGATGAATCTGAGGATTGCCGATTTTTCAATGAACAACTTCACCGGTACAATTCCTGAAAGCATCTACTCGTGCAGCAATCTAATTGCGTTGCGGCTGGCTTACAACAGCTTTCATGGTCAGTTCTCACCAAGAGTAGGCAATCTCAAGTCCCTGTCCTTCCTTTCAATTACCAATAACTCTTTTACAAATATCACAAATGCACTTCAGATGCTCAAGAGTTGCAAGAACCTCACCTCCCTGCTTATTGGAACCAACTTCAATGGTGAAACTATACCGCAGGATGAAACAATTGATGGTTTCAAGAATCTTCAGGTACTGACCATAGATGCTTGCCCATTGGTTGGGGAAATCCCTCTTTGGTTATCAAAGCTCAGCAAATTGGAGATGTTAGATTTATCAAGCAATCAACTCACTGGACCAATACCATCCTGGATTAATGGACTGAGCCTCCTCTTCTTTCTAGACGTATCAAGCAACAGACTTACAGGGGGTATCCCAGCTGAAATGACGAAGATGCCGATGCTACAATCAGAGAGGAGTGCTGCCCAGTTGGACCCGAAGATCCTTGAGTTGCCTGTGTATTGGACACCATCACGTCAATACCGCATGCTCAGTGCTTTCCCTAACAGATTGAGTCTAGGCGACAATAACTTTACGGGTGTGATTCCCCCTGAGATTGGTCAGTTGAAAATGCTCGATGTCCTCAATTTCAGCTCCAACAGCTTATCTGGAGAAATACCAGAACAAATCTGTAACCTCACAAACCTCCAAGTGCTTGACATGTCAAACAACCAGCTCACAGGTGCCCTACCATCTGCATTGAGTAATCTGCACTTCCTTTCTATATTCAATGTTTCTAAGAACGATCTAGAAGGACCAGTTCCAACTGTAGGACAGTTTGGTACATTTTTAAATTCTAGCTACAGTGGGAACCCAAAGCTATGCGGCCCTATGCTCAGCATGCACTGCTACTCAGGAGAAGCACCTTCAGCCTCTATGAAACAGCGGAAGAAGAAGGCCATTTTTGCACTTGCATTAGGTGTGTTCTTTGGAGGGCTTGCAATCCTTTTCTTGCTGGGATGTCTTCTTATGTTCATGAGAAGAACAAACTCTGTCCACCAAAACAAGGACAGCAACAATGGCGACATAGAAGCAGCTTCATTAAACTCTGTTTCAGAGCACGCATGCAATATGATAAAAGGAAGCATTTTGGTGATGGTACCTCGAGGCAAGGGAGAATCAAACAAGCTCACGTTCAATGACATCTTAAAGGCCACAAATAACTTTGACCAGCAGAACATTATCGGGTGTGGAGGAAATGGTCTAGTCTACAAGGCTGAGCTACCCAATGGCTCCAAGCTTGCCATCAAGAAGCTCAATGGCGAAATGTGTCTGATGGAAAGAGAATTCACTGCAGAGGTTGAAGCACTCTCCGTGGCGCAACATGACAATCTAGTGCCTCTATGGGGTTACTGCATCCAGGGAAACTCAAGGCTCCTCATCTATTCTTACATGGAGAATGGGAGCCTGGACGATTGGCTTCACAATAGGGACAATGCCAATTCATTTCTTGACTGGCCAACAAGGCTCAAGACTGCACAAGGAGCAAGCCGGGGCCTTTCTTATATCCATGATATCTGCAAGCCTCACATTGTTCACCGTGACATCAAGTCCAGCAATATCCTTCTTGACAGAGAATTCAAAGCTTATGTTGCAGATTTTGGCCTCTCCAGATTAATTCTTCCCTATAATACTCATGTCACAACTGAGCTAGTTGGCACTCTGGGTTATATTCCTCCTGAGTACGGGCAGGCATGGGTGGCTACACTGAGAGGTGATATATACAGTTTTGGAGTGGTGTTGCTTGAGCTGCTCACAGGGAAGAGGCCTGTCCAAGTCTTGTCCAAGTCGAAGGAACTTGTCCAATGGGTACGGGAGACGAGGTCCCACGGAAAGGAGCTTGAGGTGTTGGATCCAGCACTCAGAGAAAAAGGGCATGAAGAGCAAATGCTGAAGGTGCTTGAAGTAGCTTGCAAGTGTATCAACCATAATCCTTGCATGAGGCCAACCATCCAAGAGGTGGTCTCCTGCCTGGAGAATGTAGATGTGAACCTGCAGGTGGATATGTAGCTAAAGGAGATCAGACCTATAGGCGGTAATCTTGTACTTCGCCAGACTAGGTGTAACTTCAGTAGAAGAAGGTTTTCTAACAATCGTACTGTCGTGTGTGTAGTGTACATCTCTGAAAAGAAAAGGCTCACAGTTATGAGCCTCTGCATTCAATTATCCCCCTTTTTATGTACATCCAAACTCAATTCCATTTGCATAGGTCTATGGGCTATTGTTTAATTCATCTTCATTTATTGAGTTGTTCAGTATACTTGTAAAAACAATAATGCAAAAGACTGTGTGGACAAGTGGATAATATAATTTCAGCAAAGACGACATAGGTTTCTTCGATTGCTCTGAAAAAAGGTACAAGACGCAGAACGTCCTTAGTTCGGTAGTAGCAGTTACAGCTGTTACTACAGCGCTATGAACTACCAGTATTCATAATTTGTTTCATTTGGAAGCATGTGAATACTCAACAAAACTTCCTATGATCTTTAAGTTATTTCCGAGATCACAATCGCACACAAAACTTCCCTCCTAATTGTTACCACTAAGTGTCGAGTGTCAGCTTGGTCACATAAGCGCAGTGCGAGGGTTAATAAAAGCTCCCATTTGATTCAGAGTAAAAGGGGATCAAATTCAACGGTTTCGCAGGATGCCATGAACAACCGCCTCTACAGCATAAGGCAGGTAGGTACCAATGGACAAAGCACAGAAAGAAAGAAAAAAAAAAGCAGCACCAACCAAATCAAATGCCGGCGGCATCAGGTGATTAATACTGACCCGTCAAGGTCGCGCTCTCGCCGTCTCGCGGGCCGCCCGATAATGTTGCCGCGCGCGTAAATCTGTGGCGGAACCGGAACGGAAGCGGCTACTTCGCCTCGCCGCGGCCGCGAGGGAGAGTGGGAGATGGTGGTGGTGGTGGCCGTTGCGGTGGGAAGGACGGGGACGCGAGAACCGTGCGAGTGGATTAGGGCAAGCTCGAGCGAGCGTGGACCGTGCGGGCGGAGGTCAAGCGGGCGTGCGCACTGAAATCTGTGGACAAGTCTCGGCCGGCTTGGCGCGTGAGAGGATCGGACACGGTAGGGCGGCGGCCCAACACCGAGCGGATTGGAGAGAGTCGCGGGCTTTGTTTCCAGACCGCCGCGCCGTCCGCTGCCAACATGGGCTGCGAGGCGTACGGTACTCTCCCGAACGCGCGCAAGGTCGACGGCAAAGCAGAGAACGGCGCACGAGAGCGAAACCGCAAAAATGGCACGGCAAATGTGTCAACAGGGGATATGCGCTCCCTACCGCGCCCTCACCATGCGATAGACGGCATGGGGCATTTGTCGTGTGTCAGCGTGTCTGTGATACTATTTTTGTTATTTTATTTGTAGGGTTATTTTTACTATTCTATCGTGAAACCATGTCTCCCCACTCGTTGATTGATTTTGTGGATACCATGAGAATATGATCGTGATCTTAGAATGATGGTACAATTGGTAATGGTGACAAAGATTTATCGAAACACATATTTTTGACAAAATTCAGAGACGGTTAGATTTCAGACGGTCTAACCAGCCTTGATCGGCGGTCTGACCGGCCATGGGTAGGCCAAAGGGTCGGCGGTCAGATCGGTCGTGGGCGGCGGTCTGACTGGCCAAGCTGGCAGTCAGACCGGCCATTCGTTTGAGTTTGAGGCTGGGCCAAAAATAGAAAGTGTAGGTAAGAGAGATGATTCTTCTGCACTTAGTCTCATAATTTTTAGAGTTTCGAGTCAAAAGTTGTACTCATTTTAAATTTTTAGAGAGAATTCGGATTTGCAGGGAGAAAATCTGGCTAAGTCCCAGTGTTGGCGGTCTGATCGATTTTACCATATCCGCTGGCCGACAAGGTGGCGATGTTCGTGGGTTAGATCAAATTCATGGTTTTCAGTGCATATGTGTTTCATGATGCATGTTTTTGACTAGCGCAGGTCAAGTTGTGAAGAACTCGTGTCCGAAACCAATTTCTTAGTCTATTGTTGTGCAGGAGGCTTGGAGGTCAACGACGGTCAATGGCGAGGATGGCCGAGATTTAGGTTTGAAGAGCCAAGATCCAGAATGATCAAGAATGCCGGGTGATGTCATTGGATTCCAGTATGTTGCAAAATGAACAAGGATGATTGAACGGGAAGTTCGGTGCGACGGGTTGCATTAAGCGGCGCGGGGGTCGGTGCAAGTGACATGGTGGTTTCGGTGGGAGCTGGATGAGAGAGACTTGCTGATGCGGGGTGCCCGATCTTCTCGACGTAGAACCTCTCGATAACTTGTGTATCCTGACGAACCACCAGCTGATCCCCGCGCCAATGCACGAACTTGCAACTCTATGGAAAATTCGCCCAAATACACACTTGATTGGATCCTCGCTGACCACGAGCGAAGATCGTCGAACCCTCAATTCCCAGCGGAAAAGCAAGAACGACCCCTTGTTCTTAATGCCCAATTCCCTCTGTTTTGGCTATAAGCACAACAGGAGAATCAAACATAAGCTTTGAAAATATATTAAACGTGGTCCGAGGTTACAATGGGGGTCTACCCCTCAATATATAGTGCCCCTTCTACTCCTCATGGCTGGCCAAGAGGCCCTACTCCTACTCTAATTCGGAATTAGAATTCCTACTCCAATTCCGACTCAATCTAAAACAAAAAGGAAACTCTAATTTTACAACTGTTATATTGTTTTGGTCATATCTTTTGACACAGAAGGAATGTCGGAGTGAGGGAGGATCCATTGGATCGGGCTTGAAGTTATCTTTCCAACAAGCCCAAGAACACCCTAATCGAACTCCGTTTGTGAAAGTTATGACCGTTTTACTCCGGACTGTCCTGCTGATTCCGAATCCGAATTTGATGCTGATTCCGAATCCGAATTGAATCCAAACCTTCCTATCTTCAATTTCATTAATTGAAATGATTTGAATTCATGTGAAACTTGAGAAAGAGACTCTTGTGAACCTTTGAAAAGTCATGGCATAACTTGATATCCTCCCAAGATGTTGTACAAGCCACAGAATCATCAACTTTGTCAACTCTCGCGCGTTGATCGGTCTGAATGTGCAACATGTACTCGAATAGCCATAACTTGTGGTAGAAAGCTCCAAATCACATGCCGTTTGATCCATTGGGAAGTAGACTTGATAAACTTTTCAAATATATATATTATGTATGCTAGATCCTTCCGAGTTTCTGCAAAGATTATCTTGAACTTTAGAAGTATCGTGTTCTTTGTCTTCCAATAAACCTTCTTCAAACCTGAAAACAAGCGATATAATATTCTCAACTAATTTAAAAGGAAATTCAGGGAACAGATTCACCTGTTGGATAAGCTTCTCTTGTTTTTCAACCTCTTAGTAAGCTCATGTTGTTCTGAGGTATTTAATAAATTGAAAACACTATATGAAACAAGATATGGACTTTAAGTGTTGAGCTTTTGTCCTATATGGTGAAGTGGCTGTAAACCAACATCTATCTCCAATAAATCCAAACAAGATTTCTTCAAGATGAGTCTCTTATTGTTCTTGCTATCTCTTTTGTGACTTTTGAGACTTTGGTGTTCCTTTAGTTTCTTCTTGTGATCTTACTTACTATGACATGTGAGAATGTATCTAGGATCATCTTAACCATCATCTACCTACGAGCAAGTTTTTTGATCAATGTTTGAATCACCTCTGTTCTTGAGCTCTTTTGCCTTTATCCAAGAAATTGGTGGAATCTTGTTCTCGATCTTCACGATCGTGGATTGAAATAGATTCATAACCTTCTTGATGTTCCATGGTTGAAATTTGAGGAGATTTGGATCACCGAATCAAAAGTTGAGTCGATTTATGATTTTGAAACCGTGTTGATTTTACTATTCCTCATGCGAGAGGTCAGACTGCCCATGTGAGAGGTCTGACTGGTTGGACATTGGTCAGACCAGCCAACTCTCATCTCTTTGAGTTTTTTTGGTGATTTTTAGTTGTTGTGTCTCGGGGTTTTGATTGAATTCAATACGAGGCTTTCACTGTGCTTATGCTTTCGATCTTCATAGCTTTTATGGTTATTGGAGTAAGAATTGAGTTGAATCTGATTGAGATGAAAAAGAAGTAGTGCTCCTATTCACTCCCCTCTAGTCGTCGTTTCGTTCCAACATATTTATACGAAAAATGCTTCCAACACTGTCTGCTTTTATGTGTACATGCCTATTACAAGATATTCTCAACCTTTGAAGACTCCCCACACCAATGCTATCCTTGATCTACACCGACTATCATGATCTACACCATCTAACCAATGTAGTGTGCATGTACACCAAAAAAAAAAAAGGTTTGTGTGTGCACGCCTCTTTGGGTTTGTAAGGCGATACGATCTTCTGAAAGGGTGCTCTTGAATACAACTCTCAAGTGCAGCGATGCAATTTTACGCTGATTCCCTTAAGCCACATGGTCACCGGTGACTGCTCTGCATAGGCTGGCTGCCGCACCTACACCTTGAACGACTAGCTTGCTGCCGCCGCCCTAACAGCGGGTTACGCCTGACGGCTGCGCTTAATTTGCATTCTGTGTTTTGATTCTTTTTTGCCTGAAAATACGTCTCGAGTTTTGATTTGTTTCAAGTTTTGAGGACGTAATTTTAAACCTAAGAGATTAACAGTTCGAAATGTATGCCTTGACATTTCTGTATGTGTAAAAACAGAGAATAAAACGGTGGTTCTCCCAAGTCCCAAGTGCAAGCACGCAAACGCAGCTTCAGTTCAACCGACGAAAGCTTTCTGCCGTCGTTGAGTGTTTCTTTCCAAGAAGACTGTAAGAGGCATGGAATCGCACAGCACAGCACAGCACAGTATTGTGACATTTCAACGATCCAAACCGTCTGATTAGGAAACAACGGACTGGATTAACCAGCGCAGCAGTTGCTATAGTATTACTTGCCAGATGAATTTCACGTGTTCTTTCTGATACAACGGTCTGTAGTGATAATTGATAATGATACTTTGCTATTGTTGCATAATGTTAAGAGGATTTGTTTCTAGAGGCACACACCGCACTACTTGCAGGCTGTGAGCTAGTACTCTGTGGTCGGTGCTAATAGCAGTAGGATTACCATGCGCTGAGATTAACCACGTACTGACGTACTGTGTCAGTGAAACAAACGCAGCTGTTTACATATTCCTTCATTGGATTCCTGAGTTCTCAGTTATTAAAATCACCCCTTGTTTCAGCTTCTCGGTCCATGCATATGCCCCTCTAATCCTCTATAGAGATCTGTGCGCGCAGGCAAAACAATAGTTAGTACATAATAATTCATTGTTATCCGTCCTGCAAAGCAGGGTTAAGAAAGAACTAATCTCTCCTTTTGAGGCTGCACACTGCACCTCTCTCCTGGAACAGTAGCACATACTACATACAGTTTACAAACTAACACGACCATGCAGGCATCAAATTACTGTCAGTTGATCAGTCGGGGATTAATTAACCAGTCGGTAAATCCGTCGGTGCCGTAGCTAGCATATAGCCCACTCGTACGCGGCCGGCGGCCGTGCAAAAAGCTAACGCCGCGTTTTACAACTGTACAAACGCACTCGCTGTGCTGCAGTGTAGGCAGAAGCGAAATGCAAAGCGATGAGCCCCAGGGGCACGTGGCGACGGCACGCCGCCGTACCGATCGGTGCGAGGAAAAAGCTTCAAAGTCCGGCAATGGCCGATGGCTCACCAAGCCTGTTTCGCCTGGTTATTTTAACACGCACGGCGCCTTCCGTGCTAACAGCTGTGGTTGCTTGGTTCGATCGCTCGCCGATCATTATTCTGCTAGCCTGCTAGTAGCTTTTTGGCTGTTTCATCATGCAATCTTGCCCACACATACAGATGCTCTCGTCTCATTCATTGCCGCGCAAGTACCGTAGAATGTAAAGCTGTAGGAAACTGTAAAGTGCAGTAGTTACAGTATGTGAGTCCAGGATTTATTTATTTTTTTGCCAAAACGGCGTTTTTTCGCCTTGTATTAGTAAAAATAGCTGTTTTTGATTTTTTTTTTTCTAAAAAATAATTTTTTTTTCTCAAAAATAATCTCTTGTCGTATGGCTAGCAGCCCTTTCGCCCGTCACGTACCCAGCGGCACCCAGCTGCCTCACGGCCAACTGTAGCATTTTTTTTCCTTTTTTAAAAAATCATTTAAGTATATTTTTTGCATAAATTTTTAAATATATCAAATGGACTCCAAATATTATGAATTTTTTTGTGAAACCTTCCTACATAGTGTAATTGCTGGTGTAATTGTTCTAAAATTTTATCAATTTGAATTATTTTTTAGAACAATTTAGAATGAATAAAATTTTAAACAAATTACACAACACAATTAAACTATGTCGAGGGACTCCACAAAAAAAAAGCCATATTTTTTGGAGCAAATTTTTTATATTTAAAAATTCATAAAAAATATATTTAAATAATTTTTTAAAATAAACAAAATACAATACCACTGCCTCACGACAGGGGCTACTACAGTGTCTCTCCACATGGTAGCCATGGGTAGGTGCTGATTTTTTTTTAAAAGAAAAAAACTCGCCGTACGGTGGCCGTGCGGCAGCGGGGTACGTGGCGGGCGGGGAGGGCTCTACCAACCGTACGGCAGAGGGCCATTCTTACAACAAAAAAAAGACGATGACCACTCTTATAAATACGGAGTGAAAATACACTATTTCGACAAAAAAAATGAGAGTGCAGTGGATGTTGCTGTTTCCGCAGATCGAACAAACTGTGTTATTATGAAGTCATCATCATTTGTTTAGATTAAAGTTTGCTAACCTTCGAAAAGTAGTAATTTAAGCACATCCATCGAGAGCGCGCCATCCTTCCTTCCTTCCTAGGATCCATTTCGTCTCCGAGGCTCCGATCCCCATGCAAATGCACTGGCTCACTGTGCCCGCATGCAGCCATGCAGGCCTCTTCGACAATGTTCAGACAGGTTAAATTTTAAACTGTCTGTGGGCAACTTGCACCCGACGAATATGACGCTGCAGTTAACCGGCCCTAACCTCCTCCGACGATCCTACCCTGAGCGGCTGAGCCTGCAGTTCGTTGACGTGGCCGGAGGATCCTCCAGATCGTTTCCTTGCTTGTTTATTCAGACGGCAGTGTGGCACGTTGCTTCAGCATAGGATCTATAGGAAGCGACTACAGTATTGTAACGCTATAGTAGTAAGTTTTATGCTATTTTAAAAAGTTTTATGAAAATATTTTAAAAGTTCTAGGTTTTAGCGAGTTTCGTGTGTTTCTAGAAGTTTTCAAGAAAAGTTTCAAACCAAGTTCCAACGAGTTTCATTTGGAATACAAGTTTCAGCCGGAGAGTTTTAAGAAGTTTCAAACAAAAGTTTCAGAGAGTTTCAACGAATTTTGGGCAACTCACCTGGCTACGACGGCACTGCTGTGTCACCACGGAGCCGCCCGCCGCCGGCACATCCTCTTCTCCTGCTCCGGCCCCGATTACCGCCATTGAATCAGTGTTCGAGCTTCGTGCCGAGCATCCATCTCCCTCCCTCTCTCACGGCTTCGCGTCCTGAGCCGCGTCGCCGCTGCCCGTAGACAGATCCGGAGTCGGAGGTGAAGGTGAAGCACAGCGTCGTCGTTTACGCCAGATCTAGAGGCAGAGGTGAAGGGGGAGGTGGAGGTTAGCGCCGGAGTTAAAGGAGGAGAGGGGCGGCACTCCTCAGCCGGACGTGGGAAAGAGAGTGATTGAGGAGGAAGGAATACACAAGAGAGTGAATCGGACGACCAAGACCTATACATTTTCTATAGTATTTCTCTAGTTTGTAACTGCATTCCAAATCGTTTTAACAGTCAAAAGCTACGATCGAGTGCACTGCACTTCAGGTAATTTTTTTCCCAGTGTTCATAACTGTCTGCTCTTTAAAATCCGAAATTCCAAAGCATGTCGGTACATGCATTCGGATGAACTGGATGCAGTTTGAAGTTTGAACTGCAGGTCTGCAAAGCCATGTATAAACGAGTAGTACCCAGTATTAGTCTCGATGCTAGTGTAAATATTCTGATCTCATTATTACCTGATACACAGACTGAAACTTGTAGCTTAGATTCTTAGCTATTATTTATCTATATATGCTTGGAGACGCAATTAACAACTAGAAAATTAAACATCATGCGCCATGCATGTTTATGTGGACAAGAAGCAGAAACTTCGATCGGTAAAAGTAAAATAACCGCAACAATATCTTCCACATCATGTGCCTCCCTCTACACGTGATCCCGGCAAAAGAAAGATGATTAGCAGTTAAAAGCTGGCCAAGTTAGTCCTTGGAGCCAACCAAACCCTAGTCTTAGACCAAAGCCAAAGGTGCTTATCAGTACAGTCAAAGCTGCAGCACATGACGCCCTGACTAGCCCAGTGGGAAGCAGATAATCAATTATTTAGCACATGAATTCCCAGTGGACTGATGCCCTGATTAATATATTGGCTAATTGCAGTACACATAGGCAGCACATAGAGGGTTCAGAGTAGCATCCGAGTCCGTTTACCGTTCGAATTCTGGTGCATGCACCAGCAGCGAAAATTTGCAATTGCTTAATTGTTCCTAGCACATCCACATTCTTTCGCACCGACTTTCTGGTAGTCATTTCGAACACAGGAATTTTATCAGAAACAATGTCATTCCTTTATAATTATATTCTCACATGAAACGGCCTCACCATTTTCACATACCGACATATGCTATACTAAAAAAATCCCAATTCCTGACATAGACCTCATATATGGATTTGAATTTTGGAAGTCTTTCGTTGCATGCGATTCGGACTTTAATCGCCGCCCGGTCCATGGCCCGACCCGTTAGGGCCACCGCTTGCTACAATGCTACTGGTCATAGCGATTATAGTATCGATCTGCCAAACTGAAATAAAACCACCACAAAGCCCACGTTAACTCCCACCATCTCTCCTCGATCCCAGCTCCTCTAATCCACACCTCACCCACTACTACTGCCTCTTCGCTAACTCGCACACTGTCCCAAGCGAAACACACAGGAATATTACAGGATGAGTTCTTCCAGGGTTTCTCGAGCGGCATTGCTGCTTCTGCTTCTGCTTGTGCTGCTGCCTTGTTTGGGCTCGTCGTCTTTAGCAGCGTGCATGGAGCTGGATGCTGCTGCTGCTGGTAATGCGAGTGGGCACCGGGCTCGACGGCTGCTGGTGTCGCCGCCGTCGACGAGCCGGCAGAAGGCCGAGCAGCAGCAAATGCGGGTCGGCGGCGAGAGGAAGCCCTTCGCGCAGGCCGCCGCGAGCTTCGGCCGGAGGGTGCCCAGATCCGGCTGGAATCCCATCCAGAACAGATAAAGGTACGCTGCTGTTTATGTATTACTACTTGTTCATCAGTTCATCAGTGTGTGATCTAAATTGGCTTGTTTCAGAAACAAAACTACAGCATCTCTCTCTTTCTCTCTCTCTCATACACGCAGCAGATAATTAATTTGGCACCATTTTTTTTGTATGATTCGTATGTTTATTCGCTAAACAGGAAGTTGGAACATTGACTGATTTCTGCTTGGTGCATGTTCTTTGTTTCAGAGAACGGACTAATTAATTAAAGTCACCGAGCCTAAGCATCGTATGGTGAGGGTACACCGGAGAAGGAAATCACACACATCGAGCTTAGGGTCGTTGCATCTGCGTGTACTGCTACCTTTTCAATTTTGTAGTGCTGGCTAGCTAGTTCTCCTTTCTTCCTTTTTTATAGATATTTCCTAGTGTAAGTTAAATTAGCTAGTTGGATGGGAATAACAGCTGGTTATGACAGCCTATTTTCCCTTGACGCTCTCTCTCTTTTTTTTTTGGGTTCTTTTATTGAATTAGCAGCTGTAATATAAGTTGGTGGTACATGGAAGAAACTAGTACTGTTCTTTCACTGTTCGGTTAATATGTAGTTATGACTCTTGCGAGTTGTGAGCATCCAACATGCACATGCTCTCTTAGTACTAGAAGCCAAGAACTTCCGAAAACGATAGACAATCTTAAGAATCCATGCACAGAAGAAATACTACACTAACATGTGTAACTATGTAAGCAAACAAATTCCACTGCAGAAAGTTACAAGTAAAAGAGAATCACCTCTTGGTGAAGTTGTGGGCGTACGACTTTACCCACTAAATTTTAAATCCTGGTGCTGATATATGCACGCGTGAGTGTGCTTTTAGTAGGAATTTTGTGATATCATGAATTTATCCCCGCCTCCATCTTTCAAGGCGTGTACTAAGAAGGAGGCTGTTGTAGAGGTGGCCCACCGGCCCCAACGACCAGGCGAAGGCCACAGGGAGGCCCCCGAGGGCCAAGGCCGAAGGCGCGACTAGGCATCTTCCCGAAGGGCAGCAACCACCGGGAGGCTCCCAAGGACTGCAGGTAGAGACCCCCCCCCCTCGGCGAAGGGTATACCAAGGGTACCTTTGGGGTTGGGGATACAAGAAGCCCCCGGGATCCCTGCCAGGGGCCACATGTTGAGCACCGAAGGGCGTCCAGGGCCCCTCGCCCTGGGAGGGGGGTGCCTCGCACGGTGCTAAGGGGAAGAGGTGCTGGTGGACCGCGTGTATTGACTAGATGGACCAGGACCAGGAGGGCCCACCATGAATCGAAGGCTACATGAGGAAGAAGGAAAAGCCCCTGCAGGCGTAGAGTCTTTTTAGGGGTAGAATTGTAATCTCGTGTGCCCTGATCGGAGAGCTATAAATAGCGGCCTCCCCATGTAATAGGGGATGACTTTTTTTCCCAATGCAATTAATACACATTTAGTTTTCTTGGCATCGGTCCCCTTTCCCGAGGATCCCTGGGTTCCCCTCGCGGTAACCGAAGTCTCCTTTTTTATACTGTTTGGTCTCATTGCTACGACAGTTGACGTCGTCCATGTGGAGCGACAAGAGAGTCACGAAGCAGCTTCGAAGCACTGGCATGGCCCATGAGAAGAAGAACACACCCAAGGTCTCCGCGGCCATGGCGGCTGCGGCTCCGAGTACCCCGAGGGCCAAGAGAAATACAACCTCCACGGTAGCGGCGGCTGCCGCCGAGGCCACAGAGGAGGAAGCCAACAACTCGACACACTAAGACATCATCAGGCCGGTCTGACCAAAACACAACGCCGCCAAGAAGGCCGACGAACAAGTGTAAACCGACCTGACCTCCATACCTGGCCGGTCTGACCGATATCAAGCCGGTCTGACCAATTTTATAACGCCGGTCAGACCGCCCAAAATGACTTAGCCAAAATTCCATCATGGAAATCCGAAACTCTCTGGAATTTTTAATTGAATAGAGCTTTTGACTGAAAGCTCTAAAAAATATGAGACCACATGCAGGAGACTCCCCTCTCTTCCCTACATAATCTATTTTTGGCCTAACTCCAAACTCACCCTAAAGCTCTGGCCGGTCGGACCGGCAATGCTTGCCGCCACACAATGGGGTCGGATCGGCGGTTTGGCCCGTCCTGGCCATTGCGACTGACAAACTTGGATTCTTTTCTGAAAACACGAGATTCGGCAAACCAACAACGTTATTGCCAATTGACTCACCATCCTAAGATCATGTACATATCCCCACGATATCCACATAGCTGAACCATTAACGGTCTTTAAATAAACACATCTATCATAATCAAACCGCTTAAAATCATGAGAGAACGTAAAAGAGTCAAATATCTTGCACTATTGCTTAGGAGATTGCTTCAAACCATAAAGAGATTTCTTTAATCTACAAACAAGGTATTCTTTTCCAAGAATAATAAAACTCTCAGGTTGGTCCATATAAATGTCTTCTTCCAACTCCCCTTGTAGAAATACAGTTTTAACATCTAATTACTCAAGTTCATAATCATGCATAGCAACAATACTGAGTAAAGTGCTAATAGAATTATGCTTCACAACTCGGGAAAAGACATCGTTAAAGTCAATACCTGGAATCTGACTATAACCTTTAGCGACCAACCTTGCTTTATACCTTGCTGGTTCAGTGGGAGAAATACATTCCTTTCTTTTGAAAATCCACTTACAATGAACATTTTTCTTTTCCTTTGGCAATTTCACTAGTTCCCAAGTATCATTCTTTTCAAGTGACTCCATCTCATCATGCATAGCAGTTATCCACTTATTACAATCAGTGAAGTCAATAGCCTCAGAGTATGATGAAGGTTTTGCATTACCTTCAATTTCTTTTGCCACACTCAAAGCATAAGCAACAATGTTAGCTTCTTCAATCAACCTCTTAGGTGGATTAATCTCCTTCCTAGGTCTTTCAACTACAATAGACCGTTATGGTGGCTGCTCAACAATAGGGGGATTTTCAACAATAGGTACATCATGAATAATAATATTTTTCTTATCTGATGTGTTATCTGAACCAACAAAATGATCCACCTAAACACTTGAATTCTGCTCACTCTCAACAAGAACATTAGTAGGCAGTTTATCATGAAGCATAATAGATTCATTAAAGATAACGTTTCTACTAATCACAGCCTTATTTGTTTCAGGATTTTATAACTTGTATCCTTTAACACCAGATTTATAACCAAGAAAGATGCACTTAACAACTCTAAGCTCTAATTTTCCATTATCAACATGAGCATAAGCAGCACAACCAAAAACTTTCAATTCTGAGTAATTTGCTAGGGAATCAGACCATACCTCATTTGGAATCTTCTTTTCAATTGCAATAGAGGGTGATCGATTAATAACATAGCAAGCAGTGGAAACGGCTTCAACCCGAAAACGCCTATCCAAACCTGCATTAGACAACATGCAACGGGCCTTGGTAATGATGGTCATGTTCATATGCTCAGCTACACCGTTTTGTTGAGGAGTATGGGGAATGGTGTAGTGCCTGACAATGCCTTCAGTCTTGCAATATGATTCAAATTCATTAGAACAAAATTCAATTTCATTATCAGTGCGAAGTTTCTTTATCTTCTTTTCAGTTTGCCTTTCAACCATAGTCTTCCACTCTTTAAATTCAGATATGTTGTGCCCACTTTTCTTACAATATTTGCACGACTTGTACTTGCCTCTTGACTTCGACCGGCTCTTGTAGCCGTTCGAACTTTTGCCTCGAGATCCATTGTTTGGATTCTTCTCCTTTTGCCTGCCACGAACAAACAAGCCTTCTCTTTGCGAGCTTGAATTTTCAGAAGGTACCATCTGTTTTATCTTCTCCTTACCATGCAAAGCTTCATAAACTCCATTAAGCATGAGAGTATCTCTACTATATAATATGGTATCTCTAAAATTTGAAAAAGAACTAGGCAGGGAACACAAAATAATAAGACACAAATCTTCATCATCATATTTTACCTCTATTGACTCTAAGTCAGCAACTATCTCCTTAAACATCAAAAGATGATCAAGCACGGATCCTCCCTCTTGCAATTAGTGAGAGTATAATTTCTGCTTGAGATGCATCTTGTTGGTGAGATCCTTTGTCATGCAAATTTGTTCCAACTTCAACCATAATGCAGCAAATGTCTTCTGCTTCAAAACCTCCTGTAAAATATCATTTGATAAATGAAGTTGAATCTGAGATAAAGCCTTACGATCTTTGCGCTTCTCATCTGCGGTCCATGCGGTAGGTTGTTTCTCAAACCCTTCCAATGCATCATTCAAATATATTTGTGCCAACACAGCCTTCATCTTAACTTGCCACAACGAAAATCTTGTGTCTCGACCCAGAAGTGGAAGATCATATTTCAAAGTTGCCGTGAGGAATAAAACCTGAAATTTACTAGTACTAATATGTGTAAACCTAGTAAAAACCATAACATCTTTGGTACACCTTTTGTGTACGCGAATCAAAGATCTTCAAAAATCTTAGTACTTCTCGTGAACACGTAACAAATTTCTCTAGAAAATCTACCAACCGCGGCATTTCTGGATTTAATTCTTCATGGGATTTCTTCTCTGCATGATTTGGATTGCTTTTTTTTGGTTTGGTACCACTACGTGCCGCAGATTCCTTCGTTTGCAATTTTTTTTTCTTGTCTGCTTTCTTCGTTTGCAACGCGAGGAGAGCGGACATGCCGAGGACTCGAGGCTGACCAAGGCGAGCGAACGCTGTTGGTCGATGCTGGCGCTGAAGGACGAAGCGACGAAGGATGATGGCCACGGGAGACGCTCCGCGCGAGATGACGGGTTCGGATGACGACGCTGGTGTCGAAGAAAAAAAACACGAGATGAAGATGCGCTGCTGCACGTGACGGTGGCCGGAATAGATCTATTTTTTCGTATCTCTCAAACTCTAATCTCCTGTGCTTTAATACTACTTATTATAAAAAATAGAGATAAAAAGAGACACAAATTTTTACATGAAAATCCTTGCGGGAAAAAAACCACGACACCAACTGACGTTGATAACTATATGAGGAGTGTTTACCAATCGCATGAGATTACAATGTGACGTCAACTTTCTCTGTACGGCTTAAAAGAGGTATATAAAGGAATAATATGACTTGGAGTCCAAATAAAAGAACTTATCTGCTAATTTAGTATTTTTTAATACAACTATATTAAAAATTCGAATCACACATCTCAATACATGCCCGTGCAGTTCTTTGTCATCTTTACCAACGAATATGCGACGAAGCCGGCTTGTCGGCAAAAGATCGGACGCGGATTCGCTGAATTGCAGACGGGTGGAGACCCCTGAGACATGACCGCACAAAAGTTTACGGCCAAGCGACATTGCGTGCTACCCAATTCACCAGCTGGACGATGGTGTCACAGACCGGCCTGGCCATCTGACATGGTCATACTATCTTTCTAACTAGTGACTCGTTTTACTGCTAATGACAAGTGTTATGCCAGGAAAAAGAAAATCATCATTAAAAGCCAGACAGCAGACAGCCAGAAACAAGACTCTTTGCACCTACATCATCTTGATGTTACAAGCTATGCTAAAAGGAGGTCAAGTTATACGCAGTCCCCTTTATTGGTACACGACATACGAACGAACTGGTGGCCTTTACAGACCCAAAAAAAAAAGAATCACACCAGGATTTACAAAAATGTACAGCTAATATTTTCAATTTTCAGTGTGTCAAAATGCCTACCCTTGGTTTCTCTTCAGTTCTGGGCGTCAGGCAAGAAGAGATACCGGAATTTTGAATCGAACGGGATGACGCTAAAACTGCGCACTCCAAGAAGCCGCTGCTTGCGTGACGATGAAGTATCTTGGATCGCTGCGACCTGGTCTGGTGTTAAGTGACGGCAGATCCAGTCGGCAAGCAGAGAGTCCTCCACGGTGCCCTTGGCATAGCTCTGCAGTAACTTTGGGACTATGAGCTTTCCTTCGTCATTTATACCAACTGATGCTTGGATGTAGTCTCTCATTGATTCCTGAAGCTCCCGTCGAACATTCTTGGCGGAGAAAATCCTGACCTGTGTGATCGCAATTTGTCATTTCCAAAATGTGGATTGGCAGGAATTCAGATTTCACGATTCTTATGACAGTTTTTGCTATGGATACTGGAACTTAAAAGAAGATTCAAAACTAGCTCTGAAAGATCATAATATTATCATGTTTAAGAGACGTATAGTAAATTAGTAATGCTCAATTGTACTAAGGTATGTAATAGTAGCAGTTGATGAAGGTTTTAACTCTCAAGAACTATAGATGAAAGCATATGAAGTATTTCATCTGAGTTATAAAGCCCATCCTTAGTTCCTTACAGTTGATTTTAGCAAGCTAAACCAAGAGCATAACAAAAACATACTGTTAGTTTTGGTTTCTTTAACGGATTCTCCGTGTATACATGTTGACAGGACAAACTAAGAAAAACTCATTCACTTACAGCAGGTGAAGAGAACATTCCACAACTAAGTGCAAACAACACCAGGGGCTCGGTGTCATCAATTGAATATTTCTTGTGCTCCTCGGCAACTCCGAACTTGTGAAGGTCTAACATCAAAGACTGCAAAGGAGAAAAACAGTAAGATGCATCATGACTTGCATGACAAACAAACAAAATTGAAGAATGAGGAACAGAGTAATACAAGTTGTGGCCGGTGTACTGGAGTCTTCATCTTCAGAATCACAAACTCTATTTCAGCTGCACTGAAGGACTGTCCACCAACCATGTAACAGGCCTGCAACATTAGCTCGAGTTGGTTAATATCTTATTAAAGAAACATGAGTATAAACCAAAGAGATACTCCACTAGACAAACCTTCTGCATTAGCGAGAAAAGCTTAATGTCATTCCCAGGAACCCCATATGCTAAATATGCCTGCAAGAAAGCATGCACATCATTCAGCGAGTAAGCAATCAAGAGTAACAGCAATGCATGGTCAAGAATAAATGACAGTGCGACTGGTTTTCCAATACAACATTCACTAGTACTACTGAGAAATTGAAACTACCATAAAAACTATAGTGACATAATATTAAAGCAATGTTGCCTTATAAACTATGGTGACATAATACTAAAACAGCAAACT
Organism: Hsuehochloa calcarea; assembly: GCA_036346395.1. Lineage (NCBI taxonomy): Eukaryota > Viridiplantae > Streptophyta > Magnoliopsida > Poales > Poaceae > Hsuehochloa > Hsuehochloa calcarea. The sequence goes on along the minus strand of CM070604.1, from coordinate 3,103,634 downwards.
ATTTTGCTAAGGAAGACCGAATACATGTTGACAGGTTCATCTTTCCATGTATGCTAAACAAATCACTAAGTAACAGTTGGTACTTACATGCATTATTAACGCATTGTACAGGTTAATCCAAAATGCTAACCGCTCATCGCAGCTCATACAAGTAAGATCAACCTTTGATAGTTGTTCCACGAGGGACCTGCAAACAAGAATAGCTTAAACAATTAACGGCAATTGCCTTAAAGTCATGCTATAACATGTAGAACATCATTTGTTCACAAAACCAACGACAACTAGTGCTTTATTGCAGCTTTTATGGTGACATTTTTCTCACATACGTAATAAGGCATCATATCATGTGCTTCATTATTACTTATTTTCTCTAGTTTTTTCTCTCTAAATTCTACCAGACTATCAATAATTTGGTATTAATAGCTTTGCAGCTCAAAAAAGTATCAATAGCTTTAGGTGAGAATTCAACAGCAAACCTAAACTTTTTTAGAGCATCGGATGCATATTCAAGTTGTCCCTTGCCAACATACATCCAAGATACTTCAGCTACTGAACAATAGTTTCCAATGTCTCTTCGGGCTTCCTTCCCATTAACATTGTATGGATCAAATTTTCCTACTTCATCAATAATATCATCATTGCGGTTCCAGTCAACTGAAGGGCTTCGCAACACTGAGGCCATTAAAGATGAATCTGACACAGACGTCAATGTAGAGCCAGATAGACGTTCTGCTGATGAAGATGAATTATCAGAAGACACCTTCGGTGATATCTTCGATGATTCAGATAAACGAAGGAAGATAGCTCTCATGCAGTGCACCATCTCTTCAGAGAGCTGATTTGGATTCTTCCACACATTTCCATTCACACTGTTTTTCTTCATATTAGATTGGTCAAATAGTAATGCATCTATTATCTGATCTTCTTTGCCTTCTTTTTCCATAGAGCACGGCTCTTGAATCTGCAGGAACAAGTTAAATTTTGCTTAATGACAACTTCAAATATTTTGCATAGAGCATAAGCTCTAGTACACCTAAAACTGGTAGTTTTGCATGAAATAGGACCTCTCCATCTTGGTGTTTTTCCAACAATATATTTAAAGGGACATCATGGTGCTCGTCTAGCAGCCCATTTCCATTTAGAGGTACCATCTCTCTATCCTCACTCTCTTTTTCAACATCCTGTTGATCTTCAAGTTCAGGGAATAAATCTTCTTGCATTGACTCAGATTCTCCAAACTTCAAATCTCTTAATGTTGATATGTGCTTAGGAAATTAAACAAAGAAATTGTCAGTAACTGCATACCAAAAGAAGAATTCTAAAATGAGATTATTGCTATAAATAAAACTTACTTCCTCCCATGTATATTTACAAGCTGATGTCGGCTGGTCATACGATGATGCAGATACCACGCATCCTGGATTATTTTCTGCAAGTAGCCTTTCATTCCTTACATGACAGAGTTGGTAGCGTAAGTCATATAGATCCTTCTCAAGCTTTGAGACAGTAATCTCCAAGGAAGCTATGCTAATTATTAGTTCCTGCACCTGGAAATGAAATGTTATAAATAATATTAGAGTGCGGCTATGTACAGACACATGAAACAAATTACTGATATATTTAATGTGTGCACCTTGTTTGGAAGCTTTTTAGAAGACTTAAATATTAGTGAGGCATTATGTGTGATGGCATCTGTCAACGCCAGATGCAACTCGATCTCTTCTTGGAGTTGCCTCTCCAATTTCCTAACCTGTAGTGTGTAATCACATCTGAGAATATTAGCACTTATTCTTTTGAACTTGCAAAATATATTGTTCCATCACCAAGTTACACATATATGTATCAGTTTAATTAAAACTATTTGAGTCAATGCCAAGAATAAGCATAATCTATTTATAGAGTAAACCATGCCTGTGAATTTGTTGATAGTTCAATCTGTGCCTTAAGGATGCAGTACTCGAGAAACGTAATGTGGAATTTTAACAAACACAATATGGATTTTAGGAAACACATTTTAGAAATTGGACTTCATTAGAGGACCATTCTCAGAAGCAAATTTCAGTCAAACACTGGATTATGCCAGTGCCTGTAGTAGCCAGCCCCATTAGTAAGAACTTCCATTTGACAGGAACACAAGTCATCCCAACACAAAACAAGAAGAATTATTTCAACTGAAAACAACATTATACTGCAAAATATCAAAATCCTAGAGATGATGAACCCCCAAAAAGAAAAGAAAAGAAGAAGCACTCACTTCCTGTTCGAGCTGCGATCTGTACCGCCGCATGCCGCCCCTTCGGCTTCCTTCCCTCTTGCCACTACCATTGCTGCTATCATCCTACAAAGGAAACACTCACAGCAATCAGGTTCACGGATCACCTGAAACAGTCCTAGAGCCAGGAACCCGACAAGATTGCCGGTTGACGATGCAGCCGGGGTGGAAACTATCCAAAAAAACCGCAGAACGGAATGAAGCAAACAAAGAGTCAAAACCCCTGCATCTACTACACGAGACAGGCGAAGAACAGCAAGGGGAAAGTGACATTTTATCCGGGCCCCTCAAATTTTTCGCACGCGAGCAGACAGCTTGTCTGAAGCTGATGGTGCGCTGCACTGCGCAATGCGGGATTCACCAAAACAAAACTGCATTTGCAAAATTCTCGGAGCAAAAATCCTCGGACAAGGAACAAAAATTGCACGTCACTTGTACGGATACCTGACACTTTTATCAGGTGGCAGTAATTAACGCAAGCGCAAGAGCAGCAGCTGCAGGAAGAGAGAAAAGAGTGGGGTTTGATCAAGAAGGCAAGAACCACCAACCCCGGAGCAGCTCGCCGACGCCGACGCGTCGCCGCTCCCCGGGGCCAGATGCGACGAGCGCTGCGGCGCGCGCGTGGAGCCGGCCGATCTCCTCCCGCTGCCGCCCATCCTCTTCATCGCCCTCTGGATCGAGCCGCCCCTGCACACACAGACCAAGAAAAGAGCCAACTTGAGCAAAATTCCAAGAGCCGAAGCGCATTTGCAAGGACCAGAGAGAGAAGAGGCCGAGACTGACAAGGTCACGGAGCGCATCTTGTCGGGCGCCACGGCCACGGCTGCAGCGGCGGCCAGGGCGTCCTCCGCGCGGACGCACAGCATCCACCACCACCAATTCTTTAACCTCCCAGAGTCCCAGCACAGTACAGCCTCCGGACTAAACTAACCCTCCCAAGCCAGACAGCCGGAAACAAGGCAAACGACAAGGCAAGCACATACGACACAATCTACCGCTACTCACTGTGTAGGGAGTAATCAGGCTGGTGAGGTGTTGGTGGTGGCGATGATGGCCGCCGTGACTAGCTAGCTACTGGTTCTGTAGCTCCATAGTCATACCAACGGCAGTGACACCGCACTTGTCGTTGACTGCCTTCTCTCCAAAATAATGATTTCGTTAAAGACATTGGCGAGGCAGGGGCAGCTGAAAAGGGCAACGGAACGCTAGCAGCTCAGCAGCCGCAGCTCGCCTTCAATTCTGGCTGGGCTGCGTGAGGAGCATGTGGGGCCCATGGCGCGGAGAGAGAGAGAGGGGGCATAGGAGGTCAGAGGAATGAAGTACCCGGCCGGCAGAGCTTGTATTGCTCCTCAAGTGTCCAGTGAGGGGAGTTGGTGAAGTTACAAAAAAAAAAGGGTTTTAATTCGATGGCAATTCTGGGTAGCTCCGTCTTTCTCGGTTGGGAGGGGGGTTGTCCGCACCGGGGGCCACATGATGACGTCATACCCACCGACTGCGAGGACGAGGCTGGGTTCGAGATCAAGCTTGGGTTTGAAACCGAGGTTACACCTTGCGGCGTCGTCGCGCTTCTCCGTTGATCCTTCGCTGACGTGGGTCGATCATTTGTCGATATAGACGTCGACGAGAGAGAGAGAGAGAGAGCGGGGACCCTTCCCCACAACATGCACCGATCTTCACAGCTTCACTTCGCTGCAGCCTCGCCTCCAGATTTCACCCATGGCGCACCTCTACATCATACACTTGCGTAGATCCTTGCCGGCATCAACATGCTGCCGAAACAACAACCATCAGGAACGGCCACGGGGGCACCATCGTCAATGGCATCGATGGTGTATACCTTATTTATGTTGCCATCGTCACCCAAGAGGAACTCTCCATTGCCGAACTCGAGGTGTTAGAATTGCGCTCATCGTGTAAAGGCGTGTTCATTCCTAATTTCAAAGTATGGTATAATTTAGCTCCATATTACTTCAATAAATAGGAGAAAAGCAATATAAAAGGTGAGTCATTGCCACCACTTAAAACATATAATATATGACATGAGGTGGTATGAGAAGGATTATAGCTAAACACGCACATCGCTGATTTTCACGTAAAAATCATGACTTGTGACGCACGACCGCGTCGTGCCGTAGCACTATTTTTGTCACATAAAATCCAACCTTTTATTTTGCTTAATCATTCAATTAAAATTGTTTGTGTCCTTAAAAGGACCTTGTGACGTCCAGGTTCAGAACGTACTGAATTCCTCCATTCCTCTCTGACATCATCTTCTTCCTCTGATTAGATTGTGCTGAGTGTTGACCGACTGAACCTCGCCAGCCTTTCTTCTTGGTGTGAACCAGAGAGGAGGGAAAACGGTTATCTCCGAGCCGTTACCGGCAATAAGGTTTCTAGGCAACGTATCTGTGCGACCGCTCGCTTCGCTGTTTCATCTACGATCTGCACTGCATCGAGCATGCACCACTTACTATTCTTCATCAAACCCGACTGTTAGTTGTTTCTGTGACAAAACGACTCCATTATAATCCTATTTTGCATATATATTTCGAAGTACAATGTGTTACCTGCTGTTAGTACTACTTTATGCATCTCTAGTTATCTATTATATCTATATTATAAAAAAATATAATTAAAATATTGCCTATATTTTTAACACTGTCATCGGGAAAGGCACAGGTGTGACAGAGCACTGTGCAATGCGGATGATGGGCGTGGCGGTTGCAGTAGGCTGAAGGTGCTCCCCAGACACTCATGCGGTACCACAAGAGTGAGGTTGTTTCACATTCGCTATTTTTCATTGCTTGTCCCTAGTTTTGCTCCCATATACCTTCTATCTGCACCCCCTTTCACACCTCTTGTTCACATTAGAGTGTTGCACTACAAACGGACGATGGTGCCGAACTAAGTATTCTTGCGGCCAAATTATCATATCATCCATGCTTGGAAACATGTTCTTGCATATTACGTCATTCTCTAGGTCTGTAGTGCCATTCCGGCTCTTCAATCCATTTGCACAGACCGCGTTATTAGTCATTCAAACATCATCGAATGCATGTACCAGCGGGACCTCACCCATTACACTGTGAAGAACTCAGCCTTCCTCGGAGGAGAAAAGCAGACCAGGGGTCTCATTCTTGGTCGAGCTCCAGCCTTCATCAGACTCCACTACATGGGTAGTTCCATCTCGGAACACCTCCTCCTCAAGCTCGTTGTTCATTACAGCACCGTTGAAATCAGTCACGGGGTCACTAACATGGTGTGGAGAATAAACCGACACATATGGCAGATCCACCAAGGGGGGCATCGTTGTTAAGACTGACACCAACGAACTCTTGGGAAGGTTGCTCCTCTATTGCGGGGCCCGACGAAAGATGGAGAGAGGATTCTAGTTCCTCCGTGTTGCCATTCACCACATCTAAATTGTTTGGCAAATCCTCAACAACGATTGTCCTCTCCACCATCACCTCCAACAACCAGACCTGAGATGCGAGCACAATATCCTTGTACATGTCCCAATCATTGTCAGACAAGATTAGCACTAATAAGGTGTGCACTTTAGATCCAAGGCCAGCGTCATATCGCCCCTGCATTCCAACAATAACCCCAGGCTCATCCCATCCAAATATCGACTTAATCCTAGTCAAAAGAGTTTAAAAGTTTGGTGATTCGTGAAACAAAAAAGAACGGTCGCTTCCATGCCACTAAAGTCAACAGAACTACATGTTTGGCTAATTGGTCCACTAGTAAATAGACGTACAACTTTGTCTATCTACATCCAACAAAATATTACAAGTCAGTACTGCATGTCATATGTACGAACCACCATAAGTATGAATTATCACAATCAACATTGTACATAACAAAAGCTTGTTTCCTCTATGTTTTGTACTGTGATAGTACTTATTGTAGTTACATTAACGAGCATGATGGTTTACAGTAATCATGGAACACTACGTCTTGTTAAACGAAGTTTTTGGGTTGTTTGACAATGAATGTGAAAGAGATACTCCAAAGTGGTATGGTTTATGTCAATTTTGAATGTGGGGGAATTGTGATCTGTAACTGTCATATTTCTCTGGCAGAGACTAACTCTTAATTGAGGTGTGTTAGGGCATACATAGTGAATAAATAACACCAAGAAACAATGAGAGGCAAAAAGATCCAAACCCAATACTATCTGAGCCTCTCATGCTCCGTCACGCTTGAGATCCTGTTCTCGAGACCGCCCAAACCACGTGTTTAGGACCGCTCAGAGCTTGCCTCTGAGTGCGAACCTACACTACCCTGGATCCACGTGCCTAGGTACACTCGAGATCCCGTTCTCGAGACCGCCCAAACCACATGTTTGAAACCGCTCGGGATTCATTCCTGAGTACACCCAGGACTTCGCTCATGGGTACGCCAAAGCTACACGCTTGGAGTGCCACGAATCACTCGTTTGAGAAATTTGGTATTCAGAAAAGAGGTAAGTCACATTTTTCGCATTAAGCCTATATTTGATTTCTATAGAGGTCCTTTCATAATTTATTTTTGGTAAACTAATTCTGTAGGACATAAGGTGAGAGCGGGTAGAGACTGGATATTGCATTAATCGCGCTGTTTTGTATAGATGATGTTGGAACATTCATGCTTAAAATCAAGTAGTGTGGTTGATTTTTGCACTGTTTTTTTTATGTCTCGTTTATTTTCCTCTATTGGGCAGTGTTCATTCATTTATTGGGCCTATACTAAAACAAATTACATATAGTTAACTAGATCATGTTCATTTATGATAGTGTTTCTTGCTCTTTTTCATTAAAGGATTACACCTCCTCTTTTCAAATGATATTATCAAATGAACAGTACATAAGGAACATCAATAACTTAAATGGCTCCGGTGCTCTACCAACCCAGGTGGATAAAGGAATATCTCACAGAACATACTACGTACAATTGGAGAGTCTTAATAGAATTTCTATATATTGTGTCAATATTCAACTCAAACACAAATAGTGTTTGAGTTTACTAAAGGAAAACAAAAGATTGCATACATATGGCACATCCGCAAAACAATATTAAGTAATTAGATTATTAACCTATTGAATCAACTTGTGAGCACATGTAAAACAATCTTAATGGTATAACATACATGTGGGGCACATGTAGAATCAACTTAAGCCCAATATTTGCATAGTGCCAAAACAACAAATTAAATCGTTTTAACAAACAGTAAAGTAATATGTTTTGCTTAATTTGTGAACGCATTCGATCTACACAAGTTCTTGTTTCAGTTTATCTCAGTGTATGCAAATTGTTCAGATCTAAGTTGTTGAAGTGTGACCCTAATTTTAAAATTAAGAGCTATCAATTTGCATCAAATTAAGAAAGCAACAAGCTAAGTCATTCATAAAAAAACCGATGTTTTGTAAGGGAGAATATCCAGGTTTTGAAACCATTGCACAACTGTGTATGGGGTTGGCTATTCAACCTTCACAGCAAGCGATGTCGATACATCAATGCAGGCAAGCAAGCAAGAGATTCACAGAAACAAAACAATACATGTGAAACGATATAAAAATCAGAACTATGGCAAAGGTCGGTAGCAACTTTGCGGGAGGTACTGAATTTTGTTTCGCCGCTCCAATTACATAACTGATGGTCCATATCAAGAAGGCCTTAATATACACTACCATTGCAATGCCACCAGATTCCATCAAAGGTATTCATGAAACACAAGGGTTCAAGTGTTTACACATCCATATCAACAAGATTCTAATCACATCGACATATGTGGTATATCGGTATCGTCTCACATGACATATTACTAAAAAGAGAAAAAACGATGTAAGAAGAAAGCTTGACTCACCTGGAAGAAACCAGAGGAAGGGGAGGAGATCCCGGGGACGGGGGCACGTGGTGTCCGGCGGTGGTGGACGAGGCCGTCAACGGCGCAGCGGCAGGTATGGAACCCTAGCTCCTCACGGCGTGGCGGGAGGAGAGTCGACGGGGGAGAACACAGCCCTCGAGGGGAGGATGTCTGGCGGGAGGAGGAAGTCCGGCGGACGTAGGAGGGCAAGCGGCGGGAGGAACGGGAGAGACGTCGCACGGGAGAGAGATGAGACAAGAACGACGGGGAGAGATGAAGAGTTGCCTCGGTCGAGAGCCCTAAGTCGTCACTGTCACGCCACGCTCGTTGGCGTGACTACAACCATTATGCCACTATCGTAGGCGTGATTACTGCCACGCAATGCCTCCACGCTGGCACGGTGCACGGCCGAGGGATTGCGTGACAGCTTTGGCCACACCGCAATAGCTGGTGTGACAGAATATTTTGATTATGTCGCTGGGTTGGCGTGACAAAAAGAGGTCAGAATTGGAAATAAAATGGTCAACTGTAAAATAATACTGAAAATGATTAAATTAAAAAAAGTCAACCTGAGAAGACCATCTAAGATTGGAGTTCGGTGCGTCGACAACAGTGACACCGCGTCTGTCTCTGCCTGCCTTCTATCCGATAATTCATTTTTTAAGAGACATTGGCCACGCAGGGGCATCTGAAAAAGGCAACGGCATGGTGGATTGGTGGTAGCTCAGCTCACCTTCAGGTTCGTCAAGTCTGGTTGGCCTGTGGGGGCCCATGGTGCAGGGAGAGAGAGGTGAAGAGGGTCAGAGGAGTGAAACGAGTGAGACGGTTTGGCAGAGTTGGTGAGCGTGTGGGTAGAATAGATCCGAGCCTGTGGCTGCTTGCACTGGAATCGGTCTGGAAAAATGCAGAGCGTGTCGTCGGTACTGCAATCCTTTTGATTTCACGCGTGCGGGAGAGCCGAGCTACTCCTGTTGCCTATTCCGTAGAGAGCAGTAGTACTCCTAGCTAAGCCTAGTAGGAGTGTGCTTTATGTTGTCTGCCTGTGGTGTTGTATCTGTCGTATGTGTTCAGTAGTAGCAGTATGGTTTATGTTGTTGTGCAGGCATGATTGATCAGGTGGTCACACACGCAGCTGAGTTACGAGCGTTTAATGACGCCACTGGGGTTTGCAGTCCCAATCCTAGCTGGTGCCGGCTCAGCGCCGAAGTTATGATGAAAATAGAGGGTAAGGTCGAATGTTCAAATGACCATGTTAATTTGAGACAAATATAGTTTTATATTTTTGTGCAATCAAATTTATACATGAATAAAAGTAAAGCAAAAAGAAAGAAATACAATAAAGGTACCTTGCTAATGGAAAATGCATCTCCAAAACATATAAATATAGTTCCAGTAGGCAACGACCTGGACATCAAAATTAGCAACATCAGTGATACGATAGTGAATTGTAGTCAAATGATCATGAACATTGAAGCACAAAGTGTGTTTCTCCATTATTGTAAACCTACGAAGAAATTGCTAATTGAGTATATACCACGGTACCATATTATATTATATAGCACAAACAAATTGCTAATTGAGTAATGAGTTTATACCAGCGAAGACACAATAATTAGTTCAGAACTTGCTTCATCAAGCCACCTCACTCCTCAGTTCCTCCTCTAAAGCTTTATCTCCCTGGCCAGCCACAAGCCAAGAGCCTCGCCCAGACCCCAGAGTCTTCCCGGACCTCTCCTCGCCTCGCCTCCTCCCGTCCTCCGCTCCTCCTCGTCCTCAGGACCGCCTCTCCACGCCCGAGGATAAAGTATCATAAATATATTGTCATTACGTAAGTTATGAGGATATCGAATCCGACCGAATTGAGTATGTATTCAATTCGTATTCGTTACAACATTTGATTCGTATTTGTATTCAATAATATTCGTATTCGTTTAGATAATACGAATACGAATATGAGAATACTACTATTTAATTCGTATTTGATATGTTGACACCCCTAACTGTAGGCCCTATAGGTGTACAAAATTTCAGCTCAACAAAGAAGCCTCCGTTAAACCTTGAATTGTAGAGTGTACATGACCCGTATTCACAGTATCCAAGCTTGCAAAGTAATACTAACCACACCTAGCATGCAAATCAACATTTAAGTACTAACCCCAACATAATCAATTTACTATTGGCCCTGATGAGCATGTAAGTCCATTGGTTGCACGAGATCAATCATCCAAATTCCAAAATACTGCCATATACATTGCGGCATTACATCAAACACGTTGCAAGCATACCTCCATCTCGAGCTCCCGCAAAGCAATCGCCACGACCATCACACTCCCCCGGATCATCCAGGTACTCCGACCAGCACATCTGCCTCCTCTCCCTCAGAACCTCATCCCGTTGCTCCCTGGTCGTCGTAGGGCCCCAGACCGCCTTGGCCACGCTGCGGCCGTGTGAGAGGTTGGCGCCCTAACATAGTGGCAGAGGTCGGCGGCATGGTAGCCGCGAGCGTGGACACGGAGCATGGACTGGTGCGGGCGGAGGAGCTCGGCGCCGACGGAGGGTAGACTGAAGCCTAATGAAGCCCCCCTCGGGGCCAGCTCTAAATCTTGTGCTTATTTTCTACTCTGCATTTGGTCACCCTTTGTGCTTATGATCTCCCATCGTGTGACTGAATAGTGCTAATTGCTTCAGGAAGACATGTCATGGATAGATTGATTGAAGACCGATTAGATTTTTGTTTGAATAACTTGCATGATGAAATGTTTTCAGAGTACACTATTGCCAATGCAGTACTTTTCTTTCATCAGATTCTTATGTGAGTTTTGTTATAACAGATGTGCTAGATGCCGTTTAGTTGGGATTATCTTCTCTCTTTTTTTGCAGAAGCCATGGTACGTTGTACGTCTTTTTCTTATTCAACAAAATCTAATAGGGTCCATTTAATGAAGCATGCAACATATCTATTCTTATTCTTTCTTTTGAATTGAATTGCATGCATTTTAGCATAGAAGTTTACAGATGCCATAAGCATTGTTGTTTCTTATCCTTGGGCTTTTGCAGTATTTTTTCCATACTTCAGCTATAATAGTTGAACTATTTATTGAAATTCAAGGATGCTCTATGTACACAACTCAAAAGTTTTTGATTATTGTTCAAATATACATAGATTGCTTAAACCTTTCAAGCTCCCATTACGTTGTTACCCTATCGGCGGGTTTGATAACATACCATCCATGACCTTTTTGTCAGTAAACCTTATCTGAGGTAAAGCTATTGGTTATATGCAGATGATTCGTTGATACATTTGTGAGACTATGTGGTACAACGATGTTGCAGGTTAAACAGTCGCCTTTATCGGCTTTTTGGTTTTATTTGGAGCTAATATTTGTATTATGATTTTATTTAGGTATGACACTAATATTGTATTATGTTTTATACTATATTGTGTTTTGGTTTTATTTATGAATGTGTGTTGTGTTGGTGATATACCGTAGAGGCAATCATAGAGATGACTATATCACGTCTATGTTTATGAGTTATTGAATAAGTGTTATTCTGTTCCTTGAATGAATCATCGGTTATAAAGATTAACAAGTATGTGACTTGTTGGTGAAGTTCTTTTAACTTATATGATGTTGTTCTAGTATCCTTGGTCGGATGTCACTGGTCGGAACGTCAATGATCCTATCGACCAACACATATATTGATTGATGATCATGTTTCACCAGTCATGGATATAGGGATATCGAATCAATAATGTGAACACATGTTAGAGAACTTGGTGTTGTATTGACCCACCTTTAGACACTGTTGAGATTGTCATGATTTCATTTGTCATCAGTTGGTCTCAAGTAATGATGAAGTATAATCCTTAGACCTGAGATCAACATAGTTTCCTACATGTGTAAGAGTACACTTTGAGGTTGCCAAAGGCTACTCCGTAATTGGGTAATTATAGAGGTAGCTTTCGAGTATACTAAAAAACATGCGGAGGAATGTGACTGGTCGGATATGAGATTTGCCCCTCCTAACATAACAGGAGAGATATCTCTGGGACCCTCGATGTGGTCAGATAAAGAAAGTACATGACCATGCCACTGGTGGTCGAAGAGTTCGACCACATGAAGTTATCTGACATTCGATGGAGCAAGTATTAAATAGTCCATGGATGATATTATATCTCACTTGGAGTTCAATCAGATATCGTGTGGCAAAGGGATAATACATGAGCTGGTTGTTCAGTTTGATCAGATACAGACTAGTAGTATGGAGATACGAGCTGGTCGTAGGCTGGTCGAACATGATCACTAAGTGATCGAAATCTGGTCGTAAGGAGTTAAAAACTGGTCGAGCCCAAATATGAGCTGGTCGTACGCTGATCGAAACCTGGTCGTAAGGAGTTACGAATTGATAGAGACCAAATAGGACCTGGTCGTAGATCATATTGCATTAAGGTTCGCCCGATATAATTTATGTGTATTTGGGAATCGCTATGTCCTGCTAGGTACTACTAAGGACTCATGGTCGGGTAAGGTTTCTAAGTCACAACCGAACTACACATTAACCTACAGGATCACACACTTAACGGGTTGGAACAAACCAGTACGGATACGATTCGTCAAGCGTGTTCAGATAGGATCGGTCACGTGCACTATATAAGGAGATATTTGAGGCTATTCGGTACAGAGAAGTGGAGACGAGGATACGTGAGTTGTTTCACAAAACCCTAGCCGCCATCTTCTTGAGAGAGCCTTCCTGTGCGACTTGGTGGTAGCACACCGGCGTACGGCGTTTTTGCCCTGAACGTGTGGATACCGTAGAGACGCTACTGCAGTTACTGTTGCGCTCGAGGACAACCCATGACTTTACAAGGAAAGCGATCGGTTGCTGGAGGAGACGATCGGCAACGACTATGCTGAACGATCAACTGCGAGGACAATCGACTACGTTGAAGAATCGACTACGTTGGACGATCAACTACAACCACTACATCGACACGCTCTTCGTTGGACCAGGCTGCTCCAACTCTTCTTCCACTGCACTACGAGTCTGGTGGTAACGATATGTGATCTCTTGTTTGCATTGCATCCTGGTTTACACAGTAGAATTTTTGAATTGTCACCTAGCGTAGCCTACTTGTATCCCTACATATTGTTGGGGTGTCTGCTTCAGCTCATTGTGGTCATGTGCATGTACACATCTTCCAAACGTGAAGAACACCAAAAGTAGAATAATCAGATGTTAGACTGACCTACCCGGTAGGCATGACTTACCATAATTTCCTTTTATTCTGAGTTGTAAATCTTCTTCTATTGAATTGGACCATGGTACCTCCTTGCCACCTATGTCATGTGTTGCATAATGCTTAATTTATTCCCAGAAAAAACAGCCGGACTTTGCAAAACTCTATTGTAGAAACCAGTTTCTGAGTACATTCCCCAATTTCTTCAGTTGCGACAACATAATAATAATTTAGTTCTAACCATTAATTTATTGTATTTCAACTTCTGTTCATATGTCACGCATCTCTATATTCCAGATTCTAAGAGCCCAGGGGGCTGGTATGTTACCAAAAAATCTTTGTCCCAAACATGATAACAATAAGATTTAGCAGCTGCTCCTCATATACCATCCAATTTTTTAAATATTTCTTTGAACAATGCACCATATTCTCTATTTATGATAGAATTATAGTACAAAGTATTTTAACAGAATTACCTAACTTTTTGTTGCCTTCTTTGTGTATGACGTAGCTTTGTGCATCCTAAAGACTCAGTGGGATTGATTTATGTACTCCAAACACGAAAGAATAATAAGCTTCACCACCAACTCCTGATCTTACATATAGTTTATGGCACTTTCTTCTCCTACGATCCAATTAGTTTTCTCATTTTTTGTTTCTTTTGCAAGTGAAAAACTCAAACATGCTCATGGAAAACATGTTGAGGTGTTTCTCATATCACTTAGCCACATTTGTTGTGACTTCCACGTTGTATTATATCCTTTTGCTGGCGTTTATGTCTTTCAAGCCAAGTATTTGACTATAAAGTGGTAGCAAATCGTTTCACATCGACATCTCATGCTTCATGTTGCATTTACGCTGCGCCATTGCTACTAGTTTCTTAAGAGACATCGGCAACGCAGGGGCATCTGAAAAACGCAACGGCATGGTGGTAGCTTAGCTCACCTTCAGGTTCGTCAATTCTGGTGGGGCTGTGTGCATCGCCTGTGGGACCCACGGTGCGGGGAGAGAGAAGTGAAGAGGGTCAGAGCAATGAAGAGAGTGAAACGGTTTGGCAGAGTTGGTGAGCGTGTGGGTAGCATAGATCGATCCAGTGCATGCTTGTGTTATGAATAGCGCTTGTTTTTATTATGAGGTCAATGGGCCAATATATATACAAGTACAGGTGTGGTATATATGCAAATAACCCCTTATACAATATATATCTAACACCTCCCTAAAATTTATGGTGGATCAACAGCATTAAGTTTGGAGAGATAAAAGCTGTGCTGAGCTCTGGTCTGTGCCTTTGTGAAGAAGTCTGTCAACTGAAGTTCTAAAATCACATACTGAAGAGTAACAATATGGTCCTGCACCTGTGTCCGTATGTAGGAAGCATCAACACCAATATACTTTGTAAGCTCATGCTTCACCGGATTTGTAGCAATGCTAATAGCCCCCTGTACTATCAGACGAAAGAGGAGTTGGTGCTGAAACAGAAACACAAAAATTATCAAGTAACCACCGTAGCCAAGTAACCTCTGCAGTCAACAAAGCCATGACTCGCAACTCTGCATCAGCACTTGAACGAGAAACTGCTGTCTGCTTCTTAGTCTTCCAAGCAATGAGAGAACCACCAAGAAAAACACAATATGCAGAAAGAGACTGTCGATCAGAGTGATCACTAGCCCAGGTAGCATCAGAATATGTCAAGAGCTGTAAAGAGTTGGAACAAAGGAAAAACAGACGATGAGTGATAGTTCCACAAAGATATCGTAGAATACGAAGAAGATGACTATAGTGGAACTAAGTGAGAGCAGAAACTAACTGACTCAAGATATGCACAGGGTACGAAATATCATGACGAGTTACACCCAAATAAACAAGACTCCCAACAAGGTAACGATAGAGAGTAGGATCAGTAAGAGGCTCACCATCAATGGGCCGAAGATAAACATTAAGTTCCATGAGAGTCTCAACGGTGCGCTGATCCGTAAGATAAGCACGATCAAGAAGATCCTAGATATATTTTTCTTGTGACAGATAGAAGCACTCAGTCATAGAAATAACCTCAATCCCAAGAAAGTAGCGAAGAGGATCCAGATCAGACATGAGAAACTGCTCATTAAGACACTCCTTGACAAAAGTGATGTATTGACAATCGTCTCCAGTAATAATCATATCATCAACGTATAAAAGGAGAAACGTCCTATCACGAGGCGAAGTGTGAATAAAAGGAGTAGGATCATAAGTACTGGAAGAAAAACCTGCTGCAGTGATAATAGAAGTGAAACGATCAAACCAAGCATGAGGAGCTTGCTTGAGACCGTAAAGAGATCGGTGAAGGCGACAAATCATACCCTCAGGAACAGAATGCTCCGGTGGTGGCTACATATAAACCTCCTCACACAGATCACCATTGAGCAAAGTATTCTTGACATCAAGCTGAGAGATGGACCATGCCCGAACAGACGCCACAGTAAGAAGAGTGCGTACGGTGGTCATGTGAGCGACAGGAGCGAATTTCTTGTCATAATCATGACCATACTCCTGCTGAAAATCACGTACCACGAGACGAGCCTTGTAGCTCTCAAGAGAACCATCAAAGCGGGTCTTAACCTTGTAGACCTATTTACACGTGATAGCAGTGAAACGCGCGGGAAGAGGGATAAGATCCTCGTGCCGATGCAGCTCAAGGCCAACAATCTCCTCTGCCATTGCGTGCTGCCACTCCTGATGAATAGCAGCATCACGAAGAAGTTGGTTCGGCAAGAGCCGCTAAACAAAAGCGCGCAGGAGGTCGAATAGACTAACGATCACAAAGAGCATGTCGAGAAGGAGAGACCGAAGAAGATGACCCATCATAACAAGATGGCGCATCAGGAGAATCCTCAACTCGCGGACGACGAGTGTAGTAGAGAGGATAAGAAGGAACAAGGCCAGGAGGAGCCTCTAGAGAGGGTAGCAGTGGCGATTGGCGAAGGAGATGGTGGAGGAGGCACCGAAGATGCCAAAAGCTGTGATAGAGGTGTGGTGACTATAGGAGTAGCAGGAAAAGTCATGAAACAAAGAGGCTCGACAAGAGATGCTGGAGTGGTGGAAGGAGAAGGACGAAGGTAGAAAGGACGAGATTCATCAAAAGTGACGTCCCGAGAAACCCACATCCGTCGGCCAATAGGATCTCAACAACGATATCTCTTATGCTCAGCGCTATAGCCCAGAAAAACGCACTCCACGGACTGGACGGTCAGCTTGGTATGCTCACGAGGGGCAAGAAGAATATAGCATACACACCCAAAGAGACAAAGATTAGAATAGTCAGAGGCTTGCCATAGAGACGCTCAACTGGAATCCCCTCCCGAAAAGCAGAAGAAGGTTGAATATTAATCAGAAAAGTGGTAGTAGAAACAATCTTAGCCCAGAAGTGGGGTGAGACAACAGAAGCAAGCATAAGAGCATGGGTTGTCTCAAAAAGATGACAATTCTTTCGTTCAGCCACATCGTTCTGAGCATGAGCACTAGGGCAAGAAAACTGAGAGAGAGTGTCCTGCTCAGCAAGAAAAACCACGAAGGACTCCTGACAAGTATTCCCAGCAGAGTCAACACGAAAGATACGAATAGGAGAATCAAACTGAGTACGGATCATGGTGGTAAAAGTCTTGTAGATAGATAAAACCTCACTAGGAGATGACATAAAGTATAGCCATGTGTGGCGAGAAAAAGTCATCAATAAAAATTATATAATACCGATAACCTCCTTTCGAAACGAAAGGGGCCAGACCACATACATCAGAATGAACAAGATTAAAAGCACGTTGTGACACTGACTCGCTGGAAGGATAGGAAAGTTGAAGCTGTTTACCAAGGTTACAACCTTGACAATTTAGAGAGGCATCACTAGACACGGACCCTAAAAGATCGCGGCGAAGTAAAGAAGATAGACGCGACCTGCAAAGATGTTCCAAACTATGATGCCACTGAGCAAAAGACGTTGTGGAAGATATAGCAGAAATAACGGCGATGGTGGAGGTGACAAGAATGGCAGGGACAGCGGAAGGAAGATGAAGCCAGTTAAGCTCCCAGAGAAGCTGTGAGCTATGGCGGCGAGGGTCAGTGCCAACCAGAGTCCCCGTGCGTCGATTCTAAACACAGCAAGAATCCAAATCGATAATAACACGACAGCCATGATCAGTATATTAGCTCTGATATCATATTATGAATAGTGTTTATATTTATTATGAGACCAATATATATATATATATACATACACACACATACACACACACAAATAACCTCTTATATAATACACATCTAAGGGGTGTTGATGTTGAAAAATGCAGAGCGTGTCGTCGGTACTGGAATCCATTGATTTCACGCGTGTGGGAGAGCCGAGCTGCTCCTGTTGCCTACTCCGTAGAGCAGTAGTACTCCTAGCTAAGCCTAGTAGGAGTGTGCTTTATGTTGTCTGCCTGTGGTGTTGTTACTGATGTCATATGTGCTCAGTAGTAGGAGTATGGTTTATGTTGTTGTGCAGGCATGATTGATCGATCAGGTGGTCACACAAGCAGCTGAGTTACGAGCGTTTAATGACGCCACTGGGGTTTGCAGTCCCAATGCTAGGTGGTGCCGGCTCTAAATCTTGAATGCAACTTGCCATCCTCAAAAGGAGAGCGACGTTTGTTTTGGATTATGTGTTGTAGGTACACGTAGCAAACAGAGTCCGTAGTGAACTAACCACTACTGCTAATACGACTGGTAGATCCGTTTTTTTATATACGAAGATCTGTTTTGTTGCGCGTGAAACTTAGGTAAGTCGAGTCCGTACTCTGCTCAGCCCGGTGGTGACTTCAGTCAGGTTCGGGATCTCCGGGAGGCGGGAGCCGATCGGCGGCAGCTTTTTTGTCTGGACAACCGTCGGGCGACGCGTTCTCCTTGCGTCTTCGCGGTGGTCACCTCCGTGAAAAGCTGAGCCGTTTTTCATGGCCGCGCGCAGGTCGATCAGTGCCGGCTTGTGTGTGCAGTGTTAGGACTCAGGAATCTACCCCTCTGCTACTGGTCTTTGTACTTGTGTTTCACTGGGGAGTGGAGTGCTAGAGCGAGTTTACTGGTTTTAAATGCGGCCGGCCGGCGCGGAATGCGATGGCCTCTGTTCAGTCCCTACGCGTGGTCCGCGATTCCACGGTTTGTAATCCATTGCTCGTGTCCCGGCAACCACATCTGTCATTGTTCCTTCTGTCAAAAGCTTCCTCACAGCTGCTACGTTGTCTTGTTCGATACTACTGTAGCATTTGAATAAAATCGGGTTTTTTTCCCTGTAAAAAATATCAATAACTTTGTCTAGCTTTTTCTAACCTAGCCTTCATTGTTTGCGCTGCCTCTGGGAGGAGCAATCTTCGCTCCCGGGGGCAGCCTCTCGTCATCGCCGCTCTTCTGGAGCTTGTCCACGAACGCGCCGTTGCCCACCTTCTGTCCGCCTAAGGAGACCACGGCGATGGGCGGTGCGTCGGGGACGGACGTGGCGATCTTGTCCGCCACGAGGAGCGCCAGCACGCTGCCGAGGCTGTGCCCGACGACCGGCTTCATCGGCCGCCTCCAGATCGAATCGGGCGTACCTGGATCTTGGAGAACACCGCGACTTCATCCTCTCGATCTGGAGTCGCCGCTTCGTCTTCCGCCGTGCGACAGCCGAGGAAGGAGTTGCTTGGGACCGGCGTCCTCTTGTCGGCGCAGCTGGCCTTCTGATCCGGATCCCACCGCCTTCTCCGTCTTCCCATCCCGCCGTCGACGCCAGTGAGGCCGTTGATCAGCGCGTCCGATTGCTTCACCTGACGCCTCATCCCGACGTAGCTGCTCATCTTTGGGGCTTCCTCCTCCTCCGCTTGAAGCATCCTCTTCCCGAGCACCATCCAGCTCCTCTGCTCGCGTGGCTCGCACCACCCGAGACCCGCCCGCTGGCCTCCCAAGCCGCTTCGTCCTCCACCGTGCCGCTTCTTCTGGATCTTGCCGCCCGCCATGGTTGTGGAGAGCGGCCTTTGGTCTGATGCGCGTGCGGGAGTGGAGGGAGATGTGGAGAGAAACCAAACAAGCGCCACGAGTGGAGGGAGATGTGGAGAGAAAGCGAGAGAGTAGAAGGCCCTTGCTAGAAGCTTGCGCCGGAGGCGTCCGAAATGCGACAAGCAAGGAGGAGGAGACGTGCGCGTGTGGTTTTGCATCTCGTGCCACTCACACTTATTGGAGGCTTGCTAGTGGCGGGCAACGTGAGGTGGCTTCACATACCAAATAAACGCCGGCTTCCAACGGTGGAAAGATAACAGACCGGAGGCCGAGTTTGGGAACTCCTCGCCAGCTCCATCGTCTTCTGACTCGCTGCTAATTCCGGTTACACGGTTTTATTCTCGCTAATTCAGTTACGCCTATTCTTCTTGGTTATCGTTTAGATTTTTCCTGCTTTGTGTCCGTTGCTTCCGTTGCGTCCATCCAAGTCCGTAGTACTTAATTTTTTTGAGTTCGTCTTAGCCATGCGAGTCCACAAATTTATTGTCAGTCATAGAAGCATAGGAATTGCCTTATGCATGGCGTACCACGCTCTCATTGCTATTTCTTGAGCCGCAGATCGACCACTCCAAGCATTCAAGGCTGCCGCGCTTCTTCCACACTACGTCTTCGTTATACTTCTTGTGCATTGCGCTGCTCTTCTTCTGCACTGCGCCTCTGTTGCGCTTCTTGTGCATTGTGTTGCGCTTCTTTTGCACTGTGCATTCGTTGCGCTTCTTGTGCACTGCGTCGCTGCCATCTTGGGCTACGATCTGCGCCGCCATGCTTCCACCTATTCCTATTCGACTTGATTTGATAGCTCTCTTTATTCATGTCGGTTTCATCATCTTCTTTGACCTGTTGCCTCGGTCGACTTTGCTCCTGCACCTTGTGCTTTATGAGCCGTCGCACGACACCGGATGAGAGGAGGTCTTTGGATACTCGATATATTTTTCAAGAGCTGCATACTACGACGACATGATCAAGACTCAGACTTTGGATTTTCCATATTTTAGTATCAACCCTTTCCAAATGCAATGCTATTGCATACACATTGCATTTGAGGGGAGTGTTAGAGATATGTTTGAGGCTAGCTACAGTGAGGAATAACTTGGGGACGACGACACGGAGGGAAGTGGCGTGTAGAGAATTGACACATAAGGATGTGGCACGGAGGGAAGCGACACATAGGGAGGTGTCAGTGTCTCTGGCGTTCTACCGGTAGCGGCGGAGCAGGGAGATGGTGTCAGAGCGGCGTTGGCGCGGAGGAGGCAGAAGGGGCTGGATCTATTTTTCTCAAGTTACAACGAATGAGTGTGCCACTTATGGATGGCATGCCCCATTAAAATGGTTTTTGGCTTATTTTGGTTAAAGGGGCTTTTGGCTTATTGAAAAAGGCTTCACAAAGCCAATCGGCTGGGTTACATAGAAAAGTTGAAAAAGAAGGCATCCCAAAAACCCGCCATTTCGAGCACAGTAGCTTCGGGATGTGTTTCCCAAAAAAATTATGAATATCCGCACTTCAATGTATAATAGCTTCAGGACAACGGAGCTAACGATTGTTTCTTTACTCTGCAGTGCAAAGCAGATTGAGCCAACAATTTCAGTGAGGCCAAGATGGGCCACGTTTTGGTAGGCCTCCACGCCGTTCATCAGTAAGCGGAGCTAGGAATTCAACATTAGCGATGCGCGCACACACACACGAAGCAACGACTAATACGATTAGTTCAAACTACGCATTGTCCTATGGAGCTTGAAATTTGCCTGTTAGAAGTAAAAAATGTCAAATAAAAAAGGATGGAGGAAACAGTGTACTAACATCTTTTCACATAGCACCACTATGGTAATCAATTTGAAAAATGACTTGCATAATAATCCAAACGTGAGAAAAAAATATGAAAGTTGCTCCATGTATTGATTTAGTATCGCAGCTGTATTTCATTATTAAATCTTAAATCAATAGAAGAGAGAGATAAATGGGTGGATGTGACTTGTGATGAGCGGATCTCTTCCGTGAACTCACTACATGCGCACTGCAAAACCGTTGACCTTAGTGAGTGTCACGCCGCCTACTACTGCTTGCTGCTCCCACACTGTCGCCATGCCGCCCACTGCTCATCCTCTTCGTGCCGCAGCGGCTGCCGAGCCGCAAGAACTAGATTGGAGAGGAGTTAGAGTATTAGAGATAGAGATGAATGTTTGCTGATGAGTGATGGGGGTGGCTATGGGCTAGTGACCCATGATTCCAATCAGGGGTGAATCTAGTGGGGGCTTCATCAGGCTGAAGCCTACCCTCCGTTGGCGCCAGACCTCCCCCCATCAAAACCAACCTTTGGCTTCGCCATTGCCGGCTGCCATGGCTGCGTGCCTACATCAAGAAGAAGAAGAAAGAAGAAGCATGAGCAAATGGGTCTTTGCACGGTTGCACCCTTGCCGAAGAAGTGAAGCCTAGCCCAACTCGCATCCACCCATGTTCCCACTAGACACCGGTCCCACACGGGACACGGCCACACTCCCACCTCACGTTCCCAATTCGGTGTTCCTTAATCCTCCAAAATTCCCCAATCTCAATCTGGCAAACAATTGAGCGAGGAGAAGCGCACTAGAGGAGGCTGAGGCAGGAAGCCGGGTGAGGGAGCAGGAGCGGCGATGAGATGAGATCTGGCAGCGGGCAGCCTCAGGGGTCACAGCACCTAAGGGCGGCCCGATGCAGGCGATCAGGCGTGGAGCCGGTCCAGCGTCAAGGGGTCGACCACCAGACTCAAAGGTGTCGGAGGAGGGAGCCCAGAGGCTGGGAGCCGCCGTCTGCCGTCTGGCGAGACACAGTAGGGGCGAAACACAGAGGAGCGGCCGCCGCCCGCTGGTAGCCGGCCTAGAGCCCGTTTGCATCCTGAGGAGGAGTGGAGGCTGGGAGGAGGCGAGCTGGCAAGGCGAAGAGGGCCGAGCCGCCGAGACGACCGACTGAGGGGCGAGGAAGGAGGCTCTGGCGGCCAGCTTGACGCATGATGGAACGGATGAAGCAAAGATCAAATGTAAAGCCACGGTTGTTACTATGTTGACTAACACATTCTTATCTATTTGTTCATGGGTATTCTAGTAATTTTGATTTAGCCTTTGGTCTTTGAGATAACATCAAACACGCCATGTAATTATCAACAGAGGGAGTACTTTGTCTGTCCACTTGTCATCTTTTACATTTTTATCACCAATGCAGTAGTCCATCTTCCAAATTTTTCTGTACATCCAGGTTATTGCTAAGCGTCTTTCAGAAGAGATTGCTAGGTTAAGAGAAATGTTCAAATCAATGAACACTAAAAACAGAGGTGTTGTTACTTTTTCTATATATCCAGGTCATTTATTTTGAATGTTTATGATTATTTAATTATAATTTACTATTGTATCACTAATTTTGCTAATTTTGAAGTACAGATCGTTAACCACTGAAACCATATTTAAAGGTTTTGAAGATGCACTTTTCATTAACGAGGTACCTTCATTGTATTTCCTTTTTTTTTGCTTTGCTTTTATTCATGTACGAATTTGATTACACAAGAATAGAAGACTATGTTCGTCTGAAATTAGTTTAGTTATTCGAGGCTTCGAATCCACTTTCTATTTTTATCATGGCTTCGCCACTGATTCCGATGGAGACCAACACGCATACGGAAGTCCACACAAACACCATGCTTAGTCAAAGTCGCCGTTTACACACCCCTCTCAAATGTATACGTGTCGAGCCCGTGCCCGTCAATGGCGGCAACGGGGGCCTGGAGTTACTGAGGCCGCAGCGCTGCAGCCCGCAGGAAGCCAGCATGGCGGCGAGTCCATGGGACAGCGCGAGCAGCAGCAGCCTGTGGAACACCCTGGGGCAGGCCTCCAGCGTCGCGCAGCTGGTCGGCGTGGACGCGCTCGGGCTCGTCTCCATGGTCGTGCAGGCCGCCCTGGCGGCGCGCCGCCACCGGGACGCCTGCATGCGACTCGCGCAGCACGTGGAGATCGTCGGCGGCCTGCTGCAGGAGCTGGAGCTCGCCGAGCTGATGCGGCGGGAGGCCACCAGGCGGCCGCTCGAGAAGCTCCGGGGCGCGCTGCGCCGGTGCTATGCGCTCGTCAGGGCGTGCCAGGACTGCGGCTACCTCCACCGTCTGCTCTTCGGCGCCCGGATGGCCGACGAGCTCCGCGCCGCGCAGGACGAGATCGACATGTACATTCGCCTCATCCCGCTCATCTCCCTCGTCGACGGTACTAACTCTCGTCGTGTCACGGTAAGCATGTTTCAGCTTGTTTTTA
This sequence comes from Hsuehochloa calcarea, assembly GCA_036346395.1. Lineage (NCBI taxonomy): Eukaryota > Viridiplantae > Streptophyta > Magnoliopsida > Poales > Poaceae > Hsuehochloa > Hsuehochloa calcarea. The sequence goes on along the minus strand of CM070604.1, from coordinate 3,079,976 downwards.
TTAGTAATTTGGTTAGCACATCTCGAAATTGAAGATTGTGATGTATGAGATTAAGGAGAAGCACTGATTTGAGAATGATTCATTTGATTCGTAATCTGATCGAACTGATATATTCAAGTGACCCTAGGGATGGTTCTGCCTAAATCGGGGTCCAATAGCAATTCCAACTGCCAATTAAACAACTTTATATGAAGTTAATAGTTCTGAATTCATAGGATGTTCCTTAGATTTGTGCATTCCAAGAAACCTTTTTAAAAAGGGTTAATCCAAGGAGCGACTAACACTCGGGAAGATTCTATCGGACGCTCCAGCTCAACAATCCAGTACAACATAATATATGCAACAAACTATTTTAACATCTGCAACAAAAATTAGTTTCGGTCTCAAAAATATTGGAAAATGTTCAAATCTCTTAACAAAAAACACTGAAAACTACATATATGGTTCCTATAGGAAGATGTACTCGAGCAACTAACACAAAAGTTCAAAATAAAATGAACATGCGATGTTATAACTATTGCAACAATTTGAGGAAACACTTTTAACAAAATAATCTATAGAAGACATGTTCCCAACAAACTAAAATGTCATATGCAACAATTGAGAAAGATGTGTGCAATAATTTGTAACAACATCTGCAACACCAGCAAAAACAAATATTACATGCTACAAAATTTGAAAAATATACGTTGCAGCATATAGAAACACTTCTTGCCACAATCAAGAAAAAGAGTCGCAACATTTTGAGGGAACACCCACAACACACCTATCCAGAGGAGGCGCGCGGACAGTAGTGTGGTGCAGAGCTTGTCGGTGGAGGGTATGGTGACAACGACGAGGAGCCCGTAACGGCGGAGCTCGGTTGGCGCTCTCGGAGGCTGCCCCTGGTTGTGGCGGAGCTCGGGAAAGGCTTGTGAAGGACACACCCTGATGGAGGTCAGGATGCCACTGGAGCTCACGGAGGCCACGACCGGTGGTGACGGAGCTTGGGAATCAAGCTGAAAGGAGGGCGAGGCATGCGGCGAGCACAGGTGCTCTGGTGGATTCAGCCCTAGATCTGGCGGCAGTGAGGCCAATCCAGTGCCTGTCGCCGGTGAGCTCAAATCGCGGAGACAACTCCAAGCCGTGCCTCATCGTCATCTTCCACTTGCCATTGGATGCCCCTACTCCTCCGGATCGCAGAGTATGTCCATCACCTTGGCTACTCTCTAGCCATCGTTGTGGTGAACTATCCTTCTTTGAGAGTTAGGGAAGTGGGAGTATTTGGGATTTTTTAGGTGGAGGCATGGGCGAGTATTTGGGAGTTGGGGCGTAGGGATAGAGATGAAAATAGTATAAGATAATGTGGTGGGAAAGTGAAGTGAGGCGTCCGATGTGGAGTCGTCGCTCCGATGTCCTCACCGTATCAATTCCTTAATCTAATGAGAAAAACCCTATGCTATTCTTTGGTCAATTGTGTACATGAATAATATTTGTGATTTTCTTTATCCTTGTCTAGCAGGCTACCGGGGGGTGCCAAGTGTAGTCACATGCTGTTCAAACTTTCACACAAGGTTGGATACTTCTTGATACATAGTTGATTACTCAAAGAACCGATTCTTTCTATATTAAATCCGAACCTTATCGTGTCTTTTGACAAAATGGCAATGTTGAAGGTGAACTACCGCTGATGCTCAACACTAGAGAATCATTGACCGTATCGGTTGATTCTTGATTGACCACAAACCTGTAATCAAATTGAAATTATTTATCATGAAAGTTCAATTTCTATGAACTCGCCATTTTGTTAGGACTGAAATCAGAACCTTTTATATGATTTTGGCATATAACGCTAGGATTTGCCCGATTCTAGGTTTCCGACAAGCGTTTTGGAGTTCACTGAAATATGTGTTCAAGGAGCCACTAAACCTTGTGAAATTGTGGGAAAGCCATTTGAAGGTAGTTACTTTGACGATTTTGCTACAGTTCTTAATTGTGAACTAAAAAATCAATAGTAAAATAACTGTTATTCTCATTGAGAACATATAAATTTTTCTGCCATTTGTCAATGTTATACTGTACTGCTCATGCTTAGGAGTATGTTTATATCCTTAATCCAAAAAAAAATGCTTAGGAATATGTTGAAACAGAGAAAAATCAGATTGTTTACATGACGAATTTCGAGTCCATTTTAGGCATGCATACATCATAGCTCAGGACTCATGAGCAAGCATTGGATATTTGGATCACATCATAGCATTGCACTGCGGTTAAAAATGACTCAGCACACTTCACACAAGACTACCAGCTAATGTGTCGGCACCAGCTCATAAAACAGAAGTTCTGCAAGCGGAAGTAGAGAAAGATGAAGGTATCGTACATTTTAACACTAGATGAAGTAGAAAACATATGCATAACGAATGCCATTTTAGTATGGTTCATTTTGTTGGAATAGCAACTTGTATTATCAGGGGCCAATTGGTCAGTATATATACACAATACATGTTACAGATAAGGAAACCAAATCAAATCATATCTCTAACTATATCTCTAACATCCCCCCTCAAACTCATGGTGGATCAACAACACTGAGTTTGGAGAGGTAGAAGCCGTGCTGTGCTCGAGTCTGGGCCTTCGTGAAGAAATCCGCTATCTGAAGCTCTGAAAGCACATACTGAAGAGCAATCATCTGATCATGCACACAAGACCTCATGAAGGAAGCATCAACACCAATATGCTTGGTGAGCTCATGCTTCACAGGGTCACGGGCAATACTGATAGCACCTGTACTGTCTGACAAGAGAGGAGTCGGTGTAATGTAAACACCAAAATCCTCAAGTAACCACCGTAGCCAAGTAATCTCTGCATCAAGAGAGCCATAGCTCGCAACTCGACCTCTGCACTCGAGCGGACAACTGCGATCTGTTTCTTCGCCTTCCGTGCAATAAGCGAACCACCAAGAAAAACACGATGCAGAGATAGACCGCGATCGGAGGATCGTGGCCCAAGTAGCATCCGAATAAGCTGTCGTATGCAATTTGGAGCGTGGAAAGAAGAGATCGCGAGAGATAGTCCCACGAAGGTATCGCGAGAACTCGAAGAAGGTGGTGTAGTGGACTGAGTGGGAGCGAAACAAACCGACTCGAATGTGAATCGGATAAGTGATATCCGGACGAGTAACAAAGAAGGTAGACAAGACTCCCAACAAGATGGCGATAGCGAGTCGGATCGAAAGAGGCTCGCCATCGAGGGTCGGAGGTGAACATTGAGCTCCATAGGAGTCTCAACAGGGCGATCGGTGAGGGAGGCGCGATCAAGAAGATCTGAATATACTTCTCTTGGGACATAAAGAAACCATCCGAGTGGAAGTAACCTCAATCCCAAGGAAGTAACGAAGAGGACCAAGATCCGACATAAGGAACGCTCACTAAGACGAGTCTTGACAAAGGCAATGTACTCGAAATCATCTCCTGTAATGATCATATCATCAACATACGAAGAAGAAGAGTCCGACCACGAGGCGAAGTGTGGACAAAGAGCGCAGGATCATGATCACTTCTTTGAAAAACCAAAGCAGCAGTGACCACAGAGGAGAAGCGCTCAAACCGGGCATGAGGGCTTGCTTAAGGCCATAGAGAGAGCGGCGAAGGCGGCGGACCATGCCCTCGAGAGCAGAATACCCAGGTGGCGGATGCATGTAGACCTCCTCACGCAACTCGCCATTAAGAAAGGCATTCTTGACATCAAGTTGAGAATGCACCGATGGCGAGCAGACGCCACCGAAGAAGAGCGGACAGGTGGTCATGTGGGCCACAGAGGCAAAAGTCTCGTCGTAGTCACGACCATGCTCCTGCTGGAAGCCACGAGCAACAAGACGCGCCTTATAGCGCTCAAGAGAGCCATCAGAGCGAGTCTTAATCTTATAGACCCACTTACATGTGATGGGACGAGAGTGAGATGGAAAAGGAACAAGATCCTAAGTACCAGTACGCTCGAGGGCAGCAATCTCCTCGGCCATGGCATGCTGCCACTCGGGATGAGTAACAGCATCCCGGTAGGAGGCAGGCTCACAAGTAGTCGCGCCAAAGAAAGGCAAACAGGCGGGGCGAATCGATCGGCGATCGCGAGAGCGTAGCGAGGAGAAGACGGCCCATCGGGGAAGATGAAGCATCAGAAGAAGATGAAACATCAGGAGAAGTGGACTCATCTGGAAGATCCTCAATACGAGGTCGACGAGTGTAGACGAGTGTAGTGGGGGGAGCCTGAGGAGCCGCAGGAGACGAAACAGGCGGCAACAATGGCGGAGAGGCCACATGAGAAATATGTGGAGACGATATAGGTGTATCCGGAAAGGTCAAAAAGACGAAACTCCACAGAGGAAGTCGAAGGAGAGACAGGGGCGTGGGTAGAAGGGACGAGACTCGTCAAAAGTCACATCCCGAAATCCGCATCCGTCGACCAACAGATCCCAAAGACCGATAGCCCTTGTGCTCGCAGATGTACCCTCGAAAGACACACTCAACGGATGAAAGGTCGGTTTGGTGCGTTCGAGGGGTGAGGAGAACGTAGCAAACGCACCAAAATGCGAAGGCGCGAGTAGTCGAAGGAGACCACGAGAGACGCTCAAAGGGATTGCGCCAAGAGCGAGAAGAAGGCCGGATGTTGACGAGATAGGTGGCGATGGAAACGACCTCCGCCCAAAAGTGAGGTGGAATAGAGCGGCAATCATCGATTGCACGAGCCGACTCAAGGAGGTGACGATGCTTGCGCCAAACACCATTCGAGCATGAGCACCGGGACAAGAGAATCGAGCGAGAGTGCCCCAGTCGCAAGGAAATCTGCGCAGGATGAGAGAGGTACTCGCCAGAGTCAGAGTCCACGAAAGACACGAATAGGAGTGGAGAACTGCGTATGCGAACCATTGTGGCAAACTGCTTATAGATAGACAAGACCTCACTACGAGAAGACATAAAATATATCCAAGTGTGGCGAGAAAATCATCTATAAATATGATATAGTATCGATGACCCCTTCAAACGAAGGAGCGGACCCCAAACATCCGAATGAACAGGATCAAATGGACGTTGAGACACCGACTCACTATGAGGATAAGGAAGTCAAGTCGCTTGCCTAACTTACACCGACAATGTAGAGACACGCCTCCCGAGAGACCCTAGAAGACCACGACGAACTAAAGACGATGAGCGAGAGCCACACAGATGGCCAAGACGGTGATGCCATTGTTGAAAAGAGCCGGTCGACGAGTGGCGAGGCGGAGAGATCGGCGGCGGTGGCGGCGGAAGGAAGGTGAAGCTACCAAGCTCCCGAGACGCTGCGAGTCAAGGCGCCGAGGCCGAACCAACCGAGCTCCGTGTGGCGGTCCCGAACACAACAAGAGTCGAGTCGAGAATGATCCGATAACAAGGTCGAATCATCCAAAGAGAAGAAGTCGCATGGTTAGGTGAGGAACATGAGCAATGTAGGAACATGAAAAGATGAGTTGCTAAGAGGTCCTCGACCGCAGATGTAAAGAGAGGTACCATCAGCAGAAGAACACCGACTGGGGAATCAAGAGGTGTAACAAAGGATAGAGTGGAAGAATCGAAGTCATGTGGAAGGATGCTCGGAATCAAGGATCCACGGGAGGTACTGCTTTGTGTAGGAGGTGGTTTCTCGATGCTCAAGAGTTAGTCGCAGAACTCGCAGAACTCATCGAGTAAGAACCGAGAGGCGAGCGATCGTCGGTCCGCTATCTCCCGCGCGGTGAGAGAAAACGCGAAGTAGTCGATCTGCGCACGTCGATGTAGAAGTACCGGTGCGGTGCTAGGAGAAGAACGGCGTGAAATATGCATTGTTTCTTGTAGCACTGAGACTCAATGTGGCCTATCTTGTCGCAGTAAGGAGCACCGAGGACGACCACCGCCAGATGGAGGGGGGCCACCACCACTGTGGGAGCCACCGAGGAGGCGTCTTTGAAGCGTGAAGCGATGTCGAGGCCAATTGGCGAGATATATACACAATACATGTTACAGATAAGGAAACCAAATCAAATCATATCTCTAACTATATCTCTAACACATTTCATTTGTTTTCATAATGTTGTCTCCGAACTCAGACCGACGTCGACGTTGGTAAGTTTGTCCCACTGGTGGTAAGGTTCTTAAAAACATCAACAAATTCTTCGAGGAGAGTAGTCATCACAGTGTCACCCATTAATGCCGAGATGTTGGTGTGTCTTGCCGGTGATTGCATTCCGCGCCAAATTACTTTATGGTCATGCCGCCAAAAAGACATGGTAAGTCGCTCAAGTCCCACGTAGTAGGTCCCAATGTTCGCAACCACTATACTGAGGACGACATCGAATCCGGCGAGAGAGATGATATAGCAATCTAGAAAAATCCTCCTAACAAATCCGGAGATGCACCCCATGAAAAAGTCCATTATCGGCTACCTTGTCGCCGTTAGCAACGGCTACCTTAATGGCATTGCCGCATACCGGTGTTAGGCCCAAGCGATGTGTTGTCTCTTGGCTATAAAATTATTGGTAGACCGAGTCAACTAATGCTCGCATCTGCTCATCGTTGATGTCCACCAGAATCGCATTGTCTTGCCCATGCGAATTCCAAAGGCGCATGCAATGATATTTCCACGTCTTCTTTAGATGAATCATCGCGGTTTCCCCATCATCAATTTCTAATAAGTAAATACCTTTCATGGAGCACTTGCTAGTATGATTTCTAGAAAAATTTCGGACAATTGAAGCATAATCCTTTGAGTCGACGATCCGCCATCTCGTCGGTCGTCAAGCGCCAAATTTGGAGTTCGACGCCTTGAGACACGGAAGTGTTGGTACTCCGCTATTGTGCCCAGATCGACAGTGGCCCTTTTGGAGCCATGGAAGATGAGTTGAATCCTAGAAGGAACCGCGGCCGAGTTGGCCTACTGCTAGGTCTGTTGGTTTGGTCATCGGACGAACGTCGTCGTCGTCATTCTCAAGTCGCTTCTCATACGCTCTTGCCAAACTCATCACTTTGTTTCCAAAGTCATGGATTATGAAGTTCAACACCGATGCACAAAGAGTTGCGTAACCCATTAGTAAAAATTTGTACCTATTGCCTCTCTGTCATATTGTCACAATGACACAAGAGAGCCAAGAACCATTCCTAATACTCCTAATCGTGCTGTGCCCTCCGGTTGAATGAGCTCGCCCAACGCATTGCTCCGAATTGGAGGTCCAAACCGGAGGTTAACATGGTTAATAAAACATGGCCACGAAGGAATATCTTGGTTTTGTTCTAGTCGATAATACCATTGTTGTGCTGCTCCCGTCATATGATATGAAGCTAACCACACTTTTTCCTCCTCCATTGTCTGTTGTCCTTGAAAAAATTGCTCGCAACGATTTAACCACGATAACGGGTCTTCTTTGCCATCATAAGTCGGAAATTACAGCTTGTGGCATCGTGGTGCTCCGCGGCTTCTGGAAGTGTGTTCATCGCCTTCTTCTTCCCTTGGTCGATCGTGAGATGTCTTCCTCCTTACGCCGGCTGCGCCTGCCTCGCCGAGATTCTCTTTTTCGGTGTCGTATGCCTACTATACATGGCTTCCTTCGACGTGGTGAGGTCCTGCGAAGATCCGTAGCATCTCGTCTAATTGCTTCTTCACTTGATCATCCATGAAAAGAAGACGAGAGACAGCTCGATACCAAAGATGATATGGCTAAGTTTCGTGTAGGCGGGATAGTCTTAAATCACCCTCACATCGACAGGGCTTGTCCCTTGCAAGAGAGGCTCTGATTTGATTAGGGTTTGCTGAAATAAATCTTTATTACCCTCTCTCAACAAAGCCAACATCCTTTATAGATGAGGAGCCCTCCTAACAAAAATTACTAAATATAGTTTATCTATAATTGAATATATAGTTTATCTATAATTGAATTACAACTTCCTAATCAATCCAGTCTATCTATAGAACCTATGCTAATAGCCGACATGGACTCCTTGCTGTCGCTGCATCCGAAACAGAGCTGTAACCGAGCCAGACTCCTCCACACTGTAGCTGTCATCTTTTTGCTGAAAAGAACTCAGCCTGCCGCCGTTGTCACCGAACTGGATATGGCAGACTGACACCGACATTGATAAGTTTGTCCCACAAACGCATCCACAACACAGTTTTTTCTGAGAGAATTTGTTCTCATAAGTTATACATGTTGCACACCATGAAGTCACTAGTTATTTTGCAAGGAAGCTGAGCATTTCTCATGTTAGTAATTGCAATGTTGTTGCTATTGCATTTGTGATTGCCCATCATTCAGGAACAGTGGACCTGCAAGAACAGAAAATCATGGACATGGAGGAATTGGTGAAGCTTTGTACCCGTACTGAAGAGAACTGCCCGGGATTTACAGAGTTTGGTTTCTTTCAGATTTTGGATGCGACAGACAGTTTTTCAGAGAAAACAAACATCGGAAGTGGTGGATATGGTGCAGTTTACAAGGTAGTTTAATAATGATTTATAAATAGAAACTGAAGAAACAACCAAATACTAGATGCCTATCCTCCTCATCTTCCCAAAAAGTGCTGATTTATTATAAGAGGATGCCACATAAACTCTATTGAAAACCATTGCAGGGTCAGTTTCCCGACGGACTCACAGTTGCCATCAAAAGGCTCGATGAGCATGCAACAGCATTCGATTTCAAAAGTGAATTGCAGCTTGCAAGGCTTCAGCATACCAATATAGTTAGGTTATTAGGGTGCTGCATCCATGGAAAAGAACAGATTCTTGTGTATGAGTTAGTGCACAATGGCAATTTGCACAATATCATCTTTGGTATGTTTTACCTAAGACTTTTTTTTTTCAAGATGTGCTTCATCCAATTCCTAATAAATATGCTTTTGAATATAAAACAGCTCTAATCAAAGGGGAGGCTAGAACAATTCCCATTTCACTTGATTCTGATAATAACTCATTTGAAATGTTGCTAATTTGGTATAGAACAACATGAAAACTATAACTATTTTCTCTGAAATACATTTGTTCTTTAAACATTATGCAGATAGAAGAAAGGGGGCATTGCTAAACTGGTCTAAGCGACTTCGGATAATTAAAGGGCTAGCTGAGGGGCTTGTTTACCTGCACAAGCACTCACTATTATGGATTGTACATAGGGACTTGAAACCAAATAACATCCTCTTAGACCATGACATGAGTCCAAAGATTTGTGATTTTGGATCAGCTATAACACTGAGTTCAGATGTAGCAGAAGAGCATACAAGCAGGGTTGTGGGAACCAGGTAACAGCTGCACAAAATTTCAATACTAGTGCAGTGCAACATTTGTGTTCCAATGTGCTAATGCCACCCCTCTGATATCTATTTTCAGTGGTTACATAGCTCCGGAGTATGCATCTCGAGGCCTTTATTCGCTCAAGACAGATGTGTTTAGCTTCGGTGTGTTGGTTCTAGCGATCATTAGTGGGCGGAAGAATACCATAATGGAGCGACAAGGGATACCGTTGGTAATCTCGTTCGTGATGTGAGTAAACATACATTTCAAGCATGCACATTTGTTGTGGTGAATATTTGTGTAATCACCTCACATTTACAAATTTGGACTTACTTTAAAATCATCGTTGATATCAAGCAAATTGAAACATATTTCAGGCATGGCATAAGTGGAAAGATGGAAGGTTGCATGAGCTTGTAGATCCATCATTAGGTGACGGATATGAACTTGCCCAGATAATGCGATGCACTCAGGTGGCGCTGCTCAGCGCCCAGGAAGATCCCGCAAATCGGCCCACCATGACGGATGTTGCTACAATGCTGAGCTCTGAAAGCATAGGCTTATTATCGGATCCTGAGCAGCCAACTGAGCTGGTTAATGGAGGTGCTAGTGGCGACATGTCGTCGACATACATTGGTCAATCAAGCAATACAATTGACATAACCATCACGAGTTCAGCTCCAATGACTAGAGTTCGAATCATTGTAGACCCATAGGTTTGATACAAGGAAAAATATTTAGGGTCTGCTTGGTAGAACTCCAGATAAAAAATATTTAGGGTCTGTTTGATAGAACTCCAGATTCTGCTTTTTAGCTCCCGCTCTGAGAATCTGCAGCTGGTTTAGGGAAGTGTTTGGTAAAAAGTTGGCTGCTAAAACCCTAAAAGAGAGGATTAGAGGGGGAAATACATTTTTACCCTTGATTTTTAGCGCTTCAAGTCTATTTAGTTCTTACTCATTTGTACCTTTGTACAAAATTTTTTGTACGGACCTATAGCCTACTTGAATGGGATACCATACGAATGTAATTGGGTGGTAACAAAAGACGGATATTCCCTAATGGGATACCATTGGTACCTAAATTGGTATGGATATCCATCATTTCTGTTAGTAGTAGATATGCTTGCAGAGATGCTTTTACAGAATTTAGGAAAGTAAATATGTAATCCATGAAACGAAAGTAAAGGCTACTAGTGCAGACTGATGACTGTACCAGATCAGAAAGCCTTTCAGAACATGTTTGAACACTAAAATTGACGGCAAGAACACAATAAGGGCTTACAAGCTGCTAATTACGGTTCATCTCCTAATAAACAGAAAAATGAATCATTCAGTAGCGGGGAATTGATTATTTACACTTCGCTTAGATGTGTATTGATATTATACCCTCATTTTAGATGTAATTGGTTTTTTAAACCCCCCCTAGTCTGTTTTCTTGATAAAATACCTCGTTTGCAATATTTTATTAATATCCGAGTTTTTTTTTTCCTATTATAGGCATGTAAAAAGATATTATTGCCCCCGGTTGCACCTAACCTCCTCGGTCCGCCCGACGCGCAGTTTGGTCCCTAACTAATCTCCCCTGTTCTTTTCTCTGCTCCCTCGCTCTGCTCTGCGAATGCTCTCCGACCCGGTCGTCTGGCTCCTTCCTCTTGCTCTCGTACCTGCCCGACACGTGCTCCTCCCAGGAGCTCGCGCCGCTGTCATCTTCCCCTGTTTCGACCGAACACCACCACCAGCGACACCATTCCTCATCCGGTGAGTCCCAGGCTAATTCCGCCCTACAAGAGAATCCCTACACCTCTCTCATCCTCCCCCCACCTCTTATTTGAGCCCTCCCTCTCCAGGTCATCGCCTCCATGTCGAGCTCATCGCGCGCCCTCGATTCTCATTGCCAGCCGACCTCAGTCATTCCTCGTCCTCGCTGTCCACTTTGGTGAGTTCTCCTCGACCTGTATATGCTCATGACACACTCAATTTCTTGAGGAAGTCACTGTCTTGTTGCCACCACTGTATGTGGCCACGCTGCTGCCATAGACCGCCTCTCGATGTGCTCTTTTCCACCCATGAGATTGTTGGGCCCATAGTGTTCCATTTTTGTGCTCGCCCGACGCAGATGTTGCATCCCTCGTCGATGCCTAGCTCGGCCAGGCGCTCCCATAGCTACCTCTGGTTGGGGAACGTGAAACGGGAGTGATGAATAGAGAAGGAGGAGAGGGAGAGAGAGGAAGGAGGGACATTCTGGTCATTTCTTGTGGCCAAAACCGAAGGAAAAAACACCGGATATTAATAAATTATTGTAAACATTGTATTTTTATCAAGAAACAGACCAGGGGGTAAAAAACCAATTACATTTAAAATGAGGGTATAATCTCAATACGCATTTAACCGAAGGGAAAATAATCAATTCCTCTTCAGCAGTAGGGTACTTTGGAGCACTTGTGATATCGAAGCATACCCACCTTTTATCACGTTGCACACACATTCTGCAAAAATAAAAACAAAAGAAACAGTTTATCACAGTAGATCAACACACACATAGTAGGAGTATAAAAAACAAAATCATATATACCTCTCGACGTTCTTCCAGCTGTGTGGTGAATTTTTGTCCTATTTGGCATTGTTGAGGACGGTATTAGCAAATCTGGCGGCTGAGGCGGTGAAATGCCATTTTTGGCACCACGTACGTCCCGGTGAGCGACATGTGTGCTACACCGGTCATCCAGCACACAGAAGCCACTGCATCCGTGCCCCCTGGCCTAAACGGCCTTGCACGCGCCTTGTGGCTCACTACCGCGCATCCCGCGTGCAGTCGTCCCTTGTCCATGCCACCTTGGCCCGGACAACCCCGCGCTCGCTGCTGCACGTCCTGCGCCCGGTCGCCCAATTCTGTGCCCCCCTGGCATGAACGCCAGTTCCACGGGGCATTGGTGGCCTGGACGCCAGCTCCTCCGGGCATTGGTGGCCCGGATGCGTAACTACCTGTTGATCGGTGGCCAGGATGCGCACTACACCGTTGGTTGGTGCCCCTAGCCCTGAGCTTCCTCTGCCTTTTGGCGCTTCTGTTGTCCCCTAGGCCAGATTTTAGCACCTATTAACATGCGACAACGCACCACCCTACGACTAGGGCACGGGCATGTGGGTGTGTTCCATCGAAAGCACCGCCCTCATCCTTTCCCCCGTCTCATGTATCACCTCGCTGCCTCCGTTTGCATGCATGCCTAATCACACTGCTCCGTCTGTGCGAAATGCCTTCACGCGGCTATATAAACCCGCGTCGTGCTTGCTCTCGCTTCCATTATGGAATTCATTATTGTCCTCGCGCTCGTCGCTGAAAACAAAGAGAATTGAACTGAAAATTTGTTTTGATTACGTTGTGAAGTAAATAGTGTCTAGAGCACTGGTTCAGATTACGAACGTATAAGTACTGATGAGGGCATCCCTATCACTCCATCTTCTTCTTCTCCTCCTACACAAGCACATGATGACGATATTATAATAGACTTGCCTCTGGGACATATCACTCGAGCTCGCGCTAAGAAGATGCATGATCATGTGACATTGTTTCTTAAAGAGCATGTTATTAATTCTAGCAAGCTGTTCCGCATGACCGCTATTCTGATCAGCGCAAGTTGGATCCTGCCGTTGTTGCTTTGGACGGACATGATGCTACATGGTGGGAGCGTTGTGTGCAACATCGTATGGAGCGACACGATCCACGTGTTGTTACATGGGACAAGCTGAAGCGACAGATGCGCACGCGCTTTGTACCTGCACATTACAAGCGCTCGCTGCATGAGAAGTTGATTGGATTGCGACAGGGTTTGAAATCAGTTGATGAGTATTATAAAGAGATGAAGCATATTATCATACATGCTGATGTGCATAAGAATGAGGAACAAGCGATGGCTCGCTTTCTTGCTGGGATGAATTATTCTTTTCGGTAGATCATTAATCATTATTAATATAACAACATGGTCGAGTTGATGCATCAGGCACATGAGGCAGAGAAATAGGTAATTGAAGATGCTAAGTATGCTGCACGACAACGTTATTCAGCGAGCACAGCACCTCCGTACTGCATGGGACAGCCAGGCAAGCCCGCTCCATCTGGAGGCAATTCCGCGACGCACAGTTCAGCACAGAGGAAGACATATAGTACGCCTCCACCGGCGCGTCAACCACCAGCGCCTGCTACTAGCACGACATCCTCAGTGGGTTCTACAGGCCGTTCACGTGATATGACATTCCACAAGTGCAAGGGAGTTGGTCATTTTCAGAACAATTGCCCAAATAATAAAGTTATGATGCTTACTGTTGATGGATATATTTCAGCTAGTGATACGGACGATACTACTTCGTTTGTTGATTTTGCGGAGGATCCCACAGAGGATGAGAGATTGGACTGTAGGCCGGGGTCGCCGGATGGAGAGCATATGCTAGTGTGCCCACCTCGTGTACTTAGCGTGTCACAAAGCCAGTTTACCGTACAGCGGTGCAATTGTTTCAGTCATGAGCGACAATTGGCGGTAAAGTGTGCAAATTAATAACTGATGGAGGAAGTTGTGTCGTAATCTGGCCAGCAAGGAGATGTTTAGAGCACTGCTAATTTAATAAATATAATTAATTACAAATAATTAATGACACATAGTTAATCAGTCTTAAGTAATTAACAATGATTAATTCAATGGGAATTACTTGGATGTAATCAATTGCTAAGTAGTCAAGTTTTTGCTAATTAATTAATTATTCATATTCAATTACTCGCATTTAATTGTTTTTTTGTATGTAATGTGTCGTAGTTAGTCTAGTCATATTTAATTAGTTGTGACAGAAGAAATAATCCCAAGTAAATAGTTGTGTACAAAAAATAATTAGTGCTAATTACATACCCTGTTTGTTATATTGTGTACCGTAAATTGGGTTGTTATGGCTTTAAGTAATTTCAAACATACAAGACCTGGTAGTGTTTTATGGCGACGATCTCGTATAGGCCGGCCCTGATGGGTTGGACCGGTCGAGATGCAAGTACAAAGTGGTTCGGGCGGAGGGGCTTGATGCGATGAATATTTATGAGCTTAAGAGTTGCATCCGAGGGAGTTCGACACGGAGCCAACGACGAAGAAACTTGTCATCAAGACGATCACCTGCACGAGTAGCGGAGGGCAGTGCATGTGGGAGTTAGTCAAAGTGAACAGAAATGTAGCATGTGGCCAGTACATGTAGATTGCTTCCCAGCCCGAGGCGGCGATATACGGGAAGCCGATGGTGTACATGAATTTTGTACACAGGTCCTGGGAAACTTTGATGATGTTGGTGCCTCGGGAAGCTGATGGTGTACATGAATTTCGTATGCAGTTGGAGCTTGAAGACGATAGCACGGAATGTGCTGCTTTGAAGGAAGTCCACAAGAGAATAGTTGCGCATAATTTTATGCAAAATGAGGGGGCGGGACTATGGTGGTAGGCCAACATTAACTACCATGAGTATCTACTGGACCAGCCTCTCGGGTTGGAGTCCGACGAGGACGCCGACCTAGGTTCGATGATAGAGAGGAGGACGCGCCCCAGGGTGCTGGTCCTATTGGTGGAATTGTGTCTTCGGAGGTGTCATACATGGCACACAGACTTGATGAAGGCTGTCGTGCACTGCTTCCTAGCAGTAGATGGGATGGATGTCTCCTCATCAGTTGACGGATGATCGTCACCCACAAGGTCAACTAAAGGCTGCAAGATGGAATAATGTTAGGAAAAATAAAAATTTCGGCCGTAAACTAAACATTTCGTACCTCCCAAATGTGCAGTGCGGTTGACCAAAGGGGAGCGCCAGCCTGAGGACGAGGTGCAAACGACAGAAGAGATGCATCCCGATGACTGTGCAGCTGCAGCACGACATGATGCTAGCATGACCTAAGGTGTAATAAAAATATGACATAAATTTATACATAACTTACATCTCCTCCGATTTGCAGCGCGGATAACCAGCCAGTACAAATCAAACTTTTGCATTACATGTTGCGGTGCATAAGTCTCCACCATATGGGTAAACACCAGGTGGCAGGACGTCACCCATAATCTGGCGTCATGCGTGGATTGCACGAATAGTCCGTGAGGCGCTACCGTATTCACAAACTCTGGGCTCCATGGAGCCCATATGATGTCGTTGTCGTGTAACAACTCGAACTCGTTATGAAACAACGAGTAGCACCTCGTCGGTTTGTCCTTGGCCCAGCGTAACTGGGCGACAGTCCATTGGTAGCCCATAGTGGGCACGTTGATCGGGTCGTGCAACTTAGGGTACCGATGCACTTCTTTCCCGAAGGAGGGCCGCCCAACAGGAAAGTGCTCCCAACTCCACACCTGCAGGAGCACGTAGCAGACGATAAGGACCGGTTTCAGACCGGTGTCGCGCCACGAAGAGTTACACAACCCCCTATATGTGGCTCAAAGGACGACTGATCTCCAACTGTACTGAGGCATCTCCCCAGCCTCCGCGTTAGCCAAAGACTCGATGATGTGGACGAAGCTGGGGTACATCCAATCACCCTGTGTGGTGGGAATTA
Source organism: Hsuehochloa calcarea (assembly GCA_036346395.1). Classification (NCBI taxonomy): domain Eukaryota; kingdom Viridiplantae; phylum Streptophyta; class Magnoliopsida; order Poales; family Poaceae; genus Hsuehochloa; species Hsuehochloa calcarea. The sequence goes on along the minus strand of CM070604.1, from coordinate 3,064,148 downwards.
GAGCCCAACCGAAGAGATGGAGAAGGTAGGCGATGAGGTGCGTCCTAACAACCTTGTTAGGTGCATCCAGCGGGCATTGACTGAAATTCCTCAGCCTTGTCCGAGGGGCACCGCGGGCGCTGTCCGGGACAAGTATGCCAAACTAATGCCCCAACTGGGCCTTCTAGTCCGTTAGCAGACGACCAGGAACAAGTGGCTCACAACTGATCAGGAGACCGGTCAAGAATGAGACATCTTGGAGAGTGATCGTCATCTCTCCCCACCGAAAGTGGAAGGTGTGAGTCTCGGGTCTCCACCTGTCGACAAGTGCCGACATCACACTACCGTCTAGTGTGAAGTAGCGTTCGACCGAGAGCAGCCTCACAAAGGGCATCAAACCCGTGTCCTGGAGGATTGAGATGTAGTGAGCATCGAGCTCCCAGTAACGCTTCTCGGACCGAAGCACGAGGGGTGGAGGGTCATCCGTGTCCCCGGCGATCCACAACTTGCATCGGTGACCCTCGTCGTAGAAGAGTTCCTGTAGCTATGGTAGAGGCATGAATTGTAAGAGATCAAAGACGTAGATTATTATTGAGTAAATTAACAATGACAACGAATTACCAGAAATTAAAAATTACTACTAAATACATACAACAAAAAATATGCACTAACTAACTACAACCAAATTAATTATGATTAATTAAGTATGACCAATTTATTAATACTTAATTAATTATGACAAAATAATTACAACTAAATAAGTACGACCAAGTTGGTTGTGAGTAAATTAGGAATAACTAATTACCACAACTGAATTACAAATAAATAATTGTGACTTAATAATGACAAGCACCATATTTACGACTAAATTATTTCTAAGCAATTAAATATCACTAATTAATTACCACATATTTATTACAAATAAATAATTACGACTTCACAAGGCCACTGAATAAGTTATGAGTTAATGACGCACTAAATAAACTACGACTAAATTAATTAGGACTAATTTAGTAAGGCTAATTAATTAAGACCTAATTAACTACGATAGATTATTTCCCACTAATTAATTATAACTAATTAATTAACTAATACTAACTAATTATGACTAATTAATCCGTAACTAATTAAGTACACTGCAAATAAATACAGAAGATTAATTTAACTACGACCAAATTAATTGCAACTAATTAGTTAACACATATTTAATTACGCCTAAATGATAACGACTAAATTAATTACACCTAAATAACTAAAACCAATTAACCACAACAAATTAACTAACTACTCAGTTAATAAAGAAAATACATACGAGCAAAAAAATTAAATGCTATTTTGACATTTCTAAACAAGCCTTAATCGTCTTGAAAACGAAAACGACCGAGGCTACGAAGGAAAGAGCGAGCGAGCGAATGAGAGAGCCAGCAAAGCGTCTCACGGCCATTGCGAATTTATTGCCGACAAACGCATCTCACGCCCGACTGCGAAGCGACGGGAGGAATCAGATTCCCTCCCGCGCGCGGCTCGCGTGCAAAGTGATGGATGGACGTGACAAGGACAAGATGGGACGAGACATGATAGAGGGGTTGGCAGCGACACTACCTATGTGGCGGTGCATGTGTGTTGGGGGGGGGGCTGGTCCAGGCACGGGAGGAGTGGAGACGCGCCACGTGTGCGGTCCTGGCACGTTCGGACCAGGGGAAACTGGACAAGGCACGCGGCTCGTCCGGGGCAGGGAACCACGACATCGGGCAGGCGGGCGCTGCACAAGTTCGTGCACAGGACGCACGACAGTGAGCCACGTGGCGTGCGCAGGGCCATCCAGGCCAGGTGCATGGACGTGGTGGCTTCCATGCGCTGGATGACCGGTGTAGGACCCGTGTCGCTCACCGGGATGTTCGTTGTGCCAAAAATGGTATTTTGCCATCTCAGTTACCAGATTTGCTAATACCATCCTCAACAGTGCCAACTAGGGCAAAAACTCTGTGGCTACAGTCCATGCATAAGCTCGGAAAGAATGTACCTCATCATCATCACATTGCTCCATAGACATGACCCTGCTCTCCAGGGGCGGAGCCAGTAGGGGTGCCGGGTATGCACCGGCACCTCCAAAATTTTTAGAAAACATCAAAGATCATATTTTCAGCCATTCATGTTTCAACCCAGCCCAATAGTTAAATCAACAGGCCCAGTCGGTCCAAATACTCTCTAGCTCTCCTAGTCTCCTGATCTCCCAATCCCCAACCCTAATTTGAAATCTCTCCTCCCCACTGGCACTCCCCAGATTCAATATTTCAGTGATTCAACTCACCCCGATTTGAGAACCGGAAGGGAAGCAGGCAAGCAGGCCGCCGCCCCTGTGCAAGACGACAAGGGCCAGGAGGCCGGGTCGCCGGGAGCACCGCCGGAGCAAGCGTTGTCTTGCCCGCTTGCCAGTCGATCGTCAGCCGTCTTGCCCGCTGCTGCGCCACCGGTGGCCCATTGGCGCCGACAACTGGCGCTGCCGCTCGGTGCCTCGGCTGGCGGCGGGACATTGGAGGCCGGAGGCTCGAGCTCGGTCGGCTGGAGCGGTGGAGCCTGGAGGACTGGAGGCTGGAGTGGTTCGGCAACCGGCGTCCGCCTGCGCCCTGCGCCCTACGCGGCTGCACCCCTCCGCCTGGTCGCCTAGAGCTGAGGCCGAGCCCTGGAGAGTGGAGACTGGTCGACTGGAGTATTTGGAGGGCCTGGAGGGAGGCAGCAAAGGCGTGGAGACTTAAGCCTTTAGGCTTTAGTTGCTTTTGCTTCATTGCTTATTTGCTTGACACCTTGACTCAATCACTCAACTGAATATGTTATGTGTGATGTACTGATGTCTCATGTCTGCTTGTGTCTGTGTGCATGACAGCATGAGTGCGGAATCACTCATGACTATTTAAGTACAGAAGTACTAACTTGAGTACTTGACTGGGAGAGTGGGTGGGATAGCTGGACACTTGGACTGTTTGATCTTTTATTGGTATGTTTGTCTTGTCTAGTTGTCTTGATAGTTGATTAGTAACATTAGTTGATACTTGATAGACCATTAGATATTATAGTATGCCATATGCTAATGTAGCAAATTAATAATGTACTAATTTGAAAATCTTGTTATGATATGTCAATGCAGATTGTAAAGACATGAAGAGGAATAGAGACATCCTTTATTTTTTTCGGGATCGCAAAATGAAGGCAAATAATATTCCATCTTCTTCATCACCGGTTGAAGGGGTCCAGGAGGTAGAGGAGACTCAAGAAGGTAGAGGGGGAACTCAAGCAAGTGGGAATCAATTGACTTCTTCTCAGACGGAGAATATTGATGCTGTGATTGATGTTGTGGTTGCTGTCAATGACTAACCCCAACCCCAGTCGAGAAGCGCAGGAGCTTCAAATACACTTATTGGCAGTGAGGAAAGCATTTATGATGTTGAGCTTCTTCCACATGATCCAGGGAAAAGGAAACCCATCACGAGCTATGATGTCAATGATCAAGATGCAGTTCGGAGATGATATATTATGAAAGGGCCATGCCAACCTTATACACATGATTTTCATGTCAGAGAAATATCAGGTAAAAGACGTCACTTCAGTCTTAATTGGTTTGATAAGTACCATTGGATTTAGTATAGTATCGAAAAGGATGCTGCATTTTGCTTTGTCTGTTATTTGTCTAAGGAGAAAACTGTAGGGGGTGATAGCTTTGTTAAAGGTGGTTGGAGAAATTTGAATAAATATGATGCACTTGACAAACATGTGGGTGGTATAAGAAGTGTCCATAATCAAGCTCAAGAGAAATTTAACTTCTTTATAAAACCAAAAACTTCAGTTGCTCATGTTATTGTGAAGCGAACTAAAGAAGACAAGCGTCTTTACAAGGCAAGGTTCAGTTATTCATTTAGATGCTTGAGGTTTATTTTGCGTCAAGGATTGGCATTCCGTGGACATGATGAAAGTGAACAATCTAATAACAAGGGAAACTTCCTTGAGCTTTTGAAATGGCTTGCAGAAAGTAATGAAGAAGTTAATAAGGTTGTTTTGAAAAATGCTCCTGGAAATTGCATCTTGACTTCCCATCCCATACAAAAGAAAATTATTAACTGTTGTGCCAAGTAAACTACTAGACAAATAATTGAAGATATTGGTGATGACCATTTTGCAATTCTAGCTGATGAGTCAAGTGATGTATCCAAAAAAAAAACAATTAGCCCTTTGCTTGCATTATGTTGATAAACTAGGAAGGGTATGTGAGCGGTTCCTTGGAGTATTTCATGTAGCTGATACCACTTCTTTGTCCCTTAAGGATGCAATTGAATCTTTACTTATTGATCACTCTTTGAGTCTTACTCAAATCCGTGGGCAAGGATATGATGGGGCTAGTAACATGAAAGACGAGATTAAATGGCTGAAAACTTTGATTATGAATGAGTCTCCTTCTGCTTATTACATCTATTGTTTTGTACATCAACTCCAATTAGTTCTTGTGGCTGTTGCTAAGGGCAATGCAGATTGTGTTTGGTTTTTTGACCAAATATCAAATTTACTAAATGTTATTGGAGTTTCTTGTAAGCGCCATGAAATGCTTCGAAACACTAGGGCTCAGGAAGTTTTGGAAGCACTAGAATCTGGTGAAATTGAAAGTGGACGAGGGTTGAATCAAGAGATGGGGTTGACTAGGCCCGGTGACACACGTTAGGGTTCTCATTACAAAACTGTTTTGCACATTATCGGTTTGTATTCTACAATCCGCAAAGTACTCATAAAGATTGGAAAAGATACCTTCTTAAAGAATGAATGGGGAAAGTCCATGCTATGGTGGTAGCCTTTGAGTCATTTGATTTTGTTTTCATAGCAAACTTGATGCTACTCATACTTGGGTACACAGATGATTTATGTCAGTCCTTACAAAAGAGGGACCAAGATATTATTAATGCTATGAAACTTGTTAATTTGGCTAAGGACATATTGCAACACATGAGAAGTTATGGCTGGAAAGATTTTATTCAGGAAAAAGTTACATCATTTTGTATAAAACATCGCATTAAAGTTCCTGAGCCAAATAAGAAATATGTGCCTTTTGGAAGATCAAAGTGTTTTTTTTTCGTAAACAAACAAATGATGATCATTTCGGAAGGGAAGTATATCTTAGCATCATTGATAATGTTCTTCAAGAGCTTGATAATCGGTTTGACAAAGTTAATATGGAGTTGCTTGTGTGCATGTTTGCCTTGAATCCTCGCAACTCATTTGAAGCATTTGAAAAGGACAAAATACTTAGCCTTGCAAATTTTTATCCCAATGAGTTTTCAAGTACAGATTTGATGAGACTCTCTTTCCAACTTGATAACTTCATTGGTGATATGCGAAGTGATGATAAGTTTAAGGACCTCAACAATCTTGGTGACCTTTCTATTAAGCTTGTTGAAATAAAAAACACGAAGTTTACAAGTTGGTATACTTGCTTCTAAAATTGGTATTGCTCCTACCGGTGGCGACGACAAGCGTTTAAAGAGTATTTTATGCTATAAGTCTTGCGAAGAACCAGTTGAGAAATATTATGGGCGATCAATTCTTGAATGATTGTTTAGTCATATTTATTGAGAGAGAAATTTTCTTGAAGGTTAATGAAGATGATGTAATGAAACGTTTTTAAGGTATGAAAACGCGTAAAGTGGTATTATAATTTTCTTTGTATAGTTGCATATTTTATTATTTTCTGTTTATGTAAGACTTTATTTGAACTATTTGTATTGTGTTTTTGAGAAATTTAGAATCTATGTATTGGAATTATGATATTATAAAATTATTGTATAAACTATAAAATTATAAGTATAAAATTCTAATTTCTAGTTCTGCCACTGCTCTAGACGCTCTAGACGCGCACCTCGTCGGCGTAGCAGCAGCGCTAGTCGAACACCTTCAGGTTGGGCGCGCGCAAGCGGATAGACGAAGTACACGGTGAAGCTGGCATGGAAGTGCGTGAGTTAGCGGTACCCCGCAGGGTTGGGCGACATCGGCTTGGCCTTGCTGTAACTGTGGCACGACACACGGAGTGTTGTCGGCTCATTGGTGAGCACGCTGATCGTGATCTCGCTGGTCATCACGTTGACATCGACGATGCTGGGGTGTTTCAGGCGCAGTATGCTGTCAGACGTGACCCCGACGCTCCCGACGAGCGCGCACCCGACGATGTGCGGGTCCTCCGGCGACAGGAAGCCGGTGAAAGTGGTAAGTCTGTTTTTTAATTTTATTAAACGATGTTTATTTCGGTAATATTTTTTTTTAAAAATGTACCTCTTGTGCAGCGTGCGGGGAGTGTACCACGAAGGACATCTGTGATCTGTCTGTTCCCGGCGGCCGGCGCAGGACCCGCGATGGGCTCACGACGATTTCTCCTCGGTCTCCGCCCGTTTCCATTCCCCATCTCTGACCTCACCTCCCTCGGTTTAGATCCTGACTGGCTGGCCCTTCTCCGCTGCAGCTCCGGCGGCGAGCTACCCGCTGTTCTCTCTCTACCCTCCTCCTTTGGTCGCTAAGCCTACCTTCCCCCCACCGGCGCCGCCGCAGGCTCAGTGTCCACCTCCACCGAGCCTGCTACTCCCACACCACCATCCTTGCCTTCCTAGCCCCCATCACCTGCTTCACTGCCCGTCGTGGTCAGCTCGTCCCTGCATCTGCTACCGCCGTCAGCCGGCATGGCAGTCTGCTCCACGTCGTCGACGGTTCAGCTAGTGGTGCGGCCGACGGTTCAGCTAGTGGTGCGGCCGCCTCGTCACCACCGCTGCTCCTACCCCCCACGACCACGCCCGCAAGGTGCTCGATGTTGTGCCCCATCCTGATGAAGCCCGCGTCTGCTCCGACGCCACTGACGTACGGCTTCCACGACCTTGACGGCGCACTGTGCTCCTTGCCGATGGCACGAGTCGTTGGCTGTGACGGCCACGGGGCTGATTTGTGGCTCATGCAGGCGATGTCATCACATTATAAAAGGAGGAGCTCATTCAGATGGAAAAGGGTTCGATCAGATTGAAGAACCAAACGGCTGCAGTGAGTCTGGGACTTGATTTATTACCCCATCTGTAATTCTATTATCTTTCCCCAAACTCCAATCCAGTTCGAAAACCTTGTATCCAGTAGTAGGTTCTTGAAACAAACCAAGGTGGAGGCAGTTGTCTGTCAACCGATCTTCATCCATCTCCTCCGCACTAGTCATCTATCTGCTCCAGTCCGAGGTTCATCGGCTATCCATCTCAGCGGTTTCAGATCAATACAACCTGGAGCTCCATCAGCCTCTGGCTATTCACAAAGGAGTAAAAGAGGCCATCAATGAAAGACCCTCTTGCTGTTCAATGGCGCCACCGGATGGATCCTCGGTGGTAGAGCTACGGCGAGGACACCGGCCACCGACGCACTGTTGTTTTCCATCGTTCTGTCCGTCGCGTCGACTTCAAAGGCCCAAGGTCTATTCTGTAATTTCTTAGTTTCTGGAGGAGCTCGATGTAATTTCTTGATATCTCAGGGTTTTATTTGTAAAGAGGTGGACTTTTCAGGGTTTTGATGATATGGCCGGCGACACAGGTATTGTCGTTGCAGGAGTTGATTTTTCCTTGAAGAAGCTTAAGAAGACACAGGTGCCTGATCTTGCTTAGGTACGTAAATGCCATTCTAGGTGCTTTCTGTCATAGTTTCATGCTTTGATGGGAACTTATCATTTTCGTGACCTGACAATGTTGATATTGATCTCTTATTATTGTAGAACTTGTAGTGAATTACTCAACGGATAAATGTGATAGGTCGCAGCATTTATTTCCACACAGTGACGTTTGGTTGGTTAAGCTATAAAATTAGCAATTTTTTGTATGCTTCTTATATGCCTAAGCAAAGTTGTTGATGCTACGGTGTCCGGAGAAATTTGAAGTGCACCATGACCCCAGTTTGCATTCAAGACTGTTGTAATGAATATCTTGATTGCAAGAATGCGCTTTGTTGTTGAAATTTTACGTGAACACCATCTTTGGTTGATGTGAAAAATCGAATTGGGTCTTACACAATTTTTTTGAAGCGAATGCACATGCAACTTAATACCTGCATGCTAAAAGAATTATTCATGCCTTTTTGTTTGAGGTAACGGAATTTGGGAACCTGACCTCAATCTTGCAAACAACTTGAACGCATATGCCATGTAACAGTGTTGCAAAGTTGAATTATGAACTATAAGTCATGTTCATTGCCCATTCCCTGAAAGGATCATAGTTTATGGAATCTCTTGCCTATCGAAAGCTGCAAGGAATGGTGACCTCAGGGAGCATCCACGTCGCCAGTTTTGCGACAAGCCCCCCGTTGTTTTTGAAATCGCGTCCAGGTCCCAGCCGGCCCAATTATTGTGTTCACCTATTTTTCATAGAGCCCCTCGTTGTTTTATGAAATTGTGTAGAGATCCTGCATGGTTGTGGACGTCCGATGTCACGAAGGGTGTTGATTCGGTCGCCCACCTACGCGTGCTACGCCCCATGCCCTAGCCCTCTCGTTCCTCGCAGAGGCTTCACGCCTCCTCCCTTCACCCGAGCCGCCCCTTCGCTTCCTACCCTTCGCCGTGGCGCTCGCCGCCGCGCCTCCTCCCCTTCGCCTCGCCGCCTCCACCCTTCGCCTGCACTGCCCCGCCACCTCCTCCTTACTCTCGCTCTCGGCGCCACTGCCGCGCTCCATGTGCCCTCCAAATGAGTTTCCCTCGCCTCCCTCCTTCCCTCTTCCCACCTTTACAATATGATGAAATGGAATCGGGCCTCGCCGCCGCTCTTCTTCCTCCCTCCCGCTCCTTTTCACACGGCCGTCGCCCCGTGGTCAAGCGCCACCGCCACTCCACCTAGTCCCTCCTAACCCGTTCCCATCGCCATCCTCCTTCCCCTCTTCTTCCTCCTCCCCATCTTGCCTCCCCTCCTCTCTTGCCTCTCCTCAATTCCTTCGCTCGCTTCAACGAAATTGATCAAGGAGCAGTGGCTCCATTTGTTGATGATTGAGGTGGCTTGCTCTCTGTCACCTTCTGGCCCATGGCTTAGATCGGCGGCGTCATCTGTTGCGGTCTCTTGCCCTTCCTTTCGTCTCCACCACCGTCGTTTTCAGCATAGCAAAAAGACCTTTTAAGTGTCCTTGATTCGTCCATTGACTGCTTACCAGGAGGTAGCACCACCTTCCTCCTCTTCAGCCTTGACAAGCCCAACGAGGCACAAGTGGCGCTGGCCGCCGGTCCCCGAGGCTCAAGTCATCAAACAACATCTGCCAACCAGGTTCCATTTTAATGCGAATTTAGTATGATTTTCATTGTGTTATTGACATAGTGTGAAGATACTTATATGTGAGATTTCATTCATAGTGTATTGTAAAGGTGCCTTTTACACATAGTTCTCAAACTGTCTTTTCACTTGTGTGTAGGGTTGGTGTTGTGTTCTCTGGAAGACCGTCACCAGGAGGACACAATGTCGTATGTGGAATCTATGATGCTATGAAAGCTCATAATCCACAAAGTGTTTTGCTTGGATTTGTTGGCAAGCACATTGCTAATTCCTTGATGTTGTTTGGAGGTAGAGCTTTGGAAAAAAACAGCGTGTGAGTTAGAAATTTCAAATTGTTCTTCAACAAGCATGTATGTCGTGTTCAGGACGCAACGTTCAGGAATTGCTAGAATCTAGAAATTTCAGGAGTGCTGCAAAAATCCACCGAGAATTAATTGTCTAGATTCCAATCATCATTGCTACAAGAAGAATCATAATCAAAGTAGAACCGGAAAATTCTTCAAAGTGGCACCTTAAGAAGATTATGAAAATAGTCATATGCATTAAATTCTTGATGTGCAAGTACCTAATAATTGAATGAAATTTGTGCTAATTTCACATTAGATGTTCATATTTACACGTTTTTCTTGCTTATGACATAGCTGCATGATACCTGAGTCATACAGATGTATCCTTTCTGATTGTGTAGTTTAGTTTCATAAACTATTATGAAGTGATGACAATATTAGTTACTTTAAGAAATGTGTAATTCTGTGTAGGTGGTACAGGAGGCCTATTTTCAAAGAAGATGTTTGCGATCACAGATGATGTTCTTTCTTCATACAAAAATCAAGGTCTAGAAAATTTATTGACATGTATTGTTGACTGCCTACTGTTACTCTTGTTGCTAACAAGAAAGTTTTTACATTCTTGAAGGTGGTTTTGATTTGCTCGGCAGGACTGTTGATCAAATCTGCACGACCGAGCAAGTGAATGTCGCAATGTCAACATGCTGTGATCTTAACTTGGATGACCTGGTCATCATTGGAGGTACTAATAGGATATACCAAAAACTTTGCTCATTTAAGTGTTTGATTAAAATGAAACCAACGTTTGGTCGCACTTGGTAATTACTTATAGAGCTGGTCTTCCATGTCATTCCAAATTAAACTAGCAGGACTTATGAATTATGAAGCAACTGCGGTTACGCCAAGACAAGGATCAATCAAGCAAGTTCAAAATACTCACCTCATCAAAACATTATCTTCTTGTAGGAATCATGTAGTTATTTTTTTCAGGAATCATGTGCTTCCTAATGCTTTCTTATCTCGAGGGGTGACCTCCAATTCAGATGTTGCTCAGCTTGCAGAGAACTTTACGGAGCATAGCTGTAAGAATGCACATGCAACTTAATACCTGCATGCTAAAAGAATTATTCATGCCTTTTTGTTTGAGGTAACGGAATTTGGGAACCTGACCTCAATCTTGCAAACAACTTGAACGCATATGCCATGTAACAGTGTTGCAAAGTTGAATTATGAACTATAAGTCATGTTCATTGCCCATTCCCTGAAAGGATCATAGTTTATGGAATCTCTTGCCTGTATAAAGCTGCAAGGAATGGTGACCTCAGGGAGCATCCACGTCGCCAGTTTTGCGACAAGCCCCCCGTTGTTTTTGAAATCGCGTCCAGGTCCCAGCCGGCCCAATTATTGTGTTCGCCTATTTTTCATAGAGCCCCTCGTTGTTTTATGAAATTGTGTAGAGATCCTGCATGGTTGTGGACGTCCGATGTCACGAAGGGTGTTGATTCGGTCGCCCACCTGCGCGTGCTGCGCCCCATGCCCTAGCCCCTTCGTTCCCCTCGCAGAGGGCTTGCCTGCCTCCTCCCCTTCACCCGAGCCGCCCCCTTCGCTTCCTACCCTTCGCCCGTGACGCTCTCGCCGCCCGCCTCCTCCCCTTCGCCCGTGCCGCCCTCGCTGCCCCTCCACCCCTTCGCCCGCGCTGGCCCTGCCGCCCGCCTCCCGCCATCACTATGAGATCGGCCCTCCAAGATGCTCAAGCGCTATCCCTTCCTTACTCTCGCTCCTGGCGCCACTGCCGCGCTTCATGTGCCCTCCAAATGAGTTTCCCTCGCCTCCCTCCTTCCCCTCTTCCCCAGCCTTTACAGCGCCATGAAATGGAATCGGGCCTCGCCGCCGCTCTTCTTCCTCCCTCTTGCTCCTTTTCACGCGGCCGTCGCCCCGTGGTCAAGCGCCACCGCCACTCCACCTGGTCCCTCCTAACCCGTTCCCATCGCCATCCTCCTTCCCCTCTTCTTCCTCCTCCCCATCTTGCCTCCCCTCCTCTCTTGCCTCTCCTCAATTCCTTCTCTCGCTTCAACGAAATTGATCAAGGAGCAGTGGCTCCATTGGTTGATGATTGAGGTGGCTTGCTCTCTGTCACCTTCTGGCCCATGGCTTAGATCGGCGGCGTCATCTGTTGCGGTCTCTTGCCCTTCCTTTCGTCTCCACCACCGTCGTTTTCAGCATAGCAAAAAGACCTTTCAAGTGTCCTTGATTCGTCCATTGACTGCTTACCAGGAGGTAGCACCACCTTCCTCCTCTTCAGCCTTGACAAGCCCAACGAGGCACAAGTGGCGCTGGCCGCCGGTCCCCGAGGCTCAAGTCATCAAACAACATCTGCCAACCAGGTTCCATTTTAATGCGAATTTAGTATGATTTTCATTGTGTTATTGACATAGTGTGAAGATACTTATATGTGAGATTTCATTCATAGTGTATTGTAAAGGTGCCTTTTACACATAGTTCTCAAACTGTCTTTTCACTTGTGTGTAGGGTTGGTGTTGTGTTCTCTGGAAGACCGTCACCAGGAGGACACAATGTCGTATGTGGAATCTATGATGCTATGAAAGCTCATAATCCACAAAGTGTTTTGCTTGGATTTGTTGGCAAGCACATTGCTAATTCCTTGATGTTGTTTGGAGGTAGAGCTTTGGAAAAAAACAGCGTGTGAGTTAGAAATTTCAAATTGTTCTTCAACAAGCATGTATGTCGTGTTCAGGACGCAACGTTCAGGAATTGCTAGAATCTAGAAATTTCAGGAGTGCTGCAAAAATCCACCGAGAATTAATTGTCTAGATTCCAATCATCATTGCTACAAGAAGAATCATAATCAAAGTAGAACCGGAAAATTCTTCAAAGTGGCACCTTAAGAAGATTATGAAAATAGTCATATGCATTAAATTCTTGATGTGCAAGTACCTAATAATTGAATGAAATTTGTGCTAATTTCACATTAGATGTTCATATTTACACGTTTTTCTTGCTTATGACATAGCTGCATGATACCTGAGTCATACAGATGTATCCTTTCTGATTGTGTAGTTTAGTTTCATAAACTATTATGAAGTGATGACAATATTAGTTACTTTAAGAAATGTGTAATTCTGTGTAGGTGGTACAGGAGGCCTATTTTCAAAGAAGATGTTTGCGATCACAGATGATGTTCTTTCTTCATACAAAAATCAAGGTCTAGAAAATTTATTGACATGTATTGTTGACTGCCTACTGTTACTCTTGTTGCTAACAAGAAAGTTTTTACATTCTTGAAGGTGGTTTTGATTTGCTCGGCAGGACTGTTGATCAAATCTGCACGACCGAGCAAGTGAATGTCGCAATGTCAACATGCTGTGATCTTAACTTGGATGACCTGGTCATCATTGGAGGTACTAATAGGATATACCAAAAACTTTGCTCATTTAAGTGTTTGATTAAAATGAAACCAACGTTTGGTCGCACTTGGTAATTACTTATAGAGCTGGTCTTCCATGTCATTCCAAATTAAACTAGCAGGACTTATGAATTATGAAGCAATTGCGGTTAGCCAAGACAAGGATCAATCAAGCAAGTTCAAAATACTCACCTCATCAAAACATTCTCTTCTTGTAGGAATCATGTAGTTATTTTTTTCAGGAATCATGTGCTTCCTAATGCTTTCTTATCTCGAGGGGTGACCTCCAATTCAGATGCTTCTCAGCTTGCAGAGAACTTTACGGAGCATAGCTGTAAGACAAAGGTATAAAGCCATAACTAACTTGATATGCTCATGGTCTTACAATACCACATAAAGTTTTAGATATCTCCCGTTTTTAACAGGTTGTAGGTGTTCCTGTTTCGTTACATGCTGATCTCAAGAATCAGTTTGTGGAAGCAAATCTTGGTTTTGACACAATGTGTAAGGTAAATCTCTTAGGCGTGCCATTGCAATTTTCAAGTTGAAATTATGATGGTTTCTACAAGAAAAATGAGTTTCTTAGGCAAAAAGCACAACATTTATTTTCAGCAATCAATTACGTAGTGAGCACACCATGAAAAGACATGGTGCGCTTTTCTATATACCATGCTTACTTTTGGTGGGTGCCTATTTCGATGTGTTTATTTTGTTCCTCCATGTAGCTATCAATTACATATTAACCAAGACAAAGATAGGAGATAAGTTAGACATTTTTTTATTAAAAAAATCCATACATTTCAGGTTGTTTAATAATGCCCAAAGCTTATGTGACCAGACGTTTTTTCTTACTCTCCTCATGATAAGTATATTTAACTTTACAAGATGTTGACTTGCTGCTGATTATATCGTAAGGGCATGTGAAAGGTAAAGATCGAGTTTGTTTCTGTAGTTCTTTTTGCGTGAATCGCCTTAAACAGATATAATTAAAGTGGTCAGACAATTATAGCTTTGGTAAAAACTTCCCCTTTGGGTAGCTCACAACTGCGTGTTCCTTCTTAGATACTGAAGTTGCTAGATCATGGATAAGGTCGTGCATTTTACAATATGAAATGGAGCCATCTTAATTGTTAGAGATACATGTATAGTTGTGTTATTCCCCATTGTTATGAGGGGTTATTTGCATATTTACCTCATGTATTTGTCTATATATACTGGCCCATTGGCCTCTGAGAATACAAGTTGCTATTCCTAACATGGTATTAGAGCCCATTAGGGTTACCTCTCCCGGACGCGCAACTCGTCCTCCCCTGCCCTAGCCGCCGCCACCGGCTTTCCTCCGTGCTGTTGCCGCTCCGTGCGACCTTCCTGTCGTCACACGCTCGTTGCCGCCTGGCCCGTCTTCCACTACCGACGCCATCGCTGCTGGTCTCCTGTCGTCGTCTCTTCCACTACCGACGCCATCGCTGCTGGTCTCCCGTCGTCGTCATCTTCCATTGTCAGAGCCAACGCCGCGCCCCGCGGTCTTCACCGCCTCCGATCGAGCGGTGCTCACCGCCGCCCGCCCTCCCGTCCACCACGCCCGGTCCGCTCGGCTCAAGCGCCCGATCGTCGTCGTCTTCCATTGCAGAGGCTAACGCCACTTCGCGGTCTTCACCGCCTCGACCGAAAGCACCCGCCCTCCGTCGCGCCCGGTCCGCTCCGCCCGCCGCTCGCCCTCCTCCATCGGGACCACCATGCGCGGAGCTTGGCCGCCGCTCCGCCGCCACTCGCCCGGGGAAAACCTAATTCCCCGTGGCGTGTGAGGCAGGCCGCCTCGGGTGGGCCGACGGTTAAGTAAACCGGCCGGGCCGAATAGTAAAAAAATGTTATTCTAACCGCCGCGCCGTCCAACGCTGCCTGTTAGACTTCGTTACCTTGGTCGCCGCGCTGTCCAGCGCCACCTACCAATGGGTACCGTTTCCCTCCCTCGCTGTCCGATGATCTTTGATGGTGTTAATCACACCGACTTCGTGTCTCACATGCGCATCCACATGCGTGGTCTTCGTCTCTAGGTCGTTCTCTCTGGCGATGTCACCTGCCCGCCTTGCCCTACTCCTCCGACGGAGCCTACGTCTATTGCGCCGCTTCGACAAAATGACAAGGCCGCCGCCGATCGCCTTTAACCTTGTTGATGAGAAGGTTGTCTCTGCCTACCAAGAGGCTCTGGATTACTACATGGATCGATTGACTTCCTACACTCAGTGGTGCGACGACGACGTTCGAGCTGCTGCAGTCTTCATCGCTAGTGTCCAGTCTCAGTTTTCTTCTGAGGTTGTGGGACTCCCTTCGGCTGTCCAGATGTGGACTCACCTTCGTCAGCGCTACGAACTCTCTGAAAAGGCCTCCTCCCTGCCGGGGTTTCCCATGAGGCACTCTCTGCAGCAGGGTGATGCTACTGTTGACGCCTTCTACGCCGAGTTCTGGCATGCAGCGTCACCGGACTCTCTTCGTCTTCGGTTGTCGCTCCTGTTCATCTTTGTCTGGTCAGACGCGTCGACACGAGTTTCAGCGTGTCTACGAGTTCCTTACCCGCCTTCGTCCTGAGTTCGAGTAGAGCGTGCCCAGCTTCTTGCACGCCACCCTCGTATCACTCTTTTGGAGGCTCTTACCGAGATACGCGTAGAGGATACTCGTGTGAGTGGTGCTGGTCTGATGCCACTCCCCTCCGTGCTCGCTGCTCGTCCATTTGCTACACCGACTGCTCCACGTTTCAGTACACTGCCTCCTCCAGCGGCTGCCAAAGGTGGTGGTGGCCGCCCGCCATCTGGAGGTGGCCGTCCTCGCTGCTGCTACTGTGACAAGGTCGGCCACGATGAGTCCTAGTGCTATAAGAAGCAACGGCATCATTCACGCCGTTCTTCTCCTAGCAATGGCACCGGTGCTTCTACATCGACGTCTGCATCGACTCCTTCAATAGTTTCTCTCATTGAGCAGGAGATAGCCAGACTTGACGCTGCTGCCGCCGTGTTCTCCCTTGATGTGTTACTCTCATCGACTCTTCTGCAATGAGAAACCACCTCCTACGGTCGTACCTCCCCATGGATTCTTGATTCAGGAGCATCATTTCACATGACTTCTGATTCTTCCACTTTGTCTTTCATTACACCTCTTGATTCCCATGTCAGTGTTCTTACTGCTGATGGTACCTCTCTTTCTGTCTCTGGTCGAGGACCTCTTAGCAACTCATCTTTTTATGTTCCTTCTGTTGCTCATGTTCCTCGTCTAACCATGCAGCTTCTTTCTGCTGCACAGATTACTGACCTTGGTTGTCGAGTTATTCTTGATTCTGACTCTTGTTGTGTTCAGGACCGCCACACGGGAGCTCTGGTTGGTTTTTGCCCTCGGCGCCTTGACTCACAGCGTCTCTGGGAGCTTGACTGGTTTCACCTTCCTTCCACTGCCACCGTCGTCGCCAGTCTTTCTGCTTCTGCCACTTCGTCTACCAGCTCTTTCCAGCAGTGGCATCACCGTCTTGGTCATCTGTGTGGATCTCGTTTGTCATCTTTTGTCCGTCGTGGTCTTTTGGGTCTATCTCAGGAGACGTGTCTTTAGATTGTCAGGGCTGTAAGTTAGGGAAACATATTTAGCTTCCCTATTCCTATAGTGAGTCTGTATCTCAGCGACCATTTGATCTTATTCATTTAGATGTTTAGGGTCCGGCTCCCTTCCTTTCGAAAGGGGGTCATCGATATTATATCATTTTTATAGATGACTTACCTCGCCACACTTGGATATATTTTATGTCTTCTCGTAGTGAGACCTTATCTATCTATAAATAATTTGCTACTATGGTTCGCACACAGTTTTCCACTCCTATTCGTGTTTTTCGTGCTGACTCTGCTGGCGAGTACCTCTCTCGTTACTGCAAGACTTTTTTGTTTGGCGAGGCACCTTCGCCGCCTCTTGTCCCGTGTTCATGCTCAGAATGGTGTCGCTGAGTGCAAGCATCGTCACCTCCTTGAGACGGCTCGTACCCTGATGATTGTTGCCTCTATTCCACCTCACTTTTGGGCCGAGGCCATTTTCACTGCCACCTATCTCATCAACATTCAACCCTCTTCTGCTCTTCATGGTGAGATCTCGGTTGAGCGTCTCTGTGATCTTTCTCCAGACTACTATGCCCTTCGTCTGTTTGGCCGCGTTTGCTACGTTCTCCTTGCACCTTGAGAACGCACCAAACTGACTGCTCAGTCTGTTGAGTGTGTTTTTCTGGGATACAGTGCCGAGCACAAGGGCTATCGGTGCTGAGACCCTGTTGGTCGACGGATGCGGATTTCTCGGGATGTCTTTTGACGAGTCTTGTCCCTTCTACACACGTCCTGCCTCTCCTTCGGTTTCCTCTGTGGAGTCCTTGTCTTTTTTGACTTTTCCAGATATACCCATCTCTGGTTTGCCCTCGTCCACCCGTCCCACTGATTCTCCACATATACCTCCTGAGGCCTCTCTGCTGTTGTCGCCGCCTGCTTCGTCGCCTGCGGCTCCTCAGGCTCCTCCTACTCTCTTTTAGACTCGTCGATCTCGTATTGAGACTCTTCCAGATGAGCTATCTTCCCCTGATGTTTCATCTTCTCCTGATGCTCCATCTTCCCCTGATGGATCATCATCTCCTCGCTACGGTCTCCGCGATCATCAGTCGATTCGGCCACCTGCCCGTTTTGGTTTTGCTAGTGCAGCTACCCATGAGCTTGTCTCCTACCGGGATGTTATTACTCACCCTGAGTGACAGCATGCCATGTCCGAGGAGATTGCTGCTCTCGAACGTACTGGTACTTGGGATCTTGTTTCTTTTCCATCTCACTCTCGTCCCATCACGTGTAAGTGGGTCTATAAGATTAAGACTCGCTCTGATGGCTCCCTTGAGCGCTATAAGGCGCGTCTTGTTGCTCATGGCTTCCAACAGGAGTATGGTCGTGACTACGATGAGACTTTTGCTCCTGTGGCCCACATAACCACTGTCCGCACTCTTCTTTCAGTGTCGTCTGTTCGCCATTGGCCCGTTTCCCAGCTTGATGTCAAGAATGCCTTTCTTAATGGTGAGTTGCGTGAGGAGGTCTACATGCATCCGCCACCTTGGTATTCTGTTCCTGATGGCATGGTCTGTCGACTTCGTCGCTCTCTCTATGGCCTTAAACAAACCTCTCGTGCTTGGTTTGAGCGCTTCTCCTCTGTAGTCACTGCTGCTGGCTTTTCAGCTAGTGATCATGATCCTGCTTTTTTTTCACACTTCGTCTCGTGGTCGGACTCTTGTTCTTCTATATGTTGATGATATGATCATCACCAGAGATGATTCTGAGTACATTGACTTTGTCAAGGCTCGTCTGAGTGAGCAGTTCTTTATGTCGGATCTTGGTCCTCTTTGTTACTTCCTTGGGATTGAGGTTACTTCCACTCCAGATGGTTTCTTTATGTCCCAAGAGAAGTATATTCAGGATCTTCTTGATCACGCTTCTCTCATCGATCGGCATCGCTGAGACTTCCATGGAGCTCAACGTTCATCCCCGGCCTTCTGATGGCGAGCCTCTTTCTGACCCGACTCGCTATCGTCATCTTGTTGGGAGTCTTGTCTACCTTGCTGTTACTCGTTCGGATATCACTTATCCAGTCCACATTCTGAGTCAGTTCGTCTCTGCTCTCTCTCAGGTCCACTACAGCTACCTTCTTCGAGTTCCGTGATACCTTCGTGGGACTATCTCTCGCTGTCTTTTCTTTCCACACTCCAGCTCGTTACAGCTTTAGGCTTATTCGGATGCTACTTGGGTCAGCGATCCATCTGATCGCCGGTCTATCTCTGCTTACTGTGTTTTTCTTGGTGGTTCTCTCATTGCTTGGAAGACGAAGAAACAGACTGCAGTATCCCGTTCGAGTGCAGAGTCTGAGTTACGAGCTATGGCTCTCTTGACAGCAGAGATTACATGGCTACGGTGGTTACTTGAGGATTTTGGTGTTTCTATCACTACACCAACTCCTCTCTTGTCAAACAGTACATGTGTTATCAGTATTGCCCGTAACCCTGTGATGCATGAGCTCACCAAGCATATTGGTGTTGATGCTTCCTTCATGAGGTCTTGTATGCATGATCAGGTGATTGCTATTCAGTATGTGCCTTCCGAGTTTCAGATAGCGGATTTCTTCACGAAGGTCCAGACTCGAGCACAACACTGTTTCTACCTCTCCAAACTCAGTGTTGTTGATTCACCATGAGTTTGAGGGGGGGGGGGTGGTGTTAGAGATATATGTATAGTTGTGTTATTCCCCATTGTTATGAGGGATTATTTGCATATTTACCTATTGTATTTGTCTATATATACTGGCTCATTGACCCTTTGAGAATATAAGTTACTATTTATAACAGTAATCACCATACTTATCTTGGGAAAGAGATCTGCCATGAAGTTCATGAAAGTATTTTTTTTCCCAGTTGATATCACTTCCTTGCTTTCCCTATTAGTACGCAGCAACCCCAATGCCACCCAAAACATAACCAGACGGTGTGTGAAAAAAATAATAATCTTTAGGAAAAATGGAAAGGCAAGAGAAACATGCTCGTAGATGAGGTGGAAGTGATTCGTAACTCACTTCTAATGCTGGCATGATATCACCTGTGTTCTGCTCCATATTCCACAAATTGTCTTCCATAATGTGCCGCCATTCTTCGACATGTCGACAACTTGATAATAGGGTACCAAGTGTCTTGGCTGCCAAAGGAACACCACATCATTTTTCCACAATGGACTCCCCGATTTTTAACAACTGTTGGTCATGCTTGTCCTCACCTCTGAATGCATACCGAATAAATATTTGCATGCACTCATCGAAAGGTAGTCTTCTCACTATTATGAATAGCGTTTGTATTCAATGTGAGGTCAATGTGTCAATATATATACAAGTACATGTGGTATATATGCCAAGAACCCCTTGTACAATATACATCTAACATCCCCCTCAAACTTATGGTGGATGCATTATATTAAGTTTGGAGAGATAGAAGTTGTGTTGCTAAGCTCTGGTCTGCGCATTTGTGACCGAAGGCCAAAGGCCCGAGGAGCACCCCGCACGGGGGAACCCTAGTTCCCCCTGGTGGCGGTGGCGTCGGCGAAGGAAGCTCCGGTGAAGGCAGCCCCGGCGACGGCGACGAAGACAGCCCCAACGACAGTGGCGGTGGCGGCGACCTCACGGTCGGTGGAGGCGACGCGTGAAGCACCGATGCAAGGGTGGCCGGATCCGATCCCCAAGCGGCCACGGACGAGGAAAGATGGCGGCCCAAGCTCGGTGGCGGCTCGGTGGTCTGAGGCTCCCTGAGCGGTGGTGGCAGCTCCTCGGCGGAAGCTCCGGATGTAGCGTCCCCGAGCGACCACGGGCGAGGCGTCGGTGAGGAGGCAACGGCGGCCGAGGCAGAGGCACGACGTCAGCGTCGGACGTGGTGGCTTCCAACGACCGCAGACGACTGACGGCGCGGCGGCTTCAGGCGGCGCTTCAAAGAAGATCAGCAGCGGTGACCGGCAACGACAAGCGACGGTGAGCACACGGGAAGGGCAGTGGCGTCGGACAGCAGAAAGACCGGCGGCAGCAACTGTAGGACTCTAACCCTAACCTCGCTCTGATACGATGTTATAAATAGCGCAGGTATTCAATGCCAGGATAATGGACCTATACACACACACACACAAAACCCTTTATACAATACCACATCTAACACTCACATCGTATGGTTTCATGGTCTTCACCAACGATGCAACACTTGTATTGCGTGTGGTGACGATAATCACACTCCTCTTCCACCACGGGATAGCAGGTTTCTCAACTCTTCCCAATCAGTAACTTTATCATTCCACATGTCATCTAGTACTATAAAATATCTTCTTTCCTGTACAAGCCCACACAGTTTGGTCTGCAGCATCTCCATATTTAGTTGCTTGCTGCTTTCACCAGTACCTGATTGTATTACGTCATCCAAGATCTTCTTAAGATCAAATGATAAAAATATGAGCATTTTCTTATTACTTTAATCCAGAAATATACTAGATAAATCACTGATAATATTATAGCCTTTTCCATAAAGTAGGTAACCATGAACACTATAAACATACCAATTTCTGACAAAATAGAAACTAACATTCCTATCTCAGTGTACAAAATAACTACAGATAATGAAGCTAAACAAACAACAAAGACGAGACATACATACCCAGAGCCAGTGGAGGGAGCAGCAGCAGCAGAAGTATTGGCGAGGTCGTCGTTCGCCATGGCGTAGTGGACGTCGTGGTAGTAGTCGTGCAGTTGTTGTAGACGTACCAGAGAATCGGACGAAGAAGCAGCAAGCAGTCGCGCGAACGCTCCCCAAAAACCTTATTCGTCCTCGCTCGTGCAAGCCTTCAAGGACGAGAGTTCCGAAGGCCTGTTCTCCCGGTTCGACCGTACACGCGCCTCGCCGGGATGGAGATCGCCAGATCCAGCAACAAAACGGTGGAGTCGGAGAAGTCTTGCGTGGAGAGAGTAAAAAAACTGGAGAAGAACCAGAGCCCAAACTTTTAATAGCAAAAAACAAAACGACAGAGGCTAGAGAAAACGGTCGCTATTGATTGCCATCAACCAGTGCTAACCGCAGCCATTACTCACTAGTAACTGAACCGTTACTGCCTCCCGTTTGTTAATGCCTGCCATTACTTCGAGTCGGTGCGTTTCGATTTTCGAATAGAAACGCGTCCGCACCCGACGTGCCTGCGCGCACACGCACGGCTCAGCTCGGCGAGCGAGCGCGCGTGTGTGTTGGCCTCCTCTAATTCCACAAGAGGGCTACTACGTTCCACCTTATAAAGTAGTGTAACTCCCCTTCAACTCTCCATATGTGACTAATCAATTTTAGCACGTGCATATAGACTTTTGAGATTCTCTAGGAATTAATTACAATTGAAAACTGGGCCCAGCCCGAGTTAATTCCTACATCAAACACATCAGAGACACAAGCCCATAACTTTTCAAACTTCTCGGTAATCCGATCGTCATTGTAAATTAATCTTGGCAGTGCAGTCTTTCCTATGCCTACTAATCCAACAATCGGAAGCTACCAGCGTCTTTATCTGCAGTTCATGACGTCATCCACATGTCACAACTGAAGAAGTGTCTTCGAGTACCAACATAGCAAACACCGCTTGAAAGCATCGATCTTCAGGAGTACTTCACTTATGTGGAGCAGCCAATCAAGATTATTGATGTCGTAGAGCACATTACCAGAAGCAAGATCATCCATTTGTGCAAAGTCCAATGAACTAATCACTCAGAAGGAGAAGCCACCTAGGAACGAGAAGAAGATCTGAGAGCCGAGTATCACCACCTTTTTGGATTCAGAGTTGAGATTCCCTTATGGGGTTAGGTTTGTAACATCCTAAATTTTTATTTTCAGCTAAAAATAAAATTTAATTATTTTTCAGGATTTTTCAAAAATTTTAAAAGTTTTTCCCTGATTATTTTAAAAGCTAAAATAATTTATTTACAAAATTAATTACCAATGTATTCAAAATGATTCAAGGAATTTTTATGTATTTTTCTAGAATTTTTGAACTTTATTTACTATTTTATAAAAACATAAATGAATTATACTTCAGGTCGAATTCGCCCACAGCCTGTTCCTATTCCTGCCTCCCGGTATGCCCCTCGCTTCTCCGCCTTGCCCTTGTCGACAGGCGGGCCCCACCTGCCGCATCACCTCCCCGTCGTCTTCCTCTCGTTGGCTACCCATGCCGCCGTGTCAGCGCCCCATCCTCTCCGTCTATGCCTCGTCTCCTCGCTCACCTACCATCTGCTCTGCCCGTCCGTCAGCAGCAGATGCTACTGCGTCACTGATGCGCCAAAAAGTCATCGTCGTCGGCGCATTTTCCTCTTCATTTTTCGCACGCATTGAATGCCTGTTCATGCCATTGTCAATCCCGACTGTCCTTCTCTCTCATGAATCCTACCGGCGCGCCATGTCTGCTGGCCGGCCAGAGCTCAGTCGTGCGCCCATACTGTCGAACTCCTCCCTAGCCTCTGTAAGTAGGAGTACCGGGAACCCTCTGCCCTCCTCTCTCTTTTCCCCCATTTCTCCCTCTCTCTCGCCTTGGTTCGCCAGATTTTCTAGCTCCAAGTGCTTCGGCCCGAAGCTCTCATCGCCGATGATTGCGCCGCCTGCGGTGAAGCCCTGCCCCCATCGATCACATCCCCGGCTTCGCCTCGTGACTCCGCGTTCTACGTGGTGCTCCCCTTCCCTCGCCCCTATTGTCGCCCCATGAGCCTGCCGCTGTGTGCATCGCCGTTGCCGCCTAGGTAGTCGAAACCTCCTTTCGATCAGGTAGCCGAGACCTTCCGACTAGTCGAAACCTCCTTTCGACCAGGTAGTCGAACCTTCCTATTAGTCGAAACCTCCTTCGAACAGGTGGTCACAACTCCTCCCGACCTTGTGATTTTAGAACTTCCGAGAGCTCGTTTTCCTTTGTTCAAGCTCCGATTCAAGTGATTCAAATTTCTAAATTCATCTTTAAATAAGATCTAGATATCTATGTTGGAATTATTCAATTTGGAGTTCATTTGAGTTTTATTTGATTTTGCTTCATTTTCTCGTATAGATTTCGACAACTCCGGGGAACCCGAATATTTCAAAGAAGTAGATCCTCAAGCTTTTGAGCAAGGCAAGTTACATCTTTGATAATATTTGAATACTAATATTTTAAATTATTTAAATTCTATTTTAAATTATTATTGCATGCATATTTATATTCAAGTTATTTAAATCCTATTTTTTAAAGTATAGCTATTCTCAATTCCTTTGTATAGCCAAATGTTGCTATTGAAGTAGCCATACCTTGATGCTATAGGTAAAATCTAGTTGGTACATTAGTATGGACTAGACATGTTGCGAAAGTTTATGCTTAGTCAAAGCTTAGATAAAAAATATTCAATTTGAGGAATTTAGCCAAAGGATCAACTATGATTTATCATGTTGCTATGGTATTGCGCTTACCATATAAATTTTGAAAAAATGATTTAACTTGGAAAGTAAAATGAAAATTAGTTTGGACTTGGGCAAAATGAATGTTTGGATGGTGCACGTTGATGCACGAGATCGAGTCATTTATATGATCGAGGCCCATAGGTTTTATGGAACGTCGTCCAAGGCAATTAAGAACCGGTTTTCGAGCCGCATCTTGCTAAGCCCCATCATACTACCACATGTACTATGTGGGCGGGACTTGACTAAATAATTTACAATATTTCATCATGGTTGTGCCATCCGGTTGCGTGTGTGTTTTTATTATCCACTTTTATGTATTCCCATGTGGTGCAAGAGGAGGTTTAAATCTGACGGGTTTCTATCCAAAGGAAGCGAAACCTTAGCGAGGCGGGACTACAGTGGGATAGTGTATTGTAAAGGCCTTGACGTGTGCTCTAGACTGCTTACCTAAGGTAGTGAGTAGTGATATCGACGGATGCCAAACAAACTAGAGAAGTCATGTTGTGTGGGTAAAGCTGTCCAACCTCTACAGAGTGCAAAACTATTCGAATAGCTGTGTCCACGATCATGGACATGCTCAGCAAATCCACTTAAAGTTAGAATTTGGTTTGATTTTAAAAGACTATTAAATAATTTTGGATAGTTTTATCCAATTAGGAAATTGGGTGGTATGCCATATGATAGGAAGGTATCCTTCACCACTCGATGAATGTTATCTCACTATAAAACTTGAGATTTAGAAAATGAATTTTAGTTATAGAATAAACTGCTTTAGAACTTAGTACGAATATTTAAATGAAAAACAGTGCTTTATGCAAATTGAGCCATACAAGCCTTCATTTGATGAATCCTTGCATGCATTATAATCTATTATTGGGTGTAACTTGCGGAGTATAATTGGTTGTACTCACCCTTGCGTAATAAATTGTTGAGCAGGAGAAGAGTGCTACGTGGATGATGAGAACTTGGATGACTAGGCTGCGCCTGCAAACGATTGGCTGTGGCAAATCGTGTGACCTTCCTTACTTCTTTGGCTTCCACTGTATTTTACTTGTTGGCTTTATGCTCTTTTTGTAACAAACTTTAATTATTAGCAATGAATGACTTATTATGGTTATACTACCCACTTTTGTTTGACTGTGTACACTAGCTGTTACTGGACTAGTGTATTAAACATATAAAATCTGAGATCCTTCGCTCCCGGATTTAACAATATGTGCACGCTGTCGTTGTCGGCCACTGTAGGCACACGTCCAGGCTCTATGGCGCATCTCCGACGCCTTGCTCGCTGCCGTGCTCCATCTTTTGTGCATGCATACAATACATGTTGCAATTTTTGTGTGTGCAAAATCCCTTGTATTTGTGTGAGTATTTTTACGATATGTGTATTTGTACCGTGTGATAATTGGAGTGACAATGAGTATTGGTGTACAATACATGGCATAAATATGAAATTCAAATGAGAATGTCAGATCAAAGAACATGTACACAATACAATCCTTTATGCAACTGAGATGCTGAGTATTTTATACCGTAGATTGATGCATAATACGGTTACCATACAAAACATGTGTATGTGTTTGTGTGAAATGGCATTTTGGATCAAAACCGTGGACAGAGTGGACACAAGGCCTTCTTTACAAGGCATCCCTCGATATTTACCACACCCGCTAAGGTTTCACCTGAGTATGGTTTCGTTCTCGTAGGACCCGACAACCACTTACCCAGACCCCCTCTTGCGCCATGCAACTTACGCCTAGGGTCCTGCAAGTCACATACCCCAACCCGTAGCCTCGTGGGCTCACGGTGAAGGGGAGTCCCCCAATGGTGCAGCGCGTACCGGTGGACACCAATTAGTTAGCCAGGTCGAAACCATTATAGACTTGTGGCTGTACTGTTTTGCAATAGGAGGTCATCACAGGATTAAGTCCTTAAGATTATCTGGGTGGTTCTTACCGCATACCAACCATTCTCGTGCTCGATGGCACCCACCACCCTTCCATCCGCCCAGATGGAGTATTAGCAAGTTTTAGGGTTTTAGAGGGGTATAAAACAAATTATCCAAACAATTCATTCATTCTCCCCAATGACCGCCCAAAACAATTGTCATGATTAAAGAATGATGATTTGGGGTAGGTTACTAGATATTTACTAGGGTGACAAGGATATTGGGAGTTCAATTTTCAAGGAAATGGTATAATAATTATTTAATAATTAAATAGGCATTTAACTATCTTAGGGTGTTTGACATACATTTGCATAGGAAATTAAAGCATGCAATTTGATATTTTAAAAGAATATAATTTGCATAAAATGTAGGATCAATATGATTAAAGTGTTGACTCGCCTGGGCTATTTTACCGTAGCCTTGATCTTACTCAAAGCCTGATTAGACAAAGGTTGGTATTCTTGGTCGGCGTCTTTGCTTGGATCTTGATCCTGCTCGAGTCGTCGTTTCTTCTGGACTTCGATTTATAATTACGCAATAACGATCGAAAAACCAAATAAATCCAAAGAACTCAAAAGACCAATAAAACACAAGAGCCTCAGAAAGATTGTGGAGGACGGGCTTGAGAGAAGGGTTTGGGTGACACTGGAATGTTTGATAGAGTCAAATGACCAGTTGGGCGAAAGGAGGAAGACAGAGAAATTCTGCCGGGAGGGAGGATACAAAGGAGGGTAAGGTTGAAAGAACTTTTGCCGGAATGCTCTACTGCAGATTTGGAAGACTGCATGACTATACTTCTACAGGTGACAAAGCAACTTAACTACAGGTTCTACACCAAATCTAGGATACCAGATCAACACACAATCCAATGGCAATTCAATACCAATCTCAGCTGTCAGATAATACTCAATGATTCAATTGCTAGCTACTCATCCTACTACTACAACCTACTGTCATACCAAGACACGGATTCTATCGCCAACTAATCGATGCCAGAACACAAATCATTGTCAATCAATACGGATTGATAAAGCAATCAAATCAATACTTCCAGCTTACACCAAATACATTTACTTCCAACAATCAATGACCTACTGACGAAGTACTAACCAACAGTTAAAAATTGATTAATAAAACAAATAGACAATACTGCTACTGAAGATCAAAGCTATCCCTAATAATTAGGATCACAATCAACAATTTAATTTACTACCAGCAAAACATCCTACTATCCTATTGCATAAATTCTCAATTGTCGGATCGATTGCAACCTCATTGCTACCACTATGATATGGGGAAGTAACTACGAATCAAACATTGACAATTGAAACAAATGAATAACAATCGATTGCAATTTCTACAACACGAAAACTCAATTGACAGATTAATACAACTCAGCTATCGGTTTAACACAGACTTTCAATAGCACAAAATCTCAAATACCATATTATACATAGAGTCCAAACACAGATTTTCTAATTGCAAGCCATACAAACTATTAACCTAATGAACCAATTCACAATTGCAAGATTTACTAAACAGGGTTTCAAAAGACATAACACAATCCTTAATTGTCAGAGCAATTAGTAACAGAGTTCAATCAATCGCCAGATTACACTAGGGTTCCAAATGCAAGATCTTCAAAATGTCCGAACACATAATCAATTGCCAGACGCTAACAGAAATTCCAATTGCCAGCTACACAGAATCTCACTGCTAACATCATACTACCAGAACAACACAAATTTTCTAATGCTAGAACATATACGCTGCCAACAACAATGATACCTCTACTGATGATCGCTGCTCCTTTAACAACACACTGAACAAGAATCACATACAACAAATAACAAACCAATCACTGCCAATATTCTTATGTTACTGCTACTGAGATTAAATTGCCAGATACACACAACACACATTACTGCTATTGCCACTGCTATCGAACACTGAAGATCATTGCTAACTCCCAATAATAGGATCTGGAGAAGCAATGTACACAACAATCATCGATCCAGTTTTGAACAATAAGTGGGAACCAAAATTGACAGCGATTAAGAGGGTAATCATCTGTCAAAGGGAGGCAAGGTTTTGGGAGGGATCCTAAAATCTGAAAAGTTCGAATTTGGTTCGAATATTGGATTTTGGATTTGAAAGTAGGTTTGAAACACAAACCCGAGCTTAGAGGAAGCTGGGAGTTTCTGGAGTTCAGGTGACAAATCCAAATTTGAACGAAAATTGAAAAACCAAATGGAGGCACTATTTGCTGTCCGAAAACGGGATGTTACATATACCGACATATGTGGAACGTTCATTTTGTTGATCATGGTGTTTTCTAGGAAGTAGACACCATTGTAGCTTTATGGGTAACATTTAGCACCTTCGAACCTACAACACAAACGGGTTTTGGCGCCAAAACAAGGAATCGCTTGCCCTTTTGTAGTCTATTACGAGTGAAATATACATAGTATATTAGAAAAAGGCCACGATTGCGCCGTGATGTGCCCCCACGATGTCAACAGGAATCGGTTCTATATCCCTCATGGTATTACCTTAGGCTGGTAGAATAACTAGAACACCTCTGTCCAGAAATGTAGGTTGTCTTGGGTTTGAAACTTGCATATCTCAAGTATTCAAATCGGCAGAAGCGTATACACATCGAACCAATGGGAAACGGGAATTAGTGTATAATTGTACTCCCAGGAGTAATTCAAAAGGCATAAAAAGTAACTAGGAAAACAAGTCAACGGTGCGTAAGCTTATGGCATTTGCTAATCACAGGAGCAATTCAAAAGGCATAAAAAGTACACCCAGAATTAAGTAGAGCGCTGACGTTACATTGAATTTCATGCACTGGTGGTGTCCAGCTTATTCGTAGTTAAACACAGACTAGGAGTGTTGTTCACAATCATGGTAGGATGTTCTTCACAAAATAACAAGACGGGTACCGTACGGTAACGAATCCACAGGCTAGGAACCTCAACTGGGTAATGACAGCGTCATATCATACCTCCTGTGGATGCATGCAGACGGGTTAAAGTAAAGAAACAACGTGAGATAAAGCTTAGGATATAATCATCACAAAACCAGACAAGGGAATGGATAAGCTTAGGACATTTTCGAGCTTACATTTGTAAGGAGTATGCCGTCGATGTATATCTCAGGAACGTGGCGGATGAGATGGAAATCCTCTCCGGATCCGACCACACACCGCCTGCTCAACTCAGGGCAGTCTCGAATCACAATCTTCTTGAGACAGGTGAAGTCTTGAATGAAGCCTGGCAGCTTCTCCAACCCTTTGCAATCACCAAACCAAGCATATTGAAGAGAGGATGCAGCAGATTTGAAGCTCTCTGGAAAACCCGCCAACTTCGGAAGCCCAACAAGACTGAGAGAACGAAGGCTCCCCAGCCCACTCAATGCTTCCCCTGGTTCCATCAAATCCAACTCTTTGCAGTCATTAATCACCAAATCCTGAAGCGCCGAGAGCTGCCTCATGGCAGAGGGGAGAGAAGCCAACTTTGGACAACCGAGGATGAATAGCACTCGGAGGGCAGAGAGGCTTCCGAATCCTTCTGTGAGTGATGTTAACTCAGGGCAGTAACCCAAATATAGAAATGTCAAGGAAGACCAACCACAAAAACCACTTTTTAATAAATACTTTTGCTTTGACGTGATGTTCAGGTATGTAAGGCTGACAAGTCCATGCACATCTCTTGGTAGCTCCTCCAGTTGGTCGCACCGACCAAGATGCAGTGTTTGTAGATTCACCAACCTGCATAAAGAATTCGGTAGGAATTTGATTTTCCCGTTCCATGGTAGATCTAGGTACCTCAGGTGCTTCAAATTTCCAATTGAACTCGGCAGCTCTTCAAACTCAGCATGAGAAAAAATTAAGACACGTAGAAGCGCAAATGTTGAGAAGAGGTCCTCAAGAAAGGCTTTGCTCACGGTACCACCATTGTTTATGCTTGCAAATGTTCTTGACTTACGTGCCTTTTTTAGCTGTTTAGGAAATTTGAGCTCCGTTGAGAAGTCCTCGCGGTCCCACACTAGATGCCTAACCCTTTCAGAGACGGCAACTTTTTCACAGCTCACAACTGCGTCTTCCTTCTTAGATACTGAATTTGCTAGATCATGGATAAGGTCATGCATTTTACAAGACTCAATGGAGCCATCGAAAACAACATACTGGTCTTGGAAAAGAGATCTGCCAAGAAGTTCATGAAAGTATTTTGTTCCAGTGTTTAATGCTTCCTTGTTTTCCCTACTTGTATGCAACAACCCCAACGCCATCCAAAACATAACAAGAGTTCCTGTGAAAATCTTATCATCTTTCGGAAATATGGATAAGCAAGCGAAACATGCTCGCAAATGAGGTGGAAGTGCATCGTAACTCAATTTCAATGCTGGCAAGATACCATCTGTGCTTCGCTCAATATTCCACAATTTGTCTTCCTTGATGCGCCTCCATTCTTCAACATCTCGACTATTAAACAATAGGGAACCCAATGTCTTTGCTGCCAAGGGAACACCGCAACATTTCTCAACAATGGATTCCCCAATTTTTAACAATTGGTGGTATTTTTCACCCTCGCCTCTGAATGCACAACGAGTAAATACTTGCATGCAGTCATCGAGTGACAGATTTCCCACATCATATGGTTCCATGGTCTTCACACACGATGCAACACTTGTATTGCGTGTGGTGACTATAATCACACTTCCACTTCCACCACTGGATAGAATTCTTCTCAACTCTTCCCAATCAGCAAATTTGTCATTCCACATGTCATCTAGTACTAGAAAATATCTTCTTTCATGTAAAAGCCCACGCAGCTTGGTCTGCAGCATCTCCACATTTAGTTGCTTGCTGCTTTCACCAGTAACTGATTGTATTATGTCATCCAAGATCTTCTTAAGATCAAACACATCAGAGACACAAGCCCATAACTTCTTCTCGAACTTCTCGGTAATCCGAGCGTCATTGTAGATTAATTTTGCCAGTGCAGTTTTTCCTATGCCTCCTAAACCAACAATTGGAAGCACAGACAGGTGATTTGAGTCTGCAGCTGTCTGTATCATTTCAAGTATCTCGCTTTTAGCTTCATCTCTTCCAATGATGTCTGGTTCGGTGATGAAGGAGTGTGTTTCCCTGCTGCTGCTCCTGGATGTCTTACTATCAATTGGTTGCTCAGTTAATCCAAATTTATCTTTGTCGGCTGCTATCTCATTGAGTTTCTCACGAACTTCTTTTATTTTGTGACTCAATTTGAAGGGATAAGCAAGCAGACGGCTCATACAAGTAAAGAAACCTTTATGAACTTCTTGCTCCAGAGATTTGGTGGCCACGTAGTCCAAAACATCATCTATGTCATAGACTGCATCCCTCAGATTGTCCAGCCACTCTCGGAGGGCATGGGAAGTAGACTGTTTACCCTCGGCATCTTGAAGAACAGCACAGATGGATCTCAGAGACCTTTCCAACTTCCCTAGTTCTTTCTTGACGTTCCAGGCTGACTTCATCTCATTGACAGCCCAATCAGTGCCAAAGGATCCAGCCTTCTCAAGAACTGAGATTGCGAAGCTCGCTATATAAACCTCCGCCATAGTGTCCGTGTGGATACTACAAAATAAATAAGAGATTCAAAGAAATGTCCATGTGGGTGTACATAAATCTGTTTACTGCCATTAGATGTTACCTGCAACATATTTAAACTGAAAGATTAAAAAAATGCGACATATTTAATATCAAAGATTTTATGCCATAAAATAACTCTCATTAAGAGAAGCTAAAAGTCAATATTAAGTTGTGAAAATGGATATTTTAATTAGGGGTTTATGTACTCCAATTGCGCCAGCTAAACGTTCAAGTTTCAAGAAAGAGTGGAAGAGAGATGAAACGGTGTCTAGTTGATTGGGAATGTAGATTAAAATTCAGCTGATTGGATATGTCATTGAGTAGACACAACATGTTAAAATCAAGCAAGTATTAGTCTAAACAGTCAACATCATACAATAATTAACAGGTGAATATACGACTAACACCCTTAAGAGTAGTGGAAGGCTGCATATTGATGAGATATGCACCCGTAGAAACAGCCTCAGCCCAGAACTGTGGTGGAACATGAGAGACAAAGAGAAAAGTGTGGGCAGTCTCAATCAGATGACTATGTTTGCGCTCAGCAACCCCATTCTGAGCATGGGCACCAAGACAAGAAGACTGATAAAGAGTGCCCTGCTCAGAAAGAAACTGTCTAAAAGCGCCAGAATAGTACTCGCCAGCAGAATCACAACGAAAAGTACGGATGAGAGATTCAAACTGAGTACAAAACATCATTGCAAAGCTACAATAGATCACATGAAACTGACCACGATTAGACACAGGGAAAATCTATGTAAAACGGGAATAATCATCAATGAAGATCACATAAAGTTTATGCCCACCTTTAGAGATAGTAGGCACATGTCCCTATACATCTGAATGAACTAAATCAAAAGGACGAGAAGACAAGGACTCACTGGAATGATAAAGAAGTTGTAGCTGCTTGCCCAGCTTACAACCCTGACAAAACATGGCCGTGTCAACAGTAACACGTCCAAGAATACGCTGACGAACTAATGAATAAAGACGGGACCCACATAACTAACCAAAAAGGTGATGCCATTGCGCAAAAATGCTAAAGGTGGTTGCGGCAGTGGTGGTGGAAGTAGATGTAGAGGTGACGGGAGCAACTGAAGTGGACGGAAGGTGGAGACGATCAAGGATGTAGAGACCTGACGCTCTCTACGACGTCGGCTAGTCCTGTAATACCCTGGAAATGGATCGGTAATTAGAGATTCAGTCGGAGGAGAAAAATGCAAAGAAAGGAATAGAAATTCTGAGAAAAATAGGGGGTTTTCCACTTTTATTCGACAACCTGAGCCGCGGGCCGCGGCCTAGGGGGAAGCCCATGTGTTTGGCCGGCCATAAGGGGGGAACCCCACCCCCTAAAACCCTAGCCCCACTCCTCTTTTCCCCTTTCCCCCACTTGGAGCCGCCACTTCCACCTTCCCCTGCGCCAGCGCTTTTGTTCGTCAGATTTGGGTAAGCTCCGTACGTTTTCTGATCTTCTCACCTCTTAGAAAGTTGTAGCCCTTGGTCTTAGCTTTCTTTTGGCACCAAGATCATCTGATTTGGATTTACGGTTTAGGAGATATGGTAGTTTTACCGCGACTGTCCAGGAGAGCTGACGTGATTTGGCAGATTTTCTTGTCGGGCCATTATGACTTACTTAGAGGCCGAATCTGGTATTTTCGTCTTCTAGAGTTTTGTTCCTGATGTCGTTATCTTTCTTTTGGCACCGAGATCACTTGATTCCACCTTACGGTTTAGGAGATATGAATTTTTAATCGCGTGCTGTCCTGTCTGCCTGAGAATTTGGAACTGTCGGTTTGCCCCTCGGTTTTGATCTAGTTAGAGTCAGATTCAGAACTTCCACCCAACTAGGTTATTGTAGCCCTTTAAATTATCTTTCCAAGTTGATAAAGATCATCTCAATTGGATCTGTAGATTAAAAGTTATGCCATTTTCTTTACCACTGTTCTGAAATCTGGGCAGATATCTGTTAGTGTTTTCAACTGTTGTTTAGGCCACTGTTTTGGCCGAATCAAAGGATTTCACCAACTAGAGTTTCGTAGCCTGTTACGTTAAAAGTATTTGAGCACTGGTTTCAAGTCATTCGGAGTTATAGATATTTAATTACGATTTTTCTCGTACTGCTGATCAGAAGGGCCGATATTGGCTGATTAGTTAATTCGTCATTTTGAGTTTTTGGTTATGTTGATTAGATAGAGGGTTATGGTAAAACGCTTATAGCCACGTCATAACTTATTATTCTTATTTCGAATAAATATTTGTGTAGGCGGCGGGGCAGGGAGTGGAGAAATTCCGTCGTTGCCTCCTAACTCGTCACATCGCGGAAGGCAAGTATATGGTAGAGTGGTGAACAATAGGTTGTTCACCATGATCATTGATGTTACTTATCATGCTATTTATTATGCTTTCATTCAGCTTATTCTTATACATGATATTGATGACCTTGAGTGAATGAGATTATGATAATGAGATAACGAGTAGATATTGAGTTAATGAGATGGACTATGTTGATGAATAAATAAAGATGTCGCATCATTTACATTCATCATGACATGGGTTGCATGAGCAAGGTCGGTGAGAAAGTCATGTAACTATTCCGGTGAGGTCGGTGAGAAAGATACATGACTAGTCCGTAGAGCTCTAGATAAAATCCTACTTTGGTGGGGACTTCACGGGAGTGAAGGATAGAGTGTGTCATCGACGGGTGAACACTCCGCTATACCAGATATCGGTGATGAGATGCATATGAGCATGAGCATGTTGGTGCATTCGCATATCTAAGTAAATTGTTAAATTGTGCAACTTTACCTATATGGAATATGGCTT
Source organism: Hsuehochloa calcarea (assembly GCA_036346395.1). Taxonomy (NCBI): domain Eukaryota; kingdom Viridiplantae; phylum Streptophyta; class Magnoliopsida; order Poales; family Poaceae; genus Hsuehochloa; species Hsuehochloa calcarea. The sequence continues at coordinate 3,029,718 of CM070604.1, read as the reverse complement.
GTTTGTTTGAGAATGACAATGGCATTAACTAAATGGATGATGCTGATAACTTTGATTTTGGTTAATAAACTATTGTTTATGGCTTTATTATGTATTTGCTGAGTCTTGGACTCATTCTTGCTCTATTGTTGTTTTTAGGTGACCAAATGATGACGTTTTACTCGGGAAGGGCTAGCGACTTGGAATCATGCACTTCACCCAATTATTTGATTCATTGGACATGAGAAACTTTTAGAATAACATGAATATTTGTATCTAGGACATGATGGTATTGAATAACCATAGATACTTGGTTTATGTTAATCTTGGTTTATTATTTTGCTATGCTCCTAGGTCTAATTTATTTATGATTGTCATAGTGTTATGCTTGTGTTAATGCGACCCGTGGATGGGTTTTAATGTTGTTATGCTTGCTGAAATTTCACAAAGTGTGTTGATGTATAATAGATGATAAGAGTAGTTTGGTGGCATTCGGGCTCGATGTTGGTTTGAGGTGTTACTGATTAGTATCGAGCGGGCTTGGTCCGTGGTGAATAGATTAATAACTTAGTTAACCTAAAATTGCTAAAACTTGTTTTAGGACTTGTAAAATATACCAAAATTTGATAATGGTTAATTAACTTAAAATTTTGACACCTTTGGTGCATGATGGGATGGGAATGGGATGAGTATCGCATTTACGCTTCCGTTATGTTGTATTGATGATTTATGTTATGAATTGGTTCGACTACTTATGATTTGATTATGTGATTGCTATGGGTCATGATAGTCGAGAGGTAGAGATTGTGGTGGTGGCCATAGGCATGGCCAAGTTATATCATCGTTTGTTGTATGATAGTGGTGAAGTGTTTACATCGGGTAACTTAGTTCACAGTGTTGAGGATATGTTTCTTTAGAAAAGTTGTTGTCTTCCTTGAGTTTGAATTTGATTATTCTGTTATAGTTGCGGTTGATGAATTTTCTTGGGTTAGTATTTACAATGCGGTTGATGTATTTTCATTGGTCTTTGTTGGTTATATTAAGTTATTATTTGTTCTCCGATCGTTGATCTGTTGTTGTTTCTTGTGAACGTCGTTAATTTGCAAGGTTGATCTTTTCACGAGAGATCGCCTTTCTTGTTGGGAAAAATGACTCATTTGTTAGCTTGGTATTTTTATAACGAAAGTTTTCTTTTCAAGTCCTTTAACATGTGGAAGCTTTGACACAATGTATTTCTTTTGGGTATTTTGAGTATTGAAGTTGAATGCTTCTCTGTTATAAAAAAAATATTAAAACCCTTTAGCGATGTCTTGTTGTGGTTAAGTTAAAGGTTGTAATTAAATAAATTAATAGATATGGTATGTGTTATCAAGTTGGGTGCTCAGTGTGGTGTATAATCAATCTTAACCAAGAACCTTGGAAGGAAAGTTGATTAACTTGATGGTGTCATGTGGTAGTTCTTGATGAACTATGATTAATAGTATGGCTATACCTAATTGGATTAAAAGGAGTTATTAAGAATTGTAGAACAGTGATGACCGGTATGATCATTAAAATTATTTAGTTTTGCTAAACTTGTTGGATTAGTTGGTCTCAATGGATTAATCTTCTTGTGTGGGAAGGAAAAGTTGGGAGATGCTAGATTATTACCATAGTGGATATTAATCTTGGAGTTATCTTATCTGTAGATACTAGATGATTTTATATTAGGAAGGAGTTTCTAGATAGTTATTTTAACTAGAATAATCGGACGAATTTGTTTGCGAGTTGTTGAGACTTTTTATCGATGGAAGGCTATGATTTTGGAAGTTTTGTTGGGATTTTGCAATCAAATATGAATATGAGGATGGACGATTGAACATGTATTTGTGATTGTTCATGTGATTTGAAAAGGAAAGTAGGTAGCATCTAGATTTCTTGATAAAGCCAGTTGATAGCAACAGTGGTTGGAGTGCAACAATTGTGTGTTGACGTTTGGTGTTGAGCATCTATAAGAGGTGAACTGTGGGATCAATTGGTGGCCTATGCTTTCATGATAGTGGAATTGTCGACGATAGCATGTCCATAATGAAAGGGTTTTGGTATAACATTTTGATTTGTGTAGTAGATCTCTGCTAAAATAAAGTTGTTGTTGTAATAGTTTGTAAGCTTTTGGTGGACTCTCGATTTGAGGACAAAATGATAAAGTAGTATGAAATAATTTGGTGAGTTTTTAGAGAGTTGTACAATGGAAGGGTAGATTATGATGAATTTTGTTAACATGTATTATTCGGATGTTAGTAAGATTATCGACAATAGATTGGTAGTGTGTTGTCGATTCTTATAGAAAGAAGGTAATTTGATCGTCACTCGTGGTATCGCTCAAATGAAAATTTTCAAGTTTTGCATCCGTGATCTTTTGTAGTTCATGGTTTATCAGATGAGTGGGATTGGATTGAGCAAGTGGCTTGTTGGAAAGCTTTATTGGTTCTTAAGTGATTCATGTGATTTGGTCTTACAACTTTTCTTGTTTGAGTGGGCAGCGTGACGTTATAATAAAAAAGAATTACTTTCTTTGTTAAAGAAAGAGTGATGTAGAAGTATTCGAGATCGAAGTCAAGTTTTGTAACTCATGATTTACTTGAAGTGTGACTAAACTTTCTATTTTTGCCCCATAGGAGTTTCTCGATTTTCAAAAGTGGTGCTTTGTTTTATTTGAGATTTCATATTCTCTTTTTGTGGGACTTGTGCCCTCAATTGTGGTCTCCGCTTTTGCTTTTCCGAGATCCTTGTTATTTGTCTATTTCTCCCGGTCTTATGATTGTTGCGAAAAAAAATATTTTTTTTCCGAGTGCTGAAAAAAAACATTTTATTTGCCACTTCATCAATTTGTTTTACAAAACCTTATGGGGTATACAGTGGCATCCGGTTAGTAGTGGTCAAGTATATGTTGAGGTGAGACCTGATGTTGTAAGTTATTTCAAGAGCATTGGAGGAAGAATTGATTTTGTGATATAAATCTTGTAGAGAATTGGTTCCAAAAGGAATGATGGTCGTTGAGGTAAAACTGATTATGTTGTTACAACTAGTAAAACCAATAGTGAATTGTAATTCAAGAACCCTTGTTCATGTCGGTGGAATATTGAAATATTCAAAAGTTTGGAACTTGGTCAATTAGTTAGAGTCTTGCGAATGTGTATGTTGCGGTCGTGTGGGTGAAATGGAATAGTGTGGTTTAGTGGGTTCAAGTTTGGTGAAGCTAATCACATTAGGCAGTTACTTGATTAGTGAGGAATGTTGATATCAATGATTGAGGATATTGTTTGGATTCCAGGAATTTTAGTTATCCGATCAAAGAATTTCCTATCAAGTATACCAAAAGTTAATTGTAAGAGTCTTAGAGGTTGAATCTGGGCTTTATATTTTTATGGTAGACCTTTGGTCACACAATGAGTGTGTGTAAAGAAAGTGGAATAATAGAGTTTCCTGAGCAGTGGAATGATCATTGATAGAACCTTTCTGATGTAGTACATGAGCGTGTGTACTGAGGATTCTGAGTTGTTCTTGAAAATTAGAGGTAATGTGATTGTGTGGGATCTATTTTGTTACGCATTGGGTGCCTTCAATCAAATTAATGTTGATTAGTAGAATGAGATGCCTAGAGTAATTGGAGGATTCAATTAAGCCTCTTCACAATGGTGTTAATGATGTATTTTAGTTTGAGTATAATTTGAGGATGTTCAATTAAAAGGTTTAAGCTCATGTGGTATGCGATGAATTCGAATTCCAAGGTTCGAGAGAAGTTTTACTCCTAAAAGAGAAACTGAGGAAAAGAATGTTTCCTCGGTTAGTGAAGCGTTTTCCTGATTTCGTTTGAGTTATGTGTTGTTGACTGTTGTTTTCCGCAATCTGAGTTGGCGTTGTGTTAGCATGTCTGATTCATTTTAATTCAGACAAACCAAAAGAAGTATTTGTTTTGGGCATTCGAGTGGTTTCTTCTTTGGCTGTCGTGGTGTTCATTCGTAAACTGCCTATTTAGAAAATGGATTTGTTTTCGTGTTGAAATGTCAAATTTTAGGATTTAACCTTTTTGGTGGAGAGTTAGCATTGCGTGGATGCGATGAGGACTCTCTAGTTCGATTGGATTCTCTTGGTTTCAAAATTTGAAATTAGGAAGTTAGCATATCGTTTTGTCCGTCTCGGGTTCATTCGCGAAGTACACAACGTCTGTTGTGTTCTCAATTTGAGTGAAATGAGCCATTCAAAGTTTGAGATTTAGTAAAAGACGTTGACCGTCAAGTAAGGTCTTACCTTGATCCTCTTCTAATGAGTAAACCTAGAAAGTTCAAAGTTGAGCGTTAGGTCACCATCGTTTACATTTTTGTGTTGTGGTTTCTCTAGTCCGAGAGAGACCACTTGAATAGAGTCTCGCATGTGCGAGTAGTATTTAGACCTGTTCGTTTCGATATGTACTAATTCGTTGATTGCAATTTCGTGATATTTTTAATCGTGTATTCGTTTAGTTGGTAGAATTGGTCGAATTACATTAAGAGGGGTAGAATGTAATACCCCGGAAATGGATCGGTAATTAGAGATTCAGTCGGAGGAGAAAAATGCAAAGAAAGGAATAGAAATTCTGAGAAAAATAAGGGGTTTTTCACTTTTATTTGACAACTGGGGCAGCGGGCACGCCTGAGGGAAGCCCATGTGTTTGGCCGGCCATAAGGGGGGAACCCCACCCCCCAAAACCCTAGCCCCACTCCTCTTTTCCCCTTTCCCCACTTGGAGCCGCCACTTCCACCTTCCCCTGCGCCAGCGCTTTTGTTCGTCAGATTTGGGTAAGCTCCGTACGTTTTCTGATCTTCTCACCTCTTAGAAAGTTGTAGCCCTTGGTCTTAGCTTTCTTTTGGCACCAAGATTATCTGATTTGGATTTACGGTTTAGGAGATATGGTAGTTTTACCGCGACTGTCCAGGAGAGCTGACGTTATTTGGCAGATTTTCTTGTCGGGCCATTATGATTTACTTAGAGGCCGAATCTGGTATTTTTGTCTTCTAGAGTTTTGTTCATGATGTCGTTATCTTTCTTTTGGCACCGAGATCACTTGATTCCACCTTACGGTTTAGGAGATATGAATTTTTAATCGTGTGCTGTCCTGTCTGCCTGAGAATTTGGAACTGTCGGTTTGCCCCTCGGTTTTGATCTAGTTAGAGTCAGATTCAGAACTTCCACCCAACTAGGTTATTGTAGCCCTTTAAATTATCTTTCCAAGTTGATAAAGATCATCTCAATTGGATCTGTAGATTAAAAGTTATGCCATTTTCTTTACCACTGTTCTGAAATCTGGGCAGATATCTGTTAGTGTTTTCAACTGTTGTTTAGGCCACTGTTTTGGTCGAATCAAAGGATTTCACCAACTAGAGTTTCGTAGCCTGTTACGTTAAAAGTATTTGAGCACTGGTTTCAAGTCATTCGGAGTTATAGATATTTAATTACGATTTTTCTCGTACTGCTGATCAGAAGGGCCGATATTGGCTGATTAGTTAATTCGTCATTTTGAGTTTTTGGTTATGTTGATTAGATAGAGGGTTATGGTAAAACGCTTATAGCCACGTCATAACTTATTATTCTTATTTCGAATAAATATTTGTGTAGGCGGCGGGGCAGGGAGTGGAGAAATTCCGTCGTTGCCTCCTAACTCGTCACATCGCGGAAGGCAAGTATATGGTAGAGTGGTGAACAATAGGTTGTTCACCATGATCATTGATGTTACTTATCATGCTATTTATTATGCTTTCATTCAGCTTATTCTTATACATGATATTGATGACCTTGAGTGAATGAGATTATGATAATGAGATAACGAGTAGATATTGAGTTAATGAGATGGACTATGTTGATGAATAAATAAAGATGTCGCATCATTTACATTCATCATGACATGGGTTGCATGAGCCAGGTCGGTGAGAAAGTCATGTAACTATTCCGGTGAGGTCGGTGAGAAAGATACATGACTAGTCCGTAGAGCTCTAGATAAAATCCTACTTTGGTGGGGACTTCACGGGAGTGAAGGATAGAGTGTGTCATCGACGGGTGAACACTCCGCTATACCGGTATCAGCTGATGAGATGCATATGAGCATGAGCATGTTGGTGCATTCGCATATCTAAGTAAATAGTTAAATTGTGCAACTTTACCTATATGGAATATGGCTTGTTTGTTTGAGAATGACAATGGCATTAACTAAATGGATGATCTTGATAACTTTGATTTTGGTTAATAAACTATTGTTTATGGCTTTATTATGTATTCTTGAGTCTTGGACTCATTCTTGCTCTATTGTTGTTTTTAGGTGACCAAATGATGACGTTTTACTCGGGAAGGGCTAGCGACTTGGAATCATGCACTTCACCCAATTATTTGATTCATTGGACATGAGAAACTTTTAGAATAACATGAATATTTATATCTAGGACATGATGGTATTGAATAACCATAGATACTTGGTTTATGTTAATCTTGGTTTATTATTTTGCTATGCTCCTAGGTCTAATTTATTTATGATTGTCATAGTGTTATGCTTGTGTTAATGCGACCCGTGGATGGGTTTTAATGTTGTTATGCTTGCTGAAATTTCACAGTGTGTTGATGTATAATAGATGATAAGAGTAGTTTGGTGGCATTCCAGGCTCAGTGTTGGGCTGGGGTGTTACAAGTCCCAAGTACCGTCTTTGTCTGCTGATCCTGGGTGAAACAGGTATGAGAGTCAAAACTAACCCTACAGCCAAGATCGGTGAGCTGACCCACCGAGAGAAGCTACATGGTATGCTGGGGACATGGGAAACAGCTGTGAGAGACCATGTGAGTAGGGTCCCCTTTTCGAGTGATGAGTATTTGACGCTATGTTGAATAGTTTGTGATTGGATTCATTGCGTTTACGCTACTGCTGGTATGTTTCTGTACTGTACGGAACTTCCGGTTTTGGAATGCGGAAGTTCCGATAATCGGAACTTCCGCCCTGGTAAAACGAAACTTCCGATTATCCTGACGATTGTGTTCTGTTCTGATAATCGGAACTTCCGCCCCTGGGAACGCGGAACTTCCGATAATACTGACAAGTGTGTTCGGCTTTGACGATAATCGGAACTTCCAACCTGGGAGTGCGGACGTTCTGATAATCGGAACTTCCGATTGTGGGCAGAACTGTGCAGAGAGGATAGTTTTGATTTTGAGCTGTGAATCAATTTGAGTTAAGAGCAAATGATGATTCTATTATCTTGAGCAATGCTATGTGATGTGTTTCTTGTCTGTGCTGGTTGCAGGCATCGAGGTGGAGTCGTGGCGAGACACGTGGAGACCGGACTAGACGCAGGCGGCGTTGAGGTCAGAACGGTAAAGATGTGTCGAAGACGGCGTACACTCGAGGCGGTTACGAGTCGTGAACAACAAGGAATGAGGGAGCTTCCAGAAGGTGTGCGAGGACGAAAGGGTAATTTCGCAAAGCGGCACAAGTGGAAGCGGGCTCCGTTAGGGTTTAGCCGGCATAACGGGTTGGAGACCCGTTAGCCAAGGGCTATAAATAAAGGTGAACCCCTGGTTGTTTGGTTGGACTTTTTGTGAGAGAAAATTAGGGTTAGCTTTAGCTAAAGAGCCTTTGGAGAGGTTGTTTTGCTTTATAGCTTTAGTTGTTGAGATTGAGAGGATGAACTGAACTTCTTGTAATCATTCCTCCTTCTTTACCTCTGTAATCCTTTATTTCGAGCAATGAAATCTTTGTTTGGTTCTTTGAATATGCATCTTTTATTCTCTCTGTTCTTGGCTTGAATATCTAGGGTTTTGGTGAAACTTTTGATTGTTCTTATGAGATGGCATGAAACTTGATATCTAGAGTCTTACTAATATTGCTAACTTATCCTCAAAGTTTCATGAGCCAAGAATCTAAGTATCTTGCGAATTGAAGTTTTTGGTCTCTCTTGTCAAATATTCAAGAAATCCGTTTTTACTTTGATTAATGGATCTTTGTCTGCGATTCCTTCTCAATGAGGTCAAGATGTTGTTTAGGATGATGTCCTGTAAGACTTGACCCGAGAAGAGCAACAATCTTTGAGTATTTCGGATTTTTAGAAATTTCGATGACGTCTTGTTCTTGATCGGAAAATCGGAATTTCCACTATCTACAAAGCGGAACTACCGCTAGCGGAACTTCCGCACTGAAAGCCGGAACTACCGCAGTGCGGAACTACCGCTAGGTAGAATCGGAACTTCCGATATCCGACAGAACATCCCAGTTTTGTTTAAACCTTTTGGATTTGATTCACTTCACGTCTTTTGTTTATCAGAAGTTCTTAGATTGCTGTGTGGACACTTGAGAGGGGAGGATCTTAATTTTTAAGGCACCATTCACCCCCCCTCTGTTGCCATTTCGGTCCTTCAAACTGGAATAGAAAAGTTAGTGGACAAAAGAGTGCCCTGACAGATGACAGACAGAGGAGTACCATCAGTTGCCTGAACAGAGATAGGAAAAGCAGGAGGTCCTACAGAAGTGAGATGTGGAGTCCGGTGTCATGTTGAAAGAGGCACCAGAATCCAAAACCCAAGAAGTACCTAGAGGAGACGTCTGAGCTAGACTGGCAAAACTTGCTGAGATGTGAGAGAGCTGCTGAAGTAGAGCCTACCAGAACTGTTAAACATAGTCACCTCGCTGAAAAGGTCCTGACATGCTGGTCTGTCCTCCCGTCGAGGAAGGACCTCCTTGCCCCCCTTGGATCGTCCAGCCCCATGCGTCTTGTTCTGCTTTTTTCGCACCACACAACGCTGATAGTCGTACCCGAAGTTCTTGCAATAATTACACTGAACCCCAGTTGGTGCAAAAGCAGGAGCAGAAACAGACACCTGAGGAGGGAATGTAGTCGAAGAAGAAACCGTCGGTGTAGTCGAAGAAGAAGGGGTAGCAAACACATCAGGAAAAAACTGTGCTGCTAACCTGCGGTGAAGCTCCTTAGCACGAAGCGTCGAAAGAGCCTCGGTGACTGTCGGTCGTGGTGAGTGGCTCAGCAGTTGAGCTCTAATAGGCTCAAACTCCGGGTGAAGACGGCAGACGAAGTCATAAAGGTGAAGGCGATCACGATCCACCTTCTGCACTTTATGACACTTCTGGTAGAGCGGAGAAGCCAACTCGTCCAGCTGGCACCAAAGACTGGGCAGGGTTCGAAAGAAGTCGTCAGTGGAGGAGTCCTCCTAGTGAAGCTTCTCCAACTCAAGCTGAAGCGAAAAGAACTGAGCATCGCTGCTCTACTGGTATCGCTCGTGCAAGTACTCCCAGATCTAACGAGTGGCACACTGACCAACAATGTCTGATTGAATGGAGTCGTCGACACTAACCACCAAGATGGCTCGAACACGAGTCTCATCAGCACACCAGCGCTCAAAAGCTTATTGTGTATTGTGTGTATATTCAAGAGGGCTTAATGAGCAATATATAGGGAGTACAAGGGGTAACATATACAGATAAGGAATACAAAAGAGTCCTATTCTAATAGCTAAAAGCCAATATTAAGTTGTGAAAATGGATAATTTAATTAGGAGTTTATGTACTCTAATTGTGCCGGCTAAACGTTCCAATTTCAAGAAAGAGTGGAAGAGAGATGAAACTGTGTCTAGCTGATTCTCCTATCGCCACCTTGCGAGCGGGCATGGTCGCCGGTGGAAGCATCGTAAGCTGCAACCGCGCCTCCCGTGCGGAGTCACGACAACACCTCCCTATCGACGAGCCCAAGGCCTTGTTCGTCCCCGTTGTTGTATGCTCACTGAGCTCCCGACAATTGTGGCGGCCGTCCCATCACCATCCCGACCCTCCCCACCCCAAATTCGGTATTCCCAATCCCCATCCCACATCCATCCTCCTATCTTTGTTTCCCGAAAGAGCTACGTTCAATTTAATATGGACTGTTCATCCATTTTGATCCAATAATTTAGATAAGTTGTAATTTAGTTATGCACCTGGTATAATAAATAGTAGAATCTCGATGAGGTGGAATTGTAATTACCCATGTGGGGGTTATATGTCACAAGAGCAATATTTTCAACCCTAGTTCGAAAAGTTCATAATACACTCATATCACTGGCCCTCCAGAGTCTATGACACCGAAGATTGCCACTGTTATTATGAATAGTGGTACTGTTCGCTTCACATTGCTCAAGAACCTTCATAGTATTCAGCAGCAGCCGAATCAGTTAGTGGATGAGTATCACAGTGCTTTCACTCATATCACTGGCCCTCTAGAGTCTATGACACCGAAGGCTGCCACTGCTTGCCAATCTTGTGTTGCCAAAGATAAGTATGCTCAGCAGACGCTCATGTATTAGTTTGTGATGTGACTTTGATAAGAGTTTGGGCCTATTCGTACTCAGTTACTCAACTATCCCACTCCACCGACTTTAACTGAGGTGCTCTCTAGTTTGATTGCAGAGGAGACTCGTCTTCATTCGCTTATGCCTACCTTAGGATCCTCACCACATGTTGTTCTGGGTCTCTCACAGCGGTCTGGATCTATCAGAACGACACCCACAAGAGTGGTGGTATATTCTTATTGCAAGAGGACTGGTCATCTTGTTGATAAGTTTTTCAAGTTACATCCAGATCAGTTTGTTGATTATCGTGCGAGACATCCATCTAATCGTTGTCGTGGAGCAGATATTAGGCCTCCGAGAGCACTTCTTTGGGCGATCCATCGTTGCCGCACTCCACACCTACAATGACTTCTGGATTAGTGTCTGCTATGACCTCAGTTACACCTTCTGCTCCTAGTGCTGCTCATCCTTGGGTTCTAGACTCGGGTGCCTCTTTTCATGTCACATCTAATAGCTCTCAGCTTGTTTCTTATAGGTCCATGAATGATACTACATATGTTTACACTGCTGATGGTACACCTTGCTCTATTCCCCATCAATGCACTCCCTCTACATCTCACTTCTCTGTTCCTGATGTGTCTTTTGTTCCTCAGTTATTTATGAACCTTCTTTCTGTTGGTCAACTCATGATATGAACTGTTTCATTGAATTTAATTATTATTCTTATTTTATTTAGGATTGTCAAAGCAGAAGAGTGATTGGTTCTGGTCATCGCCGTAGAGGCTTTCCTAGTCTCTATGTCTTAGACACCTTACATCTTCCTTCCACCAGTACGTCGAAGGCCTCAGTGTCTTCTGCTATGTTATCATCTCAGTCCTTTGTTGGTTCTTCCTTTAGCAATTGGCTTCATATACTTGGCCATCTTTGCGGAGCTTGCCTCGCCACTCTAGTTCACCAGAGTTCCTTGGGTCATGTCACTGTTGAGTCTAGATCTCATTGTACTGGTTGTAAGCTGGGGAAACAACTACAACTTCCATATTCCAGTAGTACCTCCTAGTCTTCTGGTTCTTTTGATTTGGTACATTCAGATGTATGGGGTCCATCTCCTTTTGCTTTGAAGGGTGCTCATAGTTATTATGTCATATTTGTTGATGATCACTCTCGATATACTTGGATCTATTTTATGAAATATCACTCTCTGTTGATTTCCATTTATCAATCTTTTGCTAAGATGGTTCATACATAGTTTTCTTCTTCCATTCGTGTTTTCCGCTTCGACTCTGCGAGAGTATCTTTCAATGACCTTTTGTCATTTCCTTTCTTTTGATGGTACTCTTCCTCAGCTGTGATACCCTGGTGCTTACACTCAGAATGATGTTGTTGAGCCCAAGCACCGTCACATCATTGAGACTGCTCGTACTCTTCTCATCTCCTCCTTTGTTCCATCTCATTTATGAGGGGAAGCAGTCTCTACGACAGTCTATCTCATCAACCGTTAGCCATCTTCCAAGCTTCAGGGCAAGTGTCTTGGTGAGGTCCTGTATAGAGCACCTTCTCGCTATGCTCATCTTCGTGTCTTTAGTTGTGTCTGCTATGTCCTTCTAGCACCTCGTGAGCTCACAAAGCTGAGTGCTCAGTCGGTTGAGTGTGTCTTCCGTGTTATAGTCCTAAGCATAAGGGCTATCGTTGCTATGATCAATCAGAACGTCGTATTCATATCTCTCGTGATGTGACCTTTGATGAGGATCGACCTTTCTTTTATCATCCTTCTGCACATCACACTCCTTCCACAGATTCTACTTCCTTTTTGTGTTTACCTCCTATTCTTTCACCAGACATGTCTTCTCCAGATACACCTTCTCCATTAGTTTCACCTTCTAGTGTGTCTCCTCCACCAGCTCCACCAGTTTCTGACACTTCCAATTTTCCCTTTCACTAGTCACAGACAGAGAGTTCCTTCTGATCATCGGTCCTCCTCTCCTCCACTTGACCCTCCAGCCAGTATCGCCAACTCTGACGATCGTATTACTACATCACGGTATGCCCTACATGATAGTTCTTCTATTCAGACACCAGATAGATAGGGGTTTTCTCGTGCAGGTGCAGTAGCTAAGTAGCAGTTGACTATGACAGGAAAGCTCACAGCATTGGAGAGTACATGCACTTGGGATCTTGTTCTGCTACCATCTAGAGTTGTTCCTATCACTTGCAAGTGGGTGTACAAAGTAAAGAACAAGTTAGATGGGTTAGTAGAGCGATACAAGGCTCATCTTGTTACAAGATGTTTTCAACAGGCTTATGGTCGAGATTATTATAATACTTTTTCTCTAGTTGCTCCTATGACCACAACCCGTACTCTTATTGTTGTGGTAGCGGTATGCACATGGACTATATCTCAGATGGGTGTCAAGAATACTTTTATTCATAGTGATCTACATGTGGATGTCTATGTGCGGCCACCCCCAGGTGTTGAGGCTCCTATAGGTTATGTTTTGTCACCTTAAGCATGCTCTATATGGTCTCAAGCAGGATTCTCGTGCTTGGTTTGAGAATTTTAGTTCCATAATTCGAGCTGTTGGTTTCACTCCAAGTGAGCATGACCCTGCCTTGTTTATTCGCACTTCTTAGAGTGGTCGTACTTTGCTTCTACTATATGTAGATGATATGCTGATCACAGGAGATGACATTGATTATGTGGCTTTTGTGAAGAGGAAATTGAGTGAACAATTTATGATGTCTGATTTGGGATCATTGAGCTATTTTCTGGAGATTGAGGTTCATTCTTATAGTGATGGTTACTACCTCTCTCAGTATCGCTATGTTCAGTATTTGCTTGCTTATTCTAGTATGACTGATACACGCAATGCTGCCACACCCATGGAGCTCCGCCTACAACTTCGACCTACAGATGGTGTACCACTAACAGATCCTTCTCGCTATCGTCAGCTCGTTGGGAGTATTGTTTATCTCCCTATCACTAGGTCAGACATTGCTTATGTTGTACATGTGCTCAAACAGTTTGTCGAGGTGCTCCCTCATCCACTATGGTCATGTTCTTTGTGTGCTGAGATACTTGAGGGGACTACGTCCAGACGTCTATTTTATACCAGTTTGAGTCAGCTTCGCCGATCTATCACTGGCTATTGTATCTCTCTTGGTACTTCGCTCATTGCCTGGAAGTTCAAGAAGTAGACTGCGGTATCAAGCTCTAGTGCAGAGGGTGAGCTTCGAGCTCTTGCTGCTACCACTTCAAGATCATTTGGCTTCGATAGCTCTTGATTGATCTAGGTGTCCAATGTGATAATCTTATACCTCTTTTGTGATAATACAAGTGTCATTTAGATTGCCAGTGATCCAGTGAAGCAAGAGCTGACAAAGCACGTTGGTGTTGATGCATCCTTCACACGATCTCATTATCAGTAGTCGATCATTGCCCTCAAGTATATTCCCTCAGAGATTCAAGTTGCAGATTTCTTCACTAAAGCTCAGACTCGAGAACATCATCGGCTTCATCTACTCAAACTCAGTGCATCAGATCCTCCTGGTCTAGTCCACCTTGAGTTTGAAGGGGGCGTTAAGAGTGTTTTATATTCTCTCCCTTTCTTAGTCTACGTGGCCCATATAGCCCATGAGACCCATGCAATCTTCTCTAACTCTCCCTTTAATGAATAAGATGAACATTGTGAATAGTAAAACCATGTATCAATTTTCTAACATTTACTACCATGTTTGACAAGATCGTGATGAATTTGATATTCATGGTAGAAGAATGTGGATTTAAAGCATATTACATTTGTTTGTGAGATGGTTAATTTTTTTCTAAATAATTTTAAGCTCTGTTGGTTCTTTGAAGAATACAGGCTCTATTACGCTTCCAAAGAAATGGTTCTAAACTCTACATGCTTGCGTGCAAAGGAGCAAAGTTATATATAAACTAGACCAACCAAAGCCACAACCACATTAGGAGAAAATATTGGAAGAGATGAAATCGTTGCTAAGTTGGTTGCTGTCCGGATCATGCAGATAACTACAGGGAAGCTGGATCGAAAATTCACCTGATTGGATATATCTTGGAATGGAGACACAACATGTCAAAATCAAGCAAGTATTAAACCAAAGAATCTAGTTCATACAACGAATTAACAAATGAATTCTGGATCACGGTCCATCTAGCTAGACTAATTCAGAGATTAGATGAAAATAAACTGGCAAATCATGCAAAAAAAAGCTTTTAAATAAGCTAGGGCATACTGTAGATTCTCACCTTAACGGCTGCGGGGCTCAAGACCAGCTCTAACCAGCTCTGCACTTGCTCCCAATGGAAGAGAAAATGAAGGATGAGAAGGTATCCCAATGGAGAAGGGACGGCAGGATTGCAACGACTTGTAAGTTCAAAGTCTTTCTTGCAGCTGCAGTCTGCAGGAACTTTCCGCTGGGCGCAAAAAATATCTCCTCCAACTTTCGCTGACAAGCGTGTCCCTCAAGATTGAAACACTTCCTGTCAGTTTCGACTCTCAAAATATCTCCAACTTTTGCTGACAAGCGTGTCCCTCTAGATTGAAACACTTCCAAAAGGAAATATCTTTGCAGATATTGTTTTGACTCTCACAGAGAACGAGAGCAGATACATAGACATGTCTGGGTATATGATACGTCAGCTGAACTGACAATGGTAACACATATTAATGAAAAACTAAGCCAACAGATGATGACAATCTCAATATGCAAAAATGTTAATTGAAATAGTTAATGTATTTGTTCTTTCTTCTCTTCCCTAAAAGGAAGGGCGATTTAAATCCCGATAGCGAAGAGCTGGTTATCTCAATAGTATGGCAATTTACCAACTCAACCTGAGAATCAACAAACTTCAACTTGACAAGCAGCAAAAAAAAAAAAAAAAAAAAGCCCAACTCAAAGTGAGATTTTAAAAGTTTACAGTTTAGACCCTCACAGACATACTACTCTTCAAAGTATGGACTGTTCTGACTTCTGAATTTCAAACTTGCTGATGCTCCCATGTTAATTAAGCTGTTTAACTTTGAACGGAAGGGGAAAAGCTTAACAGTAAATTAACCAACTATTACAGTGAACAAGATTCCAATGGAAAAAAATGCAAGGGTCAGCTATCAAAAAATGGGACGAGAGACATGCTCTAAGCCGCTAACAATCAAATGATGACAGTAATTTTCAAAATTTAAATTTTGATTTCAAAAGCTTCCCAAAAATTTAAACCTGAAGCTTCAATTTTCAAAACTCAGATTTTGCCTGGTTTCAATTATCAAAATTTGGAAAAAATTTCAAAACCCAGGCATGTCGCTGGTAGCCTAGAGGAGGTGGCCAGCGGCGGCATGCAGGTGGCTCGCGGTAGGCCGTTCATGCGAGTCGGGAAGGAGGAGAGCGTCACGCTCCAGTACCCGTTGTTGACTAGTAGCAACTATGCTGCATGGTCAATGAAGATGCAAGTGTACATGGAGGCGCAAGGAGTATGGGATGTCGTTGAAGACGACGACGTCTGTAATGCTCCAGATTCGAATCGGGTTTTGCGTGTTGTGTCGGGGAAGAAAAGGAAGTATTAAAACCGAAATACCTTTTAAAGAGGGGTTCTTGGCTAATTTGAGACAACTTGAGCCACGGGCGCGGCCCAAGAGGCCCATGAGGGTGGCCGGCCAAACAAAGGGGCGCCCAAGCCCTAGCCGCCCCCCCACTTCCCCTCTCCCTCCCCCTTGTAGCCGCCACCTCCCCTGCCCTCTCCCTGCGCCTTGCTGCCCCCTTGCTGCCGGCCTTCCCCTGTGGTGGTAGCTCCGGCGATCCCCGACGCGGTGCCTCAAGACTCCCTCCGCAATCTCCTTCTCCCCGGCGTGTCCGGTCGTTCGTAAATCCTCGGTGGCTGTTCTTTGGAGAAAGAAGGGAGGAGAAGAGAGGGGGATCTTCGGGCAGCGAATCATCGTCGTCCTACGGGTCTTCAAGGGTAACGAACACTCCAACCCGCTGTTTGATCGGTTTTAGTTGCGGTTTTGGTCATTAGGGTTGAGACAGACTGCTGTTCCAGATTTTCCAGAACAGATCTGTTTGTTGTGCGACCTTTTGCGCTACTGTAGAAGCAGAATCTCAGGTTGACGTCTTCTAGAGTTTTATTCCTGGGAACGTTAGCTTTCTTTTGGCATCGAGATCAGGAAAATCCGATCTGTATTTTGGGAGTTATGAATTTTTGATTGCGATCTGTTCTGTCTGCCTGAAAACTGGGGCCAGTAGGTTTGTCCCTCAGTTTTGTTCAAATTAGGGGCCGAATCAGAACCTTCACCCAACTAAGTTATTGTAGCTCTCGAAATTATATTTCCAAGTTGATAAGGATCATTCTCATTGGATCAGTAGGATAAAAGTTACGCCATTTTCTTTATTACTGATCTGTATTCTGGACAGACGTAGATGGGTTGTGTTTAGCTGATAATTAGCCCTCGGTTTTGGCTGAATCAGGGGATTCCGCCAACTAATGTTTTGTAGCCTGATCTGTTAAGATTCAGTGAGCACTGGTTTCAGGTCTTTTAGAGTTACAGATAATTAATGGTGAATTTTCTCGTACAACTGCCCGTAGATCGATAATCTGGACTTTTGGCGTAGAGGTCAAAACGAACATTTGGGCGTGTGGGTTGATTAGAGGGTATCGTAGAACTCGTGTAACTATGTTATACCCTATTATCCTTATTCCGTGACAATGATTGTATAGGCGGTGAGGCGGTGAGTGGAAGGACACCTTCGTTGCTTCCCGATGCGTCCACGGCCACGGAAGGCAAGTGCAATGTTTAACTTGTGTGAATTCGATGAATGCATGATAATTTGGTAACTTATGAATATTCCTGATTTGAGCATGATGTGGTAGATTTCAATACCTTCTTACGTGATAAATTGAGATGAAGTTCAAGTTATGCATTTCATTCCATGCAAACATATTTCCTTTACCGTCCACGGAGTGAAACTTGATTAAGTCCCATTAATTCCAATATGGGCATGTAAGACCTACCATTCCAATGTAGGCGATTTGGACATTCCGTATGAAGCGTTCTTCATACGGACTTGGGTCCCCGCTCTTGGTTAAGGCGGGCTTAAGTGAACACCGACGGGTGTGTCACTAGTTATCCCAGGTATAAGCGTGTGGAAAAGTTCATTCTCCTTCAATGCATTCATTCATACCATGCTTTACGCAAATTCATGGAAGTAAATGTTGTTACTTGGTATATTGTTACGATTCAAGATTCTTTGTGAATTATATGTTGTGCTTCTTGAGTTTCGACTCACTCTTGCTTTTATTTGTTTTAGGTGAATTCGGTGGCTGTTGCTAGCGGGAGGTGTAGTCGGCCAGACGTTCCACACACTTGAATAAATCATTCATTCATTATGACACAGTTTTAGTTTATTTGGTTTAATTGATTAAGTATTGAATTGTAATAAAAGTCACTTTGGATGTTCCTCCATTCCTCTATGGTCATTCCTTGTTTTAATACATTGAGGATCTGTTAGTTAATTCTAGATTGTTATCTTGATTATTCGATATTGTCTCTTATTGTGATATTATTTTTATTAATTGAGTAGTATGTCGTCCCATTAGTCGAGAGGCGCCAAGTTAAGAAGTTACTTGCGGCCATCTACCATGGTGTGAGCGAGGAGACCCTTCTTGCTCTCAACGGCAAGAGGACGACGAAGGAGGCATGGGCGACTCTCAAGTCCATGTACGTTGGAGTTGAGCGCGTGACGAGGGCTTAGCTTCAAACCGCTAAGAAAGAATTTGACAACCTTCATATGCGCGAAGGTGAGTCAATCGATACATTTACCATGAGGGTCACCCTCGCTCTCAGCAAGATGCGAACGTTGGGAGAGAGGGTTGAAGACTCTTGTGTGGTGGATAAGGTGCTTCGGGTCTTGACACCGAAATTTCTGCTGATTGTTTGCACTCTCGAGAACCTCGAGAACTTGGATGTGATGTCGGTCGAAGAAATGTTCGGGCGGCTAAAGGCGTTCGAGGAGCGCCACATGATTAGTGAGGAGGAAGGTGAGCATCTGCTGCTCACCCGTGCCCAATGGGAGTCTAGGGCCAAGAACAAGGAAGGCGGCTCTGGCTCCAGCAAGAATCGCAGATTCGACAATGCTAAAGTAAGATGCTACAACTGCAACGACTATGGGCATTTTGCTTCCGAATGTCATAAGAAGGAGGAACATGTGCATCTCATGGAGGCGGATGCCGACGATGAACCGACACTGCTGTGAAGCCATCTTGATCTGGGAGAGACTGTTAGGAATAATCAAGTTGTGTTGTTAGTGTGTGCGTTGTATGTGTGCATTAGTGTTTGTGCACGTATGAGGTGTGTTACATACGTGCATATATTTGTGTCATGGTCATGCATGTAGGTGAGTCAGTGCATGATGCATGTGTGTGCGCATGAGTTCTTGTAGGGGTGTCTAAGTTCTCATGTGTGTAAGCTCTAGTGAGAGTCTCTGTCGTCGTCTAGTTGTGTTACCGACGAAAAACAATCAGAGCTGAGGTAGAAGAAAAAAAAAACATCGGCAAGTTGTGTCATCGGCGACATAGTCAGAAGAAGGCAAAACTCCTTGGAGATGCGTCAGAAGATCGGACTTCGACTTGTGAAGTAAGTGATGTCAAGATTAGGGGAGAAATTGTTAGCAATAATCTTGACTTAATTGGTTTTTTGCATGTGCATTAGTATTTTGCATTAGTATCCAGTTTCTAGTCTTCAATTTCTGTTTCGGTTTCAGTCCACATGCATACGTTACATGCAACATTTAGTTCCGTGAGTTATTTCCGAATCGTGGATCCAGAGAATTGGCCACTAATTACTTGTAATTGATTCGTGTAATCAGCTGGGGAATAAATAGAAGAAAACAGAAAAGCTTAGAGCGAGTTGGGCGCTGCACAAACGTGTTTTGTTTCTTCTGTTCTCTGAAACTTGACTGTAGTCAACACAAAACAAACTTCAGAACTCAGAAGTCCTTTTTAGAGGTTTTGAAGTTGATGCTTCTTGTCACCCCCACGACCACGCGCAAAGGTGCTTGATGTTGTGCCCCACCCGATGAAGCCCGTGTTTGCTCGACGCCACCGCGCCATGGAGGAGCTCATTCGGATGGAAGGGGATCGATCAGTTGAAGAACCAAGCGGCGCAGTGAATCGTGACTTGATTTGTTACCCCATCGTAATTCTTTTATATTTCCACGAACTCCAATCCGGTTCCAAAACCTTGTATCCGATGGTAGGTTCTTGAAACAAACCAAGGTGGAAGCGGTATGTCATCCATCGACCTTCATCCATCTCCTCCGCACTAGTCATTAGCTCCATCCGAGGTTCACGGGCTATCCATCTCGGCGGTTTGAGATCAATACAACACAGAGCTCCATCGACCTCGGCTATTCACAAAGGAGTAAAAGAGGCCATCAATGAAAGACCTCTTCTTTGTTCAAGGCGCCATTGGATGGATCCTCGGTGGTAGAGCTACGGCGAGGACACCGCCACCGACGAATTAACTTTGTTTTCCATCGTTTTCTCCGTTAAATCGACTTCAAAGGCCTAAGGTCTTTTACGCAATTTCTTAGTTTATGAAGGAGCTCGATGTAATTTCTTGATTTCTCGTGGTTTTATTTGTAAAGAGGTGGACTTTTTGGTGATTGTTTTGGGGTTTGATGATATGGCGGCGACACGATATATATCATTGCGGGAGTTGATTTTACCTTGAAGAAGCTTAAGAAGACATAGGTGTCTCGATCACCTTAGTACATAAACACCATTCAGGTGCTTTACGTCATAGTTTCATGCTTTGATGGGAACTTATCATTTTCGTGACGACAATGTTGACATGGATATCTTATTATTGTAGAACTTGTAGTGAATTACTCAACAGATAAATGTGATAAGTCGCAGCATTTATTTCCACACAGTGACGTTTGGTTGGTTAAGCTACAAAATTAGCAATTTTTGTATGCTTCTTATATGCCTAAGCAAAGTTGTTGATGCTACGATTCCGGATTGCAGAATGTGCTTTGTTGTTGAATTTTTACTTAGGGGCGAATCGTTGGTTGATGTGAAAATTCCAGTTGGGTCTTACACAATATTTTGAAGTGAACGCACATGCAGCTTAATACCTGCATGCTAAAAGAATTATTCATGCCTCTTTTGTTTGAGGTAACAGATTTGGGAACAGGACCTCAATCTTGCAAACAACTTGAAGGCATATGCCATGTAATGGTGTTGCAAAGTTGAATTATGAGCGTAAGTCATTTTTATTGCCCATTCCATGAAAGGATCGAAGTTTATGGAATTTTTTAAAACCTTAAAGGCAATCCCTTTGGATGGTTAACTGCTAAGTATACCGACATATGTGGAGTATTCATTTAGTTGATCATGATGTTTTCTAGGAAGTAGACACCATTGTAGGTTTGTGGATAACATTTAGCACCTTCTTTTGTGATCGGGGTTGGTTGGAGTGCGGTGCGAGGCGAGGGTAGAGCATTCGCCCTCATCTAACTGTCGACAGTGCTCTTCCCTATTGAGGTAGCGAAGCTCTAAGGTTTAGTTGAACTCTTGATTTCTCATTGCTTGATTGATAATGGATACATACTATCTCTTTTAAAGGGACAACCCGATTTGACGCCTAAGAAACAATCTATAAGAAAACCTATCAATCCAATCCAATCTTTTTAATTATTAAAAATAATCTACCTAATAGATAAGATCATATCCCTAACAATAACTTGATAGATAAAGAATCCCAAAATAACCTACCTAACCAAATATTTTTTTTATTCTAGGAAACTCATCAACCATGCATGAAAAATAACGGCGCTACAACATCGACGGGTACTGTTCACGCATCGCTCAGTACACGTTCCTGCTCACATGTCGTTGCAGTACCAGTGTTACTGTTCGCACTCCTGTTAGAGTGCCTTGCGTCTTGCTCCATAACATTACATCCCTCGCGGTGAGACAGCTCGTCCTCGAGCTGCTGTGGTGGCCACGGTTGAAGTCCTTGGTTTCCCCATGTTGATAAGAGTATCCGGTACCAGTATCGGTTCGCTTGAGAGCATATCGGTGACACTCCGACGTATAGTGCCCAAGGAAGAAGCATCTTAGCATGTCGTGACGTTGAGGAAGACGTCGGTGGCATAGGCAGCCTACATAGGACATCAGTTACGCCCTTACTACAATGGAGTGTGACGATGGCGGGAAGGACGCGAAGGCATCACTGGCTCCTCAGTTGCTACACTCTGCATTGCCTATGGCATAGCATCACTCGGTCATGTGGAAATGATCGCCGCTGGACAGCGGCATACCTTTCGGCGATGATGCCGACGGGTGCAACCAAGGGCAGCTATGCCTACTAGGTGGCATTGGTGATGCTGTTAAGGAAGGTAATGGTAGCGCAACCATTGCAATGACACGCGACGTTTCCTCCTGCTCCTTCAATTTGACCATTAATGCCCTAATTTCTTGGAGGATGACCATCATCTTTCGTTGCTAGCCTTCAACATGGTGAAGTGAGATAGTTCGGTACCAGAAGCCATGTTGGGTGGTTTTGATACGCAATATTGTGGCGCGAGTTGGTTGATGCGGATCCGATGACCAAGGGTAGGGCACTCGCCCCCATCAACCGTCGGTATGGCTCTTCCCTGTCAAGGTAGCGAGGCTCTGAGGCTCAGTTGAACTCTTAATTTCCCATTGTTTGATTGATAATGGATACATGCTATCCCTTTTATAGGAACAACCCGACTTGACGCCTAAGAAATAATCTATAAGGAAACCTATCAATCCAATCCAATCTTTGCAACTATTAAAAATAGTCTTTCTAATAGCTAAGATCATATCCCTAACAATAACTTGATAGATATAGAATCCAAAAAATAAAGCCACCTAACCAAATATATTTTTTATCCTAGAAAACTCAAATAAAGATGCTATAGTACCAACAGGTACAGTTCAGGTGTTGCTACAGTGCAGCACTGCAGTACTGTTCGTGCATCCCGTCTTGCTCTATAACACCACACCACCCTCTAGCTTATAACACAAATAGTTGTTAGATGCTTCAGATCTCAAGTAACAATGTGAGCAGCACATATGCACGTGCTAAAGCATTCAAGGTGGCCTAGCCGCTAAGCCGTATATCGAGGTCATTCACCCATACAAGCGCTTAAAGGTGGGGTGACCACTTGCTAACTACTAATCACTTTTTATAAAATTGACTGTGAGATTAGACAGGTGGAGTCATCAGTCATTACCCTAAGCATTATTTTCTACCAAAGTATGTTTCCTTGTTTAGTCTGTCTTGTTAAGATATGGAAAAAATAAGTTTGATGAAGGAAATTATCTTCTCTTATTTGTTTTTTACACGTGATGGAGAAAGTTGATTTTGCATTTTGCTCCAGGTATCATATTGGTCTTTGGAAGTGTAATGTACTCGGATAAACACCATGGAAAGGAGACCGATGGTGGCTGCTTGAAAGAAGAACGATATTGGGGTAGGAGAGGGCATCTATTGGGGTAGGACGAAATTAGACTAGTGAGAGGAACTTGAGACTTGAGATTAATTCATCTTCTTGTCTGTCAATAATGATTACAATAGATCTCGTTATATAGAGTGATCTCCTAACAATTATGGATAAGATCAAATTTAAATAATATCTTTCCTAAGTAATGGATAAGATGTCAAACAACTACTCCTTATCTTTGGAAACTAATCAAACTTTTAAGAAAATAGGTAACTTGGTAGAGAAGAAGCCATCCTCCGCGTGGGCCTTCTGCACATGATAGGAAGCCCAAAAAAGAACCTAGGTGCAATGGAGTTAGTTTGTTCTTGAAGTATCCCACTTTGAGAAACGTTTGCTGTTATTGGACTTGAGCATTTGTGAGACATTGAACAGTTGCAGTGTAACTAGTTTCTATGCTGGAATCTGGATGGTGAATGGTCTCTGGCCATGCTTTCTAGCAACCCTTCAATGAAATCTGAAAGCTTACCTTGTTGCATGATTTTAGTCCTTCGTTTTTCACTTGTGTAAAGCAGCAAAACCTACCAATAGCAGGCCTTCTTGATTGTTCTGTTAAACTTTTATTGTTTGCGTTTTGATATTTCCCTTGTTCTTTGTAGGTTCTAGATTGTAGCATTTATCCTGAAAATTCTCCAGAAATTTGCTATGTAGGCCATATGACTTTGCTTTGCCACATTCACCGCTATTCATATGTTAATGTATGGATGTAAACAAAATTTACACAAGCATTTCGTCGCACCCACAGGCCACAGTTAGACTAAGCAGCCGCTGCAGAAATCGAAGAAACAGTATATTTGTAAATGACTCTATGTTATTTTGATGATATGGCCGGCGACAGATATTATCATTGCAGGAGTTGATTTCACCTTGAAAAAGTTTAAGAAGACACAGGTGCCTAATCTTGCTTAGGTACGCAAACGCCATTCTGGGTGCTTTCTGTCATAGTTTCATGCTTTGATGGGAGCTTATCATTTTCGTGACCTGACAATGTCGATATGGATCTCTTATTATTGTAGAACTTGTAGTGAATTACTCAACGGATAAATGTGATTAGTCGCAGCATTTATTTCCACACATTGACGTTTGGTTGGTTATGCTACAAAATTAGCAATTTTTTGTATGCTTCTTATATGCCTAAGCAAAGTTGTTGAAGCTACGGTGTCTGGATTGCAAGAATGCACTTTGTTGTTGAATTTTTACTTAGGGGTGAATCTTTGGTTGATGTGAAAAATCCAATTGGGTCTTACACAATATTTTGAAGTGAACGCACATGCAGCTTAATACCTGCATGCTAAAAGAATTATTCACGCCTCTTTTGTTTGAGGTAACGGGATTTGGGAACCTGACCTCAATCTTGCAAACAACTTGAAGGCATATGCCATGTAACGGTGTTGCAAAGTTGAATTATGAACTGTAAGTCACTTTCATTGCCCATTCCCTGAAAGGATCGCAGTTTATGGAATTTTTAAAAACCTTAAAGGTAATCCCTTTGGATGGTTAACTGCTAAGTATACCGACATATGTGGAGTATTCATTTTTATACCGATAAAGTTTGTTCCTGCCAAATTTAGAAGTATTTGATTTGATTTGAAAAAGTTTGATTTTTCTCACTTTGGTCAAATACTTAAAATTGAGACTTTTGCATGTTTTGAGTGCTTTGTGATTTTATGCCTCCAAATGGATTCATAATTTGAGGAAGATATAATGATGACTTTTTATCATCTATAGTTGATCTTCTATTCCAATTTTTCTTAGATTTATTGGAACAATTTTAACCTATTTTTCAGCTATCTTCCGAAGCTCAAATGAATTGTCAAAATATGAAAACCTGGAATTTTTAGCGTTATGAAACTTTGTGATTTTCATATCTTCAAAATGGTTGACATTTGGTTAAGCATCCCAAAATGAAGATTGTGTGTATTTATAAGGACTAGCTCTGTGATTTATTTCAGATTTTTTCGAGCTAGTGTATTGATGCGTATCAAGATCTTGAAGAAAAGAAAATCATCGTTTGTTGATGATGTCCAAGAAGAGGAGATGGTCATGAGTTGATCATCAAGTCAGGAGAAGACCCATCATATGTTGATGGAGGTCTAGTGAAGAATGCATCATGTGTTGATGCATATCAAGACTCGAGATGAAGGATGTCATCATGTGTAAGTCAAGATCCTGAAGTAAATGAGATCATCATGTATTGATGATTATTAAGTCAATGACCCGGACTTAAAGTGAAGATGTGCGTCATCAAGCTTCAAGAAGATGTTCAAGGCAAAGGTATGACTAGCTAGGGCTAAGGACGTGTTTCTAGTCTTTTACCGGTATTAGTGTTTGGTTGGTAGACCGGATTACTAGTATATGTTGTCGTACTATTAAGAGGGGTCTTGACTAGTAGCTTGAGTTAGTCATGTGTTGATAGCTCGTTGTGCTTGCTCTAGCTCTCATTAGCATGTTGCCAATATTTGCGAATGTATTTTGCAAATAGTCGGGGCTCATGCATAATCCTTGTAGTATGAGACTATAATTTACAAATGTGTTCTACAAATGGTTGAAGTCCATGCACCTTCTCCTTGTGGTATGATGCTATTATTTGCGAATACGTTTTGGAAATAGTTGAGACTCATGCAGGATCTTTGTAGCATGTGACTTTAGTTTGCGAATGTGTTTTGTAAATAGTTTAAGTCAATGTACCATATTCCTTGTGGTGTTTATTCTAAAAGTTGACAAATGTGTTTTGCAACTTATTAAGAATCTTGTCTTTAATCCTTGTTGACATGACTCATCAATTGGCAAATGTGTTTTGCAATTGAGTTTGTTTTGAAAACCATTATTGTCTTTTTCAGGATGATCGATAGTACCGACGTTATGTCGGTGGAACTACCACTATGCGGTATGACTGGAGTTCCTTGAGCGGAACTACCGCAACTCGGATGGGTGATATCCTGCGATAAGTGTTTTCGAGAGATGCACTTTTGAGTATGTTTTGCTCTCTTAGAAGTGCGGTAATCTGCGGCGTGTTGAGAGTGAACTATCGCATTTCGGTAATTCCGGAAGTTGAGCGGCGGTACATTAATTCCGAGTTGGTGTCATGTGTTGGACCTAAGTGGAAGCGGTAGTATCGCCCGGTACTACTGCGACTCGATAATTCGGAAGTTGAGCGACGGTACATTAATTCCGATAGGTGTCATGTGTTGGACCTAAGTGGAGCGGTAGTATCGCCCTTGAATCGGAACGACCGAAATTGAACTACCACATGATCAATGTCGGTAGTACCGCGCCGCTTTTCCAATGGCTAGTTCAAATGTCGATATAGGCATTCTTTGTATGCTTTTGGAGGTGCGGTAGTACCGTAGTTGAGCAGCGGTTCTACCGCTTCGTCTTTGATTTTCATCTACCTTTCTTTCTAACGTCTAGTTTGTGTGTGTGAGCTATAAATACCCACCTTAGCGGTTGTGAGTTGTTCTTTGTCATTGCAAAGGTTGCTAGTGCCCTATTCATTCTCTTGAGCAAAGAGCATGCCCTCTCATCTCTTATGTGCATGTATTGCACTTATTGAGCTTGACAAGCAAACCCTAAGTGCATGTGTTGCCTTAAGTAGTGGATTATGTATCCATTGAGCTTAGACACTTGATTAGTTCAAGTGAGAGTATAGACTTGTTACTCTTGGTGTTTGCCGACACCTAGACGGTGTGGAGGCGTCGTGGACTGGTGATCTTCTCAAGAAGCTTGTGAGAATGCCCGGCGTAGTTGTGAGTGGTTTCGTGCTCGCCATCTTCGAGTGGAGAAAGAGCAACCCCAAGTGGATCGAGGTGCTGGTTCGTGTTAGAACCGGTCCATGTGGTTGAACTTACCTCGGAGGTGTTGGCTTAATTTGTGGAGCCGGTTCAATTCGATTGGACTTACCTCAACGTGGATTAGGGGAGACCGGCAAGTCTCCGAATACCACAATAAAACATCATTGTGTCTTTGTGTTTTGTTCTATTGTGTTTTACCTTATGCAATTTAGATTCATAGTATTAAATTGCTTTCTTGCTTTTGGTTAATTGCTTATATTCAATAGTCTTTATTGTCGGTGCACTTAGTAAAGTCTAGTTGTTTTATGATTTAATTGTGCAAAATCAATTTGTTATTAGTTTTAGCCAAAAGAATTTATAAAACAGTCTATTCAACACCCCCCCCTCTAGTCGGCCTCCTCGATTATTTGAAAACTAGTTGCAAAATGTATACAAATGTTATTTAAAGGTTTACCAAATGTTTTGACTCAAGAAAAACCTATTTTTTTAAAAAAAATAAATTAAATTCTAGATTATAGTACCTTGTTTTGGCATAAACTAGATTTTTGTGTAAAAACTATTCTAAAAGGAATTTAAAAATTGTCCCAAAAGGAAAAATCCTAGAGTTGGCTATTCTAAACCTTTTTGGTATTCAAAATATTTTCAAAAGGTCAACTTAACAAAAGTTATTTAATTTCAAAACTCATCTAAAATACTATTTTGACCTAGCTAATTAAGAAAAAAAGTCTACGGAGCGTAAGCTCATGACATTTGCTAATCACGTGAGCATAGATAGTAGGTCCAGAATAAATGGTAACGTTACATTACATTTCAAGCTGCTGGTGCCCAGCTTATTCGTAGTTCACACAGACTAGGAGTAGTTGTTCAGAATCATGGTAGGATGTTTGCCCGGAATGTGCAAGAATACATGTTCTTCACAAATAACAACACGGGTAACGAATCCATCCACAGGCAGGTTAAAGAAAGAAACTGGGTACAGGCTAGGAAGTGATAGGCTTACTTATGGCGTCGATGTCTATCTCAGGAACGTGGCGGATGAGATGGTAATCCTCTCCGGATCCGACCACACACCGCCTGCTCAACTCGGGGCAGTCTCGAATCACAATCTTCTTGAGACAGGTGAAGTCTTGAATGAAGCCTGGCAGCTTCTCCAACCCTTTGCAATCATCAAACCAAGCATATTGAAGAGAGGATGCAGCAGATTTGAAGCTCTCTGGAAAACCCGCCAACTTCGGAAGCCCAAAAAGACTGAGAGAACGAAGGCTCCCCAGCCCACTCAATGCTTCCCCTGGTTCCATCAAATCCAACTCTTTGCAGTCATTAATCACCAAATCCTGAAGTGCCGAGAGCTGCCTCATGGCAGAGGGGAGAGAAGCCAACTTTGGACAACCGAAGATGCGTAGGTCTCGGAGGGCAGAGAGGCTTCCGAATCCTTCTGTGAGTGATGTTAACTCAGGGCAGTAACCCAATTGTAGAAATGTCAAGGAAGACCAACCACAAAAACCACTTTTTAATAAATACTTTTGCTTTGACGTGAGGTTCAGGAATGTAAGGCTGACAAGCCCATGCACATCTCTTGGTAGCTCCTCTAGTCGGTCGCACCGACCAAGATGTAGTGTTTGTAGATTCACCAACCTGCATAAAGAATTCGGTAGGAATTTGATTTTCCCGTTCCATTGCAGATCTAGGTACCTCAGGTGCTTCAAATTTCCAATTGTACTCGGTAGCTCTTCAAACTCAGCATAAGAAAAAATTAAGACACGTAGAAGCGCAAATGTGGAGAAGAGGTCCTCAAGAAAGGCTTTGCTCACGGTACCACCATTGTATATGCTTGCAAATGTTCGTGCCTTTTTTAGCTGTTTAGGAAATTTGAGCTCCGTTGAGAAGTCCTCGCGGTCCCACACTAGATGCCTAACCCTTTCAGAGACAACAACTTTTTCACAGCTCACAACTGCGTGTTCCTTCTTAGATACTGAATTTGCTAGATCATGGATAAGGTCATGCATTTTACAATATCCAATGGAGCCATCGAAAACAACATCCTGGTCTTGCAAAAGAGATCTGCCAAGAAGTTCATGAAAGTAGTTTGTTCCAGTGTTTAATGCTTCCTTGTTTTCCCTACTTGTATGCAACAACCCCAACGCCATCCAAAACATAACAACAGTTTCTGGGAAAATCACATAATCTTTCGGAAATATGGATAAGCAAGCGAAACATGCTCGCAAATGAGGTGGAAGAGCATCGTAACTCAATTTTAACGCTGGCAAGATACCATCTGTGCTTCGCTCAATATTCCACAATTTGTCTTCCTTGATGCGCCTCCATTCTTCAACATCTCGACTATTAGACAATAGGGAACCCAATGTCTTTGCTGCCAAGGGAACACCGCAACATTTCTCAACAATGGATTCCCCAATTTTTAACAATTGGTGGTATTTTTCACCCTCGCCTCTGAATGCACAACGAGTAAATACTTGCATGCAATCATCGAGTGACAGCTTTCCCACATCATATGGTTCCATGGTCTGCACCAACGATGCAACACTTGTATTGCGTGTGGTGACTATAATCACACTTCCACTTCCACCACTGGATAGAATTCTTCTCAACTCTTCCCAATCAGCAAATTTGTCATTCCACATGTCATCTAGTACTAGAAAATATCTTCTTTCATGTAAATGCCCACGCAGCTTGGTCTGCAGCATCTCCACATTTAGTTGCTTGCTGCTTTCACCAGTAACTGATTGTATTATGTCATCCAAGATCTTCTTAAGATCAAACACATCGGAGACACAAGCCCATAACTTCTTCTCGAACTTCTCGGTAATCCGAGCGTCATTGTAGATTAATTTTGCCAGTGCAGTTTTTCCTATGCCTCCTAAACCAACAATTGGAAGCACAGACAAGTGATTTGAATCTGCAGCTGTCTGTATCCTTTCAAGCATCTCTCTTTTAGCTTCATCTCTTCCAATGATGTCTGGTTCGGTGATGAAGGAGTGTGTTTCCCTGCTGCTGCTCCTGGATGTCTTACTATCAATTGGTTGGTCAGTTAATCCAAATTGTGCTCTGTTGGCTGCTACCTCATCAAGTTTTTCACGAACTTCTTTTATTTTGTGACTCAATTTGAAGGGATAAGCAAGCAGACGGCTCATACAAGTAAAGAAACCTTTATGAACTTCTTGCTCCAGAGATCTGGTGGCCACGTAGTCCAAAACAT
Source organism: Hsuehochloa calcarea (assembly GCA_036346395.1). NCBI lineage: Eukaryota > Viridiplantae > Streptophyta > Magnoliopsida > Poales > Poaceae > Hsuehochloa > Hsuehochloa calcarea. The sequence continues at coordinate 2,999,862 of CM070604.1, read as the reverse complement.
CATCTATGTCATAGACTGCATCCCTCAGATTGTCCAGCCACTCTCGTAGGGCATGGGAAGTAGACTGTTTACCCTCGGCATCTTGAAGAACAGCACAGATGGATCTCAGAGACATTTCCAACTTCCCTAGTTCTTTCTTGACGTTCCAGGCTGACTTCATCTCATTGACAGCCCAATCAGTGCCAAAGGATCCAGCCTTCTCAAGAACTGAGATTGCGAAGCTCGCTATATAAACCTCCGCCATAGTGTCCGTGTGGATACTACAAAATAAATAAGACATTCAAAGAAATGTCCAAGTGGGTGTACATAAATCTGTTTACTGCCATTTTTGGCATGATCATGATGCATTTGATTTTTCATGGCAGAAAAATGTGGATGCACAAGAGTTCCAAGTTGCATTTGTTACGAGGTGGCTAAATTTTTCTCGACAATTTTAAGCTCTATTGGTTTCTTTAATAAATATAGACTCCCCCATATTTCCAAAAGATCTTTATAAGATGTACATGCTTACTTGCGAAAGGGTAAACTTATAATATATACTGGATCAATGTAACATGCTGTTTTTGCAAAATTTTCAAAAAAATCAAAAGTTTGCAAAAATTTCAAAAGAAATCCCCCAAAGATTTTGTTCTTACCTCGGTTTGCGCACCGCTCTTGCCATCCCATGCACACGCCACCACCCCCCTTGCCACCAGCAGCACGCCACCGCCCCTCTCCCCCAATCCCAGCGCCTGTTCTCCCCTTCTGTCGCCGACGGCCGAAGACCCGTCCCCTCGCCCGCGCGCGCACGCCTCCGCCCGCGCCTGCTGTCTCCTCGCCCAGTCCCGTCACCGCCCTCCTCGCCAACCAGCGCCTTCCCCACCTCTGGCCGCCTCGGGACCGCGGCGCCCGAGCCCTCTCCTCGCCTCCGCCGGCTAAAAAGCCGAGCGACCCTCTCCTCCTTCCTCCCTCCACCCCTTCACCTCCTCCCTCGGCGCCGTCACCTCCTCCGCCGGTCCTCTCCTTCGGCTCTGCCTCGGCGCCTCCTCCACCTTCTCGCCGAGCCCCCCCCCGTCTCCTCCGGCCTCGCCGCGCCCCCTCCCGCCGCCTCGGCCCGCTCAGCCGCCATCTCTCTCTCTCTCCACCACCACCTTGTTGTGCGCCCGCCCGCCTCCTCTCCTCCCTTTTGGGCGGTCATTGGATGTAGATGATGATGTGTTGCGTTAATTGGTTTTCTCCCCAAAACCCTAAACAACTTGCTAGTACCACATCTCGGGCGGATGGAAAGAGTGGTGGAGTGCGGACGTAGTACGAGAATGGTTGGTATGTGGTATGAACCGTCCAGATGAATTAAGGACTTAATCTTGTCATGACCTCCTGTGTAAAACAAGTACAACCGCAAGTCTGTAAAGTGTAACTTGGCTTAGTAAAATTATTGAACCCTGAATGTCATCCCACAACTAGTGTTTAGATGTGTGCAAGCGGCAGGACGTATACTAGCTTGAATGGGACACCGAAAACGGTGAAGTTATCAGCTGCGCTAGTCGTTGTGGCCGGGGCCAGCTGCGCTAGTCGTTGTGGTAAGCATCCCGCACAACTTATGGAATTGGTCATAGGGGTGAGATGACGGAAGGGGTAAGGTAGTTTGAAACGTTACTGTGACGATCGCTCAACTACATGACTAAGAAATCATGTGGGGTAACGAGTATGATTATCTCTTGTGGGTACAGTGTACAACCTCTACAGAGTCTAAACTGTTTAAACAGCTGCGCCTATGGTTAAAGGCGGACATGGGAACTTAACCTGAGTTAGCTCTATTTCAAAAACCTTTGTGGGTGGAATGGAAATGTGTTGGGCTCATCTAGCCCTTGTTTTGGATTTTTCCTGGGTAGCCATACCGAGTGTTGATAATCGGTGGAAGTAACCGCTATCAAAATTTAGCATGAGGTGGAGGTAACCTCTACTGTTATTTAATATTGCACTTACTCTCTTTAATGAAAATGCAATTTTGTTTAAAATGCTAAGTCATAGGGATTTGTACTTATGATAATTGAAAATGTTGTTTTAGCAAATAAAAGAACCCGAGCCATCCTTGTTAAGCCTTGCATGTATACTATTGCATTCTGTGTGTTGGCTCGCGAGCACGGTAGTTGTGCTCACTCTCGCTCCTCCCCCCAAACCCCCCAGATGACATGGAGCAAGGAGACTACGCATACTACGAGGATCCTGAAGTTGATGGCCAAGGGAACCCTGAAGAGTAGTTTAATTTCTGTAGTATCGGTCTCGCCCCGGTCTAGCTGACTCCGCTGGTACCTAGGTGCATTCTATATTATCTGAGTTTTCGGGTAATATCGGATGTACACAGGTTTCCCCAGTCGCTTGCCTATGGAGAGATGTGCCCTCACCCTTTTAGCTTCCGTTGTCGCTTCCGCTACTTTTATGATGTAATCATTTGGCCTGTTCAGCCCTTATTGTAAAAATTTGACCCGATGCGGTCTATGTAAACTCTGATGTGTTAAATTAATGAATGGTATGGGTTTACGCCATGTATGAAATAATTCAGTGATGTATCTGTGAGTGCTATCTACTGATCAAGGGAATAGCACAGTGCTTTCACAGAGGATTCGGGATTAGAAAATCCGGGTCCGACAATCAACAAAGCCCACTATCATATCTATTAAGTAATATGTAAAAGCGGATGATGCGTGATAAAAAAAATTCCATAAAAGAAAAGGAGAAACATGCTAGAAACTCTTACAAAAAAGCAAAATATCTAGCCCTTAGTTTGGTGCACCTAAACTATGTCTAAATCAACAACAACCATTAGATGTTCTATAAGAAAAAGGGTAAATATGCTAGATATTATCACAAAAAAAACCATCCCTTGATCTGGTGGACCGTAATTACGACTGATCAATGACAACCATTAGATGTTACCTGCAACATATTTAAACTAAAAGATTTAAAAAAAATGTGACTTATTTAGGTCCTGTTTAGTACAGCTCCAGATTCTCATTTTTCAGATTATACTCCTGATTCTCTGAGAATCCACTTATCTGATAATCTGGAGCTGTCTGTTGAAAGCGTTTGCCTGGTAGGTTAGCTCAAAAAACCATATGATGGAGGATTAGAGGCAAATAGACCATGTTACCCCTGGCTGTAATATTTTAATTATATTTTTGTCTTTCTCCTATGTATTTGTACACAAATTATAGAATTTTCCTCCAAATTTGTTTAGACAATATGAATGTATATACGTTGTATTTGTACACAATACCAGGTTACATTGCATTTATACTTCATGATGGAGTACAACTGTTGGCAAATAACAAATGTACACTCGCGGGCTTGCGGCGGCGCAATCGAAAGCCATTGCGAGATCGCCAAAGCGGGAGCAAGATGAATCGAGGAGGCGACGGGAAGCCGAAGGGGTGTGTACGGTCATGGGCCGGGGGCACTCGGTGAGATGTGCAGGGGTAACTCAGTGGCATTTGTGGGTAAAAACCTTCAACTTCAATGGGTATTTTCGTTTCTGAAGGTTGGATTCTCACGAGAATCTGCTGAGAGGCTGCTTCTCGTTGCTAGTTTATTTTCGAGATAGCTCCTCGCGAGAAGCATAATATAGTGGTTTTGAGAATCAGGGTGTTTGGTACGGCTCTATGAGAATTGATTGAGAAGCTGGGAGTGGAAGCTGTACCAAACAGGGCCTTAATATCAAAGATTTTATACCATAAAACAACTCTCATTAAGAGAAGCTAAAAGTCAATATTAAGTTGTGAAAATGGATATTTTAATTAGGAGTTTATGTACTCCAATTGCGCCGGCTAAACGTTCAAGTTTCAAGAAACAGTGGAAGAGAGATGAAACGGTGTCTAGTTGATTGGGAATGTAGATCTAAAATTCAGCTGATTGAATATGTCTTTGAGTAGACACAACATGTTAAAATCAAGCAAGTATTAGTCTAAACAGTCAACATCATACAATAATTAACAGGTGAATTATGGGTATATCCTTGTCCATCTACTTCTAGACTAACCGCATGAAAATAAACCGGCAAGTCATGCAAACAGAATTGATTAAAAAATAAGTTGCAAGATATCGTAGATCTCACCTTGACGGCGGAGGGGGTGCAACGATCGCATGAGAGGTCTAATCAGTTCTGATCATGCTCCCTGTGGAAGAGAAAATGAAGGAGGATGGAAGCCATCGGTAGACTTGAAGCCATCCTGGAAGAAAAGGTAGAGTTGCTGAGAAACACACGGGCGGCGGGCCTGGGTGCTGACAGTGAAACCGACAACAGTAATTATTGAGGTAAAACGCGTAAATTAGACATGAGGAGCCTATTTAAGGCCATAAAGAGCACGACGAAGACGACAGACATACCCATCAGGAACAAAATACTCAGGTGGTGGCTGCATGTAGACCTCCTCATGCAAAACACCATTAAGAAATCATTCTTAACATCCAATTAAGAGATAGACCACCGACGAACAGAATTAACCGTAACAAGAGTGTGAATAGTGGTCATATGGGCAACAAGGTAAAAGTCTCATCGTAGTCACGACCGTACTCCTGCTGAAAGCTGCGAGCCACAAGGCGAGCCTTGTAGCTCTTGATAGTACCATCAGACCGGGTCTTAATCTTGTATACCCACTTGCACGTGATCGGACGAGCATGCACAGGTGTCGGTACAATATCCCAAGTCTTCATACGTCGAAGAACATCAAGCTCCTCTACCATAGCAAGCTCTTACTCGAGTGGCGGCCTCATGATAAGAACTAGACTCGGTGATAGAGAGAGTATGAGCCATCAGAGCAAATCCAAGACGATTCGGAGGGCGAAGGGATGTCCGGTCACGAAGGGCGAAACGAGGAGCATCATCAGGAGGATCAGATGTGGGTGTCAGCAAGATATCAGGAGAGGAGACCGGTGAAGGACGAGGACGCCTAGAGTAATGAATACCAGAGAACCGAGGCGATGGTGCTGTAGAAACAAGAGGCGGTGCGGCAGGAGGCAACATCGGAGGCAGACGTACAGAAGGAACCACTGGAGATAGACCAGGAGAAGACTATGATAGTGTTAAAATGGGTGAAGAGTCGGAAAAAGATAACCATGAAATCGATTCAACGGTGGAACTAGGAGAAGGAATCTAATTTCGATAGAAGAAAGGTCGAGATTCGTCAAAGACAACGTCTTGTGAGATCCTGATCCGTCGAGTTGAAGGATCATAGCAGCGATAACCCTTATGCTCAAAACTATAACCAAGAAACACAGACTCAACTGACTGAACTCACAGTTTGGTTGCAGCAGTGGTGGTGGAAGTAGATGTAGAGGTGACAGGAGCAACTGAAGTGGACGGAAGGTGGAGACGATCAAGGATGTAGAGACCCTGACGATCTCTACGACGTCGGCTAGTCCCAAGTACCGTCTTTGTCTGTTGATCCTAGGTGAAACAGGTATGAGAGTCAAAACTAACCCTACAACCAAGATCGATGAGCCGACCAACCGAGAGAAGCTACATGGTAAGCTGGGGAACATGGAAAACAACTAGAATGGAAAAGTCAGTGGACAAAAGAGTGCCCTGACAGCTGACAGACAGAGGAGTACCGTCAGTTGCCTGAACAGAGATAGGAAAAACAGAAGGTCCTACAGAAGTGAGATGTGGAGTCCGGTGTCATGTGGAAAGAGGCACCAGAATCCAAAACCCAAGAAGTACCTAGAGTAGACGTCTGAGCTAGACTGGCAGAACTTGCTGAGATGTGAGAGAGCTGCTGAAGTAGAGCCTAGCAGGCTGTTGAGCGAGTCACCTCATTGAAAAGGTCGACATCTTTGAGTCATCCTCCGTCGAGGAAGGGCCTCCTTGCCTCCCTTGGATCGTCTAGACCCATGCGTCTTGCTCTGCTTTTTTCGCACCACACAGTGCTGATAGTCGTACCCGAAGTTCTTGCAATAATTGCATTGAACCCCAGTTGGTGCAAAAGCAGGAGCAGAAACAGACACGTGAGGAGGGACTGTAGTCGAAGCAGAAACCGTCAGTGTAGTCGAAGAAGAAGGGGTAGCAAGCTAGGATGCACGGACACGGACATGCGTGTCGGATTAATACTTTCTACTCCCGGGTGTAGTTACTCCCACCTTTGATATACCACCTAAAACAACTTGGCATACTCTTTTATCACTTTGGGTATACTCATATACTAATTATAGGATACTCCAATGCGAACTACACGAAAAATTTGTTAGAGACTCCATAGTTTTAGCATATTTTATAAATACCTTCATATTCGCGCTAAAAAGGAGTATGTCCAATAAATTATACATACCACCCCTGAAAAGGTGTGAATACCACCTAGGTGGTCTTATATACTCGTATACTACACATACATACTCTCGGTTGCGCAAGATACTCACTACATTGTGAGATACTGGCATACTGTGCATTCAATAATATATATATATATATATATATATATATATATATATGACAGTATGCACAAGCAGTCAAGCACTCACCGAAGCAAGTCCAAATCTGGCGACCAAGTAGAGGCATGCTGCGGCGGGTGGCGTCGGCAACTTCGGCGTCGGGAGCGGCAGCGAGCAGTGAGGAGGAAGCGGCAGCGCGTCGGGGAGTAAGGCAGGAGCCAGCGTCGGCGCGAGACCAGCGGCGTCGGCGCAGCGGAGCGGCGGCAACAACGCGTCAGGCGAGCGAGCGGCGGCGTCAACGCAGAGCAGCGTGAGCGGCGTCGGCGCGGGAGCAACACCTGCGGCGGGCGTCGGGTCGCGGCGTCGCGCAGCGTGGCGGCGTCGGCCCTGGGTGGGCTGCGACTGCGGGGGCGGGAGTGAGATGGGGATGGGGGATAGGGGGAGAGTTGGAGAGGAGAGGTAGGGTTAGGATGGGAGATAGGCCGAATGAATGTGCCAAATGAATGGGCTGAATGAATGGTCCAATACGTGTCCGACACGCGGCCAAACGTGTCCGATACGTGTCCGACACGTGGCCAAACGTGTCCGTTACGTGTCCGAATTTGTTTTTATTTATTTTCGCGACGCAAATTTCCGACACGCCTGGAATACGTGTCCGAGCCGTGTCGGAGCCGTGTCCGTGTCCGACACGGTGTCCGACACAGACACGGCGCCTTCCAGGCGTGTCGGTGCTTTGCAGGTAGCAAGCACAACCGGAACAAACTGTGCTGCTAACCTGCGGTGAAGCTCCTCAGCACGAAGCGTTGAAAGAGCCTCGGTGACTATCGGTCGTGGTGAGCAGCTCAGCAGATGAGCTCTAACAGGCTCAAACTCCGGGTGAAGACGGCATACGAAGTCATAAAGGTGAAAGCGATCACGATCCATCTTCTACACTTTATGACACTCCTGGTAGAGCGGAGAAGCCAACTCGTCCAGCTGGCACCAAAGACTGGCCAAGGTTCGAAAGAAGTCGTCAACGTAGGAGTCCTCCTAGTGAAGCTTCTCCAACTCACGCTGAAGCGAAAAGAACTGAGCATCGCTGCTCTGCTGGTATCGCTCGTGCAAGTACTCCCAGATTTGACGAGTGGCACACTGACCAACAATGTCTGGCTGAATGAAGTCGTCGACGCTGACCACCAAGATGGCTCGAACACGAGTCTCATCAGCACACCAGCGCTCAAAAGCTTAATGTGTATTGTGTGTATATTCAAGAGGGCTCAATGAGCAATATATAGGGAGTACAAGGGGGTACCTTATACAGATAAGGAATACAAAAGAGTCCTATTCTAACAGCTAAAAGCCAATATTAAGTTGTGAAAATGGATATTTTAATTAGGAGTTTATGTACTCCAATTGCGCGGCTGAACGTTCCAGTTTCAAGAAAGATTGGAAGAGAGATGAAACTGTGTCTAGCTGATTCTCCTGTCGCCACCTTGCGAGCGGGCACGGTCGCTGGTGGCAGCGTCGTAAGCTGCAACCGCGCCTCCCGTGAGGAGTCACGACGACACCTCCCTATCACCGAGCCCATGGCCTTGTTCGTCCCCGTCGTTGCCTGCTCACTGAGCTCCTGATAATTGTGGCGGCCGTGCCATCACCATCCCAACCCTCCCCACCACAAATTCGGTATTCCCAATCCCCATCCCACATCCATCCTCCTATCTGCGTTTCCCGAAAGAGCTACGTTCAATTTAATATGGACTGTTCATCCGTTTTGATCCAATAATTCAGATAAGTTGTAATTTAGTTATGCACCTGGTATAATAAATAGTAGAATCTCGATGAGGTGGAATTGTAATTACCCATGTGGGGGTTATATGTCACAAGAGTAATATTTTCAAATCTAGTTCGAAAAGTTCATAATACACTCATATCACTGGCCCTCCAGAGTCTATGACACCGAAGACTGCCACTGTTATTATGAATAGTGGTACTCTTCGCTTCACATTGCTCAAGAACCTTCATAGTATTCAGCAGCAGCCGAATCAGTCAGTGGATGAGTATCACAGTGCTTTCACTCATATCACTGGCCCTCTAGAGTCTATGACACCGAAGGCTGCCACTGCTAGCCAGTCTTGTGTTGCCAAAGATAAGTACGCTCAACAGACGCTCATGTATTAGTTTATGATGTGACTTTGATAAGAGTTTGGGCCTATTCGTACTCAGTTACTCAACTATCCCACTCCACTGACTTTAACTGAGGTGCTCTCTAGTTTGATTGCAGAGAAGACTCGTCTTCATTCGCTTATGCCTACCTCAGGATCCTCACGACATGTTGTTCTGGGTCTCTCACAACGGTCTGGATCTATCAGAACGACACCCACAAGAGTGGTGGTATATTCTCATTGTAAGAGGACTGGTCATCTTGTTGACAAGTGCTTCAAGTTACATCCAGATCAGTTTGTTGATTATCGTGCGAGACATCCATCTAATCGTTGTCGTGGAGCATATATTGGGCCTCCGAGAGCATTTACTGGAGCAGTCAATGTTGCCACACCCACACCTACTATGACTTCTGGATTAGTGTCTGCTATGACCTCAGTTACACCTTCTGCTCCTAGCGCTGCTCATCCTTGGGTTCTAGACTCGGGTGCCTCTTTTCATGTCACATCTAATAGCTCTCAGCTTGTTTCTTGTAGGGCCATGAATGATACTGCATATGTTTACACTGCTGATGGTACACCTAGCTCTATTCCCCATCAATGCATTTCCTCTACATCTCGCTTCTCTGTTCCTGATGTGTCTTTTGTTCCTCAGTTATTTATGAACCTTCTTTCTGTTGGTCAACTCACTGATATGAACTATTTCGTTGGATTTAATTATTCTTCTTATTTTATTTAGGATTGTCAAAGCAGAAGAGTGATTGGTTATGGCAATCGCCATAGAGGCTTTCCTAGTCTCTATGTCTTAGACACCTTACATCTTCCTTCCACAAATACGTCGAAGGCCTCAGTGTCTTCTGCTATGTTATCATCTCAGTCCTCTGTTGGTTCTTCCTTCAGCAAGTGGCTTCATAGACTTGGTCATCTTTGCGGAGCTTACCTCGCCACTCTAGTTCACCAGAGTTCCTTGGGTCATGTCACTGTTGAGTCTAGATCTCATTGTACTGGTTGTAAGCTGGGGAAACAGCTACAACTTCCATATTCCAGTTGTACCACTTAGTCTTCTGGTTCTTTTGATTTGGTGCATTCAGATGTATGGGGTCCATCTCTCGTGCAGATGCAGTAGCTAAACCGAGTACCTATCAGGAGGCTGCTAGTGTACCTGAGTGGCAGTTGACTATGACAGGAAAGCTCACAACATTGGAGAGTACATGCACTTGGGATCTTGTTCCGCTACCATTTAGAGCTGTTCCTATCACTTGCAAGTGGGTGTACAAAGTAAATAACAAGTCAGATGGGTCAGTAGAGTGATACAAGGCTCATCTTGTTACAAGATGTTTTCAACAGGCTTATGGTCGAGATTATTATAAGACTTTTTCTCCAGTTGCTCCTATGACCACAACTCGTATTCTTATTGTTGTGGCAGCGGTATGCACATGGACTATATCTTATATGGGTATCAAGAATACTTTTATTCATAGTGATCTACATGTGGATGTCTATGTGCAGCCACCCCCAGGTGTTGAGGCTCCTATAGGTTATGTTTGTCGCCTTAAGCATGCTTTATATGTCCCAAGCAGGCTTCTCGTGCTTGGTTTGAGAATTTTAGTTCCATAATTCGAGCTGTTGGTTTCACTCCAAGTGAGCATGACCCTGCCTTATTTATTCGCACTTCTCAGAGTGGTCGTACTTTGCTTCTACTATATGTAGAAAATATGCTGATCACATGAGATGACATGGATTATGTGGCTTTTGTGAAGAGGAAATTGAGTGAACAATTTATGATGTCCGATTTGGGATCATTGAGCTATTTTCTGGAGATTGAGGTTCATTCTGATAGTGATGGTTACTACCTCTCTCAGTATCGCTATGTTCAGGATTTGCTTGCTCGCTCTAGTATGACTGATACACGCAATGCTGCCACACCAATGGAGCTCCACCTACAACTTCAACTTACAGATGGTGTACCACTAACAGATCCTTCTCGCTATCATCAGCTCGTTGGGAGTCTTTTTTATCTCCCTATCACTAGGTGAGACATTGCTTATGTTGTACATGTGTTCAAACAATTTGCCAGTGCTCCCACCTCAATCCACTATGGTCATGTTCTTTGTGTGCTGAGATACTTGAGGGGGACTACGTCCAGACGTCTATTCTATGCCAGTTCGAGTCAGCTTCGCCGATCTATCACTGGCTATTGTATCTTTCTTGGTACTTAGTTCATTGCCTGGAAGTTCAAGATGCAGACTGCGGTATCACGCTCTAGTGCAGAGGGTGAGCTTTGAGCTTTTGCTACTACCACTTCAAGATCATTTGGCTTCGATAGCTCTTGATTGATCTATGTGTCCATTGTGACAATCTTATACCTCTTTTGTGACAATACAAGTGTCATTCAGATTGCTAGTGATCCAATGCAGCATGAGCTGACAAAGCACGTTGGTGTTGATGCATCCTTCACACAATCTCATTATCAGTAGTCGATCATCGCCCTCAAGTATGTTTCCTCAGAGCTTCAAGTTGCAGCTTTCTTCACTAAAGCTCAGACTCGAGAATATCATCGGCTTCATCTACTCAAACTCAGTGCATCAGATCCTCCTGGTCTGGTCCACCTTGAGTTTGAAGGGGGTGTTAAGAGTGTTTTATATTCTCTCCCTTTCTTAGTCCATGTGGCCCATATAGCCCATGAGACCCATACAATCTTCTCTAAATATACTCTCCCTTAATGAATAAGATGAACATTATGAATAGTAAAATCATAGTATCAATTTTCTAACATTTACTACCATGTTTGACAAGATCGTGATGAATTTGATATTCATGGTAGAAGAATGTGGATTTAAAGCATATTACATTTGTTTGTGAGATGGTTAATTTTTTTCTAAATAATTTTAAGCTCTGTTGGTTCTTTGAAGAATACAGGCTCTATTACGCTTCCAAAGAAATGGTTCTAAACTCTACATGCTTGCGTGCAAAGGAGCAAAGTTATATATCAACTATACCAACCAAAGCCACAACCACATTAGGAGAAAATATTGGAAGAGATGAAATCGTTGCTAAGTTGGTTGCTGTCCGGATCATGCAGATAACTACAGGGAAGCTGGATCGAAAATTCACCTGATTGGATATATCTTGGAATGGAGACACAACATGTCAAAATCAAGCAAGTATTAAACCAAAGAATCTAGTTCATACAACGAATTAACAAATGAATTCTGGATCATGGTCCATCTAGCTAGACTAACTCAGAGATTAGATGAAAATAAACTGGCAAATCAAGCAAAAAAAAGTTTTTAAATAAGCCAGGGCATACTGTAGATTCTCACCTTGACGGCGCGGGGCTCAAAACCAGCTCTAACCAGCTCTGCACTTGCTCCCAATGGAAGAGAAAATGAAGGATGAGAAGGTATCCCAATGGAGAAGGGACGGCAGGATTGCAACGACTTGTTAGTTCAAAGTCTTTCTTGCAGCTGCAGTCTGCAGGAACTTTCCGCTGGGCGCAAAAAATATCTCCTCCAACTTTCGCTGACAAGCGTGTCCCTCAAGATTGAAACACTTCCTGTCAGTTTCGACTCTCAAAATATCTCCAACTTTTGCTGACAAGCGTGTCCCACTAGATTGAAACACTTCCAAAAGGAAATATCTTTGCAGATATTGTTTTGACTCTCACAGAGAACGAGAGCAGATTCATAGACATGTCTGGGTATATGATACTGAAGGACCGGAAAGGCGACTAGAGGGGGGGGTGAATAGGAGCACCTAATCTTTTTCGCAAAGAATGGATTCAACTTGTAAATTACTCCAATAAATATGAGCTATGAAGATCAATGATTAAGCAGAGAGGAAGTCTTATGTTGAATCCACTCCTCACCCCCAAAGCTCAACAAACAAAAACGAGGAAGAACCAAGAAATCGGGACAATCGGTACAACCACGGGCAACGGCGGTTGTACCACGATCCGCACAACGCAGAGCAAATGGCGGTTGTACCGCAGTCCGTACAACCACGTGTTAAGCCCGGTTCATCCGATTGTCTGGAGCAGCAAAACCTCTCGGGTTTCAAAGCGAAAATCGACGTAACTTTTGAACCGCTTGGCCAAACTCTACGAGATTTGAACCACACCTCCCTAAAGACACTAGGAACCTATTCCAAACAAATATTTCAGAGATCCATTCCAAAGTTCCTATCTTCTTGCATTTGAACGAAGAAGGATGCAAAACCGGCAAAACCGAAATGCTCCACAATCTCTCAACCTTGGCTCATGAGATTTTGCAAGAAGGTTAGTAATAACCTCAGACATGCTAGCATGAGTCTTAGGCCAAATCCTCAAGGAAATCAAGAATTTCATCAAAACCCTAGAAGAGGAAATGAAGAACAGAGGATGCCAAAAGTGAAATCGAGATTTAACAAGATTAGCTCTTGGAAAAATCTATCAAATGATCTTGGGGCACTATCCCAACATAGAGCAATCCATTTTGCAGCTCACTAGCAAGAACCAACAAGAAAAGAAAAACTCACAAGTCCATCACAGAGAGAATCGAAGGAAAAAATAGAACAGGAATGCAAACTTGATTTTCATTTCTTGAATCAAGAGCGAAATACAAATAAATACATCCCCATACGCATGGACATTAGAACCAGAGGATGATTACAAGATTCTCAATCCATCTCCTCACTCTCCCAACACAAGAACACACTCACACTACATGCTCGGAGAGGAGGAGAACCACTCAAGAACTCATCAAGAGGGGACACGCAGGAGCACACTCTGCGCCTTCCTCCACTCTCAACCACTAAAGAGCAAAAGAGAAACAACCTCACAAAGCCTCTTTTGACTCTAAAACCCTAATTTCACCCAAGTGCTCACTCTGGGCAGCAGCCCATCCATCCTATTTATAGCCCATGGCTAACGGGTCTCCACCCGGCTACGCCCGCTTAAAACTAATCGAGCCCGCTCCCATGCGACCTTGCGAAATTCCGTTTCGCCTCCCGCACCTTCGGGAAGCTTCGCTCCTCGTCTCGCACGCCTCGCAACCACCTCGAGTCCACGTCGTCTTCGACACATCCCGACCGTTCCGACCTCAGTGCCACCTGCACCTAGTCCGGTCCACCGTGTCTCGCCACGACTCCACCCGATGTCCTGCGATCCACACGGACAAGAAACACATCAAATAGCACCGCCGATACATGAAAGCGAAAATACCAACATACTTACCATAACAAAATCCAAACTTGTCGAATCAAAGAATATGCATCCTAATCCCATATGACCAAGTTTGACCAAATCGACTGAGCCTGTTGCACCACGCAACGACATGGTCCAAACCACCCAAACCAAACTCGACTTCCTAAACCTATGTCAATTACTCATCACACACACGGACGACCTCCACATGGTCTCTCAATCTCCCCTTGATGAGTATATTGACAAACTCCGAAAAAAAAAACGCAAAGATGAGTTTGAGTTTGAAGAAACCAACATGGTCCAAAGAAGAAGAGTGAAACTAATGACCATGTCGACGGAACACTAGAGCAACAACTAAAAGAGCAAATTGTTCTCCAAAGCTCTAAAATGATCCCAACTAGCTTTTTCTTCTCTATTCTCCCCTTTTGGCAATAAACACATCAAGAATGCTCAAGAGAGAATATGACATGTCAATGGATGAAATGGTGAAGTTTGATTATTCTTTAGCGATTAGAGCCATGAGAATTATCCAATATGACCATAATGTACACCAAGCCATAACTCAATAAAAGGCTAGCTAGATCATGACAAGATATGTATAAGCTAGCTAGAACACATAGATGACAATCTGAAAATGAGGTACATTATGTGAGCAAGTCAAGTCATCAATGAGCAAAGTCTCGCTAGAGATATCCAAGGATGATGCAGGCCATGTCAATAAGCTAAGCGGAACTAAGAAGCTTAAATTGAGACCAAATAGAGTGCTATGCTCAAGATTGAAACATTGGTTAAAGAACTTGATACTTTCTGTGGCTTTAAGCACATTGAACACATATTTTCTTTTGAAATTCATGGTGGTTTCCAACCAGATTTTTGTTTTATCATGTGCTAGGTCTCAAGCCTTATGCGACTACTCCAAGCGAGAAGCTTAAGAAGATAGTCTAGGTCACCCAAAACTCCCCCTAAGTTCATGCCAAGTGCAATGGCAAGCCGTCTCATAGGAGAGAATTGGTGAGATCAGTTTTTTTCGCACAAAAGAGATTTTTTTTTTTAACAAGTTGTACTAACTCATGCATCATCAAGAGACTAAAATAGCTCTTTCTAAGGCTCAATATAGATTCATCACTCTACCCAGCCTATTTGACATGGCAAGAATCATAAAAGGATTGCTCGAGAAAGACTAATCTCGAGTGCTAACACGACAAGTTTTAGTTTAAGTTGAGCAATTTTAATTAACTTATCATGGCAAAAGCTAGGCTACACATATGAAGTCATGATAAATCTAGCAAATAAGCATAAGTCATGGCAAGGTGTAAAGCATTGTAAACATGTCATAGCAGGATAATAATCAAGGCTCAATGTAGTTATATTACAATGCGTAATGCTAGAAATGCGTAAGATCCACTCCCTCAACAATAGATGCAACTTTTAGTTCAAGTTGAGTTATGTCAATATTAAGCTCCAGAAGCTCCCAAATGAACTCCCCTTGAACCAAAACAATAAATCGAGAAGCTGGCAAAGAAAACATAAAACAAAAATCCTTAAAGCATAGATAAGATATAGAGAATACTATAGCTCGACTAACTCTCATCTACCCCATATGACTCTAGGACTATCAACGCCCACTTAACACACCTAGGAGCAAACACGCACTGCCTACCCGAGGGTGGCCCAACCCTCGCTAGAACCTGCAAGAAGTGAGTGAGCTCAACCTAGTGAGATAAGTAACAGCTAATAAGCAGCATCCTAGAATCACAAGATAAGAGCAAAAAAAAAAAAAAACTAAACAACTAGACAAAAGAAGCACTCTAATCTATGCTAGGAGGACTAATCCCAAATGCACCCAAAATGCAATGCAATAGTAAGGAGCTAGAGCATAAATAAGATAGTAAAGCAGTAAAACCCAAAGCTCCCCCTCACTACAGTCCATAAGGACAAACCACCCCAAGCTCTCCAGAGCTAAAAACCTCGAACTATCCAATGGCTTGGTGAAAATGTCACCAACTGGTGGTCACTCTCCAAACCGAGCACTATATCACCCTTCTCTACATGGTCTCTAAGGAAGTGGAAGCGGATATCGATGTGCTTGGTCCGAATCTTGCCTTTGGGTTCTTGGCAATGTTAATCGCAGAAGTGTTATCACAAAAGAGTGGAACACTGTCGATAACTAACCCAAAGTCCCGCAGGGTCGAAGTCATCCAGAGCACTTGGCTACAGCAACTGGCTGCAGCAACGTACTCGGCCTCTGCGGTGGACTGTGCAACACCGGACTGCTTCCTCGAAGACCAGGAAACAAGAGAAGTGCCAAGAAATTGGCAGGTGCCGGAAGTACTCTTCCTATCTATCCTACAGCCAGCGAAGTCTGCATCCGAGAAGGCTCTCAAGGAAAGACAGGATGAGGAAGAGTACCAGATACCATAGTCAATGGTAGCTCGCAGGTACCGAAAGATGCGCTTCACCGCCTGGCGGTGAGAAACGCGAGGAGAAGCCTGAAAACGAGCGCACAAACACACAGAAAAATGTATGTCTGGTCTCGAGGCAGTGAGGTACAAGAGGGAGCCAATCATGCTGCGAAACTCCTTTTGATCAACTGGCTCGCCATCCTCATCTGGGTCAAGATAGGTCAGAGAAGCCATGGGAGTCGACACAGCTTACCATCACTCATGTCGGCGTTTGCCAGAGATCACGAGTGTACTTGCCTGATGCAAGAAAGTACCCTCCAGAGTCTGCTTGATCTGGAAACCAAGGAAGAAACTCAACTCGCCCATCATGCTCATCTCAAACTCTGAGCTCATAACATCCGAGAACTGAGAAACAAGAGTATGAGAAGAGCCACCAAAGATGATATCATCCACATAAATCTGGACGAGTAGAAAGTTACTGCCATGCCTGCGAATGAACAAGGTCTTGTCAACTTTACCCATTTCAAACCCATGACTCAACAAGTAGGACTTAAGCCTCTCATACCAAGCTCTGGGAGCCTGCTTAAGTCCATACAGCGCTTTTGAAAGCTTGAAGACATGGTTAGGGTATTTGGGGTTCTCGAAACTGAGGTCAGTTGGACGTGAGACTTCCTCCTCAATAAGGCCATTGAGGAAGGCACTCTTCACGTCCATCTGGTAAAGCTTGAAACCCTTAGAAGCTGCAAAGGCAAGCAGGATTCTAATGGCTTCAAGTCGAGCTACAGGGGCAAAGGTCTCCTCGAAGTCTAGACCTCAACACAGGAAAACCCCGAGCTACCAATCTCGCCTTGTTTGGATGACTACCCCATCCTCACTCTGCTTGTTCTTGAACACCCACTTGGTTCCAATAACATTGTGACCTCGAGGGGCTCGACAAGCGACTGCACCTTGTTTCTCTCAAAGTTTTCCAACTCCTCATGCATGGCATTGACCCAAGACTCATCGTAAAGAGCATGATCAACATCCTTGGGCTCAAGGAGGCAATGAAAGGTAATGGAGATGAAAAGAGAAGTGCGGATTTTGAGCGTGTGACACGCTCAAAAAGATCTCCAATGATCCGCTCAAGGATGCCTTCTCTGGATATGTCGGGAGGTCCTGGATGAGAAGAAGAAGTGGCCTCTACCTCGTGTGCGACGAGGCAGGACAGAGCCACTAGCTCCAGAGGAACGGAGGGCAGGGTGATCACCTTGAGGTGCCATGGAAGAAGGCATCTCAAGGGGAGGAAAAGGAGCAGGATCGGGTAAACAACCATCGCCTCCTCATCCTCATCATCCACAAAGATGGTCTCGGTGCTCTAAAGAACTTGAGATATCGGCCTAGTCCCTGGTGGCCTCATCGAAGGTCACCTCACGTGTCTCTACCATTTTACTAGACTCAGCCCAAACCCGATAAGCCGCGAAGAAGTCGAGTAGCCTAGAAAGATACCGCCACAGAACGTGACTCGAACTTATCTAGGTTCCCGGACTTCAAAATAAAGCACTTGCAACCAAACACACGAAAATGAGAGACGCTGGCTTTCGCCCATATCTCAGCTCATAAGAAGTGCGGTGCAAGAGTGCCCGAAGAAAAACTCGATTCGAAATATGGCACGCAGTCGCAATGGCTTCAGCCCAAAACTTCCTCGGTGTAGAGTACTCATCAAGCATCGTCCTGGCCATCTCGACCAAGGTACGGTTCTTCCTCTCCACAACGCCATTTTGCTGAGGGACGATGGAGAAGAGAACTGTGCTCTACACTGCCTCACCGCAGAAACTCTCAAAGAGGAATTCTTGAACTCCGTGCCATTGTCATCTGCGGATCGCTCGTAAGGCACCCGGAGCTCAACGGACATCCTACTAAAAGACCTCGAAATGTGTAAATGTCTCGTCCTTCGAGGCTAAGAAAACACCCAAGAGTACCTCGAGAAGTCATCGACCACAACAAGAACATACCACTTCCCTCCCGCCGATCGCAGACTCAGCCGTCCAACTGTGTCCATGTGGAGCAATGTCCCTGCATCGGCCATAGTAATCGTGACGGAGGATGAGAAGCGGCAACCATCTTGCCGTCGCATGGAGTGCAAACAAGATCTTTGACCATCTTGAGTTTGGCGGACCACGAATGAGATCATGGTCGCTAACTTTCGGGTCAAATGGTCAAATCCAATATGACCAAGTCTCCTATGCCGAGAAGAGAGATCGCGGGACTCGAAGCAACTAAACACCGAGAGGATCGCGAAAGACTCGAGAACTCAAGACGAAAGATCCTCCCATAACGAAAATCCCACAAACCGGACTACCCAAGAATCAAGAATTTTGCAATTGTTTTCTTAAAGCTCACCTCGAAACCGTCATCGGTAAGTCGAGAAACGGAAAGCAAATTGTATCGCAGCTTACTAACCAAGGCAACATCCTTAAGAATAAAAGAAGCATTAATACGCACAAGACCTTTGGCGATGACGCGCCTGACGAAGCGTCTCCGAAGGTGATCGCCTCATCACCGAGCGCGGGCTAGGGAGGAGAACCAACGGAGTCTCCGGTCATATGACGAGAACAACCGAGTCTACAAGCCAAACCTTCTCCTTCCCTACCCGGCGAACCTGAGTCAAACAGAGAGTAAAGTCTCAGTACTGGGATAAATCAACAATGATTTTGGCACCCAATACTGAATAACACGTCGAGCAGATGAAGTAGTCAAGCACGACTGACGTCTATCTACCCTACGCTCTCAGAACTCAAAGCGAGAAGGTCTAAGAGTAGACCAGAAGGTGTTCTTGGGGTCCGGCCGCTCTGAAGGAGCGAGTCGGAGCACCGCAACATCTTGAACACGCCATGAGTAGCTATCTCGATGGGGAAAACGAGATCTACCCTCGGACGGCGGAAGTCACGATCGAAAGCAAAGATGAGGACGAAAACCGTAAAACTCGGAAAACCAAGTCCTCGATCTTTGCACAAACCCATCGGAAGAAACAAGCCTAGACCTCGTGTTGGTCTTAGGTGCACTCAAGGTCTGGGGCTGACCCTGAATGCGCCTAAGAGACTCAACATGGTCTCTACGCACGATCTTGGCGCGCCTGAAGCATCGATCGACTGTGTGTCCATCCTTCTGACAGAAGGTGCAGTGATACTTCACCTTCTGAGAGGTAGAAGCAGCATGTGAAATTACCTTCTTGTCGAAATCCCTGGACATAGCCCGCCGACTTGAAATGGACTTTCGGTCCCGGGCTCGGTCTCGATCACACCAGTGCTATGGGTCCGAGCACGGCGGTGGATGCTTCCTCATGCCCTCAAAGAAGTCATATCCTAGACCACGATTAAATCTGCAGATCTTAGATTGGTCTAGAATAAGATTGAGCTTCTTCTTGCCTCCTACAAATCTCTCGAGAGTGTTCATAAGGTACTGACACTCCCGAAAGAGAGAGGTGCAAGAAGAGCAGGGGGAAGAAGAGACAGCAGAAGGTAAGGGAGCAAAAGAAGAACCAAAGAGAGAGAAAGAATGGCTTGTGCAAGCACACCGACTCAAGGAACAATCCTCTCGCTAGCCGCTTGGTTCACGTTGCTAAGCGCCTCATCCTTACCACAGGGCTTCTCCCTTCTCCACAATCATATTGCAAACACAATGTGGCTTCTCTAGAAGGTCCTTAGTTAGCTTCACACATTTCTCATCCAAAGCAATCAAGTCGATTTTAGTTTGTTACACTTAATGCATGGTGAGCTAACAGGTCCTTAGAAGCAAACTTAGCCAACTTCCTTTCATGATCAATCATATCTTGAAACTGCTTGGAGACGACTTCAAGTTCAAGCAGATTAACTTAGGACAGTTTAAGCATGAAACAATCGGCTCAAGTAAAGAAGCTTGTAGTTCAAGAATTTTATGATCCGCCTGCTTAAGTTCATCTTCAAGTTATTGCAATTTTCACAAGACTCAAGGCAGATCAAGGAGCATGGCATAAGATCCTCTAGCAAAGAATGTCCTTACCCTCACATGAGGTGGGAGAAGTAGTCTCATCAAGAATAAGTAGGGTAATGACCATTCTACTCAACTCTAACTCAAAGAAGCGGACTAACATTCTCCACCTTAACACTATTAAGTTTGGAGGACACACTATCATGTGAGGTCCTTAACTTCTCCATATCAACCAGCAAAGCAGAGCATGTATCACAATCATCACTAGAAGGAGCAGATGTAAGAGCAATAATCTCTAGTGACAGTCTATCTATTTCTGTAACACCCCGTTTTTCATATAGCAATATCGCCAGTTAATTTCAATTTTGAGTTTCATTGATTTTCGTTGCCGCTTAAATTTCCAAAATTTTCGAGCTCTCTTTAAGCTCGGGTTTGTGTTTCAAACCCCTCCTCGAAATTTCAAATTCCAAATTCAAATTTGAATTCATCATTTTCGGATTTTTCCCCCTCTTTCTTTTCTTTCCCCTTCCCGGGCCGACTTCATCCGGCCGGCCCACCTCCCGCTTTCCTTCGGCCTGGCCTGCTGTTCGTTTTCTCGGCCCACGGCCCATCTCCTTTTCTCCCGTCTCTCTCTCCCTCATCACTTCGGCCGCGTCGCCGTTCCTCTCCCCGATTCCCCTCTCGGCCGTTCCGCCTCCTCCCCATTTCTTCTCCCGAGCGCGCCGCATCGCCTCCCTCTTCTCTCCGCTCGCTCGCCAAGCGCCGCTTCTCCTCCTCCTTCCCTCGCGCCACGGCCGCCGCCGAAAGCACCGCCTCGCCAGATCCACCTCGGGTCCCCTCCACCGGCTCCTCGGCGCCATGCCCTGCACCGCCCCCACCTCCAACGCACGTCGCCTCCAATCGCTCCCTCTACGCTCGCCCCACCTCGGGTCGCCGCCCCACACCTCCACCTCCGCGCCGCGGCCCCGTCCCGTCGCCCACGTCGCCGCCACGCTGTCGCCATCTGCGTCCTCGGCGCCATGGTCGCCATGCCGCCTCCGTCATCCCCTCCGACCCGGGCTATAAGAGGCCCGAGCCCTCTCGCCTCTCCGCCTCTCTTTCTCCTCCTCGTAAGTCTCTCGCTGCCGCTTTGGCTCCTTCCCCTCTGCCCGACCGCCTCTCGTCACCGCCTCCGGCCCAGCCCGCCGCCGTGGCTGAGCGCCACGGCGACGACGCCCCGAGCCCCCAAGAACTGCAGCCGCCCACGCCTCCCCGGGACCGCCTCACCAAGCTCTCCCCGCGCCGCCCTCGACTCCGTCACCGGCCGGCTCCGCCTCTTCTCCGCCCCCACCAGTAGCCCGGTGAGCTTCCCTTTCTCACCCCAGTATTCGTGCTCACACCATTCCTTCTCCCCTCTCTCCGTTGCCGTCTCCACTGTGGCCGCCAAGACTGCCCATCCCCGGCCGCCACTACCCCCCTCCTGGCTCAGTGCCGCCCCGGCCGCACCACCCCTCACTCCAGCAGCCGTCGCCACCCACGCCCCTGAGCCCTCCTGCCACCCTCAGTCAGGCCGTCCCCCAGAGCCCCTTCTCCCCTCACCTCCCCCTGCCGATTGCTCTCACTGTGGCCGAGTTTCCTCCTTGCCCTGCTCCTCTGCCGACTGCTCTTCTCGGTGACCTTGGGTGATCAGCAACTGTTGGTGGTGAATTGAGTTGATTGTTGGTTTCTCCAGGTTGTAGCAATGAGTTTCAGCATCTGGTTGTGTTTTGATTAATTGATGTCCTACTAAAGTCTCATTTGCATTGCTTGATAGTAATCGGGATATCCATATAAATGGCAGTGATTGGTTTGTAAATGGTTGTCTGTGTCCCTTTGATCGTCAATAGATGTTTTTGGCAGCTGAAATGGAATTGTTACCCAATGTGTGTTCTCCAGTTTTGATTGATGTTGATATTGCTCAGTAGTGTTTTGTGGTGGCAGTGTTGGGTTGTGAATGTTGTTGTCAGCTGTATTAGTGTGGGTGCCGAACTTTGTTCTTCAGGCGATTGCTGTCAAGGCATTGGGATGATTAATCTGAGTATAGCTCTCCCATCTCAGTATTTTTGGATTAGTAGTGATTGTCATAATCTGTCATATTTGATGAATCGTATGTGATTGTCTTGATAGTTGATTATTGAGCAATGATTGTTAAACAGTGAAATTTTGTTGTGATTATTGTATGAGATCATAAACCATTTGTATGACAGTAATTAGAGTAATACGTCAATTGAATCTTGAGTGTTTAAACTCGCCATTGAAATCTCTGTGTGCACTCTGTCATTTGAATATTTGTATTAATTTGGCGATTATGAAGTGATGCATTAGGTTATTAGTTTGTACGGCTTGCATTTGGAAAGTCGGGGATCAATCGATAGTTGAGGTTGTGTTAATCTGTCAATCTAGTTGTTGAGTAGTAGAAGTTGTTATTCATATATTTCAATTGTCGTTATGTGATTTGTAATTGCTTCCCCAAATCGTTGCGATAGAAATAAGGTTGCCATCGATCCAACGATTAAAGAAATGTCGCCATGGATTAATAGAATGTGTTGTTGGCAGTAAGTTGTTTATTGCTTAATTGTCTGTGATTACTGATCCTCAGTATAAGTGTTTCGGCAGTAAATTGAATTGTTGATTGTGATCTTGATTATTAGGGTTAGTCTTAATCTTCGGTAGAAGTACTGTCTATTGGATTTGTTAATCAATTGTTAATTGTTGGTTAGTGTGCGTCAGTAGGACAATGATTGTGGAAATAATGATATTTGGTGAAAGCTGGAAGTATTGATTGGATTGCTTTGCCCATTCGTATTGTTTGGAAATGATTTGTGGGTTGGCAATAGAATCTGTGTCTTGATTTGTATAGTTGGTAGTTGGTTATGTCTTGATTTGGTCGTAGGTTGAGTAGCTAGCAATCAAATCATTGAGTATTATCTGGTAGCTGAGATTTGGATTGAATTGCCATTTGATTTGGTGTTGATCAAGTATTCTAGATTGGTATAGAACCGGTAGTCGAGTTGCTTTGTTGCCTTGTCGCCTGTATTGGTGGTCTTGCTGTCTTCTAATCCGCAGTAGAGCATTCCGGCAAAAGCTACTTCAACCATACCCTCCTTGGAATCCTCCCTCATGGCAGAAATCTTCTGTCATTCCTCCTTCGCTTAATCGACGCTTGACTCACAAACATTCCGATGTCGCCAAACCATCCTCTCAAGCCGTCCTTCGTAATCTTTCCGAGGCTCTTGTGTTTTATTTGGTCTCTTGGATTCTTGTATTTATTTGGTTTTTCAATCGTTATTGCGTAATTAGAAATCGAAGTCCGTAAGAATCGACGGCTCAAGCGTATCCAAGACTCAAGCAAAGACGACCAAGACTTCAACCTCTGTCTAATCGGGCTTTGAGTAAGATCAAGGCCACGGTAAAATAGCCCAAAGTAGTCGACACTTTGATCATATTGATCCCACATTTTATGCAAATTATATTACATTAAAGTATCAAATTGCATGCTTTAAATTTTTATGCAAATGTATGTCAAATTCTCTAAGGTAATTAAAGGCCTACTTGTTGATTAATAAATTATTATTGTCATTCCCTTGAAAGTTGAACTCCCAAAGATCCTTGTCACCCTAGTAAATATCTGTAACATACTAGTTATAGGTCGCACTTAAACGCCATGCTAGACTTGTTTAAGTACCGGGTATTACTACCCCAAATCATCATCCTTTATCATCATCAATTGTTTTGGGCGGTCATTGGGAGAATGACCAAATGGTTGGATAATTTGTTTTATACTCCTCCAAAACTCTAAATTTGCTAATACCCATCCGGGCGGATGGTAAGTCGGAGGGTAAATGGTTGGGTGCTAATGTAGCCTGTGATACTTTTGTGGAGGATATGTGGTAAGAACCGCCGGATAATCTTAAGGACTTAATCCTGTGATGACCTCTTATTGTAAAACAAGATGCACCACAAGTCTATAATGGTGTCGACTGCTAACTAATTGGTGTCCACCGCATGCAGCCGCACCATTGAGGGGCTCTCCAATACCGTGAGCCCAAGAGGCTACGATTGGGAATGTAACTTACGGACCCTAGGCGTAAGTTGCATGGCGCAAGAGGGGTGCAGGCGTAGCGGTTGTCGGGTCCCACGGAGCGACACCCCGCCAGTGAAACCTTAGCGGTGCGAGAATATCGAGGATGCCTTGGAAAGGCCTTGTGGTAATCTCCCTTGATTCACATGTCTCTGAAACGTGTGTACATATCAAGTCGATTATCTCTTGTGGGTAAAGATGTACAATCTCGCAGAGAATAAAAGCGTTCGAATGCACCGTGCCTACGGTCAAGGGCGGCAAAGGAGCTCATAAGAGTTAGTTCTATTTCAAAAACCTTGGTGGGTGGGATGAAAAATGTGCGGGGCTCACCTAGCCCTTGATTGGTTTTTCCTGGGTATTCTTACCCGGTGTTGGTAATAGGTGGGTATGACCACCAAAGAAAAAGAAGCATGAGACAGAGTTTCCGATGGAGGGAACCTCTGCTGTTATCAATTATTGCACAATTAATCTCTTTAAAAATGCAATTTGGTCCAAATGCTAAGTGATAGGATTTCTAAATATCTGTATTTACAAATGCTGCTTTACGCACATAAAAGAACCCGAGCCATCCTTGTTACACCTTGCATGTATATTATTGCATCTGTGTGTGTGGGCTCGCGAGCACGGTAGTTGTGCTCATCCTCGCTCTTTCCCCAAACCCTCAGAAACAGGAACCCTGGAGCTGGCAATTGCATCGAGGATCCAGAAGTCTGAAGACCCGAGGAATGTTGAAGCGTAGTTTAGTCCTTAGTTGTTCTAGTCTCACCCCAGTCTAGCTGACTTCGTTGGTTCTTGTGTGCCTCCTATATTGTCCAAGTTTTGGATCATATCGCGTACACGGGTTCCCATCACTTGCTCGCGTAAGATGTGCCTCACCTTTTGCTTCCGTTGTTGCTTCCGCTATCTTTGTAATGTATTCTTTGGCTCGTCCGCCTTTATTGTAAAAATTGACCCAAAGCGGTCTATGTAAACTCGATGTGTAAATTAATGAATGAAATAAGTTTGCGCCATGTATGGTTTGATTCAGCAATGTACCTGTGGAGTGCTAGCTATCGATCCGTGGAATAGCATGTTGATTTCACAGAGGATTTGGATTTACAAAATCCGGTCCGACAATTTCCTTCTCTAACTCAAGACACCTAGCCTTAGCTTTAGCATGAAAACCTCCTAGCTTAAGAAAAGCATGATTGAGCTGCTCGTGAGGTGGGATCTACCTCGTCCGTGTCGGAGTACAAATTCATTGTCATTGAGTTCGCCTTGAGGGCCATGAAGCACATGCCGAGAAGTCGCCGCCCATCCTTGGGCTCTTGGTCACCCGTCCCGTCATCGCCGCTTCCATCCCTCCACCTCGCCGAGGTCGAGGTCGTCGAAGGCGTGAGGACGCGTGGAAAAGCTTCTTGGCTTTGCCAAAGTTGCGGAACTTCTTCTTGCTGGGCGTCTGAGCTGGAGGCTTCTTGTTGCGGTTCTTGTCGGTGTAGTCGTTCTTGCCCGAACCGCCGTAGTCGTTCTTGCCCTTCTCCAGCTTGGGGCAGTTCGCTCGGATGTGGTTGGGGCCACCACACTCAAAGCAAATCACGGTCCTCCTCTCTTCTGTCCCTCCTCCCTTTGTAAGCGTGGGAGAATCTACGAGCAAGGAGGGCAAGTCGCTCATCCGCAGCTGCTCTAACGATCATCGCTATGTCACGAGAGCAGCAAGGAGAAATTGCAAGAGGACTCGTAAGAGAGACCGTGGTTGAATCGATCGGTGACTGGGGCCATCGATCGTGACTTCGACCTCGAGACAACGTCAATCTCGTGAGTCTTGAGGCGTGAGTACAGCGCATCAAGAGTCAAGGTCGAGAGGTCTGTCGTGTCTTTGATGGTGGTCACTTTCATCTCCCACACACGCAGATCGAGTGCCGTAAGTATCTGACGAGCGTTGTCCGAGTCGGGGTATGTGAGACCGACCGCTCGGAGGTTGCTCAAGATCTTGTGAAAACGTGCGAAGCACTCATCTAGGGACTCACCAGCAAGCATCTCAAATTTGTTGTATTCTCGTTGAAACGGGTCCTGTCGAACCGCCTTGATCCGGGTGGTGCCTCATGGTATGCGCCGAGGGTCACCCGATATCATAAGCGGACGACAGTGAGATATGCGGTCAAACTCACTACGACTCAAACCACGGATGATGATGTTCCTAGCCTTTGCATTTGCCTCCACATCAGCCATGTTCCCGGCATTGATGTTCTCATCGGCAGGAACAGCGAATCGAACCTTGACCTTTCGCCAGATGGCATACCCCTGGGCCTGGATGTATGTCTCCATTCGGCTCTTCCAGAAGGGGTAATCGATGCCATCGAAAACGGGCGGCTTGGTCGAGTACTTGTCCATCGCCACGGCTCTTGAGACCGGTTAAGATCTATTGAAAAGAGCTAACCTGCTCTGATACCAATTGAAGGACCGGAAAGGCGACTAGAGGGGGTGAATAGGAGCACCTAATCTTTTTCGCAAAGAATGGATTCAACTTGTAAATTACTCCAATAGCTATGAGAGCTATGAAGATCAATGATTAAGCATGAGGAAGTCTTATGTTGAATCCACCTCACCCCCAAAGCTCAAAAACAAAAACGAGGAAGAACCAAGAAATCGTGACAATCGGTACAACCACGAGAAACGGCGGTTGTACCACAGTCGGCACAACCATGAGCAAATGGCGGTTGTACCGCAGTCCGACAACCACGTGTTAAGCCCGTTCATCCGATTGTCCCGAGCAGCAAAACCTCTCGGGTTTCAAAACGAAAATCGACGTAACTTTTGAACCGCTTGGCCAAACTCTACGAGATTTGAACCACACCTCCCTAAAGACACTAGGAACCTATTCCAAACAAATATTTCAGAGATCCATTCCAAAGTTCCTATCTTCTTGCATTTGAACGAAGAAGGATGCAAAACCGCAAAACCGAAATGCTCCACAATCTCTCAACCTTGGCTCATGAGATTTTGCAAGAAGGTTAGTAATAACCTCAGACATGCTAGCATGAGTCTTAGGCCAAATCCTCAAGGAAATCAAGAATTTCATCAAAACCCTAGAAGAGGAAATGAAGAATGAGGATGCCAAAAAGTGAAATCGAGATTTAACAAGATTAGCTCTTGGAAATATCTATCAAATGATCTTGGGGCACTATCCCAACATAGAGCAATCCATTTTGCAGCTCACTAGCAAGAACCAACAAGAAAAAGAAAAACTCACAAGTCCATCACAGAGAATCGAAGGAAAAATAAGAACAGGAATGCAAACTTGATTTTCATTTCTTGAATCAAGAGCGAAATACAAATAAATACATCCCCATACGCATGGACATTAGAACCAGAGGGATGATTACAAGATTCTCAATCCATCTCCTCACTCTCCCAACACAAGAACACACTCACACTACATGCTCGGAGAGGAGGAGAACCACTCAAGAACTCATCAAGAGGGGACACGCAGGAGCACACTCTGCGCCTTCCTCCACTCTCAACCACTAAAGAGCAAAAGAGAAACAACCTCACAAAGCCTCTTTGACTCTAAAACCCTAATTTCACCCAAGTGCTCACTCGGGCAGAGCCCATCCATCCTATTTATAGCCCATGGCTAACGGGTCTCCACCCTGCTACGCCCGCTAAAACCAATCGAGCCCGCTCCCGCATGTGCAAATTGCGAAATTCCTGCCGCCTCCCCGCACCTTCCCGAAGCTTCGCGCCTCGCCTCGCACGCCTCGCAACCACCTCGAGTCCACGTCGCCTTCGACACATCCCGACCGCTCGACCTCGGTGCCACTGCACCTAGTCCGTCCACCGTGTCTCGCCACGACTCCACCCGATGTCCCGCAATCACGCATACAAGAAACACATCAAATAGCACCGCTCGATACATGAAAGCGAAAATACCAACATACTTACCATAACAAAATCCAAACTTGTCGAATCAAAGAATATGCATCCTAATCCCATACGACCAAGTTTGACCAAATCGACTGAGCCTGTTGCACCACGCAACGACATGGTCCAAACCACCCAAACCAAACTCGACTTCCTAAACCTATGTCAATTACTCATCACACACACGGGACGACCTCCACATGGTCTCTCAGATACGTCAGCTGAACTGACAATGGTAACACGTATTAATGAAAAACTAAGCCAACAGATGATGACAATCTCAATATGCAAAAATGTTAATTGAAATAGTTAATGTATTTGTTCTTTCTTCTCTTCCCTAAAAGGAAGGGCGACTTAAATCCCGATAGCGAAGAGCTGGTTATCTCAATAGTATGGCAATTTACCAACTCAACCTGAGAATCAACAAACTTCAACTTGACAAGCAGCAAAAAAAAACAAGCCCAACTCAAAGTGAGATTTTAAAAGTTTACAGTTTAGACCCTCACAGACATACTACTCTTCAAAGTATCGACTGTTCTGACTTCTGAATTTCAAACTTGCTGATGCTCCCATGTTAATTAAGCTGTTTAACTTTGAACGGAAGGGGAAAAGCTTAACAGTAAATTAACCAACTATTACAGTGAACAAGATTCCAATGGAAAAAAAAATGCAAGGGTCAGCTATCAAAAAATGGGACGAGAGATATGCTCTAAGCCGCTAACAATCAAATGATGACAGGTTCTCTGCTCTCAGCGCCAAAGTTTCACGCAGAAACCAGATGGCGCTCGACACGTGTAACACCCATTTTCAGTTAATGAACAGTAATTTTCAAAATTTAAATTTTGATTTCAAAAGCTTCCCAAAAATTTAAACCTCAAGCTTCAATTTTCAAAACTCAGATTTTGCCTGGTTTCAATTATCAAAATTTGGAAAAAAAATTCAAAACCCAGGCGTGTCGCTAGTAGCCTAGAGGAGGTGGCCAGCGGCGGCATGCAGGTGGCTTGCGGTAGGCCGTTCGTGCGAGTCGGGAAGGAGGAGAGCATCACGCTCCAGTACCCGTTGTTGACTAGTAGCAACTATGCTGCATGGTCAATGAAGATGCAAGTGTACATGGAGGCTCAAGGAGCGTGGGATGTCGTTGAAGACGACGACGTCGAGAGGCGCCAAGATAAGAAGGTACTTGCGGCCATCTACTATGGTGTGAGCGAGGAGACCCTTCTTACTCTCAACGGCAAGAGGACGGCGAAGGAGGCATGGGCGACTCTCAAGTCCATGTACGTTGGAGTTGAGCGTGTGACGAGAGCTAAGCTTCAAACCGCTAAGAAAGAATTTGACAACCTTCATATGCGCGAAGGTGAGTCAATCGATGCATTTACCATGAGGGTCACCCTCGCTCTCAGCAAGATGCGAACGCTGGTAGAGAGGGTTGAAGACTCTTGTGTGGTGGATAAGGTGCTTCGGGTCTTGACACCGAAATTTCTGCTGATTGTTTGCACTCTCGAGAACCTCGAGGACTTGGATGTGATGTCGGTCGAAGAAATGTTCGGGCGGGCTAAAGGCGTTCGAGGAGCGCCACATGATTAGTGAGGAGGAAGGTGAGCATCTGCTGAGTCTAGGGCCAAGAACAAGGAAGGCGGCTCTGGCTCCAGCAAGAATCGCAGATTCGACAAGGCTAAAGTAAGATGCTACAACTGCAACAACTATGGGCATTTTGCTTTCGAATGTCATAAGAAGGAGGAACATGTTCATCTCATGGAGGCGGATGCCGACGATGAACCGACACTGCTGTGAAGCCATCTTGATCTGGGAGAGACTATTAGGAATAATCAAGTTGTGTTGTTAGTGTGTGCGTTGTATGTGTGCATTAGTGTTTGTGCACGTATGAGGTGTGTTACATACGTGCATATATTTGTGTCATGGTCATGCATGTAGGTGAGTTAGTGCATGATGCATGTGTGTGCGCATGAGTTCTTGTAGAGGTGTCTAAGTTCTCATGTGTGTAAGCTCTGGTGAGAGTCTCTGTCGTCGTCTAGTTGTGTTACCGATGAAAAACAATCGGAGCTGAGGTAGAAGAAAAAAACGTCGGCAAGTTGTGTCATCGACGGCATGGTCAGAAGAAGGCAAAACTCCTTGGAGATGCGTCAAAAGATCGGACTTCGACTTGTGAAGTAAGTGATGTCAAGATTAGGGTAGAAATTGTTTGCTATAATCTTGACTTAATTGGTTTTTGCACGTGCATTAGTATTTTGCATTAGTCTCCAGTTTCTAGTCTTCAATTTCTGTTTCGGTTTCAGTCCACATGCATACGTTACATGCAACATTTAGTTCTACGAGTTATTTCCGAATCGTGGATCCAGAGAATTGGCCACTAATTACTTGTAATTGATTCCTGTCATCAGCTGGGGAATAAATAGAAGAAAATAGAAAAGCTTAGAGCGAGTTGGGCGCTGCACAAACGTGTTTCGTTTCTTCTGTTCTCTGAAACTTGACTGTAGTCAACACAAAACAAACTTCAGAACTCAGAAGTCCTTTTTAGAGGTCTTTGAAGTTCAAGAGTTCTTGTCACCCCCACGACCACGCCCGCAAGGTGCTTGATGTTGTGCCCCACCCTGATGAAGCCCGTGTTTGCTCCGACGCCACTGACGCCATGGAGGAGCTCATTCAGATGGAAAGGGGATCGATCAGATTGAAGAACCAAACGGCCGCAGTGAATCTGTGACTTGATTTGTTACCCCATCTGTAATCATCAGCTCCAGTCCGAGGTTCACCGGCTATCCATCTCAGCGGTTTCATATCAATACAACCTGGAGCTCCATCAGCCTCTGGCTATTCACAAAGGAGTAAAAGAGGCCATCAATGAAAGACCCTCTTGCTGTCCAAGGGCGCCACCGGATGGATCCTCGGTGGTAGAGCTACGGCGAGGACATCGGCCACCGATGCACTGCTGTTTTGCATTGTTCTCTCCGTTGCGTCGACTTCAAAGGCCTAAGGTCTTTTCTGTAATTTCTTAGTTTCTGAAGGATCTCGATGTAATTTCTTGATTTCTCAGGGTTTTATTTGTAAAGAGGTGGACTTTTCAGGTGATTGTTTTCAGGGGTTTGATGATATGGCCGGCGACACAGATATTATCATTGCAGGAGTTGATTTTACCTTGAAGAAGCTTAAGAAGACATAGGTGTCTGATCCTTCTTAGGTACGCAAACGCCATTCTGGGTGCTTTCTGTCATAGTTTCATGCTTTGATGGGAACTTATCATTTTCGTGACCTGATAATGTTGATATGGATCTCTTATTATTGTAGAACTTGTAGTGAATTACTCAATGGATAAATGTGATAAGTCGCAGCATTTATTTCCACACAGTGACGTTTGGTTGGTTAAGCTACAAAATTAGCAATTTTTTTGTATGCTTCTTATATGCCTAAGCAAAGTTGTTGATGCTACGGTGTCTGGATTGCAAGAATGCGCTTTGTTGTTGAATTTTTACTTAGGGGTGAATCGTTGGTTGATGTGAAAATTCCAGTTGGGTCTTACACAATATTTTGAAGTGAACACACATGCAGCTTAATACCTGCATGCTAAAAGAATTATTCATGCCTCTTTTGTTTGAGGTAACGGGATTTGGGAACCTGACCTCAATCTTGCAAACAACTTGAAGGCATATGCCATGTAACGGTACTGTTGCAAAGTTGAATTATGAACTGTAAGTCATTTTCATTGTCCATTCCCTGAAAGGATTGCAGTTTATGGAATTTTTTAAAACCTTAAAGGCAATCCCTTTGGATGGTTAACTGCTAAGTATACCGACATATGTGGAGTATTCATTTAGTTGATCATGATGTTTTCTAGGAAGTAGACACCATTGTAGGTTTGTGGATAACATTTAGCACCTTCTGTTGTGATCGGGGTTGGTTGGGTACGGGTCTGAGAACTGAGGGTAGAGCATTCACCCTCATCTAACTGTCTACAGTGCTCTTCCTTGTTGAGGTAGCGAAGCTCTGAGGTTTAGTTGAACTCTTGATTTCTCATTGCTTGATTGATAATGGATACATGCTATCTCTTTTACAGGGATAACCCGATTTGCCGCCTAAGAAATAATCTATAAGAAAACCTATCGATCCAATCCAATCTTTTTAATTATTAAAAATAATCTACCTAATAGATAAGATCATATCCCTAACAAATAACTTGATAGATAAATAATCCCAAAATAACCTACCTAACCAAATATTTTTTTTATTCTAGGAAACACATCAACCATGCTTGGAAAATAACGACGCTACAAAGATCGACGTAGCATCGTTCACAAGATCGCTACAAAGACACGCATCGCCACATGTCGCTGCGAACTCGTGGTACTGTTCGCGTGCCTGTTAGAGTGCCTTGTGTCTTGATCCATAATATTACATCCCTCGCGGCGAGACAGCTCGTCCTCGAGCTGTGGTGGTGGCCACGGTTGAAGTCATTGGTTTCCCCATGTTGACAAGAGTATCTGGTACCAGTATCGGTTCGCTTGAGAGCATATCGGCGACACTCCGACATATAGTGCCCAAGGAAGAAGCATCTTAGCATGTCGTGACGTTCACGAAGACGTCGGTGGCATAGGCAGCCGACATAGGACAATCGTTACACCCTTACTACAATGGAGCGTGACGATGGCGGGAAGGATGCGACGGCATTGCTGGCTCCTCAATTGCTACACTCTGTATTGCCTATGGCATAGCATCAGTCGGTCATGTGGAAATGATCGCCGCTGGATAGAAGCATACTTTTTCCAGTGATGCCGCACCGGGGGTGCAACCAAGGGCAGTGATGCCTACTGGGTGGCATTGGTGATGTTGTTAAGGAAGGTGATTGTAGTGCAACCATTGCAATGACACACGACGCTTCCTCATGCTCCTTCAATTTGACCATCAATGCCCTAATTTCTTGGAGGATGACCATCATCTTTCGTTGCTAGCCTTCAACATAGTGAAGTGAGATAGTTCGATACTAGAAGCCATGTTGGGTGGTTTTGATACGCAATATTGTGGCGCAGGTTGGTTCGGTACGGATCCGATGACCAAGGGTAGGGCACTCGCCCTCATCTAACTGTTGGTATGGCTCTTCCCTGTCAAGGTAGCGAGGCTCTGAGGCTCAGTTGAACTCTTGATTTCCCATTGTTTGATTGATAATGGATACATGCTGTGGATATCGTGGGGATATGTACATGATCTTATGATGATGAGTCAATTGTCAATGACGTTGGTTTGCCGAATCTCGCGTTTTTGGAAAAGCTCCACGTTGTTCGGACCTCAAAGGTCAAATCGGCGGTAGGGCGGTCGACCGGCAAAGATCGGCGGTCGATCGCCGTGTGGCAGTCCGACCGGCAGCTCTGGCGGTCCGACCGGCCAGGACTTTTGAGTGAGTTTGGAGCTAGGCCAAAAATAGAGGGCGTAGGCAAGAGAGAGGAGTCTCCTGCATGTGGTCTCATATTTTTTGGAGCTTCCAGTCAAAAGTTATATTCATTTGAAAATTCCGAGAGTTCTCGATTTCGTGGTGAAATTTTGGTTAAGTCATTTCAGCGTGATCGATCAAGATACAAATTGGTCTGACCGATTTGAGATCGATCAGACCGGCCAGGTATGGAGGTCAGACCGGTTTCCACTTGTTCGTCGACCATCATGGCGGCGTTATGTTTTGGTTAAGTCTAGTGCATGAGTTTCAATGCTTTAATGTTGCATATTGCATGATTTGAGCTAACGTGGGTCAAGTTGTAAAGAACTTGTTCCCAGAGACGTTTTCTTGGTCTATTGCTGTGCAGGTGGCTTGCAGGTCAACGACGAGGTGGATCGGGACTAAGCTTGGAGAGCTGAGGTCCATAACGATCATGTATGCTGGGTGAGGTCGTGTGACTCAAGCATGACGTAGAATAGACAAGATGGTTTGAACGGGCAGTTTGTTGCAGCTGGGTGGATCAAGCGGCGCGGGGGTCGGTGCAAGTGCCTTGGAGGTTCTGATGGGATTCGGACGGGGGAGACTTGCTGACATAATGAGAGCTGCTGATCAACCTACACGTGGCGAAGCAGGTGGTTGCTTCGACTGTAATGCGTGTGTATATGTCCCGTTTGTTTTGGGTCTTAACGGGAGCCCATTAGGTGAACTATTCTAGAACCTAGGTCTCACTATAAATAGAGGGGGTGGTTGCCAAACAGCCCCCAAGCACCTCATTTGCTAAAACCCTAGTTTGTTTTAGGGTTTGGAGAGAAGAGGAGAGGCTAGGTCCTAAAGAGGTGATTTGGGTGTGTGCTTTTGGATTGAGTTCTTGTCCTCCTTGAGGGAGTGGCTGTAACCTGCAACATCAAGAATCAATCTATGGATGATTATTCAAAGATGAGGGTTCTTGTGTTCTTCCTTCTCTTTTAATGATTTTTTGTGCTTCCTTGATCCGGTTATTTTTGGTTGGTCCCTTGACCTCTTTTACCTTGCTATGATGTGTGGGAATACTCCTAGGATCATCTAGATCATCAATCCCCCATGAGCAAGATTTGAATCAAGTTTTTCGTTTTGCTCGGTTTTGAACCCTCCTTTGGTAAAACTTAAAAAGGTCAATGCTATTTAAAGGTTTACCAAAGGTTTTGACTTAAAAAAACCTATTTGTAAGAGAAAATGAGTTTCTAGCAAAAATTCTAGATTATAGTACCTTGTTTTGGCATAAACTAGATTCTCGTGTAAAAACTATTCTAAGAGGAATTTGAAAATTGTCCCAAAAGAAAAATCCTAGAGTTGGCTATTCTAAACCTTTTTGGTATTTAAAATATTTTCAAAATGCCAACTTAACAAAAAGTTATTTAATTTTAAAACTCATCTAAAATATTATTTTGACCTAACTAATTAAGTAAAAAAAAGAAGTCCACGGAGCGTAAGCTCATGACATTTGCTAATCACGTGAGCATAGATAGTAGGTCCAGAATAAATGGTAACGTTACATTACATTTCAAGCTGTTGGTGTCCAGCTTATTTGTACTTCACAATCATGGTAGGATGTTTACACGTTCTAACAACAGACACAAATAACAGCTTATTCGTACGGTAACGAATCCATCCACAGCCTCAACTGGGTGCTGGCAGCGTCATATCATACCACCTGTGCATGCTGACGGGTTAAAGAAAGAAACAACGTGAGATAAAGCTTAGGATATAATCATCACAAAACCAGACAAGTGAATAGATTCTGGAGGACATTTTCGAGCTGATAGGCTTACTTTTGGCAAGAGTTTGCCGTCGATGTTTATCCTAGGAACGTGGCGGATGAGATGGTAATCCTCTCCGGATCGGACCACACACCGCCTGCTCAACTCAGGGCAGTCACTAATCACAATCTTCTTGAGACAGGTGAAGTCTTGAATGAAGCCTGGCAGCTTCTCCAACCCTTTGCACTCCTCAAAACGAACATACTGAAGAGAGGATGCAGCAGATTTGAAGCTCTCTGGAAAACCCGCCAACTTCGGAAGCCCAACAAGATTGAGAGAACGAAGGCTCCCCAGCCCACTCAATGCTTCCCCTGGTTCCTTCAAATCCAACTCTTTGCAGTCATTAATCACCAAATCCTGAAGTGCCGAGAGCTGCCTCATGGCAGAGGGGAGAGAAGCCAACTTTGGACAACCGAAGATGAATAACTCTCGGAGGGCAGAGAGGCTTCCGAATCCTTCTGTGAGTGATGTTAACTCAGGGCAGTCACCCAGTTCTAGAAATGTCAAGGAAGACCAACCACAAAAACCACTTTTTAATAAATACTTTTGCTTTGACGTGAGGTTCAGGTATGTAAGGCTGACAAGCCCATGCACATCTCTTGGTAGCTCCTCTAGTTGGTCGCACCCACCAAGATGTAGTGTTTGTAGATTCACCAACCTGCATAAAGAATTCGGTAGGAATTTGATTTTCCCGTTCCATTGTAGATCTAGGTACCTCAGGTGCTTCAAATTTCCAATTGTACTCGGTAGCTCTTCAAACTCAGCATCAGAAAAGATTAAGACACGTAGAAGCGCAAATGTTGAGAAGAGGTCCTCAAGAAAGGCTTTGCTCACGGTACCACCATTGTTTATGCTTGCAAATGTTCTTGACTTACGTGCCTTTTTTAGCTCTGTAGGAAATTTGAGCTCCGTTGAGAAGTCCTTGCGGTCCCACACTAGATGCCTAACCCTTTCAGAGACAGCAACTTTTTCACAGCTCACAACTGCGTGTTCCTTCTTAGATACTGAATTTGGCATCAATATCAATATCGCAAACAACTTGAAGGCATATGCCATATAACGGTGTTGCAAAGTTGAATTATGAACTGTAAGTCATTTTCATTGCCCATTCCCTGAAAGGATCGCAGTTATGGAATTTTTTAAAACCTCAAAGGCAATCCCTTTAGTTGATCATGATGTTTTCTATGGCGCGGGTTGGTTGGTACGGGTCCGAGAACCGAGGGTAGAGCACTCGCCCTCATCTAATCGTCGACAATGCTCTTCTCTGTCGAGGTAGCGAGACTCTGAGGCTTAGTTGAACTTTTGATTTCTCATTCCTTGATTGATAATTGATATATGATATCTATTTTATAGAGACAACCTAACTTGACGCCTAATAAATAATCTATAAGAAAACCTATCAATTCAACCTAATCTTTTCAACTAGTAAAAACAATCTACCTAATAGATAAGATCATATCCCTAACAATAATTTGATAGATAAAACAACCTACAACCAAGGGTAGCGATGCCCACTAAGGTGGCGTTGATGGCGCCATTGGGGTCTTATGAATATTGTGTGTGTATTGAAGAGGCTCAATGCGCCATATATAGAGAAGTACAAAAGATATATGCCATATATAGATAAGGCATATAAGAGTCCTTATTCTAACTCCTATTCTAACACCCTCCTCAAATGCAAAGCGTATACAATAGCATTGCATTTGGAAAGGGTTCACACTAAAATATGGAAAATCCGAAGTCCGAGTCTTGATAATGTCGTCGTAGCATGCAGCTCTTGAAAAATATGTCGAGTATCAAGAGATCTCCCATCCGGTGTCGTGCGACATCTCATAAAGCACAAGGTGCGGGAGCAAAGTCAACCGCAGCAACACACCGAAGAAGATGATGAAATCGACAAAAAATAGAGAATGCTGTCAAGTCAAGCCGAATAGGAATAGGTGGAAGCATGGCAGCGCAGATCGAAGCCCAAGATGGCGGCGACGCGAAAGAAGTGAAGCGGACTTAAAAGCTCGGGGCGGCGGCTAAGAAAGCGACAGCATCATAATGACTTCTACGATCTGCATGCCGCTCAGAAAGAAGAGCGCGAGCGACGGCTGCTGCCATGCATAAGGCAATTTCCATGCTTCTATGACTGATAATAAACTTGTGGACTTGCATGACTTAGACGAACTCAAAAACTGAGTGCTACGAACTTGGATGGACGCAACGGAAGAAAATGACACAAAGCAAGAAAAACTTAAAAATAACTAGCAGAACTAGCATTACGACTCCAATTAAAACTAAAGCACCTAACCCCAGGGTCAGCTGTGACCGGTGTAGCCTTCCATAACAATCGGCAGCATTAACTCCAACCATCTCTCTCTTCCTTCCACCTCTCGGCTCCCTCTCCCTCTCGCCTGAGAAAATCGAGCAGTAGCGGGCGAAGAGCCGAGCGAAGGCCGAGAAGAAGCCGGTCGGCGAGGAGAAGGTGCCGACGGGGCAACGCACGAGGCCCTGCGGCGGCGGGATCTGGTGCAGGCGGCGCGGGGAGGAGCTGGATGGAGAAGGACCCCCTGGAGCCCTGCCACGGCCACATCACCGTCCTCGCCGTCCTCCGCTCCCACCGAAAGCTCGGACTCTCCACCAAGCTCATGTCCGCCCCCAGGCCACCATGGACCAGGTCTTCGGCGCCGAGTACGTCTCACTCCACGTCCGCCGGTCCAACTGCGCGGCTTTCAACCTCTACACCTCCGCCCTCAGCTACCAGATCCACGACGTCGAGGCCAAGTATGGCGTCGGATCCGCGTGAGGAGGCGGCCGGAGCTGTGGACTGCGGCGGCGGTCGGCGATGTCCTGACGGGAGGCGAGCACAGCGATGACGGCGACGACGAGTGCACGAAGGTGGCCTGATCCGGCGCGGATCCGGTAGCCGCGCCCTCGAATCAGTCGCCGCACAGCATGAAGAGGCTCACGGGCGAGCTCGATGTCGATGCTGCGGGTGAGGATGAGGATGATCATGTAGAGATCGCAGAGGAAGGACCAGACAGGGTGGCCGAACGTGGTCGGCCGGTTGCCCTACACGAAGAAGTGGTTGTACCACGCCATGCCGTATTGAGGACGGGCGCCACGAGGAGGAGCGTGGCGTGGCCAATTGCGGCCGCGAGGAGCGCACAGGCGAGCGAGGCAAGCGTGCCGAGGAAGTGCCATCGCCTCGTCCCGGGCTTGGAGTGTTGGCTCAGATTTTGGATCAGAGGTAGAGTGTCGGGCGACATATCTGGCCGCCCCTTGGAGCGAAGAATGCTCCTCCCGGGGCAGCAGGCAGCAGTAGACGAACGGCGGTGGCTACGGTAAACCCTTAAACCTAACCTTCTCTGATACCATGTTATAAATATTGTGTGTGTATTGAAGAGGTCCAATATGCCATATATATATATGAGTACAAGAGGTATATACCATATATAGATAAAGCATATAAGAGTCCTTATTCTAACTCCTATTCTAACATGGAGAAAGTGATGGTAAGTTCGTGACATTTGCTAATCACGTGAGCATAATAGTAGGTCCAGAATAAATGGTAACGTTACATTACATTTCAAGCTGCTGGTGCCCAGCTTATTCGTAGTTCACACAGACTAGGAGTAGTTGTTCAGAATCATGGTCGGATGTTTGCCCGGAATGAGCAAGAATACATGTTCTTCACAAATAACAACACGGGTAACGAATCCATCCACAGGCTAGCCTCATCTGTGCATGCAGACGGGTTAAAGAAAGAAACTGGGTACAGACTAGGAAGTGAATGGAGGGCATTTTCGAGCTGATAGGCTTACATTTTCGAGAAAGAAACAGGCGCCGTCGATTTCTATCTCAGGAACGTGGCGGATGAGATGGAAATCCTCTCCGGATCCGACCACACACCGCCTGCTCAACTCAGGGCAGTCACCAATCACAATCTTCTTGAGATAGGTGAAGTCTTGAATTAAGCCTGGCAGCTTCTCCAACCCTTTGCAATCATCAAAACAAACATACTGAAGAGAGGATGCAGCAGATTTGAAGCTCTCTGGAAAACCCGCCAACTTCGGAAGCCCAACAAGATTGAGAGTACGAAGGCTCCCCAGCCCACTCAATGCTTCCCCTGGTTCCTTCAAATCCAACTCTTTGCAGTCATTAATCACCAACTTCTCAAGTGCCGAGAGCTGCCTCATGGCAGAGGGGAGAGAAGCCAACTTTGGACAACCGAAGATGCGTAGGTCTCGGAGGGCAGAGAGTCTTCCGAATCCTTCTGTGAGTGATGTTAACTCAGGGCAGTCACCCAATACTAGAAATGTCAAGGAAGACCAACCACAAAAACCACTTTTTAATAAATACTTTTGCTTTGACGTGAGGTACAGGTATGTAAGGCTGACAAGCCCATGCACATCTCTTGGTAGCTCCTCTAGTTGGCCGCACCCACCAAGATGTAGTGTTTGTAGATTCACCAACCTGCGTAAAGAATTCGGTAGGA
Source organism: Hsuehochloa calcarea (assembly GCA_036346395.1). Lineage (NCBI taxonomy): Eukaryota > Viridiplantae > Streptophyta > Magnoliopsida > Poales > Poaceae > Hsuehochloa > Hsuehochloa calcarea. Next base: position 2,960,084 of record CM070604.1, on the reverse strand, counting down.
ATTTGATTTTCCCGTTCCATTGTAGATCTAGGTACCTCAGGTGCTTCAAATTTCCAATTGTACTCGGTAGCTCTTCAAACTCAGCATCAGAAAAGATTAAGACACGTAGAAGCGCAAATGTTGAGAAGAGGTCCTCAAGAAAGGCTTTGCTCACGGTACCACCATTGTTTATGCTTGCAAATGTTCTTGACTTACGTGCCTTTTTTAGCTCTGTAGGAAATTTGAGCTCCGTTGAGAAGTCCTTGCGGTCCCACACTAGATGCCTAACCCTTTCAGAGACGGCAACTTTTTCACAGCTCACAACCGCGTCTTCCTTCTTAGATACTGAATTTGCTAGATCATGGATAAGGTCATGCATTTTACAATATCCAATGGAGCCATCGAAAACAACAAACTGGTCTTGGAAAAGAGATCTGCCAAGAAGTTCATGAAAGTAGTTTCTTCCAGTGGTAAATGCTTCCTTGTTTTCCCTACTTGTATGCAACAACCCCAACGCCATCCAAAACATAACAAGAGTTTCAGTGAAAATCTCATAATCTTTCGGAAATATGGATAAGCAAGCGAAACATGCTCGCAAATGAGGTGGAAGTGCATCGTAACTCAATTTTAACGCTGGCAAGATACCATCTGTGCTTCGCTCAATATTCCACAATTTGTCTTCCTTGATGCGCCTCCATTCTTCAACATCTCGACTATTAGACAATAGGGAACCCAATGTCTTTGCTGCCAAGGGAACACCGCAACATTTCTCAACAATGGATTCCCCAATTTTTAACAATTGGTGGTATTTTTCACCCTCGCCTCTGAATGCACAACGAGTAAATACTTGCATGCAGTCATCGAGTGACAGATTTCCCACATCATATGGTTCCATGGTCTTCACCAACGATGCAACACTTGTATTGCGTGTGGTGACTATAATCACACTTCCACTTCCACCACTGGATAGAATTCTTCTCAACTCTTCCCAATCAGCAAATTTGTCATTCCACATGTCATCTAGTACTAGAAAATATCTTCTTTCATGTAAAAGCCCACGCAGCTTGGTCTGCAGCATCTCCACATTTAGTTGCTTGCTGCTTTCACCAGTAACTGATTGTATTATGTCATCCAAGATCTTCTTAAGATCAAACACATCGGAGACACAAGCCCATAACTTCTTCTCGAACTTCTCGGTAATCCGAGCGTCATTGTAGATTAATTTTGCCAGTGCAGTTTTTCCTATGCCTCCTAAACCAACAATTGGAAGCACAGACAGGTGATTTGAGTCTGCAGCTGTCTGTATCATTTCAAGTATCTCGCTTTTAGCTTCATCTCTTCCAATGATGTCTGGTTCGGTGATGAAGGAGTGTGTTTCCCTGCTGCTGCTCCTGGATGTCTTACTATCAATTGGTTGGTCAGTTAATCCAAATTGTGCTCTGTTGGCTGCTACCTCATCAAGTTTTTCACGAACTTCTTTTATTTTGTGACTCAATTTGAAGGGATAAGCAAGCAGACGGCTCATGCAAGTAAAGAAACCTTTATGAACTTCTTGCTCCAGAGATTTGGTGGCCACGTAGTCCAAAACATCATCTATGTCATAGACTGCATCCTTCAGATTGTCCAGCCACTCTCGTAGGGCATGGGAAGTAGACTGTTTACCCTCGGCATCTTGAAGAACAGCACAGATGGATCTCAGAGACCTTTCCAACTTCCCTAGTTCTTTCTTGACGTTCCAGGCTGACTTCATCTCATTGACAGCCCAATCAGTGCCAAAGGATCCAGCCTTCTCAAGAACTGAGATTGCGAAGCTCGCTATATAAACTTCCGCCATAGTGTCCGTGTGGATACTACAAAATAAATAAGAGATTCAAAGAAATGTCCATGTGGGTGTACATAAATCTGTTTACTGCCATTAGATGTTACCTGCAACATATTTAAACTGAAAGATTTAAAAAATGCGACATATTTAATATCAAAGATTTTATGCCATAAAATAACTCTCATTAAGAGAAGCTAAAAGTCAATATTAAGTTGTGAAAATGGATATTTTAATTAGGGGTTTATGTACTCCAATTGCGCCAGCTAAACGTTCAAGTTTCAAGAAAGAGTGGAAGAGAGATGAAACGGTGTCTAGTTGATTGGGAATGTAGATTAAAATTCAGCTGATTGGATATGTCATTGAGTAGACACAACATGTTAAAATCAAGCAAGTATTAGTCTAAACAGTCAACATCATACAATAATTAACAGGTGAATTATGGGTAAAAGTCTCATCTACTTCTAGACTAACTGCATGAAAACAAACCGGCAAGTCATGCAAACAGAATTGACTAAAAAATAAGGTACAAGATATCGTAGATCTCACCTTGACGGCGGAGGGGGTGCAACGATCGCTTGAGGGGTCTAATCTGTTCTGCTCATGCTCCCAGTGGTAGAGAAAAATGAAGGATGGCAAGGGATGGAAGCCATCGGTAGACTTGAAGCCATCCTGGAAGAAAAGGTGGAGTTGCTGGGAAACCAAGCTCCACTGGGAATAAGATTCTTCTCTCTTTCTCTTCTTCCTTCTCTTGTAATCAGTTCTCTTGTGCCACCTCCAGATCGGCCTGCCATGAAGGAGCTACTGAACCTGGTTCTTTTCTTGCTTACTGAAGACACGCAAAGCATTTCCGGCGTACGAAAGCTTACCTGATGTTCTGCTTTTCCGGCGTAGGAAAGCTCATTGCGGTTCTACGCTTGTCACCAAAGAAAGGTAGACAACTACATGGCAAGCACATGGATTTCTAAAGAATTGCAAAGTCGCAATTAGTGAGCTCGTTATCCGACTAGCATGCCACTTTTATAGGTTGGAGCCCGAAGAAGCCTGCTTCATCCATGATCCAGAACTGGTTCTTCTGCCCAACAAGATTGAGCGTAAGAAGGCTCCCCAGCCCACTCAATGCTTCCCCTGGTTCCATCAAATCCAACTCTTTGCAGTTATTAATCACAATTTTCTGAAGAGAAGTGAAATGTTGAATGAAACTTGGCAGCTTCTCCAACCCTTTGCAATCGCCAACGGTGATGTACTGAAGAGAAGCCGCAGCAGATTTGAAGCTCTCTGGAAAACTGTGATTTCGTAATCTAGAATTCTACATAAAAACATCGCGCTACTCTCTGAATCAGCAGTTAGCGCTCACGGAGTATATGGCTTAATCATTTCATACATATTGTAGACCGAACCATACATGATATTTCAAACATTAGAGTTTAAATAGACTGTATCGGATCGGGTTTACAAAAGTGGCCGTACATGCCAAATGAATTCATTACATAAAATACAGAAACAGTAGGGGAAGCACAAGGGTAAAACACGTCTCTCCATAGGTAAGCGACTGGGATAGCTCGTGTACAACCGATATTAACCAAGGACTTGGAGAATATTGGTTGTACGCAAGCACCGTCAGAGTTAGCTAGACTAGAGTGAGACCTAGACTAAGAAACTAATCTACTCTTCGTCATTGCCTTGACCATCGTCACCTTGATCTTCGTTGTAGGCATAATCTCTATAATCCGCAGGCTCTGAGGGTTGGGTAAAGAGCGAGGATAAGTACAACTTCTGTGCTTGCGAGCCAACACAAAAAATACAATAGTATACATGCTAAGCTTAACAAGAATTGACTCGAGTTCTTTTATTTGCGCAAAGCAACATTTTTATCTACAATAGTTAGAAAGTCCTATCACTTAACATTTTGAACTAAATCGTATTTTCTTAAATAGAATAATTGTACAATATTAATAACAGCAAAGGTTACCTCCACCTTATGCTTATTTTTTATGATGATTACATCTACCTAGTATCAACACTGGGTAAGACCACCCAGGAAAGATGCAAAACAAGGGCTAAGTGAGCCTGGCACATTACTCATCCCACCCATAAAGTTTTATACATAGAACTAACTCTTGTAAGTTCTCATGTCCGTCTATGACCGTAGGCATGACTGTTCGAACAGTTTATTTCTCTGCAGAGACTGTACACTTTACCTACAAGAAATAATTATCTTGATATATACACACATTTTCTTGGACATGTGAATTAAGGGAGATTACCACAAGACCTTTACAAGGCATCCCTCGGTATTTGCTACACCTGCTAAGGTTTCACCTGAGTAGGATTACGCTCACGGAGATCCGTCAATCCTTACCCAGACCCTCACTTACGTCATACGGCTTACGCTCACAAAGACTCGTAAGTCGTACACCCCAATCCGTAGCCCCGAAGACTCACGGCGAAGCGGGTCCTTCAATAATGCAACTCGTATGGATAGACACTAATTATTTAGCCAAGTCGTTACCATTATTAGATGGTGTAAAGAGTACGCCGTCGATGTCTATCTCAGGAACGTGGCGGATGAGATGGAAATCCTCTCCGGATCCGATCACACACCGCCTGCTCAACTCAGGGCAGTCACTAATCACAATCTTCTTGAGACAGGTGAAGTCTTGAATGAAGCCTGGCAGCTTCTCCAACCCTTTGCAATCGTCAAAACGAACATATTGAAGAGAGGATGCATCAGATTTGAAGCTCTCTGGAAAACCCGCCAACTTCGGAAGCCCAACAAGATTGAGAGAACGAAGGCTCCCCAGCCCACTCAATGCTTCCCCTGGTTCCTTCAAATCCAACTCTTTCGCTTGCTTAATCGCCAACTTCTCAAGTCTTGAGAGCGCCTCATGGCGAGGGAGAGAAGCTGTGTTGAATTGATCTCTCGGGCATTTGGCCCAACGCCAAATGCCCAAACCCGATCGCGCCGATCGGGCGCCACCATTAGGTGGCGGGCCCTCGCCATGACGCCACATAAAAGGAGGTGGAGCCGGGCGCACGCACACCAAAGTTCACCGTCTGCCGCCAAAACTCCACCCAACAAACCCTAGTCCGATCTAAAGGGCGCCGGCGACGGAGAACACCGCCGCCTCTACCGATCACCGCCGCCTCTACTACACGGAAGAACACCGACGCCTCTACCGACCATCACGGCCTCGCCTCGATCGGATCGACCACCGCCGCCTCTACTACACGCAAACCAACCATGGCCATCCCTCCTCTACGACCGACGCAGAACCTCTCCTCTCTCCCTCGGTTCTCTGGACCAAACAAAACAAGAACAAGAGAAATACCCGAATAGATCTAGAGAGATCAAAAGATCTAAACCAACAATGGTATCAGAGCCAAAACGGATCAGATCCGGATGGCAAAAGAAAAGATCGGAGAAGATTCAAAAGAAACCTATCAAGAACCGAAAACCTAACCCTAGATCGGGTCTTACCCGGTCGTGAGATCCGTATGTTCGCGGAGTCCTCGTAGGCGTGTGGAAGACCAGTGAGCCGAGTGCTCGCCGCGCCCACGCCCGCCGCTAGGTTAAGATCTTGACGCGCTGGTCGCGCGTGAAAGGGCGCCGCCAGGAGCCTCGACGGCGACGCCTCCTCTCGGGGAGCGCGCCGCCGGCGAGGGCCCAGCGCGCGCGCCGGCCTTCTCGGTTGTCTTCTCGCGTGGTTTCGCCGCTCGGATGCGGCGAGACGAAAGAGAGAGATCGAGAATGCGCTAGGGTTTTGGGAAACGCCTTCGCCCTTTTGTTCGGCCGAATCCGCGCCGAACCGCCGACGGATCAACGGCTCGATGCGCCACGCGAGCGAACGATGCGCGAAGGCCGTGAGTGAATTCCAAACGCCGATGTGAATCGACGGCCAAATCGCCATGTAACCCTAACGGCCATCGTGGGTGGGCCGCATAAAGAATGGGCCGGAAAAGCGATTAAGGGTCGAATGGCGGTTTGAACAAAGACAAAACCGGTTTTGCACAAAGATATCGGCGGTTTTGAACAAGAACTCAAATTGAGTTTAATTTAATTTTCAGAAGTATTTTTGAGTGAATTTCAATAGAAGAATTGTATAAAATCTCTGTAAATTTTACACCAACGTGTTATTATTTCCAGAGATTAATTGTGTATAGTTATTATGCTTCTGAATATTGAATTATTTTAGAATAATTACGCTGCAAAAGTTCAATATAGATAATTCTTTTAATTAAATTCAACCAACGAGAGAATTTAATTTTTAAGAATTTATTGTGAATTATGATATTGTTATTTTCTGACCAAAGTTGATAATAACAGTATTATAATTTTAATTGATGTTTTATGCATTGTTTCTATTTCTGCCCAACGGTGATATAGATTTAATGTATAATTAATTTAATTATATGTCATATTATTTTGACCAACGTTGGAAATAAGACATATAATTTTAATGTTACGTTCTCACTTTATTTGATCTACATTTTGTGAGGATACAACTTGATGAGTTGTATCGAGAAATACCCACTCTCAAAGGAGATAATTATGGAGAGTGGAAGAAAAGATAGACTTAGCGCTTATCTTAGCCGAGGTGGATGGTCCTCACTACAAGACGACCCACCGAGCCTACGGCACGGTGAGGGGTCAAATCGAGGATGATATCGCTTGGCGAGAAAAGACAGAGAGATCATGCTCCTTACGGATGTCTTATGACCTAGAGCATAAGAATGGACCACACCAACAAGAAATGTATGGTCGTGATAAAGAATACGATTGAGCCCACAATTGTGGGCTCAATCGCAGATCGTGACACCGCCACGTATACCTTGATAAAATAAAGAGTCGCCATCGGCTCTTCAAAGACATATGCAACACAAATGATTAAACACTTGTGAGAGAGGTATTCTGTGGTGGGATAAGAGAACACATATTGAGGATGAGCAATTTGGCATCCAAGCTTAAACCAACGGATTTGGCACTCAAGGATGAGTTCCTTATTCACTTGATTTTTGCTTCATTGCGTAACAGTTTGACACTTTTGTTGTCAATTACAATATGCACCCCGATAAATGGGACTTAGAAAATGCATAGCTATGTGTGTTCAAGAGGAGGAAAGATTTAAATCCTCACATGGTGGATCTATCAACTATGTGAAGGATAACAAGAAAAGAACTTTCACAAGACCTCCTTCTCAAGAAACAAGGGAAAAGCATCATCCATCAACCTCAACAGAATAAATTTGTCAGAGACAAAGATCGTTGTCTTCATCGCAAGAAGACAGGACACTACAAGAAGAACTGCCCGATTACTTAAAGATGATCATGGCAAAGAAAGGTGAGAATATTATTACATTTATAAATGAATGCTTGTATGTACAATATTCGAAATCCACTTGGTGGATTGACTCAGAGCAACTGCTCATGTTGCTAATTCCTTCAGGATTCCGCTCGACGAGGACTACGCAAAGAAACGAAAGATGCATTAAAGTCGCAAATGGAGTCCAAGCGAAGTTGAAGCCGTTGGCGATCTTTCATTAGAGTTAGCTAATGGCTCCAATCTTTACTTAGAGATGTTCTTTTGTTCCTCTTTACAGAGGAATTTGATTAGTGTTTCCAATTTGGATAAAGATGGTTATGATTGTAATTTTGGAAATGGCAAGTGCGAAATAATATTTAATAAAGAATGTGTTGGTCTTGCCATATTACAAAAATGAGCTTTATTTATTATCATTGTGTGATGATGTGAATGTCGATGCGATAATGAGAACGTCGCGTAGAAAGTGATCAATCCTCGTCACGAATGTAACCGAAAACGAAGAGAACTCATAATGAATCGTCGAAATTATGGCAATCGTCGCTTGGGCCATATTTCGAGGGGAGAATAGAAAGACTAGTTAAGAATGAAATTTTTCCTCGATTAGAGTTCTCGACTTAGAACAATGCAGAGAATGCATTAAAGGAAAATATGTAAAGAAAATTAAGAAAGGCGCAAAAGAAGCACAGAGTTCTACAAATTGTTCACACAGACATTTGTGGTCCTTTTCTGTGAAAAGTGTGGATGGTTATGACTCGCTCATAACATTCACGATGACTACTCCGTTATGGATATATTTATCCAATCAAAGAAAGAAATGAAGCCTTGGATAAATTCAAGATATTTAAGGTCAAGTTGAAAACCAACACGATTTAAAGATTAAGATAGTTCGATCCGATCGTGGGGGAGTACTACGACGACATACCCCATATGGACAAGTTCCGGACCTTTGCGAGGTTCTTACAGAAAATGGCATAGTAGCCCAAGATTCTACACCGGCGAACCTCAAGAAAATGGAGTAATGAAAGACGCAACTGCACTCGATGGATATGGTGCGAAGCATGATGAGCTACTCCACACTCCCATTGAGTTTATGGATGGAGGCGTTAAAACCGCCATTCATATTCTCAATAGAGTGCCTAGTAAGTCGGTGCCCAAAACACCGCATTTGTGTTGTGGACAGGAAGAGTTCCTCACTAAACCACTTACGTGTATGGGGAGTCCTGCTGAGGCTAAAGTATTTAACCCAAACCTTGGGAAGCTAGATCCCAAAATGAAGTTGCCATTTCATTGGCTACCCCGAAAAGTCAAAAGGTTTTCGCTTCTCTTGTCCGCATGATATACAAAGTTTGTAGAAACGAGACACGCTGCCTTCTTAGAGGATGAAATGATGAGGGGAGCATGGTAGCTCGAGAGTTTGATCTTGAAGAGAAGCGGGTATATGTGCCCACTCCGATGATTCAAGAGCCACTCTTCTCACTACTGCCGTCATTGCCGCACCGACTACAAGATATTGTGGTGCCAAGACTGTTATTGTTCCTCCCGTGGCAACATTGAATGAGAATGAGGAACCTGTTCTTCAGATCCTATAGAACCCATTGCCACAAATGAGGGGAGCAACAAAGACCTCAAACAGAAGATGTACCAAATGTGGAGGCCCCAGGAGGTCTCAAAGAGTAAGAAGATCACTATTTCGATGATTATCGATTTATCATACTGAGGAATTTCAAATGGAGGATGACCCCACCTCATTTGAAGAAGCCATGAGAAGCGAAAATTCTTCAAAATGGCTTGAGGCCATGGAAGAGGAAATGAGGTCCATGAAGACTAATAAAGTCAGGATTTGGAAATTGTTCCTAAAGGAGCCAAAACAAGAGGTCGTAAATGGGTCTACAAAACAAAACTCGACTCCCAAGGGAATGTAGAAAGATACAAAGCGCGACTTGTGGCAAAAGGATTTACACAAAGAGAAGGGATTGATTACAATGAGACATTTTCTCCGGTCTCATGTAAAGATTCTTCGTAATCATAATGGCATTAGTAGCACATTATGATTTAGAGTTACATCGATGGATGTAAAGACGGCATTTCTTAATGGGGATTTGGAGGAAAATGTTTACATGGCACAACCAAAAGGTTTTGTCATGGAAGAAAATGAAAGAATGGGATGCCGCCTAAAGAAATCAATTTATGGGTTAAAGCAAGCTTCAAGACAGGGGTACTTGAAGTTTGACAGTACAATAAGAAAATTTGGGTTTAAAGAGAATGTAGAAGACAACTGTGTCTATACAAAGTTTAAAGATGGGAAATTTATCTTCCTAATCCTGTATGTGGATGATATCCTACTGGCTAGTAGTGATGTCAGTCTGCTACTGGAGACGAAGAGATTTTTGTCCTCAAACTTTGATATGAAAGATCTTGGTGAAGCTTCGTTCGTTCTAGGGATCGAAATTCACCGGGATAGAAACAAATGGATATTGGGACTATCACAAAAGACATATATAGAGAAAGTCTTAAAGAAATTTGGGATGCATAAATGTAGTCCTTCACCTGCACCTATAGTCAAGGGCGACAGATATGGGGATTTTCAATGCCCCAGGAACCAGTATGAGATCGATCAAATGAAAGCGGTTCCATATGCTTCAGCTGTCGGAAGCTTACAGTATGCTCAAGTGTGCACACGCCCTGACTTAGCTTTTGTTACCGGGTTACTTGGTAGATTCCAGAGCAATCCTGGAATAGAACATTGGAAATTGATAAAGAAAGTCTTGCGTTATTTGCAAGGATCAAAAGGCCTCATGATGACATACAGAAGATCAGATTTACTCCATATAGTGGGGTATATGATTCGATTTTATGGAGATGATAGAAAGTCGACATCCGGATATGTCTTCACTCTCGCTGGAGGAGCTATATCGTGGAAAAGCTCAAAGCAAACCGTCACTACATCGTCCACAATGTATGCCGAGTTTGTAGCATGTTATGAGGCTACAGGCGGTGAACTGCTAAAGAAGTTCATACCCGTTTAAAAGTGGTTGACGACATCAATAGACCACTTAAGTTGTATCGCGATAATGAACCAAAGAAGAATGTATGCCCACAACAATAAGTCAAGTGGTGCTGCCAAACACATTGACATAAAGTACTATGTTGTGAAAGATAAAGTTCGGGATCAAATTATAAGTCTTGAGCATATAAGTACCGCAAAGATGTTAGCGGATCCGCTTACTAAAGGCTTACCACCCAACGTGTTCAGAGAACATATAGCGGCATGGGTTTAAGGAAAGCCTATGATTTCGGACTAAAAGATGGCCCAAAAGATTAAAGCAACTATTTCAGAATAATGAGGTGCATTGTAGCTGTTGAATCTATCGGCAATTGACCGTGACGATAAGACATGTTCTATGCACCAATTTGTGATGGAATGAGTAAAGTCAAAAGTAATTAAAGATAAAACACAGATTGAGATCAAGGGGAGAATGTTGAATTGATCTCTCGGCATTTGGCCCAACGCCCAAATGCCCAAACCTCGATCGCTACGATCGGGGCGCCACCCATTAGGTCAAGCGGCCCCTGTCGCCAGCGCCACATAAAAGGAGGTGGGAGCCGGGGCGGCACGCACACCAAAGTTCACCGTGCCGCCGCCAAAACTCCACCCAACAAACCCTAGTCTGATCTAAAGGGGGGGCGCTGAAGCGACGGGAGAACACCGCCGCCTCTACCGATCACCGCCGCCTCTACTACACGGGAAGAACACCGACGCCTCTACCGACTACCGCCGGCCTCGCCTCCGATCGGGATCGACCACCGCCGCCTCTACTACACGCAAACCAACCATGGCCATCCCCTCCTCTACGACCGACGGTAACCCTCTCCCTCTCTCCCTCGGTTCTCTCGGACCCGAAACAAAACAAGAACAAGAGAAATACCCCGAATAGATCTAGAGAGATCAAAAGATCTAAACCAACAAAGCCAACTTTGGACAACCGAGGATGCGTAGGTCTCGGAGGGCAGAGAGCCTTCCGAATCCTTCTGCGAGTGATGTTAACTCAGGGCACTGAACCAGTTCAAGAAATGTCAAGGAAGACCAACCACAAAAGCCACTTTTTAATAAATACTTTTGCTTTGACGTGAGGTCCAGGAGTCTAAGGCTGACAAGTCCATGCACATCTCTTGGTAGCTCCTCCAGTTGGTCGCACCGATAAAGATGCAGTGTTTGTAGATTCACCAACCCGCATAAAGAATTCGGTAGGAATTTGATTTTCCCGTTCCATTGTAGATCTAGGTACCTCAGGTGCTTCAAATTTCCAATTGTACTCGGTAGCTCTTCAAACTCAGCATGAGAAAATATTAAGACACGTAGAAGCGCAAATGTTGAGAAGAGGTCCTCAAGAAAGGCTTTGTTCACGGTACCACCATTTTTTATGCTTGCAAATGTTCTTGACATACGTGCCTTTTTTAGCTGTTTAGGAAATTTGAGCTCCGTTGAGAAGTCCTCGCGGTCCCACACTAGATGCCTAACCCTTTCAGAGACGGCAACTTTGTCACAGCTCACAACTGCGTGTTCCTTCTTAGATACTGAATTTGCTAGATCATGGATAAGGTCATGCATTTTACAATTTCCAATGGAGCCATCGGAAACAACAACCTGGTCTTGGAAAAGAGATCTGCCAAGAAGTTCGTGAAAGTATTTTGTTCCAGTGTTTAATGCTTCCTTGTTTTCCCTACTTGTATGCAACAACCCCAACGCCATCCAAAACATAGCAAGAGTTTCTGGGAAAATCAAATAATCTTTCGGAAATATGGATAAGCAAGCGAAACATGCTCGCAAATGAGGTGGAAGTGCATCGTAACTCAATTTTAATGCTGGCAAGATACCATCTGTGCTTTGCTCAATATTCCACAATTTGTCTTCCTTGATGCGCCTCCATTCTTCAACATCTCGACTACTAGACAATAGGGAACCCAATGTCTTTGCTGCCAAGGGAACACCGCAACATTTCTCAACAATGGATTCCCCAATTTTTAACAAGTCAGGGTCCTTTCTGCCCACACCTCTGAAAGCATAGCGAACAAATACTTGCATGCATTCATCCCGCGGTAGTTTTCCCACATCATATGGTTCCATAGTCTTCACCACTGACGCAACATTTGGACTGCGCGTGGTGACTATAATCACACTTCCACTTCCACCACTGGATAAAAGGCTTCTCAAGTCATCCCAATCAGTAACTTTATCATTCCACATGTCATCTAGTACTAGAAAATATCTCCTGTCCTGTAAAAGATCACACAGCCTGCTTTGCAGCACCTCCAGATTTAATTGCTTGCTGCTTTCACCAGTACCTGATTGTATTATGTCATCCAAGATCTTCTTAAGATCAAACACATCAGAGACACAAGCCCATAACTTCTCAAACTTCTTGGTAATCCGAGCGTCATTGTAGATTAATTTTGCCAGTGCAGTTTTTCCTATGCCTCCTAAACCAACAATTGGAAGCACAGACAAGTGATTTGAGTCTGCAGCGGTCTGTATCCTTTCAATGATCTCGTTTTTAGCATCCGCTCTTCCAATGATGTCTGGTTCGGTGATGAAGGAGTGTGTTTCCCTGTTGCTGCTCCTGGATGTCTTACTATCAATTGGTTGGTCAGTTAATCCAAATTCTGATTTGTTGGCTGCTACCTCATCAAGTTTTTCACGAACTTCTTTTATTTTGTGACTCAATTTGAAGGGATAAGCAAGCAGATGGCTCATACCAGTAACGAAATCTTTATGAACTTCTTGCTCCAGAGATTTGGTGGCCACGTAGTCCAAAACATCATCTATGTCATAGACTGCATCCTTCAAATTGTCCAACCACTCTCGTAGGGCATGGGAAGTAGACTGTTTACCCTCGGCATCTTGAAGAACAGCACAGATGGATCTCAGAGACCTTTCCAACTTCCCTAGTTCTTTCTTGACGTTCCAGGCTGACTTCATCTCGTTGACAGCCCAATCAGTGCCAAAGGATCCAGCCTTCTCAAGAACTGAGATTGCGAAGCTCGCTATATAAACCTCCGCCATAGTGTCTGTGTGGATAGTACAAAATAAGTAAGAGATTCAAGAAATGTCCATGTGGGTGTACATATATCTGTTTACTGCCATGTTTGGCATGATCATGATGCATTTGATTTTCATGGTAGAAAAATGTGGATGTACAAGAGTTCCAACTTGCATTTGTTACGAGGTGGAAAAAATTTTCTCAACAATTTAAAGCTCTATTGGCTTCTTTAATAAATATAGGATCCCCCATATTTCCAAAAGATCTTTATAAGTTGTACATGCTTACTTGCGGAAGGGTAAACTTATAATATATACTGGATCAACAAAGCCCACTATCATATCTATTAAGTAATATGTAAAAGCAGATGTGCGTGATAAAAAAATTCCATAAAAGAAAGGAGAAATATGCTAGAAATTCTTACAAAAAACAAAATATCTAGCCCTTATATTAGTTTGGTGAACCCAAACTATGGTTAAATCAACAACCATTAGATGTTCTATAAGAAAAAAGGATAAATATGCTAGAAATTATCACACAAAAAAAATCCATCCCTTGATCTGGTGAACCGTAATTATGACTAATCAATGACAACCAATAGATGTTATCTGCAACATATTTAAACTGAAAGACTTTAAAAAATGCGACATATTTAATATCAATGATTTTATACCATAAAACAACTCTCATTAAGAGAAGCTAAAAGTCGATATTAAGTTGTGAAAATGGATATTTTAATTAGGAGTTTATGTACTCCAATTGCGCCGGCTAAACGTTCAAGTTTCAAGAAAGAGTGGAAGAGAGATGAAACTGTGTCTAGTTGATTGGAAATGTAGATCTAAAATTCAGCGGATTGAATATGCCTTTGGGTAGACACAAGTTAAAATCAAGCAAGTATTAATCTAAACAGTCAACATGATACGATAATTAACAAGTGAATTATGGATCCTGGTCCATCTACTTCTAGACTAACTGCATGAAAATGAACCGGCAAGTCATTCAAACAGAATTGATTAGAAAATATGGTACAAGATATCGTCGATCTCACCTTGACCGCGGAGGGGGTGCAACGATCACTTGAGAGGTCTAATCAGTACTGTTCATGCTCCCAGTGGTAGTGAAAATGAAGGATGGCAAGGGATGGAAGCCATCGGTAGACTTGAAGCCATCCTGGAAGAAAAGGTAGAGTTGCTGAGAAACACACGGACGGCGAGCCTGGGTGCTCTGGCTGGGTTCAGGTCCTAGATCTGGCGGCGGTGAGGCCAATCCAGTGCCCTGTCGCCGGTGATCTCAAATCTGCAGAGTATGTGCATCACCTTGGCTACTCTCCAGCCATCGTTGACTATCCTTGCTGTCCCCACGGCAGAGAGAGTTAGAGGAAGTGGGAGTTTTTGAGGTGGAGGCGTGGGAAAATATTTGGGAGTTGGGAGCGCAGGGACAGAGATAAAGATAGTATAAGATTATACGGCGTGGAAAATGAAGTGAGACGTTCGATATGGAATTATCGCTCTGGACGTTCTCACCGTATCAATTCCCTTAATCTATTGAGAAAAAACCATATACTATTGCTGATCAATTGTGTACATGAATAGTATTTGTGATTTTCTTTAACCTTGTCAGTGAACTCATCAAACTTCCACACAAGGTTGGATACTCATCAAACTTCAGCAGCCGATTCTTTCTATATTAAAACCGTGTCTTTTGACAAAATGGCAATGTTGAAGGTGAACTACCGCTGATGATCAACACTAGAGACCACAAACCTGTAATCAAATTGAAATTATTTATCTTGAAAGTTCAATTTCTATGAACCTGCCATTTTGTTGGGACTGAAATCAGAACCTTTTTCTATGGTTTTGGCATATAACACTGGGATTTGCCCGATTCTAGGTTTCCGACAAGAGTTTTGGAGTTCACGGAAATGTGTGTTTAAGGAGCCACTAAACCTTGTGAAATTGGGGGAAAGCCATTTGTAGGTAGTTACTTTGACGATTTTCCTACGGTTCTTAATTGTGAACTAAAAAATCAATACTAAAATAAATGTTATTCTCATTGAGAACATATAAATCATAGCAATGCACTGCGGTTAAAAATGACTAAGCACACTTCACACAAGACTACTAGCTAATGCGTTGGCACCAGCTCATAAAACAGAAGTTCTGCAAGCGGAAGCAGAGAAAGATGAAGGTATCGTACATTTTAACACTAGATGAAGTAGAAAACATATCCATAACGAATGCCATTTGTGGGATCCGGATTTTGTAATCCTGGAATCCTATGTGAAACCACCGTGCTATTCCTTGGATCAGTAGATAGCACTTCACAGACACATTGCTGAATCAAATCATACATGGCGTAGAACCATACCATTCATTAATTTACACATCAGAGTTTATATAGATCGCTTCGGGCCAATTTTTACAATAAAGGCCGAACAGACCAAATGAATACATTACAAAAGATAGCGGAAGCAACAACGAAAGCAAAGAGGTGAAGGTACAGCTCTCCACAGGCAAGTGACTGGGGAACCCGTGTACGTCCGATATTATCCAAAAACCTTGAACAATATAGGAGACACACAAGAACCGACGGAGTCAACTAGACTGGGGTGAGATTTAGAGCAGCTAAGGACTAAACTACGCTTCAATGACTCCTGGGTCTTCAGACTTCTGGATCCTTGCAGTAGTTGAAAGCTCCAGAGTTCCTGCTTCCGAGGGTTGGGGGGAAAGAGCGAGGATGAGCACAACTACCGTGCTCGCGAGCCAACACAACAGATGCAATAATATACATGCAAGGCTTAACAAGGATGACTCGGGTTCTTTTATTTGCGTAAAGCAACAATTATAAATACAGATATTACAAAATCCTATCACTTAGCTTTTTAACCAAATTGCATTTTTAAAGAAATTAATTGTGCAATAATTAATAACAGCAGAGGCTACCTCCACCTTCATGCTTATTTTTGATAGTGGCTACACCCACATGTTATCCACACTGGGTAAGATTACCCAGGAAAATCCAAACAAGGGCTAGATGAGCCCCGCACATTTTTCATTCCACCCACAAAGTTTTTAGAAATAGAAGTTTATCTTGTAAGTTCCTATGCCCGTCCGTGACCGTGGGTACGGCTGTTCAAATAGTTTTATTCTCTGCAGAGATTGTACATCTTTACCCACAAGAGGTAATCATCTTGATATGTACACATGTTTCCTTAGACATGTCATGCCGAGGACGGGCGCCACGAGAAGAAGTGGTTGTACCACGCCATGCCGTACCCGAGGACGGGCGCCACGAGGAGGAGCGTGGCGTGGCCAATGGCGGCCGCGAGGAGTGCACAGGCGAGCGAGGCAAGCGTGCCGAGGAAGTGCCATCGCTGCGTCCCGGGCTTGGAGTGTTGGCTCAGATTTTGGATCAGAGGTAGAGCGCCGGGCGACATGTCTGGCCGCCCCTTGGAGCGAAGAATGCTCCTCCCGGGGGGCAGCAGGCAGCAGTAGACGAGCGGCGGTGGCTACGGTAAACCCTTAAACCTAACCTTCTCTGATACTATGTTATAAATATTGTGTGTGTATTGAAGAGGTCCAATGTGCCATATATATATATATATATATATATATATATATATATATATATATATATATATATATATATATGAGTACAAGATGTATATACCATATATAGATAAAGCATATAAGAGTCCTTATTCTAACTCCTATTCTAACATGGAGAAGGCGATGGTAAGCTCATGACATTTGCTAATCACGTGAGCATAATAGTAGGTCCAGAATAAATGGTAACGTTACATTACATTTCAAGCTGCTGGTGCCCAGCTTATTCGTAGTTCACACAGACTAGGAGTAGTTGTTCACAATCATGGTCGGATGTTTGCCCGGAATGAGCAAGAATACATGTTCTTCACAAATAACAACACGGCTAACGAATCCATCCACAGGCTAGCCTCATCTGGCTACTGGCAGCGTCATATCATGCCACCTGTGCATGCAGACGGGTTAAAGAAAGAAACTGGGTACAGACTAGGAAGTGAATGGAGGGCATTTTCGAGTTGATAGGCTTACTTATGGCAAGAGTATGCCGTCGATTTTTTTCACAGGAACGTGGCGGATGAGATGGTAATCCTCTCCGGATCCGACCACACACCGCCTGGTCAACTCAGGGCAGTCACCAATCACAATCCTCTTAAGACAGGTGAAGTCTTGAATGAAGCCTGGCAGCTTCTCCAACCCTTTGCAATCACCAAAACCAACATATTGAAGAGAGGATGCAGCAGATTTGAAGCTCTCTGGAAAACCCGCCAACTTCGGAAGCCCAACAAGTTCGAGCTTAAGAAGGCTCCCCAGCCCACTCAATGCTTCCCCTGGTTCCATCAAATCCAACTCTTTGCAGTCATTAATCACCAACTTCTCAAGTGCCGAGAGCTGCCTCATGGCAGAGGGGAGTAGAGCTGGGACTTGGGCTGTGCTTTTTTGGGCCAGCCCGAAGCACGGTCGGCACGGCACGGTCTAAGCACGGCACGGCACGCGCGTGGTGGGCGGGTCGGCACGCAAGACGAACAATGGGCGGGCGGGCCCGAGAATGCGGCCGTTAGGCGGCACGGCCGCGCAAGACGATTAGTTGGGCGTGCTTGGGCCGCACGGCACGAAATAGGCCCAATCTTTCCGTTCTAGCCCAATCCTCCTCACCTAGTCCAATCACTCCCCACACCGCCTAGCCTCCGTTCTCTAGCCCAATCCTCCCTTAGCCTAGTCCAATCACTCCCCACACCGCCAAAGCCCAACCAATCATCCCTTTCTCGCCACCCGACCGAACCACGGTGTCTTTGTCTTCTGGACAGCGGCGGCGGTTATCGCCTTCTCAAGCATCTATAGTTACTTAGGGCGGGCACGGGCAAGACGCAGCACGATCCCGCAAGACGGCGGGCTTTGGGCCGTGCTTGGGCCTGACTAGAGGCGATACGGGCCGGCACGGCACGGCACGGTGGAATGACCGAACCGAGCTGGCACGGCACGACGCAGCCCGAAGCACGGTGGGCCTGGGCCGTGCCGTGCCGGCACGGCCCAATGCCCACCTCTAGAGGGGAGAGAAGCCAACTTTGGACAACCGAAGATGCGTAGGTCTCGGAGGGCAGAGAGCCTTCCGAATCCTTCTGTGAGTGATGTTAACTCGGGGCAGTACCTCAAACATAGAAATGTCAAGGAAGACCAACCACAAAAACCACTTTTTAATAAATACTTTTGCTTTGACGTGAGGTTCAGGAATGTAAGGCTGACAAGCCCATGCACATCTCTTGGTAGCTCCTCCAGTTGGTCGCACCGAAAAAGATGCAGTGTTTGTAGATTCTAGACTAACTGCATGAAAATAAATCGACAAGTCATGCAAACAGAATTGATTAAAAAATATGGTACAAGATATCGTAGATCTCACCTTGACGGCGGAGGGGGTGCAAAGATCACTTGAGAGGTCTAATCAGTACTGTTCATGCTCCCAGTGGTAGTGAAAATGAAGGATGGCAAGGGATGGAAGCCATCGGTAGACTTGAAGCCATCCTGGAAGAAAAGGTAGAGTTGCTGAGAAACACACGGACGGCGAGCCTGGGTGCTCTGGCTGGGTTCAGGTCCTAGATTTAGCGGCGGTGAGGCCAATCCAGTGCCCTGTCGCCGGTGATCTCAAATCTGCAGAGTATGTGCATCACCTTGGCTACTCTCCAGCCATCGTTGACTATCCTTGCTGTCCCCACGGCAGAGAGAGTTAGAGGAAGTGGGAGTTTTTGAGGTGGAGGCGTGGACAAATATTTGGGAGTTGGGAGCGCAGGGACAGAGATAAAGATAGTATAAGATTATACGGCGGGGAAAATGAAGTGAGACGTTCGATATGGAATTATCGCTCTGGACGTTCTCACCGTATCAATTCCCTTAATCCATTGAGAAAAAACCATATGCTATTGCTGATCAATTGTGTACATGAATAGTATTTGTGATTTTCTTTAACCTTGTCAGTGAACTCATCAAACTTTCACACAAGGTTGGATACTTCTTCAGTACATAGTTGATTACTCAGCAGCCGATTCTTTCTATATTAAATCCAGAACCTTATTGTGTCTTTTGACATGTTAAGTTATATGTACTAACCAATTCACCTAAAAGCTTAAGCTGACGAGGAAAGGCGTACAATTCACTTATACTTCAACACTCCCCCTCACGTGTAGGCTCCTTTAGACCTAAGACGTGGAATAGAAGTGTGTTGCAATTATTATTTTTTAATTGCACCAATCGGGTCTTGAACTCAAGACCTCTTGGCTCTGATACCATGTTAAGTTACATGTACTAACCAATTCACCCAAAAACTTAAGCTGACGAGGAAAGACGTACAATTCACTTATACTTCAACATGACAAAATGGCAATGTGCAGCTAATGCTCAACAGTAGAGAATCATTGACCATATCTAGTTGATTACTGATTGACCACAAACATGTAATCAAAGATGTCCCAAACTATGATGGCACTGAACAAAAAACGAGTGGAAGATATAGCAGAAGTAACGTCGATGGTGGAGGCGACAAGAATGGCAGGGGCAGTGGAAGGAAAATGAAGCCAATCAAGCTTCCAGAGGAGCCGTGAGTCACGGCGGCGAGGGCCAGTGCCAACCAGAGTCCCCGTATGTCGATCCTGAACACAACAAGAATCAGAATCAATAATAATACGACAACAATGATCAGTATATTAGCTCTGATACCATATTATAAATAGCATTTGTATTCATTATGAGACCAATAAATCTATATATATATATATATATATATATATATATATATATATATATATATATTCATCCTCAGAAGGAGAGCGACGTTTGTTTTGGATTATGTGTTGTAGGTACACGTAGCAAACAGAGTCCGTAGTGAACTAACCACTACTGCTAATACGACTGGTAGATCCGTTTTTTTATATATGAAGATCTGTTTTGTTGGGCGTGAAACTTAGGTAAGTCGAGTCCGTACTGCTCAGCCCGGTGGTGACTTCAGTCAGGTTCGGGATCTCCGGGAGGCGGGAGCCGAGCGGCGGGAGCTTTTTTGTCTGGACAACCGTCGGGCGACGCGTTCTCCTTGCGTCTTCGCGGTGGTCACCTCCGTGAAAAGCTGAGCCGTTTTTCATGGCCGCGCCCAGGTCGGTCAGTGCCGGCTTGTGTGTGCAGTGTTAGGACTCAGGAATCTACCCCCTCTGCTACTGCTCTTTGTACTTGTGCTTCACTGGGGAGTGGAGTGCTAGAGCGAGTTTACTGGATTTAAATGCGGCCGGCCGGCACGGAATGCGATGGCCTCTGTTCAGTCCCTACGCGTGGTCCGCGATTCCACGGTTTGTAATCCATTGCTCGTGTCCCGGCAACCACCTCTGTCATTGTTCCTTCTGTCAAAAGCTTCCTCACAGCTGCTACGTTGTCTTGTTCGATACTACTGTAGCTTTTGAATAAAATCGGGTTCTTCCCCCTGTAAAAAGTATCAATAACTTTGTCTAGCTTTTTCTAACCTAGCCTTCATTGTTTGCGCTGCTTCCGGGAGGAGCAATCTTCGCTCCCGGAGCAGCCTCTCGTCATTGCCGCTCTTCTGGAGCTTGTCCACGAACGCGCCGTTGCCCACCTTCGGTCCGCCTAAGGAGACCATGGCGATGGGCGGTGCGTCGGGGACGGACGTGGCGATCTTGTCCGCCACGAGGAGCGCCAGCACGCTGCCGAGGCTGTGCCCGACGACCGGCTTCATCGGCCGCCTCCAGATCGAATCGGGCGTACCTGGATCTTGGAGAACACCGCGACTTCATCCTCTCGATCTGGAGTCGCCGCTTCGTCTTCCGCCGTGCGACAGCCGAGGAAGGAGTTGCTTGGGACCGGCGTCCTCTTGTCGGCGCAGCTGGCCTTCTGATCCGGATCCCACCGCCTTCTCCGTCTTCCCATCCCGCCGTCGACGCCAGTGAGGCCGTTGATCAGCGCGTCCGATTGCTTCACCTGACGCCTCATCCCGACGTAGCTGCTCATCTTTGGGGCTTCCTCCTCCTCCGCTTGAAGCATCCTCTACCCGAGCACCATCCAGCTCCTCTGCTCGCGTGGCTCGCACCACCCGAGACCCGCCCGCTGGCCTCCCAAGCCGCTTCGTCCTCCACCGTGCCGCTTCTTCTGGATCTTGCCGCCCGCCATGGTTGTGGAGAGGCGGCACTGGTCTGTTGCGCGTGCGGGGAGTGGAGGGAGATGTGGAGAGGAAACCAAACAAGCGCCGCCGAGTGGAGGGAGATGTGGAGAGGAAAGCAGACAGAGTAGAAGGCCCCTTGCTAGAAGCTTCGCGCCCGGGAGACGTCCGGGAAATGCGACAAGCAAGGAGGGGAGGAGACGTGCGCGTGTGGTTTTGCATCTCTGTGCCACTCACACTTATTGGAGGCTTGCTAGTGGCAGGCACAACGTGAGGCTGGCTTCACATACCAGCGAAAACTGCCAGCTTCCAACGGTGGAAAGATAACAGACCGGAGGCCGAGTTTGGGAACTCCTCGCCAGCTCCATCGTCTTCTGACTCGCTGCTAATTCCGGTTACACGGTTTTATTCCTGCTAATTCCGGTTACGCACTGTTACTGCTGGTTATCGTTTAGATTTTTCCTGCTTTGTGTCCGTTGCTTCCGTTGCGTCCATCCAAGTCCGTAGTACTTAATTTTTTTGAGTTCGTCTTAGCCATGCGAGTCCACAAATTTATTGTCAGTCATAGAAGCATAGGAATTGCCTTATGCATGGCAGCAGCCGCCGCTCTCGCTGCTATTTCTTCGAGCCGCTGCAGATCAGCCACTCCAAGCATTCAAGGCTGCCGCGCTTCTTCCACACTACGTCTTCGTTATACTTCTTGTGCATTGCGCTGCTCTTCTTCTGCACTGCGCCTCTGTTGCGCTTCTTGTGCATTGTGTTGCGCTTCTTTTGCACTGTGCATTCGTTGCGCTTCTTGTGCACTGCGTCGCTGCCATCTTGGGCTACGATCTGCGCCGCCATGCTTCCACCTATTCCTATTCGACTTGATTTGATAGCTCTCTTTATTCATGTCGGTTTCATCATCTTCTTTGACCTGTTGCCTCGGTCGACTTTGCTCCTGCACCTTGTGCTTTATGAGCCGTCGCACGACACCGGATGAGAGGAGGTCTTTGGATACTCGATATATTTTTCAAGAGCTGCATACTACGACGACATGATCAAGACTCAGACTTTGGATTTTCCATATTTTAGTATCAACCCTTTCCAAATGCAATGCTATTGCATACACATTGCATTTGAGGAGAGTGTTAGAGATATGTTTGAGGCTAGCTACAGTGAGGAATAACTTGGGGACGACGACACAGAGGGAAGTGGCGTGTAGAGAATTGACACATAAGGATGTGGCACGGAGGGAAGCGACACATAGGGAGGTGTCAGTGTCTCTGGTGTTCTACCGGTAGCGGCGGAGCAGGGAGATGGTGTCAGAGCGGCGTTGGCGCGGAGGAGGCAGAAGGGGCTGGATCTATTTTTCTCAAGTTACAACGAATGAGTGTGCCACTTATGGATGGCATGCCCCATTAAAATGGTTTTTGGCTTATTTTGGTTAAAGAGGCTTTTGGCTTATTGAAAAAGGCTTCACAAAGCCAATCGGCTGGGTTACATAGAAAAGTTGAATAAGAAGGCATCCCAAAAACCCGCCGTTTCGAGCACAGTAGCTTCGGGATGTGTTTCCCAAAAAAATTATGAATATCCGCACTTCAATGTATAATAGCTTCAGGACAACGGAGCTAACGATTGTTTCTTTACTCTGCAGTGCAAAGCAGATTGAGCCAACAATTTCAGTGAGGCCAAGATGGGCCACGTTTTGGTAGGCCTCCACGCCGTTCATCAGTAAGCGAAGCTAGGAATTCAACATTAGCGATGCGCGCACACACACACGAAGCAACGACTAATACGATTAGTTCAAACTACGCATTGTCCTATGGAGCTTGAAATTTGCCTGTTAGAAGTAAAAAATGTCAAATAAAAAAGGATGGAGGAAACAGTGTACTAACATCTTTTCACATAGCACCACTATGGTAATCAATTTGAAAAATGACTTGCATAATAATCCAAACGTGAGAAAAAAATATGAAAGTTGCTCCATGTATTGATTTAGTATCGCAGCTGTATTTCATTATTAAATCTTAAATCAATAGAAGAGAGAGATAAATGGGTGGATGTGACTTGTGATGAGCGGATCTCTTACCGTGAACTCACTACATGCGCACCTGCAAAAACCGTTGACCTTAGTGAGTGTCACGCCGCCTACTACTGCTTGCTGCTCCCACACTGTCGCCATGCCGCCCACTGCTCATCCTCTTCGTGCCGCAGCGGCTGCCGAGCCGCAAGAACTAGATTGGAGAGGAGTTAGAGTATTAGAGATAGAGATGAATGTTTGCTGATGAGTGATGGGGGTGGCTATGGGCTAGTGACCCATGATTCCAATCAGGGGTGAATCTAGCGGGGGCTTCATCAGGCTGAAGCCTACCCTCCGTTGGCGCCAGACCTCCCCCCATCAAAACCAACCTTTGGCTTTGCCATTGCCGGCTGCCATGGCTGCGTGCCTACATCAAGAAGAAGAAGAAAGAAGAAGCATGAGCAAATGGGTCTTTGCACGGTTGCACCCTTGCCGAAGAAGTGAAGCCTAGCCCAACTCGCATCCACCCATGTTCCCACTAGACACCGGTCCCACACGGGACACGGCCACACTCCCACCTCACGTTCCCAATTCGGTGTTCCCTTAATCCCCTCCAAAATTCCCCAATCTCAATCTGGCAAACAATTGAGCGAGGAGAAGCGCACCAGAGGAGGCTGAGGCAGGAAGCCGGGTGAGGGAGCAGGAGCGGCGATGAGATGAGATCTGGGCAGCCGGCAGGCCTCTGGACTGGGGTCACAAAGCACCTAAGGGCAGCCAGTGGGGCAGTCGGGCGTGGGAGCCGGTCCAGGCGTCCAAAGGGGGTCGACCAGTCCAGACTCCAAAGGTGTCCAGAGGAGGGAGCCCAGAGGCTGGGAGCCGCCGATGCCGAGGCGGCGAGACCTGTAGGGGGGCGAAACCGCAGAGGAGCGGCCGCCGCCCGCTGGTAGCCGGCCTAGAGCCCGTTTGCATCCCGAGGAGGAGTGGAGGCTGGGAGGAGGCGAGCTGGCAAGGCGAAGAGGGCCGAGCCGCCGAGACGACCGACTGAGGGGCGAGGAAGGAGGCTCTGGCGGCCAGCTTGACGCATGATGGAACGGATGAAGCAAAGATCAAATGTAAAGCCACGGTTGTTACTATGTTGACTAACACATTCTTATCTATTTGTTCATGGGTATTCTATTAATTTTGATTTAGCCTTTGGTCTTTGAGATAACATCAAACACGCCATGTAATTATCAACAGAGGGAGTACTTTGTCTGTCCACTTGTCATCTTTTACATTTTTATCACCAATGCAGTAGTCCATCTTCCAAATTTTTCTGTACATCCAGGTTATTGCTAAGCGTCTTTCAGAAGAGATTGCTAGGTTAAGAGAAATGTTCAAATCAATGAACACTAAAAACAGAGGTGTTGTTACTTTTTCTATATATCCAGGTCATTTATTTTGAATGTTTATGATTATTTAATTATAATTTACTATTGTATCACTAATTTTGCTAATTTTGAAGTACAAATCGTTAACCACTGAAACCATATTTAAAGGTTCTGAAGATGCACTTTTCATTAACGAGGTACCTTCATTGTATTTCTTTTTTTTTTTTGCTTTGCTTTTATTCATGTACGAATTTGATTACACAAGAATAAAAGACTATGTTCGTCTGAAATTAGTTTAGTTATTCGCGGCTTCGAATCCACCTTCTATTTTTATTATGACTTCGCCACTGATTCCGATGGAGACCAACACGCATACGGAAGTCCACACAAACACCATGCTTAGTCAAAGTCGCCGTTTACACACCCCTCTCAAATGTATACGTGTCGAGCCCGTGCCCGTCAATGGCGGCAACGGGGGCCTGGAGTTACTGAGGCCGCAGCGCTGCAGCCCGCAGGAAGCCAGCATGGCGGCGAGTCCATGGGACAGCGCGAGCAGCAGCAGCCTGTGGAACACCCTGGGGCAGGCCTCCAGCGTCGCGCAGCTGGTCGGCGTGGACGCGCTCGGGCTCGTCTCCATGGTCGTGCAGGCCGCCCTGGCGGCGCGCCGCCACCGGGACGCCTGCATGCGACTCGCGCAGCACGTGGAGATCGTCGGCGGCCTGCTGCAGGAGCTGGAGCTCGCCGAGCTGATGCGGCGGGAGGCCACCAGGCGGCCGCTCGAGAAGCTCCGGGGCGCGCTGCGCCGGTGCTATGCGCTCGTCAGGGCGTGCCAGGACTGCGGCTACCTCCACCGTCTGCTCTTCGGCGCCCGGATGGCCGACGAGCTCCGCGCCGCGCAGGACGAGATCGACATGTACATTCGCCTCATCCCGCTCATCTCCCTCGTCGACGGTACTAACTCTCGTCGTGTCACGGTAAGCATGTTTCAGCTTGTTTTTATTAGTAATTTGGTTAGCACATCTCGAAATTGAAGATTGTGATGTATGAGATTAAGGAGAAGCACTGATTTGAGAATGATTCATTTGATTCGTAATCTGATCGAACTGATATATTCAAGTGACCCTAGGGATGGTTCTGCCTAAATCGGGGTCCAATAGCAATTCCAACTGCCAATTAAACAACTTTATATGAAGTTAATAGTTCTGAATTCATAGGATGTTCCTTAGATTTGTGCATTCCAAGAAACCTTTTTAAAAAGGGTTAATCCAAGGAGCGACTAACACTGACATCCGATGGGAAGATTCTATCGGACGCTCCAGCTCAACAATCCAGTACAACATAATATATGCAACAAACTATTTTAACATCTGCAACAAAAATTAGTTTCGGTCTCAAAAATATTGGAAAATGTTCAAATCTCTTAACAAAAAACACTGAAAACTACATATATGATTCCTATAGGAAGATGTACTCGAGCAACTAACACAAAAGTTCAAAATAAAATGAACCTGCGATGTTATAACTATTGCAACAATTTGAGAAAACACTTTTAACAAAATAATCTATAGAGGACATGTTCCCAACAAACTAAAATGTCATATGCAACAATTGAGAAAGATGTGTGCAATAATTTGTAACAACATCCGCAACACCAACAAAAACAAATATTACATGCTACAAAATTTGAAAAATATACGTTGCAGCATATAGAAACACTTCTTGCCACAATCAAGAAAAAGAGTCGTAACATTTTGAGGGAACACCCACAACACACCTATCCAGAGGAGGCGCGCGGACAGTAGTGTGGTGCAGAGCTTGTCGGTGGAGGGTATGGTGACAACGACGAGGAGCCCGTAACGGCGGAGCTCGGTTGGCGCCTCGAGGTCGCCTCGGTTGTGGCGGAGCTCGGAAAGGCTTGTGAAGGACACACCTCGATGGAGGTCGGGATGCCACCGAGCTCACGGAGGCCACGACCGGTGGTGACGGAGCTTGGGAATCAAGCTGAAAGGAGGACGAGGCATGCGGCGAGCCCGGTGCTCTGGCCGGATTCAGCCCTAGATCCGGCGCGGTGAGGCCAATCCAGTGCCCCTGTCGCCGGTGAGCTCAAATCCGCGGAGACAACTCCAAGCCGTGCCTCATCGTCATCTTCCACTTGCCATTGGATGCCCCTACTCCCTCCAGATCGCAGAGTATGTCCATCACCTTGGCTACTCTCTAGCCATCGTTGTGGTGAACTATCCTTCTTGAGAGTTAGGGAAGTGGGAGTATTTGGGATTTTTTAGGTGGAGGCATGGACCAGTATTTGGGAGTTGGGAGCGTAGGGATAGAGATGAAAATAGTATAAGATAATGTGGTGGGAAAGTGAAGTGAGGCGTCCGATGTGGAGTCGTCGCTCGGATGTCCTCACCGTATCAATTCCCTTAATCTAATGAGAAAAACCCTATGCTATTGCTGGTCAATTGTGTACATGAATAATATTTGTGATTTTCTTTATCCTTGTCTAGCAGGCTACCGAGGGTGCCAAGTGTAGTCACATGCTGTTCAAACTTTCACACAAGGTTGGATACTTCTTCATTACATAGTTGATTACTCAAAGAACCGATTCTTTCTATATTAAATCCAGAACCTTATCGTGTCTTTTGACAAAATGGCAATGTTGAAGGTGAACTACCGCTGATGCTCAACACTAGAGAATCATTGACCGTGATCTCGTTGATTACCGATTGACCACAAACCTGTAATCAAATTGAAATTATTTATCATGAAAGTTCAATTTCTATGAACCTGCCATTTTGTTAGGACTGAAATCAGAACCTTTTATATGATTTTGGCATATAACGCTAGGATTTGCCCGATTCTAGGTTTCCGACAAGCGTTTTGGAGTTCACTGAAATATGTGTTCAAGGAGCCACTAAACCTTGTGAAATTGTGGGAAAGCCATTTGAAGGTAGTTACTTTGACGATTTTGCTACAGTTCTTAATTGTGAACTAAAAAATCAATAGTAAAATAACTGTTATTCTCATTGAGAACATATAAATTTTTCTGCCATTTGTCAATGTTATACTGTACTGCTCATGCTTAGGAGTATGTTTATATCCTTAATCCAAAAAAAAATGCTTAGGAATATGTTGAAACAGAGAAAAATCAGATTGTTTACATGACGAATTTCGAGTCCATTTTAGGCATGCATACATCATAGCTCAGGACTCATGAGCAAGCATTGGATATTTGGATCACATCATAGCATTGCACTGCGGTTAAAAATGACTCAGCACACTTCACACAAGACTACCAGCTAATGTGTCGGCACCAGCTCATAAAACAGAAGTTCTGCAAGCGGAAGTAGAGAAAGATGAAGGTATCGTACATTTTAACACTAGATGAAGTAGAAAACATATGCATAACGAATGCCATTTTAGTATGGTTCATTTTGTTGGAATAGCAACTTGTATTATCAGGGGCCAATTGGTCAAGATATATACACAATACATGTTACGATATAGGAAACCAAATCAAATCATATCTCTAACTATATCTCTAACATCCCCTCAAACTCATGGTGGATCAACAACACTGAGTTTGGAGAGGTAGAAGCCGTGCTGTGCTCGAGTCTGGGCCTCGTGAAGAAATCCGCTATCTGAAGCTCTGAAAGCACATACTGAAGAGCAATCATCTGATCATGCACACAAGACCTCATGAAGGAAGCATCAACACCAATATGCTTGGTGAGCTCATGCTTCACTGTGGTCACGCAACACCGATAGCACTTGTCTTGTCGACAAGAGAGGAGTCGGTAGTAATGTAAACACCAAAATCCTCAAGTAAGCACCGTAGCTAAGTAATCTCTGTCAAGAGAGCCATAGCTCGCAACTCACCTCTGCACTCGAGCGGACAACTGCACTGCTTCTTCGCCTTCCGCAATAAACGAACCACCAAGAAAAACACAAGAAGCAGAGATAGACCGCGATCGAGGGATCGCCGCCCAAGTAGCATCCGAATAAGCTCAAGTCATAACGAATTGGAGCGTGGAAAGAAGAGATCGAGAGATAGTCCCACGAAGGTATCGCAGAACTCAAGAAGGTGGTGAGTGGACTGAGTGGGAGCGAAACAAACCGACTCGAATGTGAATGGATAAGTGATATCCGGACGAGTAACGAAGAAGGTAGACAAGACTCCCAACAAGATGGCGATAAGTAGTCGGATCGTAAAGAGGCTCGCCATCGAGGGTTTGAGGTGAACATTGAGCTCCATAGGAGTCTCAACAGACGCCGATCGATGAGGGAGGCGCGATCAAGAAGATCCTGAATATACTTCTCTTGGGACATAAAGAAACCATCCGGAGTGGAAGTAACCTCAATTCCAAGGAAGTAACGAAGAGGACCAAGATCCGACATAAGGAATCGCTCACTAAGACGAGTCTTGACAAAGGCAATGTACTTAATCATCTCCGTAATGATCATATCATCAACATACGTAAGAAGAAGAGTCCACCACGAGACGAAGTGTGGACAAAGAGCGCAGGATCATGATCACTTGTCTGAAAAACTAGCGGCCGTGACTACAGAGGAGAAGCGCCAAACCGTGCATGAGGGGCTTGCTTAAGGCCATAGAGAGAGCGACGAAGGCGGCAGACCATGCCGTCGAGAATGTAATACCCAGTGGCGGATGCATGTAGACCTCCTCACGCAACTCGCCATTAAGAAAGGCATTCTTGACATCAAGTTGAGAATGCAGACCGATGGCGAGCAGACGCCACCGAAAGAAGAGTGCGGACAAGGTCATGTGGGCCACGAGAGCAAAAGTCTCGTCGTAGTCACGACCATGCTCTCGCTGGAAGCCACGAGCAACAAGACGCGCCTTATAGCGCTCAAGAGAGCCATCGAGCGAGTCTTAATCTTATAGACCCACTTACATGTGATGGGACGAGTGAGATGGAAAAGGAACAAGATCCTAAGTACCCGATGACGCTCGAGGCAACAATCTCCTCGGCCATGGCATGCGCCACTCGGGATGAGTAACAACATCCCTGTGAGAGAGCAGCTCACAAGTAGTCTGCGCCAAAGAAAGGCAAACGCAGGCGGGGCGAATCGATCGGCGATCGCGAGAGCGTAGCGAGGAGAAGACGGCCCATCAGGGGAAGATGAAGCATCAGAAGAAGATGAAACATCAGGAGAAGTGGGCTCATCTGGAAGATCCTCAATACGAGGTCGACGAGTGTAGACGAGTGTAGTGGGGGGAGCCTGAGGAGCCGCAGGAGACGAAACAGGCGGCAACAATGGCGGAGAGGCCACATGAGAAATATGTGGAGACGATATAGGTGTATCTGGAAAGGTCAAAAAAGACAGAAACTCCACAGAGGAAGTCGAAGGAGAGACAGGACGTGGGTAGAAGGGACGAGACTCGTCAAAAGTCACATCCCGAGAAATCCGCATCCGTCGACCAACAGGATCCCAGCACCGATAGCCCTTGTGCTCGGCACTGTACCCCAGAAAGACACACTCAACGGATCGAAAGGTCGGTTTGGTGCGTTCGAGGGGTGAGAGAACGTAGCAAACGCAAGCAAATGCACGGCGGCGAGTAGTCGAAAGGAGACCAAAGAGACGCTCAAAAGGGATTGCGCCCTGAAGAGCAGAAGAAGGCTGGATGTTGACGAGATAGGTGGCAGTGGAAACAGCCTCCGCCCAAAAGTGAGGTGGAATAGAGGCGGCAATCATCAGTGCACGAGCCGACTCAAGGAGGTGACGATGCTTGCGCTCAGCAACACCATTCTGAGCATGAGCACCAGGACAAGAGAACTGAGCGAGAGTGCCACGTCGCAAGGAAATCTGCGCAGTGATGAGAGAGGTACTCGCCAAAGAGAGTCGACGAAAGACACGAATAGGAGTGGAGAACTGTGTGCGAACCATTGTGGCAAACTGTTTATAGATAGACAAGACCTCACTACGAGAAGACATGAAATATATCCAAGTGTGGCGAGAGAAATCATCTATAAATATGATATAGTATCGATGACCCCCTTTCGAAACGAAGGGAGCCGGACCCCAAACATCTGAATGAACAAGATCAAATGGACGTTGAGACACTGACTCACTATGAGGATAAGGAAGCTGAAGCTGTTTGCCTAACTTACAGCCCTGACAATGTAGAGACACGTCTCCTGAGATAGACCCCAGAAGACCACGACGAACTAAAGACGACAGACGAGAGCC
Source organism: Hsuehochloa calcarea (assembly GCA_036346395.1). Classification (NCBI taxonomy): domain Eukaryota; kingdom Viridiplantae; phylum Streptophyta; class Magnoliopsida; order Poales; family Poaceae; genus Hsuehochloa; species Hsuehochloa calcarea. Next base: position 2,929,153 of record CM070604.1, on the reverse strand, counting down.
ACACAGATGGCCAAGACGGTGATGCCATTGTTGAAAAGAGCCGGTCGACGGAGTGGCAGAGGCGGAGAGACTGGCGGCGACGGTGGCAGCGGAAGGAAGGTGAAGCCAGTCAAGCTCCCAGAGACGCTGCGAGTCAAGGCGCCGAGGGCCAGAACCAACCAGAGCTCCCGTGTGGCGGTCCTGAACACAACAAGAGTCAGAGTCGAGAATGATCCGATAACCAAGGTCGATGTCATCCAAAGAGAAGAAGTCGCATGGTTAGGTGAGGAACATGAGCAATGAAGGAACATGAAAAGATGAGTTGCTAAGAGGTCCTCGACTGCAGACAGAAGAGAGGTACCATCAGCAGTAAGAACACTGACAGGGGAATCAAGAGGTGTAACAAAGGATAGAGTGGAAGAATCGGAAGTCATGTGGAAGGATACTCCGGAATCAAGGATCCACGGGGAGGTACCTGTTTGTGTAGGAGGTGGTTTCTCAGTGCCTGAAGAGTTAGTCGCAGAACCTGCAGAACCTGTCGAGGAAGAACCCGAGGCGGTAGCGATCGTCAAGTCCGCTATCTCCCTCGCCAAGAGAGAAAACGCGAAGTAGTCGATCGCGCACGCCGATGTAGAAGTACGTGCAGTGCTAGGAGAAGAACGGCGTGAAATATGCCGCTGCTTCTTAGCACCGAGACTCAATGTGGCCTATCTTGTCGCAAAGGAGCACCGAGGACGACCACCGCCGATGGAGGTGGCCACCACCACTGTGGAGCCACCGGAGGAGGCAACAGATCAAGCGTGAAGCGATGTCGGGGCCAATTGGCGAAGATATATACACAATACATGTTACGATAAGGAAACCAAATCAAATCATATCTCTAACTATATCTCTAACACATTTCATTTGTTTTCATAATGTTGTCTCCGAACTCGCACCGACGTCGACGCGTTGGTAAGTTTGTCCCATCGTGGTAAGGTTCTTAAAAACATCAACAAATTCTTCGAGGAGAGTAGTCATCACAAAGGTCACCCATTAATGCCGAGATGTTGGTGTGTCTTGCCGGTGATTGCATTCCGCGCCAAATTACTTTATGGTCATGCCGCCAAAAAGACATGGTAAGTCGCTCAAGTCCCACGTAGTAGGTCCCAATGTTCAGAACCACTATACGCCGAGGACGACATCGAATCCGCGAGAGAGATGATATAGCAATCTAGAAAAATCCTCCTAACAAATCGAGATGCACCCCATGAAAAAGTCCATTCTCGGCTACCTTGTCGCCGTTAGCAACGGCTACCTTAATGGCATTGCCGATACCGTGTTAGGCCCAAGCGATGTGTTGTCTCTTCGGCTATAAAATTATTGGTAGACCCGAGTCAACTAATGCTCGATCTGCTCATCGTTGATGTCCACCAGAATCGCATTGTCTTGCCCATGCGAATTCCAGTGGCGCGCATGCAATGATATTTCCACATCTTCTTCGATGAATCATCGCGGTTTCCCATCATCAATTTCTAATAAGTAAATACCTTTCATGGAGCACTTGCTAGTATGATTTCTAGAAAAATTTCGGACAATTGAAGCATAATCCTTTGAGTCGACGATCCGCCATCTCGTCGGTCGTCAAGCGCCGAAATTTGGAGTTCGACGCCTTGAGACACGGAAGTGTTGGTACTGCGCTATTGTGCCCAGATTGACAGTGGCCCTTTTGGAGCCATGGAAGATGAGTTGAATCCTAGAAGGGAACCGCTGGTGGAGTTGGCGGCTGCTAGGTCTGTTGGTTTGGTCATCGGACGAACGTCGTCGCCGTCATTCTCAAGTCGCTTCTCATACGCTCTTGCCAAACTCATCACTGCTTCCAAAGTCATGGGATTATGAAGTTCAACACCAATGCACAAAGAGTTGCGTAACCCATTAGTAAAAATTTGTACATGTTGCCTCTCTGTCATGTCGTCATAACGACACAAAAAGCCAAGAACCATTCCTAATACTCGCCTATCGCGTGCTGTGCCCGAAGTTGAATGAGCTTGCCCAAATCATTGCTCGAATTGGGGTCCAAATCGGAGGTTAACATGGTCCAGAAAACGTGGTCACGAAGGAATGCCTTGATTTCTCTCTAGTCGAAAATACCATGTTGTGCGACTCCGGCATGTGATATGAAGCTAACCACACTTTTTCTTCCTCCATCATCCATTGTCCTTGAAAAATTGCTCGCAACGATTTAACCATGATAACAGATCTTCTTTGCCATCATAAGTCGGAAACAAACAACTTGTGGAATCGCGGTGCTCTGCGGCTTCTTGATGTGTGTTCATCGTCTTCTTCTTCCCTTGGTCGATCGTGAGATGTCTTCCTCCTTCGCCGGCCTGCGCCGTCTCGCCAGATTCTCTTTTTCCGTGTCGTATGCCTACTATACATGGCTTCCTTCGACGTGGTGAGGTCCTGCAGAAGATCCGTAGCATCTCGTCTAGTTGTTTCATCACTTGATCATCCATGAAAAGAAGACGAGAGACAGCTCGATACCAAAGATGATATGGCTAAGTTTCGTGTAGGCGGGATAGTCTTAAATCACCCTCACATCGACAGGGCTTGTCCCTTGCCGAAGAGAGGCTCTGATTTGATTAGGGTTTGCTGAAATAAATCTTTATTACCCTCTCTCAACAAAGCCAACATCCTTTATAGATGAGGAGCCCTCCTAACAAAAATTACTAAATATAGTTTATCTATAATTGAATATATAGTTTATCTATAATTGAATTACAACTTCCTAATCAATCCAGTCTATCTATAGAACCTATGCTAATAGCCGACATGGACTCCTTGCTGTCGCTGCATCCGAAACAGAGCTGTAACCGAGCCAGACTCCTCCACACTGTAGCTGTCATCTTTTTGCTGAAAAGAACTCAGCCTGCCGCCGTTGTCACCGAACTGGATATGGCAGACTGACACCGACATTGATAAGTTTGTCCCACAAACGCATCCACAACACAGTTTTTTCTGAGAGAATTTGTTCTCATAAGTTATACATGTTGCACACCATGAAGTCACTAGTTATTTTGCAAGGAAGCTGAGCATTTCTCATGTTAGTAATTGCAATGTTGTTGCTATTGCATTTGTGATTGCCCATCATTCAGGAACAGTGGACCTGCAAGAACAGAAAATCATGGACATGGAGGAATTGGTGAAGCTTTGTACCCGTACTGAAGAGAACTGCCCGGGATTTACAGAGTTTGGTTTCTTTCAGATTTTGGATGCGACAGACAGTTTTTCAGAGAAAACAAACATCGGAAGTGGTGGATATGGTGCAGTTTACAAGGTAGTTTAATAATGATTTATAAATAGAAACTGAAGAAACAACCAAATACTAGATGCCTATCCTCCTCATCTTCCCAAAAAGTGCTGATTTATTATAAGAGGATGCCACATAAACTCTATTGAAAACCATTGCAGGGTCAGTTTCCCGACGGACTCACAGTTGCCATCAAAAGGCTCGATGAGCATGCAACAGCATTCGATTTCAAAAGTGAATTGCAGCTTGCAAGGCTTCAGCATACCAATATAGTTAGGTTATTAGGGTGCTGCATCCATGGAAAAGAACAGATTCTTGTGTATGAGTTAGTGCACAATGGCAATTTGCACAATATCATCTTTGGTATGTTTTACCTAAGACTTTTTTTTTTCAAGATGTGCTTCATCCAATTCCTAATAAATATGCTTTTGAATATAAAACAGCTCTAATCAAAGGGGAGGCTAGAACAATTCCCATTTCACTTGATTCTGATAATAACTCATTTGAAATGTTGCTAATTTGGTATAGAACAACATGAAAACTATAACTATTTTCTCTGAAATACATTTGTTCTTTAAACATTATGCAGATAGAAGAAAGGGGGCATTGCTAAACTGGTCTAAGCGACTTCGGATAATTAAAGGGCTAGCTGAGGGGCTTGTTTACCTGCACAAGCACTCACTATTATGGATTGTACATAGGGACTTGAAACCAAATAACATCCTCTTAGACCATGACATGAGTCCAAAGATTTGTGATTTTGGATCAGCTATAACACTGAGTTCAGATGTAGCAGAAGAGCATACAAGCAGGGTTGTGGGAACCAGGTAACAGCTGCACAAAATTTCAATACTAGTGCAGTGCAACATTTGTGTTCCAATGTGCTAATGCCACCCCTCTGATATCTATTTTCAGTGGTTACATAGCTCCGGAGTATGCATCTCGAGGCCTTTATTCGCTCAAGACAGATGTGTTTAGCTTCGGTGTGTTGGTTCTAGCGATCATTAGTGGGCGGAAGAATACCATAATGGAGCGACAAGGGGATACCGTTGGTAATCTCGTTCGTGATGTGAGTAAACATACATTTCAAGCATGCACATTTGTTGTGGTGAATATTTGTGTAATCACCTCACATTTACAAATTTGGACTTACTTTAAAATCATCGTTGATATCAAGCAAATTGAAACATATTTCAGGCATGGCATAAGTGGAAAGATGGAAGGTTGCATGAGCTTGTAGATCCATCATTAGGTGACGGATATGAACTTGCCCAGATAATGCGATGCACTCAGGTGGCGCTGCTCTGCGCCCAGGAAGATCCCGCAAATCGGCCCACCATGACGGATGTTGCTACAATGCTGAGCTCTGAAAGCATAGGCTTATTATCGGATCCTGAGCAGCCAACTGAGCTGGTTAATGGAGGTGCTAGTGGCGACATGTCGTCGACATACATTGGTCAATCAAGCAATACAATTGACATAACCATCACGAGTTCAGCTCCAATGACTAGAGTTCGAATCATTGTAGACCCATAGGTTTGATACAGGGAAAAATATTTAGGGTCTGTTTGGTAGAACTCCAGATAAAAAATATTTAGGATCTGTTTGGTAGAACTCTAGATTCTGTTTTTTAGCTCTCGCTCTGAGAATCTGCAGCTGGCCTAGGGAAGTGTTTGGTAGAAAGTTGGCTGCTAAAACCCTAAAAGAGAGGATTAGAGGGGGAAATACATTTTTACCCTTGATTTTTAGCGCTTAAGTCTATTTAGTTCTTACTCATTTGTACCTTTGTACAAAATTTTTTGTACGGACCTATAGTCTACTTGAATGGGATACTGTAATTGGGTGGTAACAAAAGACGGATATTCCCTAATGGGATACCATTGGTACCTAAATTGGTATGGATATCCATCATTTCTGTTAGTAGTAGATATGCTTGCAGAGATGCTTTTACAGAATTTAGGAAAGTAAATATGTAATCCATGAAACGAAAGTAAAGGCTACTAGTGCAGACTGATGACTGTACCAGATCAGAAAGCCTTTCAGAACATGTTTGAACACTAAAATTGACGGCAAGAACACAATAAGGGCTTACAAGCTGCTAATTACGGTTCATCTCCTAATAAACAGAAAAATGGATCATTCAGTAGCGGGGAATTGATTATTTACCCTTCGTTTAGATGTGTATTGATATTATACCCTCATTTTAGATGTAATTGGTTTTTTAAACCCCCCTAGTCTGTTTTCTTGATAAAATACCTCGTTTGCAATATTTTATTAATATCCGAGTTTTTTTTCTCCCTATTATAGGCATGTGAAAAGATATTATTGCCCCCGGTTGCACCTAACCTCCTCGGTCCGCCCGACGCACAGTTTGGTCCCTAACTAATCTCCCCTGTTCTTTTCTCTGCTCCCTCGCTCTGCTCTGCGAATGCTCTCTGACCCGGTCGTCTGGCTCCTTCCTCTTGCTCTCGTACCTGCCCGACACGCGCTCCTCCCAGGAGCTCGTGCCGCCGTCATCTTCCCCTGTTCCGATCGAACACCGCCACCGGCGACACCATTTCTGTTAGTAGTACATATGCTTGAATGGGATACTATACGAATATATACACCATTTGTACAAAATTTTTGGTACCGGCCTATAGTCTATTTGAATGGGATACTATACGAATAAGAAGGATCCATCGGAACCTAAATTAGTAGGGGATATCTACCATTTCTGTTAGTAGTACATATGCTTGCAGAGATGCGTTTACAGAATTTAGGAAAGTAAAATATGTAATCTCCATGAAACGAAAGTAAAGGCTACTGGTACTGATTGACACATAACCATCTCGAGTTCAGCTCCAATGACTAGAGTTCGAATCATTGTAGACCCACAGGTTTGATACAAGGAAAAATATTTAGCATCTGTTTGGTAGAACTCCAGATATTATTATTTTTTTCTTCAGTTTCTGATTCTATTAGAATTCACTCCTCAGAGAATCTAAAAATGGCTTATAGAAACGTTTGGTAGGAGATTTGCTTATAAAACCCTGAAAGAGATGATTGGAGGGGGGAATACCATTGTACCATTGATTTTAGCACTTCAAGTCTATTTGGTTCTTACTCCTTTGTACCTCTACATAAATTTCTGAAATTTTTGTACAAAATTTTTGGTACCGGCCTATAGTCTATTTGAATGGGATACTATACGATTGTAATTGGGTGCTAACAAAAGAAGGATATTCCCTAATGGGATACCATCGGTACCTAAGAAAGCACACTAAAATTGACGGCAAGAGCACAAATGAGGGCTTACAAGCTGCTAATTACAGTTCATCTCCTAATAAACAGAAAATGGTTCGTTGGAGAATTGATTATTTACCCTCCGTTTACATGCATATTGAGATTATGCCATCATTTTAGCGGCTCAGTCCCTAACTCATCTCTCCCGTTCTTTTCTCTGCTCCCTCACTTTGCTCCGCGGCTGCTCTCTGACCCAGTCGCTTGGCTCCTTCGCCTAGCCCTCGTACCCGCCTGACACGTGCTCCTCCCAGCAGCCGCCGCCCAAGGGCCTCACCCACCCCCACTCCATCTTCTTCTCCCCCAGGCCCGAATCAAGCTTGGGAAAGCACCATGTCCGTGTTGGCCACGGCCTTTGCCTCACTGTTCCGACCAATTCGGTGGGCTCCTTCCAATTCCTTTCGCGTCAAAACATGTTCTTGAGCCACCTATTCAATTCCCCTAAATCAATTTTGGTTTTCATCCACAGGAGCTCGCGCCACCGTCATCTTCCCTGTTCTAGCCGAACACCGCCGTCGGCGACTGTTGAACCCGGGAGCGAAGGATCCCAGATACTTTGTGTTTCACACACTAGTCCAGGAACAGCTAGTGTACACAGTCAAACAAAAGTGAGTAGCATAACCATAATACGTCATTCATTGCTAATAATTAAAGTTTGTTACAAAAGGGGCATAAAGCCAATAAGTAAAATACAGCAGAAACAAAAGCAGTAAAGAAGACCATACGATTCGCCACAGGCAATCGTCTAGGGGCGCAGCCTAGTCGTCTATGTTCTCATCATCCACATAGTACTCTTCTCCTACTCACTAATTTATTAAGAAAGGGTGAGCACAACCAACCGTGCTCCGCAAGTTACACCCAATAACATATTTTAATGCATACAAGGATTCATCCAAGGAGGGCTTATATGGCTCAGTATGCATAAAGCGACGTTTTCCATATAAATATTCGTACTAAGTTCTAAAGCAGTTTATTTATATAACTAAAATTCAATTTCTAAATCTCAAATTTTATAGTGAGATAACATTCATCAACAAGTGGTGAAGAATACCTTCCTATCACATGGCGTACTGCCCAATTTCTTAGCTGGATACAATATCCCAAAATCATTTGATAAAGTCCTTTGAAAACAAACCAAATTCAAACTTTGAGTGGCTTTGCTGAGCATGTCCATGACTGTGGACACGACTATTTGAATAGTTCTTAACAATCTGCAGAGGTTGTACAGCTTTACCCACACAACACGACTTCTCTAGTTTGTTTGGCATCCGTCGGTACCACTGCTCACTACCTTAGGTAAGCAGTCTAGAGTACGCGTCAAGGCCTTTACAATGCACCATCTCACCGTAGTCCCGCATCGCTAAGGTTTCACTTCCCTTTGATGGAATAAGCCCCCTCTTGTGCCATGTGGAAATACATAAAAGTAGATCATAAAGACACCCACGCAACTAGATAGCACAACCACGATGAAATATTGTAAATTATTTAGCTAGGTCCCACCCACATAGGACATGTGGTAGTATGATAGGGCTTAGCAAGATGTGGCTCGAAGGCCGGTTCTTAACTAACTTTGGCGACTTTCCAAAATAACCCCTGAGCCTCAATCATGGAAATGACTCGATCCCGTGCATCAACGTACGCCATCCAAACATCTATTTCGCCAAAGTCCAAAGCAATTTTTCATTTTATTTACCAAGTCAAATCATTTTATAAATTTCTGTGGTAAAGGCAATACCATAGTCTCTTTTTAAATCATGGTTGAACTTTTGGCTAAATTCCCCAAACTGAACATTTTTTGTCTAAGCTTTAACTAAGCATAAACTTTTACAACGTGTCAAGTTTATACTAATGTACCAACTAGATTTTAACTATAGTATCAAGGTGTGGTGACTTCAACAGCTACATTTGGCTATACAAAGGAATTGGGAATAACTAAAATTTCCAAACAAGGATTTAAATAGCTTGAATATAAATACGCATGCAATAATAATTTAAAATATAATTTAAATAATTTGAAGTACTAGGATTCAAATATGATCAAAGATGTAACTTGCCTTACTCGAAAGCTTGAGGATCTAGCTCTTCGAAATATCCCCCCCCCCCGAAGTTGTCGAAATCTATACAAGAAAACAAAGCAAAATCAAATAAAACTCAAATAAATTCAAATGAACTCCAAATTGAACAATTCTAGTATAAATAGCTAGATCTTATTTTAAGATGAATTTAGAAATTTGAATCACTCTAATTGGAGCTCGAACGAAAGAGAACGGGCTCTCATAAGTTTTGAAATCACAAGGTCGGAAGGAAGTTCGACTGGTCGGAAGGTGGTTTTGACTACCTGGTCAAAGGGAGTTTCGACTACCTAATCGAAGGAGGTTTCGACTACCTGGTCGAAGGAGGGTTTCGACTACCTGGTCGAAAGAGGTTTCGACTAGTCAAAAGGCTTCGACTAGCTGGGCGGCAGCGGTAGCGTACAAAGCGATGACGGGCGCACAGGGCAACGACAGGGGCAAGGGAAGGGGAGCACCATGTAAAACGCGGAGTCGCGAGATGAAGCCGGCGATGTGGTCGATGGTGGCGGGGCTTCACCGCAGGCGGCGTAGTCACTGATTGCGAGAGCTTTAGCAGAAGCACTTGAAGCTCAAAAATCTGGTGAACGAAGGTGAGAGAGAGAGAGAGGGAGAAATGAGGGAAAAGAGAGAGGAGGGCGGAGGGTTCCCGGTGCTCCTATTTATAGAGGCCGAGGAGGAGAGAGAGGGAAGAGTTCGACGGCATAGCGCACGAGCGAGCTCTAGCTGGCGCAGGGCATGGCGCGGTCGGCGGGATTCGCGGGAGAGGGACGGCTGGTGTGGGATTGACAGCGGGGGGACAGGGCATTCAATGCGCGCGAAAAATGGGGAGGAAAGGGGAGAAAAACACGCCGCTGACGACGACTTTTCGGTGACCGTGACACAACTCGGACGTAGCTTGGCATGGGCTCCCAATCAGAAGAAGATGACGGGGAGGTGAGGCTGGCAGGTGGGGCCCGCCGGTCGGCGAGGCTTGGCGTAGAAGCGCGTGACGGACCGGGACGGTGCGGAGCAGATTGGGAAGTTGGGCCATGGGGAGGGAAAAGGATCAGGCCGCGAGAGAATTCGGCCCGAAAGATTTTTCTGAATTTTTGAAGACTTTCGAATTACAGAAATTGAAATAATTCATTTAGGTTTTTAAAAAATAGTAAATAAAGTCTAAACATACTATAAAATACACATAAATTCCTTGAATCATTTTGAACTTAATAAAATTATTTCCAACTCAACATGGGTAATTAACTTTGCAAATAAATTATTTTGGTTTTAAAATAATTAGGAAAAAACTTTTAAAGTTCCTGAAAATTTCATAAAAATAATTCAATTTTATTTTTAACTAGAAATAGAATTTGGGCTGTTGCAGCGATGCCATTCCTCATCCGGTGAGTCCTAGCCCAATTCCCCCCCTACAAGAGCATCCCTACAACTCTCTCATCCGCCAACCTATTATTTGTGCCCTCCTTCTCTAGGTCATCACCTCCACGTTGAGCTCGTCGCGCCACCCTCAGCTCTCTTTGCCAGCCCACCTCAGTCATTCCATGTCCTCACCATCCACTTTGGTGAGTTCCTCTCGCCCTGTATATGCTCATGATGCGCTCAATTTCTTGAGGAAGTTGCTGTCTTGTTGCGACAACTGTACGTGGCCACGCTGCTGCCATAGACCGCCTCTCGGTGTGCTCTTTCGACCCATAAGATTGTTGTGCTCGTAGTGTTCCATTTTTGTGCTTGCCCGGCATAGATGCTGCATCCCTCGCCGACGCCAAGCTCGACCAGGAGCTCCCATTGTTGCCTTTGGTTGGGGAACGGGAAACAGGAGGGACGAATAGAGAAGGATGGACATTCTGGTCATTTCATGTGGCCAAAACTGAAAAAAAACACACACACTAGATATTAATAAATTATTGTAAATGGGATATTTTATCAAGAAACAATGTAAGGGGCGTAAAAAACCAATTATATTTAAAATAAGGGTATAATCTCAATACGCATCTAACCGAAGGATAAATAATCAATTCCCCTTCAGTAGTAGGGTACTTATAAGCACTTGTGATATCGAAGCATAGCCATCTTTTATCATGTTGCAATCACATTTTGCAAAATAAAAACAAAAGAAACAATTGATCACAGTAGATCAACACACCTATAGCAGGACTATAAAAAACACAATCATATGTACCTCTCGACGTTCTTCCAACTGCATAGCTACAGTCCAGGCATAAGGCCACGCAGAATGTCCCTCGTCATCATCTCACATATATTGCTCCATAGACATGACCCTGCTCTCCTTGTCGCGCCGCCTCGGCATCCAGCCGGCGGTGAGCTCGACTGCGATGTCTAACGCTCTCGACGCGCACCTCGTCGGCGTAGCAGCAGCGCCAGTCGAACACCTTCAGGTTGGGCGCGCGTAGGCGGATGGACGAGTATACGGTGAAGCTAGCGTGGAAGCGTGCGGGCTGGCGGGACCGCAGGATTGGGCGACATCGGCTTGGTCTCCTGTACCTGTGGCACGACACACAGAGTGTCGTCAGCTCTTTGGTGAGCACGTTGATCGCGACCTTAGTCTCGCTCAGGGGTGGATCGACATGGGTGCACAGATGTACACTCATTTTTTTGGAAAAAAATTCATTATTTATTGGGTATATTGTGTATATATACTAGTAAGTATACTTAAAATACATGTTTTAACTGTGCCTCCCCGATTTAGCCCACCGTACTCTCAAGCTCTATCCGTCCGAGCGGTCCACTCGGTCAAGCCGTCCCACGCCACGAGCCCACCAAGACCCAACTCCAAGCGAGCGACCAAGCTGCAGCCGACACTTGGCAGAGCCCAAGCGCCGAGTGTGTGCCCAACCCCATCCCCTCTCCATTCCTCACGCTCATGTGGCCGAGAGAGCTAATTCTATCCCTTTCCTCTCCTTTCTCGCTCTGTAGCGACGGCGGTGGCGGCGCAAGGATGCACGGCGATCTTGGCGGCGAGGCGAGGATGAGCATCGAGCCGGAGCATGGGATGGAGGGTGCGGCACGCAACGAGCGGCAAGGGGAGGGAAGCCCTGTGGCGCGTGGTAGCGACAGCGCCGAGGTCGAGCCCGAGCACGAGCAAGATCAACCACCGGCACCGGCGCAAGGAGCAAGTCGTGTAACATCCCGTTTTCCTAGCCCGGCCCGCTCCCTTCCTCTTTTTCTTTTTCTCTTCCGCCGGCCCGGTCCGCTTTTCTTCCGCCCGAACCGAACCGGCCCGGCCTGCTCCCGTTTCTCTCTTTCTCTCGCTCCCGTCTCTCTCTCGCGTCGCTCGCCTCTCTCTCACTCTCCCTTATCCATTTCTTCCTCGACCGATTCACCCGCATCGCCGACTCCGTCTCCCTTCCTCGCCTCGGCCGCTTCGTCTTGCCCTCTCCCTTCTCCCCTCTGCCGCCTTCTTCTCCCCTCCATCCTCTCCGTCGCTCGGCCCGGCTTCGCCTCCGCTCGGTCCGCCTTCACCCGGCCCCGCTCCAACCCCCCACCTGCTCCTTCGCCCCCACCTCCAACTGCTCCACTGCGCCCGCCCCCACCGCACGTCGTCTCCACCGACGTCATCGCCCCACCAGCGCCAGAGCCACCCCACACCGAGTCACCTCCACCGCCTGCCCTGTCGGCGTCGACCTCTCTGTCCTCGCTACATGACTCCGCCCGGACCAAGCTACGCCTCCGCCCGGTCCGAGCAAGCGAAGCCTCGGACCAAGCTGTGCGCCGCCACTCTGTCGCCCATACCAGCTTCGCCGTCACCCATGCCGCCGACGTTAGCTCCTCCCCATCTCCATCCCCTCTTTGCGGCTATAAATAGCCCCGATGCCTCTACTTCGCTGCCCCGCTCCCCTCTTCTTCTTTCCCCCTCAGGTAAGTTCTCCCCCGTTGCTGACCGATTGGAGCCCCGTCGGCCGCCCTCGTCGCCGCCTCGGGCTAGATCCTTGGAGCCGGAGAACCTCCTCGGCGCCCCTTGCTTCCCCGACCAACCGGCTGCAGCACCCCACCTCCCCGGGACCGCCATCGCTGAGCTTCCCTCCCCGCGCCGACCCAGCTCGATTCCGACCTCCTCTGGTGCTTCCCCGCCCCGTCAAACCCTCGGTGAGCCTCCCCTCTACCTCCCCTGGCTCTCTCTCTTTTCCCCCTAATCCTCCCCTCTTCGGTTGCCGTCACCACCATTTGGCCTTTCCACCCGACTCCCCCCGGTCGGCATTCCATTTTTGGATTGCTCCCAGTACCCCCCCGGCCGCCGCTCGCCGTCGGTAGCCACCGGCCGAGCCCCTTCCCTCTACTCCCTGCTCCCTCTCTGTGCTCTCTTCCTCGGTGCCCTCTCTGCCTTGGCCGAGCCCCCTTGCCCTACCTCCCTCCTCTGCCCCCTCTGTCAGTCCAAAGAGCAGATAGCAGCATCAGTGCCGATTGTTGCCTGTCAATAGCCTCATGTTTGCTATAAATTGTCTACTGCCGAATCTTTGTTCACAGCTGAAGTATGGATCGGTGTATGTGATTTTGTCGGCCAGATCAGTAGGGTTGGCTGTAGTGTATCACTCCTCTAGTAAAGCATGGTGGCAGTGAGTGTTGATCATTAGCCTTGAACTTCAGTATCTGTAATTGATGATTGTTGTGATTATTGTTCCTCATGACAATGTTTGATAGCAATTTGATTATCGATATTGTTGCTAATAACGTATATTTTGTATTCGAAATATGTGTGTAAACCGGCAATGGAGTCAATTGTGGAATATTATGTCATCCAGCAGACTAAATTGATTGATGTGGCATAGATTGAGTGCTGGTATTTAGAATTTCTGTCAATTAAATTTTTGTGTTGTCGAACTTGCAATCTTTTATTATTCATCTATTTGTCAATGTTTGATTCGTAGTTGCTTCCCCAGATCATAGCAGTATCATTGAGGTTTCAATCGGTCCAACGATTAAGAAATGTTGCAATAGGATAGTAGGATGTTTTGCTAGTAGTAAATCGATTATTGATTAATTGTCTGTGATTACTGATCATCAGCATACGTGTTTTGTCAGTAAATTGAATTGTTGATTGTGATCCTGATTATTAGGGATAGCTTGATCTTCAGTAGCAGTACTGTCTATTGGATTTGTTAATCAATTGTTAGTTGTTGGTTAGTGTTTCATCCGTAGGTCAATGATTGTTGGAAGTAATGGTATTTGGTGAAAGCTGGAAGTATTGATTTGATTTCTTTATCAATCCGTATGGTTTGGCAATAATTGGTAAACTGGCGATTGTATAGTTGGTAGTAGAATCTGTGTCTTGATTTGACAGAAGGTTGTAGTAGTAAGTTGAGTAGCTAGCAATTGAATCGTTGTGTATTATTTGACAGCTGAGATTGGTATTGAATTGCCATTGGATTTTGTGTCGATCTGGTATCCTAGATTTGGTGTAGAACCTATAGTCAAGTTGCTTTATCGCCTGTAGCGGTATAGTCTTGCAGTCTTTCAAATCCGCAGTAGAGCATTCCGGCAAAAGCTCCTTCAACCTTACCCTCCTTGTATCTCCCTCCCGGCAGAAATTCACTATCATTCCTCCTTTTGCCCAACTGGACGTTTGACTCTGTCAAACCTTCCAGTGTCGCTCAAACCCTTCTCTCAAGCCCGTCCTCCGCAATCTTTCTAAGGCTCTTGTGTTTTATTTGGTCTCTTGGATTCTTTGGATTTATTTTTCGATTGTTATTGCGTAATTAGAAATCGAAGTCCAGAAGAATCGACGGCTCAAGCAGATCCAAGATTCAAGCAAAGACGCGGACCGAGATTTCGAACCCCTGTTCAATCAGGCTTTGAGTAAGATCAAGGCCACGGTAAAATAGCCCAGACGAGTCAACACTTTGATCATATTGATCCTACGTTTTGTGCAAATTATATTCTTTTAAAATATCAAATTGCATGCTTTAATTTCTATGCAAATGTATGTTAAACACCTTAAGGTAGTTAAAGGCATACTTGATTATTTAAATAATTATTATTCCATGTCCTTGATAATTGAACTTCCAAAACCCTTATCACCATAGTAATTATATGGTAACCTGCTAATTATAGGTCGTACTTAAACGCCATGCTAGACTTGTTTAAGTACCGGGGTATTACTACCCCAAATCATCATCCTTTAAATCATAACAATTGTTTTGGGCAGTTATTGGGGAGAATGACTGAATTGGTTGTGGTAATTTGTTTTATACTTCTCCAAAACTCTAAAAATTTGCTAATACCCATCTGGGCGGTGGTAAGCTGGAGGGTAAATGGTTGGGTGCTAATGTAGCACAGGATATTTTTATGGTGGGTATGTGGTAAGAACCGCCCAGATGATCTTAAGGACTTAATCCTGTGATGTCCTCTAATTGTAAAATAGTACAACCACAAGTTCTATAATGGGTGTCGACCTGGCTATATAATTGGTGTCCACCATTGTGAGTTGCACCATTGGAGTGACCCACGAGCCGTGTTGCTGGCTAAGCCGTCGTGGACACGGGTCGTGAGTTGGCTAAGCCGCCGTGTGGCGCAAGAGGGGGTTTGGGGGCATGGTTGACGCAGAGGGAGAGCGTAACCACTCTCAGATGAAACCTTAGCGGGTGCAATGAACAATGGGGGATACCTTGTAAAGGCCCTGTGATAATCTCCCCTTGATTCACATGTCTACAGAAACGTGTGTACATATCAAGCTGATTATCTCTTGTGGGTAAAGATGTACAATCTCTGCAGAGAATAAAAAAATTTGTTCGAACAGCCGTTCCTACGGTCTAGGGCGGGCATGCGGAGCTCATAAGAGTTGGTTCTATTTCAAAAACTTTTGTGGATGTGATGAAAATATGCGGGGCTCACCTAGCCCTTGATTTGGATTTTCCTGGGTATTCTTACCCAGCGTGGGTAATTGGTGGGTATGGCCACCAACAAAAATATAAGCATGAAGGTGGAGGTAGCATCTGCTTTTATTAATTATTGCACAATTAATCTCTTTAAAAATGCAATTTGGTTAAAATGCTAAGTGATAGGATTTCCTAATATCTGTATTTACAAATGCTGCTTTATGCAAATAAAAGAACCCGAGCCATCTTTGTTACACCTTGCATATATATTATTGCATCTGTGTGTGTTGGCTCGCGAGCACGGTAGTTGTTCTCATCCTTGCTCTTTCCCCAAACCCTCAGAAACAAGGACCCTGGAGCTATCGACTGCAATAAGGATCCAGAAGTCTGAAGACCCAGGAATCGTTGAAGCGTAGTTTAGTCCTTAGCTGTTCTAGTCTCACCCAGTCTAGCTGACTTCGTCGGTTCTTGTGTGCCTCCTATATTGTCCAAGGTTTTCGGATAATATCGAGCGTACACGGGTTCCCCAGTCACTTGCCTGCGGTAAGATGTGCCCTCACCCCTTTGCTTCCGTTGTTGCTTCCGCTATCTTTGTAATGTATTCATTTGGCCTGTTCGGCCCTTATTATAAAAATTGGTCCGAAGCGATCTATGTAAACTCTGATGTGCAAATTAATGAATAAAATAATTTTACACCATGTATGGTTTAATTCAGCATTGTGCTTGTGAAGTGCTATCTACTGATCCAGGGAATAGAACAATAGTTTCACAGAGGAGTCCGGACGGAGAAATCCGAGGTCCCGCAAGTCACCCCCAAGTCCGGCCGTCGCGCGCTACGCATACAAGCTTCTTCCATGGCAGCGGCGCGCTCTCTCACCCTCCACTCGTCCACCTCAGCAGTTGGCAACTCGACACCCCTCACCCTCGGGTGCGCCTCACTCGCCTCGCCTCCCATCGTCCCACAACCGCTCCTCCTTCGTCGCCACCGTTCTAGGGAAGACCAGCATCGTAGACGTAAAAGCGGGGATGGACGTCGTACAATGCCGGCTCTCGTCATCTTTCCCCAACTTTGCTTTTGTGGAATTGTGGTGGGGTGCTTGACTCCTCTCGTTCGCCTCGCGCTCTGGCGATACAGGCATCCTCCTCAGGTATGCCCTTCCACCTCGGTTGATTCATCTTCTTGGAGTTGTGGTTAGAGTCGTGTTTGATTTGGTGATGCGTGTGTGTCTGTGTGCAGGTGCCGACGAGGAACCACCCGCTGATGCTGCTGTCGGGAGTCGGGACGAACGCCATTGGATGTGACCTCTCCCCTGGGGTGAGTAGAAATTTCTTTTATGCTCATCTTTTCTTAGAAAAAGTTCCTTGACTGAAGTGAAAATGGCGGTAAGAAACTTGGAATATGATCGTCATGTATTGTTTAGCTCGACTGTTCGGAATCTGATTTGGAATGGGGACAGTAATGGTGTTCGATCAAGTTAGTTTAGTTTGAAATTTATCTGGAAATGGTGAATTGAGTGCAATTTGGTACATCACGGTGTCATGTGCTAGGTTGGTCGTTGAATGTATATGGCATGATACAGAATGGACGATATGGCTACATGTGTTGAAAAAGTTGAAAATTAGGCATATCTTTTGAACTTAAACATTAGTTGCACATATCCAACTACAAAGTAATGAAATTAGTACGACCCGTTACTTACAACCTATAGTTTCGTAGGTTAACACCAAAAGTCGATAACATTACAAAATAATTCCACGAAGTTTCAGACAACAAGAGAACTCAAGGTCAAACAAAGAAAGCCATATATACGTTTGCATCTTGATCTTTGCTTGGTCCTAGTCTCCTAGATCACTACATTCATGTTTGTGACTCTGAACGCTCATTCTGGAAATTATGTATCCACCAGTCTCGTTGGTCATCACACTAACATCGGCGATCTTTGGGTGTTTGACGCGACTTCTTTGTCAAACGCGAGCTCGATGCTCCCGGTGAGCGTGCACCCGACGATGTGCAGGTCCTCTGGCGACGGGAAGCCGGTGAAAGTGCTAAGTCTAATTTTGTAATTTTATTAAACGATTTTTATTTATGTAATATTATTAAAAAATGTAATTTTATTAAAAAATCTCTCTTCTGTGGAGTGAGGTGCGCCAAGTCTGGAGTCTACCACGAAGGACAGTGTCCGTTCCGTGGCCGTATGGCACCCCCACGATGGGTGACGACGATTTCTCCTCTGTCTCGCCCATTTCCATTCCCATCTTGGACCTCACTTCCCTCGGTTTAGATCCTGACTAGCTGGCCCCTCTCCGCTCCAGCTCCGGCGGCGAGCTACCTGTTGGGGTTTTCTTTGGTATGGATCTGGGTGTTTTTGGTTTCGGATCCGAGAGAGAAGGGGGAGAGAGAGAGAGAGCATTAGGGTTCGTTACCGTCCGATGTAGAGGAGGAGGGGTTGGCCATCGTGGTTTGTCGGTGAGGGGTTCTCCCTAGTGGCGGCGTCTCCCGGGCGGCGGTGATCTCACTGGCAGTAGAGGCGGTGGTGGTAGATCCCGTCATTGGGCGCCTCCTCAGACGGACTAGGGTTTATTGGTTAGGGTTTGTGGCGGCACGGTGAACCTCGTGTTGCGTCTGCCCGACTCCACCTCTTTATGTGGCGGCGGCAGGCCCCACCACCAATTAGGTGGCGCCCCGATCGTAG
Source organism: Hsuehochloa calcarea (assembly GCA_036346395.1). Taxonomy (NCBI): domain Eukaryota; kingdom Viridiplantae; phylum Streptophyta; class Magnoliopsida; order Poales; family Poaceae; genus Hsuehochloa; species Hsuehochloa calcarea. Next base: position 2,911,014 of record CM070604.1, on the reverse strand, counting down.
CGCGATCGGGGGCATTTGGCCGTTGGGCCAAATGCCTGAGATGAGATCATTCTAACATTCTCCCCCTTGATCTCAATCTATGCTTTATCTTTAATTACTTTTGACTTTACTCATTCCATTACAGAGTTATGCATAGAACATGTCTCATCGTCACGGTCAATCGCCGATAGATTCAATGACTACAATACACCTCCTTGTTACGAAATAGTTACTTTAATCTTTTGGGCCATCTTTTAGTCCGGAATCATAGGCTTTCCCTTAAACCCATGCCGCTATATGTTCTCTGAACACGTTGGGTGGTAAGCCTTTAGTAAGCGGATCCGCTAACATCTTTCTGCGGTACTTATATGCTCAAGATTTATAATTTGATCCGAACTTTATCTTTCACAACATAGTACTTTATGTCAATGTGTTTGGCGGCACCACTTGACTTATTGTTGTGGGCATACATTCTGCGGGTTCATTATCGCGATACAACTTAAGTGGTCTATTGATGTCGTCAACCACTTTTAAACCGGGTATGAACTTCTTTAGCCAGTTCACCTGCCCCGTAGCCTCATAACATGCTACAAACTCGGCATACATTGTGGACGATGTAGTGACGGTTTGCTTTGAGCTTTTCCACGATATAGCTCCTCCAAATGAGAGTGAACACATATCCGGATGTCGACTTTCTATCATCTCCCGCAAAATCGAATCAGATACCCCACTATATAGAGTGAATCGATCTTACAGTATGTCATCATGAGGCCTTTTGTTCCTTGCAAATAACATAAGACTTTCTTTATCAATTTCCAATGTTCTACTCGAGTTGCTCTGGAATCGCCAAGTAACCCGTAACAAACGCTAAGTCAGGGCGTGTACACACTTGAGCATACTGCAAGCTTCCGACAGCTGAAGCATATGGAACCGATTTCATTTGATCGAGCTCGTACTGGTTCCTGGGGCATTGAAAATCCCCATATCTATCGCCCTTGACTATAGGTGCAGGTGAAGGACTACATTTATGTATACCAAATTTCTTTAATACTTTCTCTATGTATGCTTTTGTGACATCCCAAAATTCCCTTGTTTCTATCCGGTGAATTTGATCCCTAGAACGAGCGAAGCTTCACCAAGATCTTTCATATCAAAGTTTGAGGACAAAACTTCTTTGTCTCGATGTGATGACATCACTACTAGCCAGTAGGATATCATCCACATACAGGATTAGGAAGATAAACTTCCCATCTTTAAACTTTGTATAGACACAGTTGTCCTCTACATTCTCTTTAAACCCAAATTTTCTTATTGTCTTGTAAAACTTCAAGTACCACTTGTCTTGAAGCTTGCTTTAACCCATAAATCGATTTCTTTAGTGGCATCCCATTCTTTCATTTCCTTCCACGACAAAACCTTTCGGTTGTGCCATGTAAACATTTTCCTCCAAATCCCCATTAAGAAATGCCGTCTTTACATCCATCTGATGTAACTCTAAATCATAATGTGCTACTAATGCCATTATGATTACGAAGAATCTTCTGAGAGGCCGGAGAAAAGGTCTCATTGTAATCAATCCCTTCTCTTTGCGTAAAGCCTTTTGCCACAAGTCGCGCTTTGTATCTTTCTACATTCCCTTGGGAGTTAAGCTTTGTTTTGTAGACCCATTTACAGCCTACTGTTTTGGCTCCTTTAGGAATAATTTCCAAGTCCCAGACTTTATTAGCCTTCATGGACCTCATTTCCTCTTCCATGGCCTCAAGCCATTTTGAAGAATTTTCGCTTCTCATGGCTTCTTCAAATGAGGTGGGATCATCCTCCATTTGAAATTCCTCTGTATGATAAATCTCATAGTCATCAGAAATAGCTAATCTTCTCGCTCTTTGGGACCTTCTGGGACCTTCGTTAGTCGGCCCTTGTTCTGTGTGTGGCTGTTGCTGTTCTTCCTCATGTGCAACAACGGTTTCCATGGGTTCCTGAAGGACAGGTTCCACATGTTCATTCGTTGTCGCCATGGGAGGACCAACAACAGGTGCTATCACTCAGATGTCGACACCTTTGTTATGCAGCAGAGAGAGCAGGCGATGAGTAAAATGGCTCCTGAATCATCGGAGTGGGCACATATACCCGCTTCTCTTCAAGATCAATTTCCCACGCTGCTTTGCTCCCCCTCATCATTTCATCCTCTAAGAAGACAGCGTGTCTCGTTTCTACAAACTTTGTATATCTATTTGGACAGTAGAAACGAAAACCTTTTGACTTTTCAGGGTAGCCAATGAAATGGCAACTTCTTGCTTTTGGGATCAAGCTTCCCAAGGTTTGGGTTAAATACTTTAGCCTCAAAGTAGACTCCCCACACACGTAAGTGGTTTAGTGAAGGAACTCTTCCGCCCACAACTCGTACGGTGTTTTGGGCACCGACTTACTAGGCACTCTGTTGAGAATATGAATGGCGGTTTTCAACGCCTCCATCCATAAACTCAATGGGAGTGTGGAGTAGCTCATCATGCTTCGCACCATATCCATCAGGGTACGGTTGCGTCTTTCAGCTACTCCATTTTGCTGAGGTTCGCTTTGTGTAGAATCTTTGGGCCACTATGCCATTTCCTGTAAAACCTTGCAAAGGTCCAGGAACTTGTCCATATGGGGTATGTCGACCGTAGTACTCCCCCCACGATCAGATCGAACTATCTTAATCTTTAAGTCGTGTTAGTTTTCAACTTCAGCCTTAAATATCTTGAATTTATCCAAGGCTTCATTTCTTTCTTTGATTGGATAAATATATCCATAGCGGAGTAATCATCCGTGAATGTTATGAGCGAGTCATATCCATTCACACTTTTCACAGGAAAAGGACCACAAATGTCTGTGTGAATAATTTGTAGAACTCATGTGCTTCTTTTTGCGTCTTTCTTAATTTTCTTTACATATTTTCCTTTAATGCATTCTCTGCATTGTTCTAAGTCTGAGAACTCTAATAGAGGAAGAATATCATTCTTAACTAGTCTTTCTATTCTCCCCTCGAAATATGGCCTAAACTACGATTGCCATAATTTCGATGATGCCTTTGAGTTCTCTCGTCTTTTACTTCGCATTCTCAAAGTAGGATATCGCTCATTCATATCACATCTGTAATTCACATTTTCACGAAGTGACAATAAATAAAGCTCATCTTGTTTGATGGCAAGACCAACACATTTTTTATTAAATATTATTTCACACTTGCCATTTTCCAAAATGACAATCATAACCATCATTGTCCAAATTTGAAACACTAATCAAATTCCTCTGTAAAGAGGGAACATAAAGAACATCTCTAAGTAAAAGAGTGAAACCATCAGCTAGCTCTAATGAAAGATCGCCAACGGCTTCAACTTTAGCTTGGACTCCATTTGCAACTTTAATGCATCTTTCTTTTCTTTGCGTAGTCCTCGTCGAGCGGAATCCACAGAAAGAATTAAGAACATGAACAGTCGCTCCTGAATCAATCCACCAAGTAGATTTGAATATTGTACATCTGATTCATTTATAAAGGTAATAATGTTCTCACCTTTCTTTGCCATTATCATCTTTAAGTAATCGGGACAATTCTTCTTGTAGTGTCCGTCTTCTTGCAAATGAAGACAACGATCTTTGTCTCTTGCAAACTTATTCATTGAGGTGATAGGCAGGGGCTTTTCCTTTGTTCTTTGAGAAGTTACTGTTGAAGTTCCTTTTCTTGTTGTCTTTCACATAGTTGATAGAACCACCATGTGAGGATTTAAATCTTTCTTCCTCTTGCACACACATAGCTATGCACTTTTCTAAATCCCATTTCTCGCCGCATGTTGTAGTTGACAACAAAGGTGTCAAACTTTTCCTAAGAAGGAAGCAAAAATCAAATGAATAAGGAACTCATCCTTGAGAGCCAAATCCATTGGTTTAAGTTTGGATGCCAAGTTACCCATCCTTAGTATGTGCTCTCTTATGCCACTTTGCCACCACCGAGTACCTTTACACACAAGGCGCTTAATCACCGTGTAGCATAAGTCTTTGAAGAGCCAGAATCGACTCTTTATTTTCTCAAGATACTCGTGATGTTGTCACACTCTGCGATTGAGCCCACAATTGCGAGGCTCAATCGTGTTCTTTATCACGACCAAACATTTCTTGTTGGCGGTGACCCACTTTATGATCAAGATCATATGACATTTTTATGGGAGCAAAGTCCTACATTTGATCTACCAAGCAACATCATCCTCATTTGCCTCCCTCACCGTGCCCACAGCTCAGAGGACACGGTGTGGTGACTACCCATCCACCTCGGCTAAAATGAAGGCCAGTCAATCTTTTCTTCCATTCACCGTAATTGTCTCCTTTGAGAACAGGGATATCTCGATGTAGCCCATCAAAGAATATCCTCCCGAAAACACAATCCATATATAGTGAGAACATTTATAATAACAATAGCGCATGCCTTAGTTTCAACGTTGGTTAAAATTAAAACATACAATTTTATCTATACATTAAATCTATATCACCGCTGGCGTAAATAGAAATAATGCATAAAATCATCAATTAAAATTATAATATTGTTATTATCAACGTTGGTCGAAAAATAACAATATCATAATTCACAACAATTCTTAAAATTAAATTCTCCGTTGGTTGAATTTAATTAAAAGAATTAATCAATATTTAACTTTTGCAATGAAACATAAAATTATTCTAAAAATAATTCATTCTCGTAAGTATTAAGATCAGATACATTTAATCTGCGGAAAAATAACACGTTGGTGCAAAATTTACGAGATTTTATTGAATTTTTTATTGAAATTCATCAAATCCCATTTCGGCTTTTCTTGCGGTAAACGGCCATTTCAGCCCGTTCAGTGCGACCTCGGCCCACGGCTGCCTGCTCGTCAGCCGCCTTCTTCGCTTCCGCGCCGCAGCCGCAACTGGGCTCAGGCGTCGAAATCTGCTGTACGCGCGTCGCCCGTAGCGTCGCCGGCGCTCCGTCGGATGCGCGTCCGACGGCCGAAATCCCCGCGACAACGCACCCATCGCCGCTTCACCGCTGTCAGCGCGATCTTATCCGTCGAACGCGATCCGACGGCTCGGCGGTGATTTCGCCCGAACAAAAACCCGCGCGCGGCGACGGCCCCCGAAACCCTAAGCCATTTCTCCCTTCTCTCTCTCTCTCTCTCTTCACATCAGAGCGGCGGAAGAAGCGACGGAGACTCGGAGAGAAAAAGACCGGCGCCACCGCGGGCCCTCTCGCAGGCGTGCGCTCTCCCCTCGGGGAGTACGCCGCCGTCGAGCGGCTCCGTGTTGGCGCCCTTCCACACGCGCCGGGACGATCCACGCGCGGCTTTGGAGCGGCGGTGAGCCTACAATACGGCCGGTCTCACCGCACACCTGCGACGACGAAGGCGAGCCCACGGCTCGCCCGACCATCCCGCACGGCCAGGTAAGTCCCGCCGTTTCAGATCTAGAGTTAGGGTTAGGGTTCCCCCCTTTTTCTGTTTCTTTTCTTTTGCCATCTAGATCTACGCCTAGAGGGCTCTGATACCATTGTTGGGGTTTTCTTTGGTATGGATCTGGGTGTTTTTGGTTTCGGATCCGAGAAAGAAGGGGGGAGAGAGAGAGCATTAGGGTTCGTTACCGTCCGATGTAGAGGAGGAGGGGTTGGCCTTCGTGGTTTGTCGGTGAGGGGTTCTCCCTGGTGGCGGCGTCTCCCGGGCGGCGGCGATCTCACTAGCAGTAGAGGCGGCGGTGGTAGATCCCGTCGCTGGAGCGCCCCCTCACAGATCGGTCTAGGGTTTATTGGTTAGGGTTGTGGCGGCACGATGAACCTCGTGTTGCATGCCGCCCCGACCGCCCACCTCTTTTATGTGGCGCTGGCGACAGGGGCCCACCAGCCAATTGGGGTGGCGCCCCGATCGTAGCGATCAAAGGGGGCATTTGGCCGTTGGGCCAAATGCCTGAGATGAGATCATTCTAACACTACCCGCTCTTCTCTCTCTACCCTCCTCCGTTGGTCGCCGAGACTACCTTCCGCCCACCGGGGCTGCCGCAGGCTCATTGTCCACCTCCACCGGCACGCTCGCCACACCACCATCCTCGCCTTCCTAGCCCCCAACACCGCTTCATCGCCCGTCGTTGTCACTGCGTCTCTACATCCGCTATCGCCACACGGCAAGACGGCACTCGCTTCCACGTCGTCGACGGTTCAACTAGTGGTGTGGCCGCCTCATCATCACACCGCTCCTACCCTACCCCTCCCCCACACCAACCGACTACGCCCGCAAGGTGCTCGATGTTGTGCCCCACCGATGAAGCCGCGTATGCTCCGACGCCACCGACGACGGCTTCCATGACCTCAACGGCGCCGACTGCGCCCTTGCCGATGGCACGAGTTGTGGGTCGTGGCGGCCACGGGCTGACTTGTGGCTCATGCGGTGAGTCTGTGACTTGATTTGTCACCCCATCCGTAATTCTATCATCTTTCCCAAACTCCAATCCAGTTCCAAAACCTTGTATCCAGAGTAGGTTCTTGAAACAAACCAAGGTGGAGGCGGTGTACATCCACCGACCTTCATCCATCTCCTCCGCATTAGTCATCAACTCCACCGAGGTTCACCGCTATCCATCTCAGCCGGTTTCAGATCAATCGACTGAGCTCCACCACCTCGCTATTCACAAAGGAGAAAAAGGGGCCGTCAATGAAAGACCCTCTTGCTGTTCAAGGGTTCCACCGGATGGATCCTCGGTGGTAGAGCTACGGCGAGGACACCGGCCACTGACGCACTGCTGTTTTCCATCGTTCTCTCCGTCGCGTCGACTTCAAAGGCAAAAGGTCTTGTCGGTGTATTAGAACCGATCTTACGTAAAGATTATTTGATTCGGGGGGTCTCCTAAAGATGAAATCACGCAGAGTGGTTGACACAGGATGTTTATACAGGTTCAGGCCTTCTCCGGAGAGAATAATAACCCTACTCCTGTGTGTGTATGGTATTCTTGATGATCAAGTAAGAAGCTAAGACTATTACAGAGAATATTACTTGTATTTCTCTTTGACTCGCTCTATTTCGCCCTGATTGGCCGTCTGTGTCCTCTTTTCTTCATCCCTCTGATTGATGCCCTTATATAGTCGTGAAGGAGTAGCCGTTTTGTCCTGCGGAAGATGCGCCTAATTAATCCAAAGAACAGCATGATGGCGTGATTACCGCGCATTGGCTTCTTCACGCCGTTTGGCAATTATCTTCCAGAGGTAATGGGGTATTTACGCACCATTACTACGCGGAATAATAGTGCGTGTAGACCGTTCGGATTCCTTAATCAATTGGACCCACTTGCCTGTAGGTTTGATTATAAGGTGGTCGTGGTTTACTTGGTTGTAGAAGAACTTACGACCGGTGCGATCGAGAAGGACTTACGACTATGTAGTGGTCGAGAAGGACTTACGACCATGTAGTGGTCGTAGAAAGTCTTACGACCATGACATAGTCGTAGTAAGACTTACGACTATGGGGGTGATTGTAGAAGATCTTACAATCACTTGGTAGGCCTCTCCCTTATAAATATAAGGGGTACTTCTGGGGACTATGTGACATCATATTCACCTATAATAAGAATTATAGATAAAAGATAAAATGAGGATTATTAGATCCTCGTCATCTAGCCCCCACTCCAAGTGAAAGTAACTTACTTGGTGAAGGATTCGTAAATGGACTTACGACTATGAAAATGTTGTAGAACTATGGTCGAAGGAAAAACTCTTCGACATTTGAATGCTATTTTGACCAGGAATTTGCTTGATCAGAAAGGTTGCTTACGACTATCAAAAAGTCATAAAAACCCCTACGACTGTGAAGTGGTCGTAGTAGGGCGATCGGAGAAAAACCCTTCGATTGATACTTCCTTACGACGTAATGATTTGGTCAAGAAAGTAATTTTGCTTGGAGGTGACAAAACGAACCTAACTTTCTGAATGCATCACTGGGAATTGTAAACGATTTCCACAGATCTGTTGATGAGACGGTTCCTGAAGCGAGCGCAATCGTGAAGATTGCTTACGACTATCAAAAAGTCGTAAAAAACCCTACGACCGTCTGGTGGTCGTAGTAGGGGAATCGGAGAAAAAAACCCTTCCGATTGATACTTCCTTCAACCAGAAAGACTTGGTCAAGAAAGTAATTTCGCTTGGGGTGACAATCGCACCTAATTTTTCTCGAACGGACCATCTGGGGAATTGCAACCGGTTCTTCACAGACTTGTCCGATGAAGCGGTTCCCGAAGCGGTGCAACCAACTCCCACAGACCTATAGACGAGACGGTTTAGAAGCGGCGATCGTGGCCGTTGTTATAAAACTTACCAGAGGTAGACTTGGGTTTTACCTTTTCCTCAAATCACTCCATTGTTCTTGAGCTCTTGCTTTCTCCGTCCTCGACTAGGTTTCATCTTCTCTCCGCCAACCCAATCAAAAACTTCTTGCTTACGGCGAAATGGCCAAGAGAGTTTACGAATGGGAAGAATCGGAGATGGATGCGGCTAAGATCAAAATCTTGGTCGATGCCGGGAAGATTCCAGAGAAGGCTCTGGTAAAGTGGATTCCGGCTATCGGGCAGCACTGGCCATCGGGGGAAAATGGGCAAATCCCCGTCTTTCAAGCGTATTGTGAGTGCGGCCTTCGACTGCCTGCTCACCCCTTTCTTACAGTGGTACTCAAGCACTTTTTGGTGGAATTGGTGAACTTAGGTCCCAATTCCATTACCATGTTAAGTGTGTTCGTGTACCTGTGCGAGGCGTATCTGGGGATTCCGGCGGATCTCGAGCTGTTCCAATATTATTATGGGATGGTATGAGAATGTGTGTGGACTATAGATCACTCAACGAGGTAACAATCAAAAACAAGTACCCGTTACCTAGGATAGATGATTTGTTTGATCAACTTAAAGGAGCCAGTGTTTTCTCCAAGATTGATTTGAGATCGGGGCTACCATCGCTTAAAAATTAGACCAGAAGATATTCCGAAGACAGCCTTCACCACCAGATATGGATTGTACGAGTTCACAGTGATGTCATTTGGACTAACAAATGCCCCTGCTTATTTCATGAATATGATGAACAAAGTGTTCATGGAATTTTTGGATAAGTTTGTGGTGGTATTCATAGATGATATTCTCATCTATTCAAGAGATATGGAAGAGCATGAAAAACATCTCAGAATTATTTTGGGCAAACTCCGAGAACACCAACTTTATGCCAAACTTAGCAAAAATGAATTTTGGCTCACCAAGTGGCTTTTCTTGGACACATTGTGTCGGCAGGAGGAGTTGCGATGAGACCCTCAAAGGTTGAAGTCAGAATGGATTGGAAGCAACCCAAATCGATCCACGTAGTGAGAAGTTTTCTGGATTAGTTGGGTACTACCGCAGATTCATTGAAAGTTTCTCCAAGATCGCCAAACCCATGACTCAACTTCAAGAAGGAAAAGAAATTTGAATGGACAAGTGCTTGTGAACATAGTTTTCAAGAGTGAAGAAAAGACTAGTCTCTGCACGATGCTAGTTTTACGGATATCGTAAGGATTTTGAAGTTTTACAGGATGCATCACTTGAGGGCTAGGATGTGTACTTGTCACGAGGAAGGAAAGGTTGTGGCTTATGCATCTCGTCAGTTAAGACCACATGAAGGAAATTATCCAACTCATGATTTAGAGTTAGCAACAATTGTGCATGCTTTGAAAATCTAGCGGCATTATCTCATTGGTAAATCACGTGAGATTTTCACGGATCATAAGAGTTTGAAATATATCTTCACCCAATGATCTTAATCTCGAGCAAAGAAGATGGTTAGAGCCGATAAAAGATTATGACCTTGGAATTCATTATCACCTGTAAAGCCAACGTGGTAGCAGATGCTCTGAGTAGGAAAGCATACTGCAACACGGTGTTAGTTCAAGAAAATCAACCAGAGTTGTATGAAGAACTAAAGCATCTGAATCTGGAAATTGTCAGTCAAGGCTGTATAAACACAGTGGAAGTCCAACCAACCATACAAAGTCAGATCAGAGAAAAACAGCTAGAAGACGAAGACATCAAAGAAATCATGAAGAACATGAGAAGAGGCAAAGCCCCAGGATTTTCTGAAGACGAGCAGGGCACAGTATGGTTTGGCAACCGCATCTGTGTACCTAAACATCATGAAACCAGACAACTGATTCTGAAAGAAGCTCATGAATCACCTTACTCTATTCATCCCGGGAGTACCAAGATGTACCAGGATCTGAAGGAAAAGTATTGGTGGGTCAGTATGAAGCGAGAGATCGCTGAGTTTGTTGCACGTTGTGATGTGTGTCAGCGTGTTAAGGCAGAGCATCAGAGACCTGCCGGATTGTTACAACCATTACCAATTCCCGAGTGGAAATGGGAGGAGATTGGTATGGATTTTATCACCGGACTACCTAGGACCCAATCAGGTTGTGATTCCATTTGGGTGATAATTGACCGATTAACAAAAGTGGCTCATTTTATTCGATCAAGACCACTTACGAAGCAATAAGTTAGCGAGAATTATACATGGCGAGATCGTCTGTCTACATGGTATACCCAAGAAAATTGTGTCCGATGAGGTTCGCAGCTCACTTCAAAATTTTGGCGAGTCTACATGAAGCTTTGGGAACCGGACTCAATTTCAAAGACTGACTTATCATCCCCAAACAGATGGCCGACCGAACGTAAATCGAGTTCTAGAAGACATGCTTGAGCTTGTGCTATAGATTATGGAAGAAGTCGGGATAAGAATTTGCCCTATGCGAATTTTCCTACAACAACGACTTTCAAGCTAGCCTACAGATGTCGCCATTTGAAGCATTGTATGGTAGAAAGTGTAGAACCCTCTCCTTTGGGATCAAGTAGGAGAGCACCAATTCTTCTGACTGAATTGATAAAAGAAGCTCAAAGTAAGGTAAAAGCAATAAGAGAACGTCTGAAAGTAGCTCAAACCCGACAAAAGAGTTATGCCGATAATCGTCGGAGAGAACTATCCTTCGAGATGGGAGATTTTGTCTATCTCAGGGTAACTCCACTCCGAGGAGTGAAGAGATTTCGAGCTAAAGGAAAACTCGCACCTGCATTTGTCGGACCTATAAGATTTTGGCAAAAGAGGTGAAGTTGCTTATCGCTTGGAACTACCAAAGATCTCATCATTTGCTCACAATGTCTTTCATGTATCGATTAAAGAAATGTCTCAGAGTACCAACAGAAGAAACACCGCTCGAGAGCATCGATCTTCAGGAAGACCTCACCTATGTGGAACAACCAATCAAGATTCTCGATGTGGCAGAACGCGTCACCAGAAGCAAAGTCATCCGTTCTTGTAAGGTTCAGTGGAGCAATCATTCGTAAGAAGAAGCTACCGGGAGCGAGAAGAAGTTTTGAGAGCCGAGTATCCCTACCTTTTGTCGACCAAGTCTGAATCTCTGGAATTAAGATTCCCTTTAAGGGGTAGGTTTGTAATGTATTCAAAATTTCAATTTCATTTAAAAATAAGAATTTATTAATTTTTGTGGATTTTCTGGAATTTTTAAAAGCTTTTCAATAAAGTATATTAAGGCTAAAAGAATTTATGTGCAAAATCTATTACCAACTAAAAGTTGGAATTATTTTATTTAAGTCCAGAATGCCTCATAGAATTTATGTGAATTTTCTCAAAATTTTGGACTTCATTTACTATTTTCTAAAGCTTATTTGAATTTACGAATTAAATCAATTGAAAAAGAATTTAAAATCTTACATACAAGATCGGGCCGAAGCCCGACCTTTGTCGCATCTCGCCCAACTCTCCCAGCGAAATGCGGACCGTCCGATCAAAATCGGACGGCCAACACTAATCCGCTCGCGCCCTCTCTCCGCTCTCCTCTCATTGACCGTGGGCCTCGCCTTGTGCTTCTTCCCGCCCCTTCTTCTCCCGGCGCAATCGCCTCTGCCGCCATTAAAGCCTCACTGAGCTCGTCACTCCGCGATTCTCTCCTCTCTTTCCTCGCATTCAATCGCATTCGATTCGCCGTTCACCCCGCACTCGTCTCGCCATTACCCCCTCCTTAACTTCGCCAGAACGCCGCCCTCATCTCCGCAAACGGCCGTTGCCACCTCGCCCACGATCTCCACCTCCCGGCCTCGCCCTCGCCCTATAAAAGGGAGCACCAGGTGCGCCTCTACTCCCTCAAGCTTTTGCCCCAACTCTCCACACCTCCCTCGCTCTCGCTTGCCCGCACTGGCTCTTCTCTCTCGCCGGCCGAGCCAGGCTCACGCCTCTAGCGCCGCCACGGTGAACCTCCGGCCGCCTCATCGCACCATCGGCCTCGGACTGCGAACTCAGTGCGCACCTCGGCGCTCGGAACATCGCCGAGCTCCTTCGCCGCCAACGATCGAACCACACCGCCGCCTCGCCGCCGCCGACCATCTTCCGGCCACGCCCTCGCGTCGCCAGGTAGCGCATCGTACTCAGTATCGTCTCCTGAATCTTTTGCGCACCTCACCGGAGCTCGCCACGCCGCCGTCACGGTACCATTGGAACCCGCGCCTCCTCTCCGGGCTACCGACGTGGATAGCCACCTCGGCGCACCTCACCGTTTTGCGTGCGTGGCGACCAAGTCGGCCACACGTGGTGCGCGGCCCCAGCATGGCCAAAGACACCGCTCCTTCACACCGTCTTTGTGCCGAGTCCACCGTGGACTTGGAAAACGCCGTGGACTCAGTCCATGACTGTTTGGGCCCACATGTCGATCTCGTGAACGATCTCGCGGACGTCACCGGCGCAATAAATAGAATTTCCTTTAGAAATTTAATTGGAAATTTGGAAAATCCGATTTTGGAATTAAATTTAGATTTAAACTTCCAGAGCTCGTATTTCTTCATACAAACTCCGATTTAGGTGATTCAAATTTCTAAATTTGTATAAAATCAAGATCTAGCTAACTAAACCAAAATTATTTAATTTGGAGTTAATTTGAATTTTCATTTGAATTTATTTGTGTTCATTTGAATTCTGTTTGAATTTGGAATATTTTCACAGATAGATTTTGACGACTCAGGAGAGCTTGACCCTATTGAAGAAGTAGAATACCAGTGAATTTGAGCAAGGCAAGTTACACCATTGACCATTTTGCCCCCAATATTTAAATTTATTTAATTTCTATTTTAAATTATTATTGCATGCATAATTGTATTTAATTATTTTAAATTCCTGTTTTAAATATTTAATTATTCCAATTCCTTTGTATAGCCAAATTTGATTGTTGTATTATCAATTCCTTGTAACCTTAGTCAAATGAATTTAAAATAAATATATGCATAGCAAATGCTTAGACCATGAAATATTTGACTTTGGGAGAATTTAGCCAAAATTTCATAAATTGATAAAAGACTATGACATTGCCTTGTCATGGTGGACTTTTGCAAATGTCTTTGAAAATTTAAAATAAAAGAAAATGGTTTGTACTTGGGCAAACATGGACCGTTGGTGGGTGCAAGTTTATGCACGGGCTGTCTGTTAGGATCGAGACCTGTGGTTTTTATTGAAAGTTGCCCAAGTAGATTAAGGACCGCCTTTGAGCGCATCTTGCAAAAGCTCCACCGTACTACCACATGTTCTGTATGGGCGTAACCGGGCTTAATAATTTGTATTACCTCGGTATTGTTTATGCCATTTTTGTTGTGTGGGTGTCGGTTAGACTTTATTCCCACTTGGCGCAAGAGGGGTTTCAACGGTGGTTAGCCTAATGGAAGTGAAACCTTAGCGGGCATATTGGTATTGAGGTAATGCATTGGAAACGCCTTGTGATAATTGCCTAGTCACACACCTAAGGAAGTGTGTATTGGCCGACATAACTGCAAATTATCTCGTGTGGGTAAAGTTGTACCACCTCTGCAGAGTGTAAATCTATTCAATAGCCGTGTCCACGGTCATGGACATCTTGAGCAAAGCCACTCTAAGTTAGATTTGTTTTGGTTTTAAAATAACTTTGGACATGATTTGAGGATGGTTAATCCTTGTGGTAAATTTAGGCGGGTAGCCTTGTGATAGGAGGGTATCCTTCACCATGTTTCATATGGAGGTTATCCACTATAAAATGATCAATTTTAAATCGATTTTAGTTATGTAATGAAAATGTGCCTTGAAACTTAGTATAACTATTTAAACCAAAAATCTGATTTATGCAAATAAACCCTACAACCTTCCTTTGAATAACTTATGCATGCATTCTAAATTACAGATTGGGTGTAATTTGCGAGCACGCTTGTAGTGCTCACTCTTCTTGAATATTATTATTCGGGAGAAGACTGCTATCCGTAAGGTGAGGAGCGGGGCGATTAGGCGGCGACCTCGGGCGATTACTGTGGCGATCGTGTGGCTACCATTATATTTTGCTTCCGCAATGTTTTATTTGGCCTCGGCCCGATTGTAATAAACTCTATGATTATTAAATATACACGCTGGATATGTTTGTGATAACATTTTTGTGACTGTGTACACTGGAAATCCTGGACTAGTGTATGAACACAGAGAATTTGGGATCCTTCGTTCCCGGGTTCGACAAAAGTGGTATCAGAGCCATATCGACTGTAGGTCGTGACCTAGAAGGAAATCAAACCCTTAAGGATTTATTTTGAAAATTAAAAATAACTTGGTCTTCTGGAGTCATTTCTCAACTTTTCTCTTGAAAAATTATTTACTAACTCATCTCCTTTTCAAAAATTGTAGATGGCTGAAGTTCCGAATGCCATTTCCCATGGAGTCTTTGCTGGTCATTGGGCCGCCATTCTCTGGAAGATGATGCAGCACTTGGACTTTGAAGAAAGACCGACGTATCAAGGATACAAGTATAAGGTGGGAAATCAGGAACGGTGGAGAGTAGAGGTGATCCTCTACTCCAATCTATCGCCGAACACAGACTTCCACGTCTTCGATGCCCCAATGCGACGAGACACCTTCGCCAAGGCATCGGGATGCACCGGAAGCAACCCGCAGACTTCGCTACATCTACGATCATCGCCTCAACGGCACTGGGTTCCACTATTACCCAATGCACATTCCAACCCGGCATGACAGTGCTTTCCGCTCAACTAGAGATGAAGACTGTCCCGATCTCACTCATCAGGTGGATCTGGCCAGAGCCATGGATTATGCCTACGGGAATACACTAGATGAGCTGTCTCTCCTGCAAGTGAAATTACAAGATGCAGAAGAAAAGTTGAAGACTGCAGAAAAAGAACTGGCCTCCTACAAGGAAGGCGAGGCTAGTTCTAGTGAGCCAGATTATACCCCAATAACACCATAGATTTGACCTTAAATTTTTCCTTTAGTTGCGAATTATGAGCTACCAAACCTTTGTAGTAGCCATAATGAATTAATAAAATAAAAATAAATTATTTTGCCGAAATGTTCTTGCCTTGTGTTTGTTGAATTTGGGCTATTTTAGATCTATACTCTTATAATTCCTGTCTCTCTTGTCTAATCTGTGAAGAGTTCATCAGATGGTGACCACCCGCACCGGAAGTGTCAGTGCTAGAGGGCAAGGAAATGAGAATGCCGAATATCAAGAAAACCCAGTTCAACAGCCACCACCTCCTCCAACTGAAGCTCCTGACTGGCGCCAAATGATGGCCAATCAGACTCATCGATTGAGTTGCTAGCCCAATCCCTTCACAAGAATCGAAATACCCAAGCGTCGTGACCTATCATGCTCCTCCACCTCCCGCAAGAGTAACTTTGTCGAGTTCATGAGGATCGTCCGCCAACATTTTCTAGTAGCACGGAACCCATGGGCGCAGATGATTGGCTCGGGGCCATTGGAAAGAAATCGGATATTGCTCGATTACACGATCGTGAGAGAGTTTTGTTTGCCTCTCATCAATTGATTGGTCCCGCATCGTAATGGTGGGATAATTTCAAATGTCCCATGCTAATGCCCAAGAAATCACTTGGGATGAGTTCATGCAAGCTTTCCACCGATCTCACATTCCATCGGCATGATTACTTTGAAAAAGAAGGAGTTTCGCTTCGCTCGCCAAGGAAACCGTTCGATGGCGAGTATTTGCATAAGTTTAACCAACTTGCTCGCTATGCCCCTGAGGATGTAGCCAGAGATGAAGACAGGCAAGAGCGATTTCTGGAAGGGTTGAACGACGAACTCTCTGCTCGTTTGATTTCTCGAGATTTTACCGACTTTCGCGCTTGGTAAATAAGGCCATCGCCAGAAGGCAAACATCCGAAATGGAGAATCGCAAGCGGAGGATGGCGGCTCAGAAGTTTAACTCGGGAGGACTGCCCAAGCCTCGTTTCACTCAATCTCAACCACCTCAGTGTGGAAGATTCCAGTCTACTACACCGAGAGTTCCAGCTCCAGTTCCGCGCCCAAATATTTTCGGATTCCGTAGTAGTTCATCCGAGGTCGGCCCAGTGGCGATTATTTCCACAAAGCAGAATCACTTGCTTTCATTGCAACGAGTTGGGTCATTATGCCAATAAGTGTCCCAAGAAGCGCAGATCGCCACCCCGTCAAGCCAACTCCGGAGTTTCACCACTCGGCGGTCCTCAAGACCACCGGTCAATTCATGAAGGGACGTGTGAATCACGTCACCGCAGAGGAAGCCTATGCAGCACGAGATGTTGTTCTTGGTACGTTCCTTGTCAACTCAAGACAAAGATCGCTTTATTTGATTAGGAGCTTCGCATTCTTTTGTGTCAAATAAGTTTGTGGAAAAATATGGGTTATCTACCTCCCCCTTAGTTAAGCCCATGTTAATCCATTCCCCGGGCTCAGAAATGAGAGCTAGTTTATTCTGTCCAAATCTTACCTTTGAAATCTCGGAGTAACTTTCTCGGCCAACTTAATAGTCTTGCGTTCGCAAGGATTGGGCGTAATTCTTGGAATGGGTGGCTTGCCAAAAATCGAGGCGGGATAGATTGTGCTAGTAGATCTATCAACCTCACCAATGAACAAGGGATTTGGTAGAGTTCCAACCCAAGACTTCTACGGAAGAAGTCCTATCTTGACCAGATTTAAAGGAAGTGAAATCGAAGATATACCGTGGTACAAGAATATCCAGATGTTTTTCGGAGGACTTACAGTATGCCACCGACCGGGACATAATGTTCTTAATTGACTTAGTCCTGTGGATCGCTCCAATTTGAGCGACCCTACGAGAATCTTGCAAATGATCTAGCAGAGTTGAAGAAGCGGTCGAAGAACTACTGAGTAAAGGTTACATTCAACCAAGTTCATCGCCTTGGGAGCTCCAAGACTATTTGTCAAAAAGAAAGACAATAGTATGAGAATGTGTGTGGACTATAGATCACTCAACGAGGTAACAATCAAAAACAAGTACCGTTACCTAGGATAGATGATCTGTTTGATCAACTTAAAGGAGCAGTGTTTTCTCAAGATTGATTTGAGATCGAGCTACCATCGCTTAAAAATTAGACCGGAAGATATTCCGAAGACAGCCTTCACCACCAGATATGGACTGTACGAGTTCACAGTGATGTCATTTGGACTAACAAATGCCCCTGCTTATTTCATGAATATGATGAACAAAGTGTTCATGGAATTTTTGGATAAGTTTGTGGTGGTATTCATAGATGATATTCTCATCTATTCAAGAGATATGGAAGAGCATGAAAAACATCTCAGAATTATTTTGGGCAAACTCCGAGAACACCAACTTTATGCCAAACTTAGCAAAAGTGAATTTTGGCTCAGTCAAGTGGCTTTTCTTGGACACATTGTGTCAGCAGGAGGAGTTGCAGTAGACCCCTCAAAGGTTGAAGTCAGAATGGATTGGAAGCAACCCAAGTCGATCCACGTAGTGAGAAGTTTTCTGGATTAGTGGGTACTACCGCAGATTCATTGAAAGTTTCTCCAAGATCGCCAAACCCATGACTCAACTTCTGAAGAAGGAAAAGAAATTTGAATGGACAAGTGCTTGTGAACATAGTTTTCAAGAGCTGAAGAAAAGACTAGTCTCTACACCAGTGCTAGTTTTACCAGATATACGTAAGGATTTTGAAGTTTTCTGTGATGCATCCCGCCAGGGGCTAGGATGTGTACTGATGCAGGAAGGAAAGGTTGTGGCTTATGCATCTCGTCAGTTAAGACCACATGAAGGAAATTATCCAACTCATGATTTAGAGTTAGCAACAATTGTGCATGCTTTGAAAATCTGGCGGCATTATCTCATTGGTAACCGCTGTGAGATTTTCACAGATCATAAGAGTTTGAAATATATCTTCACCCAATCGATCTTAATCTCGGGCAAAGAAGATGGTTAGAGCCGATAAAGATTATGACCTTGGAATTCATTATCACCGGTAAAGCCAGCGTGGTAGCGGATGCTCGAGTAGGAAAGCATCTTGCAACACGGTGTTAGTTCAAGAAAATCAACGAGTTGTATGAAGAACTAAAGCATCGAACTGAAATTGTCGGTCAAAGTCAGATAAACACGGTGGAAGTCCAACCAACCATACAAAGTCGGATCGAGAAAACAAAGCGGCTAGAAGACGAAGACATCAAAGAAATCATGAAGAACATGAGAAGAGGCAAAGCCCTGTGATTTTACGAAGGCGAGCGAGGCACAGTATGGTTTGGCAACGCATCGTGTACCTAAACATCATGAAACCGCACAACTAATTACGAAAGAAGCTCATGAATCACCTTACTCTATTCATCCCGGAGTACCAAGATGTACCAGATCTCAAGGAAAAGTATTGGTGGATTAGTATGAAGCGAGAGATCGCGAGTTTGTTGCACGTTGTGATGTGTGTCGTGTTAAGGCGAACATCGAGACTCTGCGGATTGTTACAACCATTACCAATTCCGAGTGGAAATGGGAGGAGATTGGTATGGATTTTATCACCGACTACCTAGGACCCAATCAGTTGTGATTCCATTTGGGTGATAATTGACCGATTAACAAAAGTGGCTCATTTTATTCGATCAAGACCACTTACGAAGCAATAAGTTAGCGAGAATTATACATGGCCAGGATCGTCTGTCTACATGGTATACCCAAGAAAATTGTGTCCGATGAGGTTCGCGATTCACTTCAAAATTTTGGCGAGTCTACATGAAGCTTTGGGAACTGTGACTCAACTTCAAAGACACGACTATCATCCCCAAGCAGATGGCGGACCGAGCGTGTAAATCAGGTCCTAGAAGACATGCTTGAGCTTGTGCTATAGATTATGGAAGAAGTCGGGATAAGAATTTGCCCTATGCAGAATTTTCCTACAACAACAACTTTCAAGCTAGCCTACGATGTCGCCATTTGAAGCATTGTATGGTAGAAAGTGTAGAACCCTCTCCTTTGGGATCAAGTAGGAGAACACCAATTCTTCTGACTGAATTGATAAAAGAAGTGAAAGTAAGGTAAAAGCAATAAGAGAACGTCTGAAAGTAGCTCAAACCCGACAAAAGAGTTATGCCGATAATCGTCGGAGAGAACTATCCTTCGAGATGGGAGATTTTGTCTATCTCGGGTAACTCCACTCAGGAGTGAAGAGATTTCAGACTAAAGGAAAACTAGCACCTGATTTGTCGGACCCTATAAGATTTTGGCAAAAGAGGTGAAGTTGCTTATCGCTTGGAACTACCAAAGATCTCTGTCACCGCTCACAATGTCTTCCATGTATCCCGATTAAAGAAATGTCTCGAGTACCAACGAAGAAACACCTCCGAGAGCATCGATCTTCAGAAGATCTCACCTATGTGGAACAACCAATCAAGATTCTCGATGTGGCGAGCGCGTCACCGAAGCAAAGTCATCCGTTCTTGTAAGGTTCGATGGAGCAATCATTCGAAGAAGAAGCTACCGGGCGAGAAGAAGTTTTGAGAGCCGAGTATCCCTACCTTTTGTCGACCAAGTCTGAATCTCTGGTCTGAGATTCCCTTTAAGGGGGTAGGTTTGTATGACCCAAAATTTCAATTTCATTTAAAAATAAGACTTTATTAATTTTTATGGATTTTCTGGAATTTTTAAAAGCTTTTCAATAAAGTATATTAAGGCTAAAAGAATTTATGTGCAAAATCTATTACCAACTAAAAGTTGGAATTATTTTATTTAAGTCCAGAATGCCTCATAGAATTTATGTGAATTTTCTCAAAATTTTTGGACTTCATTTACTATTTTCTAAAGCTTATTTGAATTTCTGGAATTAAATCAATTGAAAAGAATTTAAAATCTTCACATTCTGATCTTGGGCAAGCCCGGCCTTTGTCGCATCTCGACCCAACTCTCCCAGCGCGATACTTGGGACCGTCCGATCAAAATCGGACGGCCAACACTAATCCGCTGCGCCCTCTCCCGCTCTGTCTCGTGGTGGTGGGCCTCGCTGACCATGCTTCTTCCCGCCCCTTCTTCTCCCCCGCGCAATCGTCGCCTCTGCCGCCATTAAAGCCTCACTGGAGCTCGTCACTCCCGCGATTCTCTCCCTCTCTTTCCTCGCATTCAACTGCATTCAGTTCGGCCGTTCACCCCGCACTCGTCTCGGCCATTACCCCCCTCCTTAACTCGCCATGCTTGCCGCCTCATCTCCATAAGCGGCCGTTGCCACCTCGCCCACGATCTCCACCTCCCGGCCTCGCCCTCGCCTCTATAAAGGGAGCACCAGTGCGCCTCTACTCCCTCAAGCTTTGCCCCAACTCTCCACACCTCCTCGCTCCCGGTTGCCGCAATTGGCTCTTCTCTCGCCCGAGCTGGTGTGCTCATTGCCTCTAGCGCCGCCACCGGTGAACCTCCGGCGCCTCATTGCACCACCGGCCGCCTCGGCACCGCGAACTGGTGCGCGCCTCAAGACTCCCTCGGAACATCGCCGAGCTCCTTCGCCGCCAACGATCGAACCACACCGCCGCCTCTGCGTCGCCGACCATCTTCCGCCCTCGCGTCGCCGCCAGCGCATCGTGCTCGATGTCGTCTCACGAATCTTTTGCGCACCTCACCGAGCTCGCCAAGCGCCGTTCGCCGGCACCATTGGAACCCGCGCCTCCCTCTCCGGCGCCGACGTGGACAGCCACCTCAGCGCCACCTCACCGTTTTCGCGTGCGTGGCGTGCAAGTCGCGCCACGTGGTTGCCGGTAGCACCTTAGGCCAACACAATACCGCTCCTTCACATTTGTCTTTGTGAGCCGAGTCCACCGTGGACTTGGAAAACGCCGTGGACTCAGTCCATGACTGTTTGGGCCCACATGTCAGTCTCTGTGAACAGTACTGCTGACGTCAGCTGGCGCAATAAATAGAATTTCCTTTAGAAATTTAATTCGGGAAATTTGGAAAATCCTGATTTTGGAATTAAATTTAGATTTAAACTTCCAGGAGCTCGTATTTCTTCATACAAACTCCGATTTAGGTGATTCAAATTTCTAAATTTGTATAAAATCAAGATCTAGCTAACTAAACCAAAATTATTTAATTTGGAGTTAATTTGAATTTTCATTTGAATTTATTTGTGTTCATTTGAATTCTGTTTGAATTTGGAATATTTTCGCGTATAGATTTTGACGACTCCGGAGAGCTTGACCCTATTGAAGAAGTAGAATACCAGGAATTTGAGCAAGGCAAGTTACACCATTGACCATTTTGCCCCCAATATTTAAATTTATTTAATTTCTATTTTAAATTATTATTGCATGCATAATTGTATTTAATTATTTTAAATTCCTGTTTTAAATATTTAATTATTCCAATTCCTTTGTATAGCCAAATTTGATTGTTGTATTATCAATTCCTTGTAACCTTAGTCAAATGAATTTAAAAATAAATATATGCATAGCAAATGCTTAGACCATGAAATATTTGACTTTGGGAGAATTTAGCCAAAATTTCATAAATTGATAAAGAGACTATGACATTGCCTTGTCATGGTGGACTTTTGCAAATGTCTTTGAAAATTTAAAATAAAAGAAAATGGTTTGTACTTGGGCAAACATGGACCGTTAGTGGGTGCAAGTTTATGCATGGGCACTGTCAGTTGGGATGAGACCTGTGGTTTTTATTGAAAGTTGCCCAAGTAGATTAAGGACCGGCCTTTGAGCCGCATCTTGCAAAAGCTCCACCGTACTACCACATGTTCGTATGGGCGAACCGGGCTTAATAATTTGTATTACCTCGGTATTGTTTATGCCATTTTTGTTGTGTGGGTGTCGGTTAGACTTTATTCCCACTTGGCGCAAGAGGGGTTTCCAGCGGTGGTTAGCCTAATGGAAGTGAAACCTTAGCGGGCATATTGGTATTGAGGTAATGCATTGGAACGCCTTGTGATAATTGCCTAGTCACACACCTAAGGAAGTGTGTATTGGCCGACATAACTGCAAATTATCTCGTGTGGGTAAAGTTGTACCACCTCTGAGAGTGTAAATCTATTGAATAGCCGTGTCTACTGGTCATGGACATCTTGAGCAAAGCCACTCTAAGTTAGATTTGTTTTTGGTTTTAAAATAACTTTGGACATGATTTGAGGATGGTTAATCCTTGTGGTAATTTAGTGGGTAGCCTTGTGATAGGAGGGTATCCTTCACCATGTTTCATATGGAGGTTATCCACTATAAAATGATCAATTTTAAATCGATTTTAGTTATGTAATGAAAATGTGCCTTGAAACTTAGTATAACTATTTAAACCAAAAATCGATTTATGCAAATAAACCCTACAACCTTCCTTTGAATAACTTATGCATGCATTCTAAATTACAGATTGGGTGTAATTTGCGAGCACGGTTGTAGTGCTCACTCTTCTTGAATATTATTATTCAGAGAAGACTGCTATCCGGAAGGTGAGGAGCGGGGCGATTAGGCGGCGACCTCCGCATTTATTACTCGTGGCGTATCGTGTGGCTACCATTATATTTTGCTTCCGCAATGTTTTATTTGGCCTCCGGCCCGCTTGTAATAAACTCTATGATTATTAAATATACACGCTGGATATGTTTGTGATAACATTTTTGTGACTGTGTACACTGGAAATCCTGGACTAGTGTTTGAACACAGAGAATTTGGGATCCTTCGTTCCCGGGTTCGACAAGGAAGAGGTGGTTTTACTGGAAGGTCACCTCTGAAGACAGCCTTTCTTTCGCGGGGAAGGCTGCCGAAAAGAAATCTTCATGGGATTCAACTCCTGAAGATATCAGCCGGATTGGCCCTTATATTCAAGCCATTAAGGACTTGAAGGAAGAAGGGCTGACCGGATGGCATGTGGTGAAGGATTTCATCACACGCCGAATTAGTCCTCTGAAGAAACGAGCATCTCCTATGTGGAGATACTCAGGGAGAGGAGACCCAACCAGAGACTACGAGGAGGGTAAGTAATTGTCGACTTAGCTCTCGGTTTGGTCTTTCTCAACCTTGTTTAATATTCTTATCTGTTTACACAGATCTTTCACAGGCTGAAGTTGACTCTAGGGTCAGACTCATCTGTGAGAAATCTCCGCCACTTCGAGTGGCGGTTCCTCGAATCATTGCGGCTTTGTCCGCAGATGAAAAGACAGAGCGCCTAAAGGTAACAAAAAAGTTGATTCTTTCTTTAAGACTTTATAGTCGTAGAAGATTCTTACGACTGATGGTGATCGTAGAATATCTTACGATCAAGAAAGCGTCGTAGAAAAACTTACGACTTGGCACTGGTCGTAGAAAACTTACGATTGATCGGTGATTCTTCTTTTTACATTTTGCTTTGAGTAAAGTAGGGATGGAAAATCGTCGGAGACGACGAGGAAGTCGCTACGATGACTATTGGCCAGGGTTGTCGAAGACGCAGGCTCGCTCCTCCATCTAAGAAACGTCGACTTGCAAAATCTGCCGACAAGGGAGGAGCAAGCTCGAGCTCGGTCTTCGACCGGACCCTCTACAAGGCTGCACCGTAGCTATATCTGAAGCCGAGGCCGCAGCTATCGAAGCCGAGGAGGTTGAAGCAGCTGAACCTCTTAAGCGTAAACCTCGCAAGGCTAAGGTACCTGTCGGTGTATTAGAACCGATCTTACGTAAAGATTATTTGATTCGGGGGGTCTCCAACTGTCGGTGTATTAGAACCGATCTTACGTAAAGATTATTTGATTCGGGGGTCTCCTAGAGATGAAATCACGCAGAGTAGTTGACACGGGATGTTTAGACAGGTTCAGGCCTTCTCCGGAGAGAATAATAACCCTAATCCTGTGTGTATGGTGTTCTTGATGATCAAGTAAAAGACTAAGACTATTACAGAGAATAGCACTTGTGTTTCTACTTGACTAGCTCTTGTTTGCTGTGTTTCTCTCTTTTTATCCCTCTGATTGATGCCCTTATATAGTCGTGAAGGAGTCGCCGTTTTGTCCTGCGGGAGATGCGCCTAATTAATCCATGAACGCGCATGATGGCGAGAATTACCGCGCCTCGGCTTCTTCACGCCGGTCCGCAATTATCTTTCGTAGAGATAATGGGGTAATTACACACCATTAATAAGCGGAATAATAGTGCGTGCGACTGCTCGATTCCTTAATCAATTGGACCCACTCGCGTAGGTTTGATTATAAGGTGGTCGTAGTTTACACAGTCGTAGAAGGACTTACGACCGGTGGCGATCGTAGAAGGACTTACGACCGGTAGCAATCGTAGAAGGACTTACGACTATGTAGTGGTCGAGAAGGATTTACCATGATATAGTCGTAGCAAGACTTACGACTATGGGGTGATTGTAGAAGAACTTATAATTACTTGTTAGGCCTCTCCCTTATAGATATAAGGGGTACTTCTGGGGACTATGTGACATCATATTTACCCATAATAAGAATTATAGATAAAAGACAAAATGAGGATTATTAGATCCTCGTCATCTAGCCCCCCAGCTTCAAGTGAAAGTAACTTACTTGGTAAAGGTTTCGTAAATGGACTTACGACCATGAGAATGTCGTAGAATGATAGTCGAAGGAAAAACTCTTCGACATTTGAGTCTTTGCTTTGACCAGAATTTGCTTGGTCGGAAGGTTGCTTACGACTATCAAAAAGTCATAAAAAACCCCTACGACCGTCTGGTGGTCGTAGTAGGGGAATCGGAAAAAAAAACTCTTCCGATTGATACTTCCTTCGACTAGAAAGATTTGGTCAAGAATGTAATTTCGCTTGTAGGTGACAATACGCACCTATTTTTTCTCGAACGGACCATCTGGGGAATTGCAACCGGCTCTCATAGACTTGTCCGATGAAGCGGTTCCCGAAGCGGTACAACCATGTCGGGACCCGAAAATACATCTCAGGAACCCTCTGTGTATTCTGAACTAGTCCCAGATCAGTAGCTAGCTCACACAGGAAACAGTTATGGAATACCATCCATTTATTCGATTTAACTAGAAAGATCTCGAAATAACAAATAATAATAACTGGACCTTATGGTCAATGTTTACTTAACTTGCCACGCAGGGCTAAAGAAACAAATAAACTCTTGCAATGAACGAAACTTGGAAAGGCCAATCAACATGCCCACGAGTGCAATCAGTGGAGAACGATCCTAATCCGCAAAACCTTCAACGTCTTGATTACGGAAGAACTCACATGCGACTTGATATTCTTCAACCGATCAACAAAGGCATGAGCCGTGAGTACATAAAGCACTCACAGGTAGTAGGAAATGTATGCAAATAGTATTCATGCAAGGCTTACCAAAGGTTAGCTGTATGGTTCTTTTGCAGAAAACAACATTTAACAAATACCGTAAATAGATTGAAATGCGAGACTTGAAAAGAATACTAAATAAGTAAACAAGTTCTTTGAAACAACCAGTGAACTAACCATTCACTTCTCAACCAAACCAATGACAAGTGAACTCCCCATTCACCCATCGACACAAACCACCAAGTGAATTACCCATTCACCGAACAAACATTATATTCATCAAGTGAACTTCCCATTCACACTCCGACTTATTTTTAGAAGAAACTCTATCTCCCGTGTGAAATTCCCGAGCACGTCCATAACCGCGGACACGGCTATTCGAATAGTTTTACACACTCTGCAGAGGTTGTACAGCTTGACCCACAAGACACGACTTCTCTAGTTGGTTTGGCATCCGTCGATACCACTGCTCACTACCTTGGGTAAGCAGGCTAGAGCACGTGACAAAGCCTTTACAAAGCTCCTTCTTAACCTGGTTCCGCGCTGAGGTTTCAACACTGAATGTCTCCATCCGACTAGACAGGGCCCCCCTCTTGCGCCAGTAGTGAGCACGTGCTCGTAACTCACTCTTCCAAGACAGAACCAAAATTAAGACATTGCAAATTAATCACCAGTCCCGCCCATACGAGGACATGTGGTTGTACAGTTAAGGCTCAGATTCAATGGCGCACAAGATTAAGTCCTTGACAAGTTACTCAGCGATCTTTCCACAAACCCACAGCGTGTTAAATCCACACCTCAATCCACCATCCATTCGCCTGAGTGAAAACCATTTTGTTTACAAGAAACCAATGACATCCCCTGTCATGGTACACAAGTTTTAACAACAGTGGCTAACCACCACAATTCCATATATCATTAAGTCAAGATTAAATTAAAACACATGTGATGATGAATCCATCGAGACTAGGCTTGACTAAGCACTAATACGATACCCATGTTGGTGATACAAATATGTCCAACTAAAATTATCCAAGCTAGGGTGACCAAGGATTCATGGCATTCAAATGTTCAATGGAGGCATAATGACAACGAGTAATAACTAAACCCAAAGCAGTTGATATAAAGATAGCATGCAATTGTATAAAACAATATACTTTTGAAATCATAGGATCAATATGATCAAAGGACTACGGCTTGCCTTGGAATAAATCCTGGGATTGATCTTGATCTTGGTGTGCTTCTCCTTGTTCAAAACTTCCCGAAGTAGCAACGTCTACTCGCAAAACAAGCAAATAGAACAAATAAATCTCAAACAGAGATAAAACCAACTCCAAAATTACATAAAATCATAAATAAATAGAGCTCGAATTTAGATGAATTTACAAATTTGAATGGGCTCAATCGGAGTTCTGGATCACGAAAGATATGGGCTTTGGAAGATTGAAAATAAATCAAAACCCTAATTTGGATTTTAATTTAATTTCAGTTTATTTTCAAAGGAAAAGGGGATTAATGCGTCGATCTTGACTGGGTGCCACACGGCCGACACGCAAGCAAGGATGCTGAGGTGGCTGTGGATGGGGCGACAGGTGGCATGGCTCACCGTGGACCACGTCCACCGGCCGCTCAGAGGGAGCAATGGCGCCGACACCGCGACACGCAGACCGCCACGCGAGAGATGGGGTTGGCGGCGGCGACGAGGCAAAGAAAGTGGGCACCGAGCCGGCAAGAGGAAAGCAACAGAGGAGCTTCGACCGAGGGCTTTGCCGTCGGCGGCGACGGCGGCAATGGCGGCAAGACGACAATGGCGGGACGACAAAAAAATGGGTTGCCGGGAGAATTGCGGTCGAGGGGTGATGGTCGGGGTCGAGCGGCGACGGCTCACCGTGGCGGCGACAATAATAGCGGCGGCGGTGGGATGACTCTGTTTTGTCGGACAGCCCGACAACGGCGAAGGAGGGGTTCTAGGGCGAGAGCGACGGGTCACGATGAATCTCTGGGTGTTCTTTCGGTGGCGGTGGTAACCACGGCCGTGAAGGTCGGGCGATGGCGGAATTCGGCGGCGGGTAGCCGGCCGTCGGCGATCTTTCGGTGATGGCGGCGCCGAGACGACGAAGCCGGAGCTGAGAGCCTAGGGTTTTGGGAGAGGAAGTTGGGGCGAAGAAATTGCTACGGGGCTCGGGCCTTAAATAGCCGAGATGGAGGAGACCGAGGGAGAGACAGCGGCGCTGTCGTGCGGCATCGGGACTCCGGGGAGACCGCGCTGAAGACGACGATGACGTGGCGACACGAGCGGGGCCACCGGTCAGGGAGAGAGGGCGCGGCCGGATAGGCTGCGCGCGAGAGCGCAACAGTGGGATCGGCCATTGCCACGCGGCTAATCCGCGAGGGAGGCGGGCAATGGTGGCCGGGCCGAGGCGCAGGAGTTGGGCCGAGAGAAGAGGTTGGTGGAGCAGTGATTGGGTTTCACCCATTCTTATTCGGAAAATAGAATAGGTTTTCTTTTATAAAATCTGAAAATCAAATGGCAATTAGAAAATAGCAAATGCACTCGAAAAAATTCTAGAAAATTCTAGAAAATATATCTAAGCCCATAGAATCCAAATAAAATAATTTTGATAATAGTTGATGTTGGGATTAATCATGTTAAATTGTTTTGATCTCTGAAATTTCTAATTAAGCTTTAACTTTAGTAGAAAAATTCAAATGGTTATTTTTCTTTTAAAACTTTAAAACAGACCAAATTTTTGGGATGTTACAAACCATCTCTCATAGACCTATAGCCGAGACGGTTTCGGAAGCGGCGGAGATCGTCTTGATTATAAAAACTTACCAGGAGGTAGACTTGGATTTTTACCTTTCCCCCAAATCACTCCGCTGTTCTTCGAGCTCTTGCTTTCTCCATCCTCGACTAGGTTTCATCTTCTCCGCCGCCAACCCAAAAAAAAAACTTCTTGCTTCTGAGCGAAATGGCCAAGAGAGTTTCTGAATGGGAGGAATCGGAGATGGATGCGGCTAAGATCAAGATCTTGGTCGATGCCGGGAAGATTCGAGAAGGCTCGGTGAAGTGGATTCGACTATCGGGCAACCTCGGCCATCGGGAAAATGGGCAAATTCCGTCTTCCAAGCGTGTTGTAGTGCGGCCTTGATTGCTGCCCATCCCTTTCTTCTGATGAGTACTCGAACACTTTGGGGTGGAACCGGTGAACTTAGGTCCCAATTCTATTACCATGTTGAGTGTGTTCGTGTATCGTGCGAGCGTGCACAGGGATTCGGCGGATCTCGAGCTGTTCCAATATTATTATGGGATGGCTCGACAAACCGGAATCGCCGGAAGCTGTGGTCTGAAGCTCCACGACTCGAAGTCGAAGGAGTACATTCAGAGTTTCACCCGGTCTTCGTGGCCGGGCTGGAGGAAGAGGTGGTTCTACTGGAAGGTCACCTCTGAAGACAGCCTTTCTTTTGCGGGGAAGGCTGCCGAAAAGAAATCTTCATGGGACTCAACCTCGAAGATATCACCGGATTAGCCCTTATATTCAAGCTATTAAGGACTTGAAGGAAGAAGGGCTAACCGGATGGCATGTGGTGAAGGATTTCATCACACGCCGAATTAGTCCTCTGAAGAAACGAGCATCTCCTATGTGGAGATACTCGGGGAGAGGAGACCCCACCAGAGACTACGAGGAGGGTAAGCAATTGTCGACTTAGCTCCCCGTTTGGTCTTTCTCAACCTTGTCTAATATTTTTATCTGTTTACACAGATCTTTCACAGGCTGAGGTTGACTCAGTCGGACTCATCTCGTGAGAAGTCCCCGCCACTCCGAGGGGCGGTTCCTCAAGTCATTGCGGCTTTCTCCGCAGATGAAAGGATAGAGCGCCTAAAGGTAATCAAAAATCTAATTCTTTCTTTAGGACTTTATAGTCGTAGAAGATACTTACGACTAATGGTGATCGTAGAATATCTTACGATCAAGAAAAAGTAGTAGAAAAACTTACGACTTGATACTAGTCGTAGAAAAAACTTAAGACTAATTAGTGATTCTTCTTTTTCTGTTTTGCTTTACAGAAAGTAGGCATGGAAAATCGTCAGGACGACGAAGAAGTCGTTCGATGACTATTAATGCCGGGTTGTCGAAGACAAAGGCTCGGCTCCTCCCTCGAAGAGACGTCGACTTGTAAAATCTGCCGATAAGGGGGGAGCAAGCTCGAGCTCTGGTCTTTCGACCAGACTCTCTACAAGGCCTGCGGCAGCTGTAGTTGTATCTGAAGCCGAGGCCGCAGCCGTCGAAGCCGAGGAGGTTGAAGCAGTTGAACCTCTCAAGCGCAAACCTCGCAAGGCTAAGGTACCCTTCTATTATGACACGGAATCTTTCGCGATTGGTGCCACTCCTAGTTTTATTAAGCAAGCGGAAAGGAGAAGCGGAAAGATTTTATGTCTTTTATGAAGGGCGATCTTTGCATCGGCACAACACGCAATCGAGGGCGATCTTTATACGGAATGGTCGAGGCCGATCTCGTCCATCCAGAGGATCGAGAAACGAGCTCGTTTCTGTTCAAACTCTACGACGGACGTGGTCGTAGCCGAGCCAATTGTTGAACCTCGACCGGGCGTGGTCGTGGAGAAGAAGAGGTCCTCCGTTGGGAGGATTGCTCCAAAATTCTGGTTAAGACCGAGTGCAGGTATGTGAAATGTACTAAAGTGTAAGAACAACATTTACCTTTTTCTTTTCACAACCTTGATTTGCTTTTTTTTTTGATCAGACTCCTTCACCCCTGAATGCTTCTGTTGAGAAGTCCATTGCTATCCCTTCATTCATTTGGAGAGTATCAATGGAGGTGGTCAAGCATCACCCTTGACCTGTGGTGATGAAGTCGAGACTCCTGCAGTGACTTCCACATCTGCGAGGTCGTAACTCGACCCTTGAAGTAGCGGTATTCTTCGTTGAGGTGGCCGCTCGACCACCGAGGTCGTAGAAACAACAGAGGCAAATTGTGAAGCCTCTGGTCAAGGTGGTGACCAGCCTGCGCACCGCTCTGGGAAGGAAATCGTAGGAGGCGTTCCTTCCCCTACCCAAAGAGAAATCATAGAACCAGAAGGAGAAAATTTCAACTTCTGTGGTGACTTCTTTGGGCCTACCTCCGTCGTAGGGTCTTCTGCTTATAGATCTCGTGACCGAGTCCCCCATCCCAAAGATATTCCCAATATGGAGAATACTTTTGATAACGAGCGCCTTGAGAAGGTGTGGTGGGACAAGGTCGCGAGGATAGATAAGTCGAGAACCGGACCTTGTATATTCAATGTTTGCTAGGACGACTATGAATGTAAGTATCTTCAAAATACTTATATATGTGGCTTTCCTTCTCTCCTCACTGTTCTCTTTTTGCAGAAAGCTCTAGAGCAAATTGCTGTTGTCGGTGAGTATCATCGACAACTTTTAGAGCTAAGACAGGAGAAGGAACTACTCTGTGCAGAGGCAGAGAGATGGTAAGTCACTTATCATTCATAATTGTTTTCGACTTAAATACTCGTATAATGTTTTACGAGAATAGTCATGGAAGAAACTCATGACAAAGTACTAGTCGTAAAAAGCTTACGACTACTTACAACCGTGTAGTGGTCGAGAAAGACTTACAACCATATCGTAGTCGTAGAAAAACTTACGACTAGGTCGGTAGTTGTAGAAGTACTTACAACCATTCTACCGATGTTTATCTTCGTTCCTGCTTCTTTGTAGGTTAAGCAAGTGATACGAAGACCTTAGTGACTCACTCGACTATGAAAAGAAGAGTCGAGGAGGCTAAGGAACGAAGTATTAGTCCTCTCGGATAGACTTCGAGAGACTGCTCTCGCATCTAAAAGATTGCGGAAAAAATAAACAATAAGTTATGAACTTAAGATCGCTTTTGATCTTTAACCTTTACCCGACTCTCCTTTCTTCTCGGATAAAGAAAAAGAGATGCGAAGCTCGGACAAGTTCAAGAAAAAGCTTTGGTCATTCAGAGTTTTCCGTATTACACGCGAATAAGGATCAAGAACTCGAGGGTCTTAGAACTCAATTAACAGTAAGTAAGTCTTTACTGTTATCCTTTTGAGTATTTTCCTTTTCTAATGCCAATTTCTTGTTCGAAATTGTCTGTCCAATTGAGAAGCCTCGAGGTGAAATCCAAGAAAGACCTTGATCTACAATGAGTCCATCCGCATTGCTAAGATGAATGCAGAGGACATCGAGCATGGGAGCAAAAGCATCTTTGAACCGCTGCTTCCCATCGAGAAGAGGTCAAGAAATTGGATTCTCAATTAGTAGGTAAGAAATGCTTTTACCTACAATTATCTTTGTGTTATCTTTCTCTAGAAGTATATTTTTGTTTGACCGTATTATTCTTTTCGAACAAGTGGTGAAAACAAGAAGCTTCATGAGGCTTCGACTTGTACCCAACAGAGATGGAGTCGATGAAGACTAGTCTTCAAGGCAACATCATTCTCTGAACAATGTGCTTAGTGAGCTACATTCGAGGAAAAACTCCTCGAGAAGATACTATAGTCGCTCACACAAGTACCATTGGGGAACAAGTCGAAAATTGCAAGAAATGGTGACCACTCTGAAGACTAATCAAGCTGAATCAATAAGGGAGGCAGTCGAAGCTGCAGTAAGTTACGCTTTGGCGAAACTTAAAGCTCAAGACCCCCGCCTTAATGTTAAACCAATCGAAGCCGACTTCGACTGTCCTGAATCAGAGGCAAGTCGTCTGATTGAGGAAATGCAGTCAGTTGGCAAAAAGGTGGCGGAGGAAATGCAGCTAGGCTCTCCCCCTTCAGAGTAATCTTGTAACTACCTTGTAAGGCAGACAATTTTTGTTGATGAGTAATATATGATCCGCCTCATTTCCTGAAAATCATCTTGTCGAGTAGTTAGTAACTCAAAAGATAATAAACGAATGAAAGACTAAGAATTGAAGTCAAATTAATAACTTTATCCTAGCCCCCGACTATTTGCTTAGATTGTTTAGACAATCTAAATAAATAGTGTTTAAAATGGGGTTTCCAAAACAAAGAGAGGTTTATTTAACTTATAGCTTTTGTTACCGTTGTCAAAGCACTGGTCGAAAAGAGTAGAAACGACTCGACACTAGGAAGTTCCTTCTAGTGGGCGGGACCACGTCTGAGAGAGGAAAGGCTTCGACTAGGTGATGTTCCCATCTCCGACTAGTTTAATCAAACCAAGAACAAAGAACTTGAGTTAAACAAGCGTCTTAGAGGACTTTAGTCATTCGTTCGTCCTTTTTGGTGGACTTGATAAGTCTTTTCGAAAGAGCAAAAGTAGGAGACTGAGCGACACTAGGAAGTTTCCTTCTAGTGGGCAGGACCACATGCAGAGAGGAAAGACTTCGACTAGGTGTGTCTCTTCCTTCGACCAGTTAAAACAAATCGAGTACACCAAAGGTGGTCGAACAAATGTAAGAAAGTGCACTCTACTTAGAATATTTTTTGAATTTACTAAAAAAAATAGACTAAGATTGAGAGAGTTGGCTTTGAGAACATTACGACTAGATAGAACCCGAGCTCTTTGTATTGGCAGAAAAAATGAGTAACGAGTCGATGCTAGGAAATTCCTTCTAGTGGGCAGAACCACATGCAGAGAGGAGAAGTTTCGACCAGATGACGTTTCTCGCTTTTCGGCCAGTGTAAAGAAAACTGGGTGTTTTCATATCATAGTCGAAAGATTAAAAAAGCACTACTCAAAAATAAGGCAAAAGAGGTAGAAAGAACTCGGACTTTTATTGCACGAGAAATGGTCACACATAGAATTTGCGAATCGGTCGATGTTCCAAGAGTTTGAGAGAACCTGTCCATCTTCCATTGCTAGTCGTACCGCTGGCCGAAGTTACTTCGACCACTGTGTAAGGACCTTCCCATTTAGGGGAAAGTTTATTCCGATTAGACTTGGATTGGCAGAGCCTCAATACCAAGTCACCTACAGCAAGGCTGCGAGGTTGGACCTTACGATTATAGTATCTCGCGAGGCTTGTTGGTAGACCGCGAACGGATTAAGGCTAGGTTTCTCCTCTCTTGAGTAGGTTAATGTCATCTGCTCGAAGTTGTTCTGATCCGAGTTGTTGAAGGTTTCAACTCGTGTCGACCGCATTTTAGCTCCGAGGAAGCATGGCTTCGACTCCAAAACTAGAAAAAATGGTGTTTCTCCTGTTGCTCGATCGGTGGTCGCATCTAACCGCCCATAATATGGAGGGTAATTCTTGTACCCAAGCCCCGAGCGCTTAACAAGTCGGGTCGAAGACTCGAGTTTTAATTCCTCGCATTATTTGGCCGTTTGCACGTTCGACCGCCCCATTGCTTTGGGGATGTGCAATGTAAGCATAGCATAGCTTGGTACCCAACTCGTCGCAAAATTCTCAAATTTTGCACTTGCGAATTGTTTACCATTGTGCGTAATTATCCGACTTAACTCCAAATCGACTAATTACGCTTCTCATCATGAACCTTTTGTCGCTTAGTTGTTATCGATTCTGAGTTCACTTGATCCATTTTGTGAGCGTGTCAATAGCCACAAAAGGAATTGAAACCTCCGGAGCTTTGGGAAACGGTCCTAGGATATCAAGCCCCAGTCGCAAAAGGCCAAGAAAGAGGTATTGTTTGTAATGCTTGAGCCGGTTGGTGTATCCGTCTACCATGGAATTGGCATCGACACATTTTTAACCACCTCCATAGCATCGTGCAGTAGTAGAGGCCAAGAAAAACCTTGTCGAAAGGCTTTACCAACCAATGTTCAGAGGAAGCATGTGTCCCACAGATGCCACTTGTATATCGTGAAGGAGTGTTATTCCTTCTTTTGCGGAATGCATCGCATGAGTATCCCTTGGGTTCCTCGTTTATAGAGGACTCCTTCAACCAAAGTATACATTTTGGCTTTTCGGGATAATCGATCCGCCTCAAGATCATCTTTGGTCACGAACCCTTGTAAAGATACTCGTAGATGGGAGTCATCCGGTATCCTCGTAATCTAATGAGGCCATCTCAAGAGGAGGTGTCTCGGTTCTTCGACCGAGACGGTTTTTGGAGTTGCTCCAAGAAAACTCCTTTTAGTACTCGTGGATCGGGAAGAAGCCATCCGAGCAAGTTGGTCTCATGAGAAAATTATCCTTTCGAGGATAAATTGTACCTCGAAACCTAAAAATGTTTTTCTAGCTTACGTGCTTCGATAAGTACCGAGCCATTGTTGAGTTAGAGCACGGTACTCTTTCCCGATTTGATTCACGACTAGTTGAGAGTCTCCTCTCACGAGTAGTCGATTTAATTGAGAGTGCTTCGCACTCGTATGCCGCCTAGCAAACCTTCGTACTCTGCCACATTGTTAGTGGCCCGAAAGTTTAATTGTATGGCATACTTTAAGGTTTCTCGGTAGGAGATACCAGACCACCCGACCCGAGCCACTTAAAGTAAGTGACCGTCAAAGTACATCATCCACCGGTCGTGGAATCAGATCGGGGATCCCGAGCAGTTCAGATTTGTCCATTCGGCGACAAAGTCCGCCAAGATCTGATTTTATGGCCGTTCGGGACACGAAATGGAGTCGAACTCCCAAGTTCGATGACCATTTTGCCATGCGTCCCATTGCTTCCTTATTATGGAGGATTGCTCCCAAAGGAAACTCGGGCAGCACGACTATTTTGTGCGCTGAAAATAATGCCGCAGATTTCCTCGAAGACATGAGGAGGGCATATAGAAGTTTTGGACACGAGGGTAACTCCTTAGGCCCGTAAAACTTCGGCGACGAGTAAACCGGTCGTTATGCGTTTTCACGCTTCTACGACCAAGATCTTTGCGCTTCTTTGCTGTGGCGTGGCGACTAGGTAAATTAAGAGCGTCTCTTCCGGCTTTGGAGAAACCGAGCAGAGCACTCGAAAGATACCTCTTGACATCCTCAAAGCGTGTTTGCCTCGTTCGACCACTCAAAACCTTCATGTCTCCCGAGAAGTTTAAAGAAAGGTAGTCCTTTTCTCCTAGTCGTGCGATGAAACGACTTAAAGCCGCCATGCACCCAAAGAGTTTCGACTTCCTTTTTGTGTTTGGAGGACGCATCCGAGGATGGCCTTTATTTTTAAGATTTGCTTGATTCCTCGTTCGGATACTAGGAATCCAAGCAATTTTCTGAAGAAATTCCAAACACACACTTCTCTGGATTGAGTTTTAAGCGGTGCTTTCGAGGTTGTCGAATGTTTCTTGTAGGTCGCTGATATGATTAAGTCTCTTAATGCTTTTTACGACTAGATCATCAACATAGGCTTCCAAATTCGGCCTAATTGAGATGAAAAGTCGATTGCATTAAGCGTTGAAAAGAAGCACCGTGATTTTTTAGACCAAATGGCATTTTGACATAGCAAAAGGTACCAAATGGAGTAATGAATGCGGTCTTTTCTTCATCGTTTAAACACATATTGATCCGTGGTATCCGAATATGCATCTAAAAACTTAATATCTCACAACTGCGCAGAGAATCAACGGTGATCGATCGAGGTAAAGGGAAATCATCTTTTGGACAAGCTTTATTAAGATCAAGAAAGTCCACGCACATACGCCATTTGCCGCTTGACTTTTTGACCATTACAGGTTAGCCAACCACTGCGGGTGGTTGACTTCTCTTATAAAGCACGCTTTAAGTAGCTTATCAACTCGATTTAATAGCATCTCGCCGATCAGGGGCAAATCTCCGTAATTTTTGTTTTACAGGTACTTTATCAGGCCGTAAAGCTAGCCTGTGCTCGATCACCTCCCTGGGGACTCCGGGCATGTCGGATGCTTGCCACGCAAAGACATCTGCGTTAGCTCGGAGGAAGGTAATGAGGGCGTCTTCCTATTTGGGGTCGGAAGTCTCCCCGATGCGAACAGTCTTCGAGGGTTCTTCTGCGTCCAGAGGAACCTCTTTGACTTGGTCGTTCGGCTTTGGTGCAGCTTTAGGCTTCGACTTGCTAGTCGAAGGCTGACTTTCATCTCGAGTTGGTATTTGACCAACCATCTCGAGGATCGACGGTCCGCACTATCGCCATCTTTTGTCACACTGAATGGTGATCACTCCTTTGGGACCTGGCATCTTAAGACATTGATACCCATAATGAGTAGCCATTAAGAATTTTGCCAAAGTTGGTCGTCCGAGTATGGCGTTATATGCCGTATCGAAATCGACCACATCAAAGGAGACTTTCTCTGTCCTGAAATTACTTGGTGAGCCAAATGTTAAAGGAAGAGAAACTTGGCCAATAGGTTTGGCTGAAGACCCCGGTACGATTCCATGAAAAGAGTATCGTACCGGCCTTACCTTTGTCCTGGGTACTTGCATCTCGTCCAGGGCATTAGTAAATAATATGTTCAAAGAACTGCCACCATCAACCAACACTCGATTGACCCGACAGTTGTTGATGGTGGGTTCGACCACAATCGGATATCGACCTGATCGACTCGTAGTGATTGGCAGTCATCCTTCTCAAAAGAGATGGTAACTTCCGACCACTTCGGTAATTTATTGACGAGAGGAGTATGTATAGAATTTACCTCTCGTCCGTGACTTTAAGTTGTCGCTTGGAGTCGTATGCCGATGATCCTCCGTAGATGTGCTCAACGGTATGTTGCGGATCTTGAACGGCATCTCCTCATCATCCGACGACTTTTGGCCACTCGTATGTCCTACCGCCGAGAGTAGGGAGTGGTGCTTGTCAGTAGTAGTCCTCGAGCTTTCTTTGGAAAACTTCGGCGATTCTGAGGTCATGTCCTTCCTTTTATGAAAAGGACACCACCTTGGTTTGTCGCTCCTACGATCGTATGCTTACCTTTGCCTTGATCGAGTGCGACTTGGTGGTTTGGGGCTCTCCATCTTTCACGGCGGAACCTCCTTGGAACCACCGGTTTGTGGTTTTGACTTTTATTTTCTTCTTGGACTTTTTTGCTTTTTTATCCTTACCAACTTCACCTGGCTCTCGAGGAATATATGTTTCTCGATCGATAGTGTTGTTCCACTCGACTGCCTCAGAAGCAGTTGCATATCGATCGGCCATCTCGAAGAGTTCGGCAACAGTGTTGGGAGGATTCAAAGCAATGTCCTCCGTTATCCTTCTACTACGGACTCCTTGCTTAAAAGCCCTGATCACAGAGGAATCAGAAATTTCCGGAATTGAGTTACTTAACCCGACTAAAGCGTTTGATGAATTGACGCAAAGTCTCGTTGTTGTTCTGCTTTATCCGTGCAAGTCGTCTTCTTTCCGTGGCGGTTGTATGTGCCTTGGAAATTCGCCTGTAGAAGATCGCAGAGGTGTTGCCAAGAGTAGATCGACTCGAGTGGTTGGTTTAATAACCACGATCGAGCGGATCCTTCGAGCACAGTCGGAAGGTAATTTGCCATTACATGCTCTCCTCCTCCTGCTGCTCGGACAGCTGTTGTATAGATCTAAAGAAATTCGATGGGATTTTGAGATCCATCAAATTTCTCCATGTTCACCGGCGAAAATGAGGTGGCGTGAATCGCTCGAGGTCGGCGAAAATGCGGCATCCCAGAATCACTTCTTGGCGCCTTCTTTGTAGGAAAGAAGGGTTAATGTCACCAGGTGATCGTATACGACGATACCCTGAACAAGTGACTTGTTCAGTAGTAGGTCTTAGTTCTACGAGGGAATACTCCTCGTACTCCACCGTTAGAATTTCTTTGTCGAGTGGTGAATGATCACCTCTCAGAGGGGCTTCTTGATCTTCACCGATCGAAATGTATTTCTCGAATAGGGATCGATTTGACTTATGGCGTGTCGATTCTTACGTGAAAATATTCGATTGATCGGTAGCCGAGGAAGTCGTATTGCTACGACTACACGAATGTTGTCGATGAGGTACCTCGGTCTTGTCATCACAGTTCGAAGTCTTTGCGTAATCTCTTGACAGAAAGAGATCGTACCACAGCGTTCGAGCAAGCTCTTGACCGGATTCTCGAGCAAGTCGTTGATGTCCCGGAGTTCTTGTACCTCCTCCGATGTTGAATGCGCCCAGCGAGTTCTTCCGATCGCAATTTTCTTTCTTCGACGACATCAAAATCCTCCTCATCGGTCTTTGAGGCCTTCTTAGTGGAGTGCGAGAATGTCGAGGATTTCCCTCGCGTTCATCGAGTGTTGGTTCTCTCTCGCCAGCGGTGGTGCCCTTGCCATTACCACGAGGGGCGGTGTGTGATCTTCGGGAGTGTTCTTATCTCGGCCTCCATGAGGCTGACCCTGATTTGGGGGAAGGATGATTCTCACTTGCGTTCGAGGTCTCCCCGCTTGAGGAGTGCTCGAGAGACACCATCTGGCGACTTGGAGTAATCCCCTCCAGGTAGGGAACTCCGGTTATAATCGTCTCCGTTCGCAAATGAGATCTGCGGGAGACGGTCGATTTTGCAGAAAAGCATGCTTGATCCCACCCTCTCCGGAGTTACCACGAGAGAGGATCACTAGATCTTTGGTGGAGTCCCGGAATGGTGGCTCCCGAACTTGACTTACCAAGTCGGACCGTCTTAAGGGGACTTGAACACTTGGAGAAAACACTCGTTGTGTTGTGAGTCCTCCCGGAGCGGTCCTGGTCTGATTGACCCTTGTCCTTTGAGGGAATTGGCTCCTCTGTTGGGCGTATTGTTGTGGGGATAAGGATCCTCCTCAACTCTATTAATGGGATGGTTTCTGGAGAATAATCTCCAAGGCAACATCACCATCGGTGGATGCATCACTCGGCTCGTAGTCGAAACCGCATCCATGTCGACGTCTGCGTGACCTGCCAAGTCAAACCAGTTCTCCTCGTTCCATTCTCCCGCCATGATTGCATGAGATTGGAAAAAGAGAGTATGTTGACAAGAGATTACCTAAGATCCCCACGGCGGCGCCAACTGCCGGTGTATTAGAACCGATCTTACGTAAAGATTATTTGATTCGGGGTCTCCTAGAGATGAAATCACGTGAGAGTAGTTGACACGGATGTTTAGACAGTTCAGCCTTCTCCGGAGAGAATAATAACCCTAATCCTGTGTGTATGGTGTTCTTGATGATCAAGTAAAAGACTAAGACTATTACAGAGAATAGCACTTGTGTTTCTACTTGACTAGCTCTTGTTTGCTGTGTTTCTCTCTTTTTATCCCTCTGATTGATGCCCTTATATAGTCGTGAAGGAGTAGCCGTTTTGTCCTGCGGGAGATGCGCCTAATTAATCCAGTAACGGGCGCATGATGGCAGTAATTACCGGCGCCTCGGCTTCTTCACGCCGTCTGGCAATTATCTTTCAGAGATAATGGGGTAATTACACACCATTAATAAGCGGAATAATAGTGCGTGCGGACCGCTCGATTCCTTAATCAATTGGACCCACTCGCTTTGTAGGTTTGATTATAAGGTGGTCGTAGTTTACAGTCGTCGAGAAGGACTTACGACCGGTAGCGATCGTAGAAGGACTTACGACTGGTAGCAGTCGTAGAAGGACTTACGACTATGTAGTGGTCGTAGAAGGATTTACGACCATGATATAGTCGTAGCAAGACTTACGACTATGGGGGTGATTGTAGAAGAACTTACAATTACTTGTTAGGCCTCTCCCTTATAGATATAAGGGTACTTACGGGACTATGTGACATCATATTTACCCATAATAAGAATTATAGATAAAAGACAAAATGAGGATTATTAGATCCTCGTCAGTACCCTTCTATTATGACAAGGAATCTTTCGCAGTTTCTGCCACTCCTAGTTTTGTTAGGCAACTGGAAAAGGAGAACTGGAAAGATTTTGTGTCTTTTATGAAGGACGATGCTGCACCAGCACAACCTGCAGCTGAGGGCAGTGCTGCTCTTGGAATGGTCGAGACTGATCTCGGCCATCCAGAGAATCAGGAAACCAGAGCCCTGGTTCTGTCCAAACTCTACGCACTGCACGTGGTCGTAGTCGGGCTAATTGTTGAACCTCGACCGGGCGTGGTCGTGGAGAAGAAGAGGTCCTCCGCTGGGAGGATTGCTCCAAAATTCTGGTTAAGACCGAGTGCGAGTATGTGAAATGTACTAAAGTGTAAGAACGACATTTACCTTTTCTTTTCACAACCTGATTTGCTTTTCTTTATTTCAAATCAATTCTTCAAATGACCCAGGAATACTGTTGAGAAGTCCATTGCCACCCCTTCTTCGGAGAGGTATCAATGGAGGTGGTCAAGAATCACCCTTGGCCCGGTGGCCGATGAAGTCGAGACTCCCAGTGATTCCTACATCTGCCGAGGTTGTAGCTCGACCATTGAAGTAGTGGTATTCTTTGTTGAAGTGGCGGCTACTACTCTCGAGGTCGTAGAAACAACAAGGGCATCTGTGGAAGCCTCTGGTCAAGGTGGTGACCAGCTTGTGCACCGTTCTGGGAAGGAAATCGTAGGAGGCGTTCCTTCCCTTACCCAAAGAGAAGTTACAGAATCAGAAGAAGAAGAATATTTCAACTTATGTGGTGACTTCTTGGGGCTGCCTCAGTCATAGGGTCTTCCTTTGGATCTCGTGGATCGAGTCCCCATCCCAAAGATATTCCCAACAGGGGAATACCTTCGATAATGAGCGCCTCGAGGAGGTGTGGTGGGACAAAGTCGCGAGAATAGATAAGTCATAGAACCGGATTTTGTATATTCGACCTTTGCTAGGTCGAGCTATGAATGTAAGTATTTTAGAATACTTATATATGTGGCTTTCCTTCTCTTCTCACTGCTTTCTTTTTGCGAGAATGCTCGAGCAAATTGTCTTTGTTGTCGGTGAGTACCATCGACAACTTTTAGAGCTAAGACAGAGAAAGAAGTACTGTGCGAGGTAGAGAGATGGCAAGTCACTATTATTCATAGTTGTTTTCGACTTAACTACTCGTGATAGTGTTTTACGAGAATAGTCATGGAAAAACTCATGACAAAGTACTGGTCGTAAAGAGCTTTTGACTACTTACGACCAGTTGGTGGTCGTAGAAAGACTTACGACCATGACATAGTCGTAGAAAAACTTACGACTAGGTCGGTAGTTGTAGAAGTACTTACAACCAATCGGCTGATGTTTATCTCCGTTTCTGTTCTTTGTAGGTTGAATAAAGGATACGAAGACCTTAGGTGACTCACTCGACTATGAAAAGAGGAGTCGAGAAAGCTAAGGGAGGAAGT
Organism: Hsuehochloa calcarea; assembly: GCA_036346395.1. Taxonomy (NCBI): domain Eukaryota; kingdom Viridiplantae; phylum Streptophyta; class Magnoliopsida; order Poales; family Poaceae; genus Hsuehochloa; species Hsuehochloa calcarea. The sequence continues at coordinate 2,869,233 of CM070604.1, read as the reverse complement.
AATAGTTCTCTCGATAGACTTCGAGAGGTCAGTCTGCATCTAGAAGATTGCGGTGAAAAAATAAACGATGAAGTCTTGAACTTAAGACTGCTTTTGAGTTTTAACCTTTACCCAACTCTCATTTCTTATCCAGATAAAGAAAATGAGATGCGGAAGCTCCGGACCGAAGTTCAAGAAAAAGCTTTGGTTATTCAGGAGTTTTCTCGCATTACCAAGGACAAGGATCAAGAACTCGAGGGTCGAGAACTCAAATAACAATAAGTAATTCTTTACCGTTGTCCTTTCAGTATTTTCCCTTTTCTAATGTCAATTTCTTGTTCAGAAATTGCTGCCGAATTGAGAAGCCTCGAGGCTGAAATCCAAGAGAAGACCTTGATCTACAATGAGTCCGTCCGCATTGCTAAGATGAATGCAGAGGACATCAGAGCATGGGAGAAAAAGCATGCTGAAACCGTTGCTTCCCATCAAGAAGAGGTCAAGAAACTGGATTCTCAACTAGTAGGTAAGAAATGCTTTTACCTACAATTATCTTTGTGTTATCTTCCTCTAGAAGTTTATTTTTTTGACCGGTTTTATTCTTTTCGAACAAGTGGTGAAAACAAGAAACTTCGAGGATTCGACTTGTACCCAACAGGAGATGGAGTCGATGAAGACTAGTCTTCAAGGCAACATCGCACTCCTGAACAATGTACTTAGTGAGCTACATTCTGAGGGAAAAACTCCTCGAGAAGATACTGTAGCTGCTCACATAAGTACCATTGGGGAACAAATCGAAAACTTGCAAGAAATGGTGACCACTCTGAAGGCTAATCAGGCTGAATCAATAAGGGAGGCAGTCGAAGCCGGAGTAAGTTACGCTTTGGCAAAACTTAAAGCTCAAGACCCCCGCCTTAATGTGCAACCAATTGAAGCCGAGTTCGATTGCTCTGAATCAGAGGCTAATCGTCTGATTGAGGAAATGCAATCGGTTGGCAAAAAGGTGGCGGAGGAAATGCAACTAGGCTCTCCCCTTCGAGTAATCTTGTAACTACTTTGTAAAGCGCACAATTTACATTGATTTAGTAATATATGATCCATCTTGTTTCCTGAAAATCATCTTGTCGAGTAGTTAGTAACTCAAAAGATAATAGACGAATGAAAGACCGAGGACTGAAGTTAAATTAATAACTTTATCCTAGGCCATCTTGTTTCCTGAAAATCATCTTGTCGAGTAGTTAGTAACTCAAAAGATAATAAACGAATGAAAGACTAAGAATTGAAGTCAAATTAATAACTTTATCCTAGCCCCCGACTATTTGCTTAGCTTGTTTAGACAATCTAAGTAAATAGTGTTTGAAATGGGGTTTCTGAAAACAGAGAGAGGTTTGTTTAACTTATAGTTTTTGTTATGGTTGTCAAGCACTTGGTCAAAAGAGTAGAAACGGCTCGACACTAGGAAGTTCCTTCTAGTGGGCAGGACCACGTGCAGGGAGGAAAGGCTTCGACTAGGTGATGTTACCATCTCCGACTAGTTTAATCAAACCAAGAACAGCAACTTGAGTTAAGCAAACGTCTAGAGGACTTTAATAATTCGTTCTGATGGACTCGATAAGTCTTTTCCAGTAGCAAAAGTAGGAGACTGAGCAGCGCTAGGAAGTTCCTTCTAGTGGGCAGGACCACATGCAGAGAGGAAAGACTTCGACTAGGTGTGTCTCTTCCTTCGACCAGTCAAAACGAAACGAGTACATCAAAGGTGGTCGAATAAATATAAAAAGTGCACTCTACTTAGAATATTTTTTGAAATTACTGAAAAAATAAACTAAGATTGAGGGAGTTGGCTTTGAGAATATTTCGACTGGATAGAACCCGAGCTCTTTGTATTGGCAGCAAAAAGTGAGTAACGAGTCGATGCTAGGAAATTCCTTCTAGTGGGCAAAACCACATGCAGAGAGGAGAGGTTTCGACTAGATGACGTTACTCGCTTTTCGACCAGTGTAAAGAAAACCGGGTGCTTTTTGTATCATAATCGAAAGATTAAAAAAGCACTACTCAAAACTAAGGCAAGAGAGGTAGAAAGAACCTGGACTTTTATTGCCTGAGAAATTGGTCACACATAGAATTTGCGTAACTGGTCGATGTTCCAAGAATTTGAGAGAACCTGTCCGTCTTCCATCGCTAGTCGACCGACCACGCCGAAAGTTACCGACCATCGTAAGGACCTTCCCACTTGGGAAAGTTTATTCCGATTAGACTTGGATTGGCGAGCCTCAATACCAAGTCACCTACAAGAAGATGCGAGGTGGACCTTACGATCATAGTATCTGCGCAGGGCTTGTTGGTAGACTGCCGAACGGATTAATGCTAGGTTTCTCCTTTCTTCGAGTAGGTTAATATCATCTGCTCGAAGTTGTTCCTGGTCTGAGTTGTTGAAGGTTTCAACTCGTGTCGACCTCAATTTTAGCTCTGGAGGAAGCATGGCTTCGGCTCCGTGAGAGACCATGTGAGAGGTCCTCCATTCTGAGTGATGAGTATTTGACAGCGTGTTGAATAGGTTGAGAGTTGAGTTTTTCGGTTTGGGTTTGCTTACGTCTTTGAATCAGGATAATCGGAACTACCGCTGTGTATGGAGCGGAAGTTTCGATAATCGGAACTACCGGCGTTGGAAATAGGAACTTCCGATTAACCTGGGTTTTGAGTTCGGCTGAAAGTAATCGGAACTTCCGCACCTTGGGTAGCGGAGTGTCCGATAATACTGACGATGAGTGTTCCTCTGAGACGATAATCGGATTTGAAAATCTGGAAAGGCGGATGTTCCGAAGATCGGAAGTTCCGCAATGTTAAGCGCGGAACTTTCGATAATCCTGACAAGTGCGGACGTTCCGGAAATCGGAACTTCCGCTGTGGTAAGTGCGGAACTTCCGATTGTGTCCAGAACTGTGCAGAGGAGTTTAATTGGTGATTTTGATTTTGTATGAGTTTGAGTCTTATACAAATGTTGATGCTATGATTTTGTGCAATGCTATGTGATGTGTTTTTGTCTGTGTTGACTGCAGGACATCAAGACGAGGTCGTGGCGAGACACGAGGTGATCGGACTAGGCGCAGGTGGCGTTGAGGTCAGAACGGTCGGATGTGTCGAAGACGGCGTGAATCTTGAGGTGGTTGCGTGTCAAGGACAGCAAGGCGTCGGAGGCTTCGGAAGGTGCGCAAGGGCGAAGCGGTATTTTATAAGCGGCACAAGTGGAGGCGGTTCCGTTCGGGTGTTGCGGGCTTAATGGGTTGGAGGCCCATTAAGCAAAGGCTATAAATAGAGCTGAACCCCTGTTGTTAGGGTGAGACTTTGAGAGATAAAATTAGGGTTAGCTCTAGCTAAAGGTTTTGTTTTGCTTTTTAAGAGGTTGTTGGTTTGGAGAGAATGAACTGAAATTCCTTGTAATCATTCCTCTGTGTTTCCTCTGTAATCTTTTGATCTCTATCAATGAAACTCTGAAGTTTTTGATTACGTGTTTGTGCCTCTCTTATTCCCTTCCTGTTCTTGTTGATTATTTAGGGTTTTGATGTATCTTTTGATTCGTCCTATGAAATAGCTTGAAACTTGATATCTAGAGTCGTTTTGATATTGCTAATGTATCCTCAAAGTTTCATGAACTAAGAATCTGAGAATCTCGTTTGTTGTGGGTTTTGGTCTTTCTTGCTCCTTCTTCAAGAAATCCGTTTTTGGCTTGATTATTGAATCTTTGTTTGCGATTCTTCTCCATAAGGTCAAGATGGTGTTTAGGATGATGTCCTGTGAAACTTGACCTGAGAAGAGCATTCAAGATTTAGTATTTTGGATTTTTGGGAAAAACCCGAGCGCACTGTTCTTCGGTCAGGACAATCGGATTCCGATTGTCCACGGCGAATTATCATGAGCGGAACTTCCGCACTAACCCCGAACTACGGAGCGGAACTCATCACGTAGAATCGGAGTTTCCGATTTTTGATGTAATGCATCAAAACTTGTTTTAGTTCTCTGATTTTGTTTTACTCTTTTTGAGAGGGTTTTGTTGATCTTGGTTAAATACATTAAAGGGGAGTTCTTAATTTTAAGGCACCATTCACCCCCCCTCTGTTGCCATTTCGGCCCTTCACTCCGAACACTAGAAAAAATGGTGTTTCTCCTGTTGCTCGACTGGTGGTCGTATAAACCGCCCATAATACGGAGGGTAATTCTTGTACCCAAGCCCCGAGCGCTTAACAAGTCGGGTCAAGACTCGGTTTTAATTCCCGCATTATTTGGCCGCTTGCGTTCGACCGCCCGCTGCTTTGGGATGTGCAAAGCATAGCATAACTTGGTACCCAACTCGTCGCAAAATTCCCGAGATTTTGCACTTGCGAATTGTTTACCATTGTGCGTAATTACCCGACTTAACTCCAAATCGGCTAATTACGCATCTCATCATGAACCTTTTGTCGCCTGCTGTTATCCCAGCTAAAGGTTCACTTCAATCCATTTTGTGAACGTGTCAATAGCCACAAAAGGAATTCAAACCTCCCGGTGCCTTGGGAAGCGGTCCTAGGATATCGAGACCCAGTGCGCAAAAGGCCAAGAAAGAGGTATTGTCGTAATGCTTGAGCCGGTTGGTGTATCATCTACCATGAAATTGGCATGGACACACTTTTTAACCACCTCCTTAGCATCGTCTGAGTCAGAGGCCAAGAAAACCTTGTCGAAAGGCTTTACCAACCAATGTTACAGAGGAAGCATGTGTCCCACAGATGCCACCGTATATCGTGAAGGAGTGTTATTCCTTCGCTTTTGGAATGCATCGCATGAGTATCCCTTGGGTTCCTCGTTTGTAGAGGACTCCTTCGACCAAAGTATATATTTTGGCTTTTCGGGATAAACGATCTGCCTCAAGATCATCTTCTGCATGAACCCTTGCGAAGATACTCGTAGATGGGAGTCATCCGTATCCTCGTAGTCTAATGAGGCCATCTCAATAGGAGGTGTCTCCGGTTCTTCGACTGAGAGGCGGCTTTTGGAGTTGCTCCAAGAAAACTCCTTTTGGTGCTCAGATCGGAAGAAGCCATCCGAGCAAGTTGGTGCATGAGGAAATTATCCTTCGAGGGATGAATTGTGCCTCAAACCTAAAAAATGCTTTTCTAGTTTGCGTACCTCCGATAAGTACCGAGACATTGTCGAGCTAGAGCACTGGTACTCTTTCCCAACTTGATTCACGACTAGTTAAGAGTCTCCTCTCACGAGTAGTCGACGAATCGAGAGTGCTTTCGCAGCTCGTATGCCAGCTAGCAAACCTTCGTACTGCCACATTGTTAGTGGCACGAAAGTTTAATTGTATGGCATACTTTAAGGTTTCTCGGTAGGAGATACAAGGACCACCCGACCTCGAGCCACTTAAAGTAAGTGACCGTCAAAGTACATCATCCATCGGTCGTGGAATCAGATCGGGATCCCGAATGTGTTCAGATTTGTCCATTCGGCGACAAAGTCCGCCAAGATCTGGGATTTTATGGCCGTTCGGGACACGAATGGAGGTCGAACTCCCAAGTTCGATGACCATTTTGCCATCGTCCCATTGTTTCCTTATTATGGAGGATTGCTCCCAAAGGAAACTCGACGCAGCACAACTATTTTGTGGGCCCAAAATAATGCCGCAGCTTCTCGAAGACATGAGGAGGGCATATAGAAGTTTTGGACACGAGGTAACGCTCCTTAGGCCCGTAAAACTTCACGACGAGTAAACCGGTCGTTATGCGCCACGCTCTACGACAATCTCGCGCTTCTTGCCTTTGGCGTGGCAACTAGATAAATTAAGAGCGTCTCTTCCGCTTTGGAGAAACCGTAGCAGAGAACTCGAAGGTACCTCTTGACATCCTCAAAGGCGCGTTTGCCTCGCTCGACCACTCAAAACCTTCATATCTCCTGAGAAGTTTAAAGAAAGGTAGCCATTTTTCTCCTAGTCGTGCGATGAAACGACTTAAAGCCGCCATGCACCCAAAGTGAGTTTCGGACTTCCTTTTTGTGGTTGGAGGACGATCCGAGGATGGCCTTTATTTTTTCAGATTTGCTTGATTCCTCGCTCGATACTAGGAATCCAAGCAATTTTCCTGAAGAAATTCCAAACACGCACTTCTCTGGATTAAGTTTTAAGCGGTGCTTTCTGAGATTGTCGAATGTTTCTTGTAGGTCAGTGATATGATTAAGTCTCTTAATGCTTTTTACGACTAGATCATCAACATAGGCTTCCTGATTCGGCCTAATTGAGATGAAAAGTCGATTGCATTAAGCGTTGAAAAGAAGCACCGCATTCTTTAGACCAAATGGCATTTTGACATAGCAAAAGGTACCAAATGGAGTAATGAATGAGGTCTTTTCTTCATCGCTTAGACACATATTGATCCGTGGTATCCGAATATGCATCTAAAAACTTAATATCTCACAACCCGCAGAGAATCAACCAACCGATCGATACGAGGTAAAGGGAAATCATCTTTTGGACAAGCTTTATTAAGATCAAGAAAGTCTACGCACATACGCCATTTGCCGCTTGACTTTTTGACCATTACAGGTTAGCCAACCACTGCGGGTGGTTGACTTCTCTATAAAGCCCTTTAAGTAGCTTATCCAATTCGACTTAATAGCATCTCGCCGATCAGGCAAATCTCCGTAATTTTTTTACGGTACTTTATCGGCCGTAAAGCTAGCCTCGTGCTCGATCACCTCCCTAGGGACTCGGGCATGTCGGATGCTTGCCACACAAAGACATCTGCGTTAGCTCTGAGGAAGGTAATGAGGCGCCTTCCTATTTGGGGTCGGAAGTCTCCCGATGCGAGCAGCTTCGAGGGCTCCTCTGCGTCGTGAGGAACCTCTTTGACTTGGTCGTTCGGCTTTGGTGCGACTTTAGGCTTCGACTTGTCAGTCGGTTGGTCGACTTTCATCTCGAGTTGGTATTTGACCAACCATCTCGAGGGATCGACGGTCGCAGCTATACGCCATCTTTTTGTCACATTGAATTGTGATTACTCCTTTGGGACCTGGCATCTTAAGACATTGATACCCATAATGAGTAGTCATTAAGAATTTTGCCAAAGTTGGTCGTCCGAGTATAGCGTTATATGCCGTATCGAAATCGACCACATCAAAGGAGACTTTCTCTGTCCTGAAATTACTTGGCGAGCCAAATGTTAAAGGAAGAGAAACTTGGCCAATGGGTTTGGCCGAAGACCCCGGAACGATTCCATGAAAGGAGTATCGTACCGGTCTTACCTTTGTCCTGGGTACTTGCATCTCGTCCAGGGCATTACTAAATAGTATTTTCAAAGAACTGCCACCATCAACCAACACTCGATTGACCCGACAGTTGTTGATGGTGGGTTCGACCACAATCGGATATCAACCTGATCGACTCGTAGTGATCGGGCAGTCATCCTTATCAAAAGAGATGGTAACTTCCGACCACTTCGGTAAATTATTGACGAGAGGAGCATGTATGGAATTTACCTCTCGTCCGGCAGCTTTAAGTTGTCGTTTGGAGTCGTATGCCGATGATCCTCCGTAGATGTGCTCAACGGTATGTTGCGGATCTTGGAACGGCATCTCCTCATCATCCGACGACTTTTGGCCACTCGTATGTCCTACCCGCCGAGTAGGGAGTGGTGCTTTGCCGTTGTAGTAGTCCTCGAGCTTTCTTTGGAAAACTCTAGCGATTCTGAGGTCATGTCCTTCCTTTTATGAAAAGGACACCACCTTGGTTTGTCGCTCCTACGATCGAGCGCTTACCTTTGCCTTGATCGAGTAATGACTTGGTGGTTTGGGGCTCTCTATCTTTCACGGCCAAGACCTCCTTGAAACCATCGGTTTGTGGTTTTGACTCTTTATTTTCTTCTTGGACTTCTTTGCTTTCTTGTCCTTACCAACTTCACCGCTCGAGGAGTGTACGCTTCTCGATCAATAGTGTTGTTCCACTCGACCGCCTCGTAGCGCCAGATATCGATCGCCATCTCAAGAGCTCAACAATGATGTTGGGAGGATTCAAAGCAATATCCTCTCGTTATTCTTCTACTACGGACTCCTTGCTTAAAAGCCCCGATCACAGAGGAGTCGAAATTTCGAATTGAGTTACGAACCGACTAAAGCGCTTGATGAATTGACGCAAAGTCTCGTTGTTGTTCTGCTTTATCCGGCAAGTCGCCTTCCTTTCGGTGGTGGTTGTATGTGCCTTGGAAATTCGCTGTAGATCGCAGAGGTGTTGCCAAGAGTAGATCGACTCGAGTGGTTGGTTTAATAACCACGATCGAGCGGATCCTTCGAGCACTGATCGGAAGGTAATTTGCCATTACATGCTCTCCTCCTCCTGCCGCCGGACACCGTTAGATAGATCTCAAGAAATTCGATGGGATTTTGAGATCCATCAAATTTCTCCATGTTCACCGGTCGAAATGAGGTGGCCAAATTGAATCGCTCGAAGGTCGGCGAAAATGCCCGCATCCGGTAATCACTTCTTGACGCCTTCTTTGTAAGAAAGAAGGGTTAATGTCACTAGGTGATCGTATTCGACGATACCCAAAGAACAGCGACTCGTCCCGTAGTAGGTCTCGCCTACGAGGGAATACTCCTCGTACTCCACCCGTTAGAATTTCTTTGTCGAAGTGGTGAATGATCACCTCTCAGGGGCTTCTTGATCATCGATCGATCGAAATGTATTTCTCGAATAGGGATCGATTCGACTTATGGCGTGTCGATTCCTACGCATGTAAATATTCGATTGATCGGTAGCCGAGGAAGTCGCATTGCTACGACTACCAATGTTGTCGACGAGGTACTTCGATCTTGTCATCACAGTTCGAAGCCTTTGCGCAATCTCTTGAAAGAAAGAGATCGTACCACAGCGTCGAGCAAGCTCTTGATTGGGATTCTCGAGTAAGTCGTTGATGTCCCGGAGTTCTTGTACCTCCTCCGATCGATGTTGAATGCGCCCGAGCGAGTTCTTACTCGGCTGCAATTTTCTTTCTTCTGATGACCTCAAAATCCTCCTCATCGTCTTTGAGGCCTTCTCGATGAAGTGCGAGAATGTCGAGGATTTCCCTCGCGTTCATCAAAGTGTTGGTTCTCGTCTGTCACCGGTGGTGCCCTTGCCATTACCACGAGGGGCGCAGTGTGATCTTCGGGAGTGTTCTTATCTCGGCCTCCATGAGGTGACCACGATTTGAGGGAAGGACGAAGACCTCCGCTGATGATTCTCACTTGCGCCGAGGCCTCCCGCTTGAGGAGTGCTCGAGAGACACCATCTGGCGACTTGGAGTAATCCCCTCCGTAGGGAACTCCGGTTATAATCGCTCCGTTCGCAAATGAGATCTGCGGGAGACGGCCGAAATTGCGAGAAAAGCATGCTTGATCCCACCCTCTCGGAGTTACCCCGAGAGAGAGGATCACTAGATGCCGGTGGAGTCCTCGAATGGTGGCTCCCGAACTTGACTTACCAAGTCGGACCGCCTTAAGGGACTTGAACACTTGGAGAAAACACTCGTTGTGTTGTGAGTCCTCCCGGTACGCTTCCGGTCGGATTGACCCTTGTCCTTTGAGGAATTGGCTCCTCTGTTGGACGACGTTGTGGGGATAAGGATCCTTCTCAACTCCATTGATGGGATGGTTTCTGGAGAATGATCTCCGAAGGCAACATCACCATCGCCGGATGCATCACTCGGCTCGTAGTCGAAACCGCATCCATGTCGACGTCTGCAGAATCGCCAAGTCAAACCAGCTTCTCCTCGCTCCATTCTCCCGCCATGATTGCATGAGATTTGGAAAAAAGAGTATGTTGACAAGAGATTACCGGAAGATCCCCACGGTCGGCGCCAACTGTCGGTGTATTAGAACCGATCTTACGTAAAGATTATTTGATTCGGGGGGTCTCCTAAAGATGAAATCACGCAGAGTGGTTGACACAGGATGTTTATATGAGTTCAGCCTTCTCCAAGAGAATAATAACCCTACTCCCGTGTGTGTATGGTATTCTTGATGATCAAGTAAGAAGCTAATACTATTACAGAGAATAGTACTTGTATTTCTCCTTGACTCGCTCTATTTCGCCCTGATTGGCCGTCTGTGTCCTCTTTTCTTCATCCCTCTGATTGATGCCCTTATATAGTCGTGAAGGAGTAGCCGCTTGTCTGCGGAAGATGCCCCTAATTAATCCAAAGAACGGCGCATGATGGCGGAATTACCAAATAGCATTGGCTTCTTCACGCCGTCCGCAATTATATTCCGTAGGTAATGGGGTATTTACGCACCATTACTACGCGGAATAATAGTGCGTAGACCGCTCGATTCCTTAATCAATTGGACCCACTTGCCCGTAGGTTTGATTATAAGGTGGTCGTGGTTTTACTTGGTCGTAGAAGGACTTACGACTGTAGCGATCGTGAGAAGGACTTACGACTATGTAGTGGTCGAGAAGGACTTACGACCATGTAGTGGTCGAGAAAGACTTATTTACCATGACATAGTCGTAGTAAGACTTACGACTATGGGGTGATTGTAGAAGATCTTACAATCACTTGGTAGGCCTCTCCTTATAAATATAAGGGTACTTCTGGGGACTATGTGACATCATATTCACCTATAATAAGAATTATAGATAAAAGATAAAATGAGGATTATTAGATCCTCGTCAGGTCTTTTCTGTAATTTCTTAGTTTCTGAAGGAGTTCGATGAAATTTCTTGATTTCTTAGGATTTTATTTGTAAAGAGGTGGCCTTTTCAGGTGATTGTTTTCGGGGGTTCGATGATATGGCTCAAGACACAGTGCCTGATCTTGCTTAGGTACGTAAACACCATTCTAGGCGCTTTCTGTTGGAATTTTGGACTCGGTCATTCAATAATCCAATTAAATTCTAGAAATTTAGTACTATATTGCTAGTTGGGAGGAGACTAATATATAAGGTAGAGTTGGTCTTATCTAGTTGAAGCAAGCGAAAGAATACGCTCGTTCGCTCGGTCGCCTTGCCACGCCCACTCGCGATGTGCGTGTGAATGGTTCGGCTTAGAGCTGTAGCTTCTTTTTGCACATTGAAACTATGCACACGAATTAGAAACTGAATACACTGAATTGGCTTTATGTCACGCATTAACTGTGTGTAAAACAGTGTTGTGACGACAGTTTCTAGTGACATAATGATGATATTTTCTTATGCTGGATCTGGCTCTATAAAAAGGAGATATCAGTATCATAATATTGTTTCTTAGAATCGTAACACGATGCACTTCGATTTCGACTATTGCCCGGCTCCTCTGCGTTGTACGGTCTTGGCTTCTCCATCCCTTCTTCAGCGTGCACCGATGTGGGGATAGCAGTGTCCCCGAAACTGGCGTCCCTCGTGATCCTGCACGGGTTGGGTGAATCAGGTTTTTAGGAAGCGTTTCCGCGGCTGCTCTTGGCTTTCTTCTCTGTCATCCTCTGCACGTCGTCTTTTTCGGATCAGACGCTACCGCAACCTTCGTTGGAGTGATTCTCTATAAGTCGCGGTGATATCATTTGATATAGCTAGGCCTTGTTTCCTAGATATTTGTCATATGTTGATGTCTCCTGCCGTTAGTGGTATTCTTGTTCTAGGTTTTGCCTTGTTAGTGTGTATATATGATATAGAGATATTTGAGTTGACAATCATGTTGATGTTCATAGTCTGAAACATGGCTATTATATATGCTGATGTTGATTCAATTATTATTTTAGGGATTAAAATAATCACAAAAGTACACATATACCAAACACTTTCTGTCATAGCTCCATGCTTTGAAGGGAACCTATCATTTTCGTGACCTGACAATGTTGATATGGATCTCTTATTATCGTCAAGAACTTGTAGTGGATTACTCAACGGAGAAATGTGATAAGTTGCGGCATTTATTTTCACACAGTGACGTTTGGTTGATTAAGCTACAAAATTAGCAATTTTTGGTATGCTTCTTGTATGCCTAAGCAAAGTTGTTGATGCTAAGGCATCTGGATTACAAGAATGCGCTTTGTTGTTGAATTTTTACTTAGGGGTGAATCTTTGGTTGATGTGAAAAATCCAGTTGGGTCTTACACAAAATTTTGAAGTGAACGCACATGCAGCTTAATACCTGCATGCTAAAAGAGTTATTCACGCCTCTTTTGTTTGAGGTAACGGGATGGGAACCTGGCATCAATATCGCAAACAACTTGAAGGCATATGCCATATAACGATGTTGCAAAGTTGAATTATGAACTGTAAGTCATTTTCATTGCCCATTCCCTGAAAGGATCGCAGTTATGGAATTTTTTAAAACCTCAAAGGCAATCCCTTTGGATGGTTAACGGCTATACCGACATATGTGGGGTATTCATTTAGTTGATCATGATGTTTTCTATGGCGCGGGTTGGTTGGTACGGGTCCGAGAACCGAGGGTAGAGCACTCGCCCTCATCTAACCGTCGACAATGCTCTTCTTTGTCGAGGTAGCGAGACTCTGAGGTTTAGTTGAACTTTTGATTTCTCATTCCTTGATTGATAATTGATATATGATATCTATTTTATAGGGACAACCTAACTTGACGCCTAATAAATAATCTATAAGAAAACCTATCAATTCAACCTAATCTTTCCAACTATTAAAAACAACCTACCTAATAGATAAGATCATATCCCTAACAATAATTTGATAGATAAAACAACCTACAACCAAGGGTAGCGATGCCCACTAAGGTGGCGTTGATGGCGCCATTGGGGTCTTATGAATATTGTGTGTGTATTGAAGAGGCTCAATGGGCCATATATAGAGAAGTACAAAAGGTATATGCTATATATAGATAAGGCATATAAGAGTCCTTATTCTAACTCCTATTCTAACACCCTCCTCAAATGCAAGGCGTATACAATAGCATTGCATTTGGAAAGGGTTGACACTAAAATATAGAAAATTCGAAGTCCGAGTCTTGATAATGTCGTTGTAGCATGCAGCTCTTGGAAAATATGTCGAGTATCAAGAGATCTCCCATCCGGTGTCGTGCGACATCTTATAAAGCACAAGGTGCGGGAGCAAAGTCAACCGCGGCAACACACCGAAGAAGATGATGAAACCGACAAAAAATAGAGAAGGCTGTCAAGTCAAGCCGAATAGGAATAGGTGGAAGCATGGCAGCGCAGATCGAAGCCCAAGATGGCGACGACGTGAATGAAGTGCGGCGGGCTTAAAAGCTCGGGGCGGCGGCTAAGAAAGCGACAGCATCATAATGACTTCTACGATCTGCATGCCGCTTAGAAAGAAGAGCGCGAGCGACGGCTGCTGCCATGCATAAGGCAATTTTCATGCTTCTATGACTGACAATAAATTTGTGGACTCGCATGGCTTAGACGAACTCAAAAACTGAGTGCTACGAACTTGGATGGACGCAACGGAAGAAAGGACACAAAGCAAGAAAAACCTAAAAATAACTAGCAGAACTAGCATTACGACTCCAATTAAAACTAAAGCACCCAACCCTAGGGTCAGCTGTGACCGGTGTAGCCTTCCATAACAATCGGCAGCATTAACTCCAACCATCTCTCTCTTCCTTCCACCTCTCGGCTCCCTCTCCCTCTCGCCTGAGAAAACCGAGCAGCAGCGGGCGAAGAGCCGAGCGAAGGCCGAGAAGAAGCCGGTCGGCGAGGAGAAGGTGCCGACGGGGCAACGCACGAGGCCCTGCGGCGGCGGGATCTTGTGCAGGCGGCGCGGGGAGGAGCTGGATGGAGAAGGACCCCTTGGAGCCCTGCCACGGCCACATCATCGTCCTCGCCGTCCTCCGCTCCCACCGAAAGCTCGGACTCTCCACCAAGCTCATGTCCGCCCCCAGGCCACCATGGACCAGGTCTTCGGCGCCGAGTACGTCTCACTCCACGTCCGTCGGTCCAACTACGCGGCTTTCAACCTCTACACCTCCGCCCTCAGCTACCGGATCCACGACGTCGAGGCCAAGTATGGCGTCGGATCCGCGCGAGGAGGCGGCCGGAGCTGTGGACTGCGGCGGCGGTCGGCGATGTCCTGACGGGAGGCGAGCGCAGCGATGACGGCGGCGACGAGTGCATGGCGGCGGCTGATCCGCGCGGATCCGTAGCCGCGCCGAATCGGGCCGTCGCGACAAGATGAAGAGGCTCACGGGCGAGCTCGGTGTCGATGCGGCGGGTGAGGATGAGGATGATCATGTAGAGATCGCGGAGGAAGGACCAGACAGGGTGGATGAACGTGGTCGACCGGTTGCCCTCCACGAAGAAGTGGTTGTACCACGCCATGCCGTACCCGAGGACGGGCGCCACGAGGAGGAGCGTGGCGTGGCCAATGGCGGCCGCGAGGAGCGCACAAGCAAGCGTGCCGAGGAAGTGCCATCGCTGCGTCCCGGGCTTGGAGTGTTGGCTCAGATTTTGGATCAGAGGTAGAGCGCCGGGCGACATATCTGGCCGCCCCTTGGAGCGAAGAATGCTCCTCCCGGGGGGCAGCAGGCAGCAGTAGACGAGCGGCGATGGCTACGGTAAACCCTTAAACCTAACCTTCTCTGATACCATGTTATAAATATTGTGTGTGTATTAAAGAGGTCCAATGTGCCATATATATATATGAGTACAAGAGGTATATACCATATATTGATAAAGCATATAAGAGTCCTTATTTTAACTCCTATTCTAACATGGGGAAGGTGATGGTAAGCTTATGACATTTGCTAATCACGTGAGGTCGTGAGCATAATAGTAGGTCCAGAATAAATGGTGCCCAGCTTATTCGGTAGTTCACACAGACTAGGAGTAGTTGTTCAGAATCATGGTCGGATGTTTGCCTGGAATGAGCAAGAATACATGTTCCTCACAAATAACAACACGGGTAACGAATCCATCTACCGCTCGTGCTGATTTTTCATCTACTTTTCTTTCTAACGGCTAGTTTTTGTGTGTGAGCTATAAATACCCACCTTAGCCGGTTATGAGTTGTTGCTGTCATTGCAAAGGTTGCTAGTGCCCTATTCATTCTCTTGAGCAAAGAGCATGCCCTCTCATCTCTTATGTGTATGTGTTGCACTTATTGAGCTTGAAAAGCAAACCATAAGTGCATGTGTTGCCTTAAGTAGTGGATTGTGTATCCATTGAGCTTAGACACTTGATTAGTTCAAGTGAGAGTATAGACTTGTTACTCTTGGTGTTTGCCGACACCTAGACGGTGTGGAGGCGTCGTGGACTGGTGATCTTCTCAAAAAGCTTGTGAGAAGGCCAGGCGTGGTTGTCAGTGGTTTGGTGCTCGTCATCTTCGAGTGGAGAAAGAGCAACCCCAAGTGGATCGAGGTGTTGGTTCGTGTTGGAACCGGTCCATGTGGTTGGACTTACCTTGGAGGTATTGGCTTAATTTGTGGAGCCGGTTCAATTCGTTTGGACTTACCTCAACGTGGATTAGGGGAGACCGGCAAGTCTCCGAACACCACAGTAAAGCATCATTGTGTCTTTGTGTTTTGTTCTATTGTGTTTTATCTTATGCAATTTACATTCATAGTATTAAATTGCTTTCTTGCTTTTAGTTAATTACTTATATTCAATAGTCTTTATTGTCAGTGCACTTAGTAAAGTCTAGTTGTTTTATGATTGAATTGTGCAAAATCAATTTGTTATTAGTTTTCGCATTATAAATTAGTTTTAGCCAAAAAGAACTTTTAAAATAGTCTATTCAACCCCCCCCCCCTCTAGTCGGCCTCCTCGATTATTTGAAAACTAGTTGCAAAATGTATACAAATGTTATTTAAAGGTTTACCAAATGTTTTGACTCAAGAAAAACCTATTTTAAGAAGAAAAAAAATGAAATTCTAGATTATAGTACCTTGTTTTGGCATAAACTAGATTCTCGTGTAAAAACTATTCTAAAAGGAATTTGAAAATTATCCCAAAAGGAAAATTCTAGAATTGGCTATTCTAAACCTTTTTGGTATTCAAAATATTTTCAAAAGGTCAACTTAACAAAAGTTATTTAATTTCAAAACTCATCTAAAATACTATTTTAACCTAACTAATTAAGAAAAAAAAAGTCTACGGAGCGTAAGCTCATGACATTTGCTAATCACGTGAGCATAGATAGTAGGTCCAGAATAAATGGTAACGTTACATTACATTTCAAGCTGCTGGTGCCCAGCTTATTCGTAGTTCACACAGACTAGGAGTAGTTGTTCAGAATCACGGATGTTTGCCCGGAATGTGCAAGAATACATGTTCTTCACAAATAACAACACGGGTAACGAATCCATCCAGCCTCATCTGGCTACTGGCAGCGTCATATCATACCACAGTTAAAGAAAGAAACTGGGTACAGGCTAGTAAGGCTTACTTATGGCAAGAGTATGCCGTCGATTTTTTTCACAGGAACGTGGCGGATGAGATGGTAATCCTCTCCGGATCCGACCACACACCGCCTGCTCAACTCAGGGCAGTCTCGAATCACAATCGTCTTGAGACAGGTGAAGTCTTGAATGAAGCCTGGCAGCTTCTCCAACCCTTTGCAATCATCAAACCAAGCATACTGAAGAGAGGATGCAGCAGATTTGAAGCTCTCTGGAAAACCCGCCAACTTCGGAAGCCCAACAAGTTGGAGCATAAGAAGGTTCCCCAGCCCACTCAATGCTTCCCCTGGTTCCATCAAATCCAACTCATGGCAGTCAATAATCACCAACTTCTCAAGTGCCGAGAGCTGCCTCATGGCAGAGGGGAGAGAAGCCAACTTTGGACAACAGAAGATGCGTAGGTCTCGGAGGGCAGAGAGGCTTCCGAATCCTTCTGTGAGTAATGTTAACTCAGGGCAGTAGCTCAATTGTAGAAATGTCAAGAAAGACCAACCACAAAAACCACTTTTTAATAAATACTTTTGCTTTGACGTGAGGTTCAGGTATGTAAGGCTGACAAGTCCATGCACATCTCTTGGTAGCTCCTCCAGTTGGTCGCACCGATAAAGATGCAGTGTTTGTAGATTCACCAACCTGCATAAAGAATTCGGTAGGAATTTGATTTTCCCGTTCCATTGTAGATCTAGGTACCTCAGGTGCTTCAAATTTCCAATTGAACTCGGCAGCTCTTCAAATTCAGCTTCAGAAAAAATTAAGACACGTAGAAGCGCAAATGTTGAGAAGAGGTCCTCAAGAAAGGCTTTGCTCAC
Organism: Hsuehochloa calcarea; assembly: GCA_036346395.1. Taxonomy (NCBI): domain Eukaryota; kingdom Viridiplantae; phylum Streptophyta; class Magnoliopsida; order Poales; family Poaceae; genus Hsuehochloa; species Hsuehochloa calcarea. Next base: position 2,852,076 of record CM070604.1, on the reverse strand, counting down.
GGTACCACCATTGTTTATGCTTGCAAATGTTCTTGACTTACGTGCCTTTTTTAGCTGTTTAGGAAATTTGAGCTCCGTTGAGAAGTCCTCGCGGTCCCACACTAGATGCCTAACCCTTTCAGAGACGGCAACTTTTTCACAGCTCACAACCGCGTCTTCCTTCTTAGATACTGAATTTGCTAGATCATGGATAAGGTCATGCATTTTACAGTTGTAAATGGAGCCATCGTAAACAACAAACTGGTCTTGGAAAAGAGATCTGCCAAGAAGTTCATGAAAGTAGTTTCTTCCAGTGGTAAATGCTTCCTTGTTTTCCCTACTTGTATGCAACAACCCCAATGCCATCCAAAACATAACAAGAGTTTCAGTGAAAATCTCATAATCTTTCGGAAATATGGATAAGCAAGCGAAACATGCCCGCAAATGAGGTGGAAGTGCATCGTAACTCAATTTTAACGCTGACAAGATACCATCTGTGCTTCGCTCAATATTCCACAGTTTGTCTTCCTTGATGCGCCTCCATTCTTCAACATCTCGACTAGTAGACAATAGGGAACCCAATGTCTTTGCTGCCAAGGGAACACCGCAACATTTCTCAACAATGGATTCCCCAATTTTTAACAATTGGTGGTATTTTTCACCCTCGCCTCTGAATGCACAACGAGTAAATACTTGCATGCAATCATCGAGTGACAGCTTTCCCACATCATATGGTTCCATGGTCTTCACCAACGATGCAACACTTGTATTGCGTGTGGTGACTATAATCACACTTCCACTTCCACCACTGGATATAATTCTTCTCAACTCTTCCCAATCAGCAAATTTGTCATTCCACATGTCATCTAGTACTAGAAAATATCTTCTTTCATGTAAAAGCCCACGCAGCTTGGTCTGCAGCATCTCCACATTTAGTTGCTTGCTGCTTTCACCAGTAACTGATTGTATTATGTCATCCAAGATCTTCTTAAGATCAAACACATCGGAGACACAAGCCCATAACTTCTTCTCGAACTTCTCGGTAATCCGAGCGTCATTGTAGATTAATTTTGCCAGTGCAGTTTTTCCTATGCCTCCTAAACCAACAATTGGAAGCACAGACAGGTGATTTGAGTCTGCAGCTGTCTGTATCATTTCAAGTATCTCGCTTTTAGCTTCATCTCTTCCAATGATGTCTGGTTCGGTGATGAAGGAGTGTGTTTCCCTGCTGCTGCTCCTGGATGTCTTACTATCAATTGGTTGGTCAGTTAATCCAAATTTATCTTTGTCGGCTGCTATCTCATTGAGTTTCTCACGAACTTCTTTTATTTTGTGACTCAATTTGAAGGGATAAGCAAGCAGATGGCCCATACCAGTAACGAAATCTTTATGAACTTCTTGCTCCAGAGATTTGGTGGCCACGTAGTCCAAAACATCATCTATGTCATAGACTGCATCCCTCAAATTGTCCAACCACTCTCGTAGGGCATGGGAAGTAGACTGTTTACCCTCGGCATCTTGAAGAACAGCACAGATGGATCTCAGAGACATTTCCAAGTTCCCTAGTTCATTCTTGACGTTCCAGGCTGACTTCATCTCATTGACAGCCCAATCAGTGCCAAAGGATCCAGCCTTCTCAAGAACTGAGATTGCGAAGCTCGCTATATAAACCTCCGCCATAGTGTCCGTGTGGATACTACAAAATAAATAAGAGATTCAGAGAAATGTCCATGTGGGTGTACATAAATCTGTTTACTGCCATTTTTGGCATGATCATGATGCATTTGATTTTTCATGGCAGAAAAATGTGGATGCACAAGAGTTCCAAGTTGCATTTGTTACGAGGTGGCTAAATTTTTCTCGACAATTTTAAGCTCTATTGGTTTCTTTAATAAATATAGGCTCCCCCATATTTCCAAAAGATCTTTATAAGATGTACATGCTTACTTGCGAAAGGGTAAACTTATAATATATACTGGATCAATGTAACATCCTGTTTTTGCAAAATTTTCAAAAAAATCAAAAGTTTGCAAAAATTTCAAAAGAAATCCCGCAAAGATTTTGTTCTTACCTCGGTTTGCGCGCCGCTCTTGCCATCCCGTGCGCACGCCACCACCCCCCTTGCCACCGGCAGCACGCCACCGCCCCTCTCCCCCAATCCCAGCGCTGTTCTCTCCCTTCATCGCCGACGGCCAAGACCTGCCCCTAGCCACAAGACGCCTCCGTCCGCGCTGCTCTCTCGCTCGCCCGTCCCCACCCTCCTCGCCAACCAGCGCCCTCCCCCTCGGCCACTCGGGACCGCGGCGCCCAAGCCCTCTCCTCGCCTCCGCGGCTATAAAAGCCGAGCCGCCTCTCCTCCTTCCTCCTCCACCCCTTCACCTCCTCCTCGGCGCCACCTCCTCCGCCGGTCCTCTCCTTCGGCTCTCGGCCTCGCGCCTCCTCCGCCGCCTCGCCGAGCCCCCCCCCGTCTCCTCCGGCCTCGCCCGCCCCCCTTCTCGCCGCCTCGGCCCGCTCAGCGCCGCCATCTCTCTCTCTCTCTCCCCACCATGCGCGCATGCGCCCAGCCGCCTCCCTCCTCCTCCTTTTTCGCTCGCGCGAGGAAAGCGAGGCGACGCGTTCGGCGAGCAGCGTCGCCGCCAACAGTGGACCCGCCTTGCTAGTGCCACTGAAAAGTGGGCCCCCGCCACTGTTCTGAGGACCCGTGGACCGCCCGTGCGCGTGGACTCGGTCCACGAGCACGCGTGCCGTGGATCAGCGCTCGTCACGTGCCACATGTCAGCACGGGAGTTTTTTCGATTTTCTGATTTTGTTTTCAATTAAAAATTCATTTGAAAAGCTTCCAAAATTCATATCTTTTTCTGTATAACTCCAAAAATTATGAAACCAGTTTCTAAAATTTTCTAAAATCAAGATCTTGCTAATGGCACTGGTCTTGTTCATTTTTGGATTTTATTTATTATGAGTTGGTATTTATTTGATCTCTTTGCTGTTGTGTCTTTTTCCGGTACTTTCGTCCGATTAGGGTTCGAAGACGCCGGAGACCTCAACTTCGATCAAGCTCAAGAATACCAAGACCCCGCTGCCTTTAACCAAGGCGAGTCAATACTTTGATCATTCCGAGCCTACATTTTATGCAAACTATGTTTATTTAAAATATCAAAATTTGCATGCTTTACTTTTGTAATCAAATGTATGTTAAAGCTTAAGGTACTTAAATACCCATTTGCTGATTTATTACTTATTAAGCCATCCTTTGATAAATCGAATACAGTATTCTTTGTCACCCTAGTAAATATATGGTAAATACTAGCATAGGTTGTACTTAAGCGACATGCTAGTCTTGCTTAAGTACCGGGACAATAAATATCCCGATCATCATCTTTTAAACATGAAAAATAGTTTTGGGCAGTCATTGGATGTAGATGACTGATGTGTTGCGTTAATTGGTTTTTCCCCAAAACCCTAAACAACTTGCTAGTACCACATCTGGACGGATGGAAAGAGTAGTGGGTGCGGACGTAGCACGAGAATGGTTGGTATGTGGTATGAACCGTCCAGATGAATTAAGAACTTAATCTTGTCATGACCTCCTGTGTAAAACAAGTACAACCGCAAGTCTGCAAAGTGTAACTTGGCTTAGTTAAATTATTGAACCACAATGTCATCCCACAACCGGTGTTTGAAGTGTGCAAGCGCGGGGCGTATGCTAGCTTGAATGGGACAATCAAAACGGTGAAGTTATCACCGTGCTAGTCGTTGTGGCGGGCCACCGCGCTAGTCGTTGTGGTAAGCATCCCGCACAACTTATGGAATTGGCCATAGGGTGAGATGACGGAAGGGTAAGATAGTTTGAAGCGTTCTCGTGATGATCGCTCAACTACATGACTAAGGAATCATGTGGGTAACGAGTATGATTATCTCTTGTGGGTACAGTGTACAACCTCTGCAGAGTCTAAATCTGCTTAAACAATAGCGCCTACGGTTAAAGGCGGACATGGGAACTTAACCTGAGTTAGCTCTATTTCAAAAACCTTTGTGGGTGGAATGGAAATGTGTTGGGCTCATCTAGCCCTTGTTTTGGATTTTTCCTGGGTAGCCATACCCAGTGTTGATAATCGGTGGAAGTAACCGCTATCAAAATTTAGCATGAGGTGGAGGTAACCTCTACTGTTATTTAATATTGCACTTACTCTCTTTAATGAAAATGCAATTTTGTTTAAAATGCTAAGTCATAGGGATTTGTACTTATGATAATTGAAAATGTTGCTTTAGCAAATAAAAGAACCCGAGCCATCCTTGTTAAGCCCTGCATGTATACTATTGCATTCTGTGTGTTGGCTCGCGAGCACGGTAGTTGTGCTCACTCTCGCTCCTCCCCCCAAAACCCCCAGATGACATGGAGCAAGGAGACTACGCATATTACGAGGATCCTGAAGTTGATGGCCAAGGGAACCCTAAAGAGTAGTTTAATTTCTGTAGTATCGGTCTCGCCCCGGTCTAGCTGACTCCACTGGTACCTAGGTGCATCCTATATTATCTGAGTTTTCGGGTAATATCGGATGTACACAGGTTTCCCCAGTCGCTTGCCTGTGGAGAGATGTTCCCTCACCCTTTTAGCTTCCGTTGTCGCTTCCGCTACTTTTGTGATGTAATCATTTGGCCTGTTCGGCCCTTATTGTAAAAATTTGACCCGATGCAGTCTATGTAAACTCTGATGTGTTAAATTAATGAATGGTATGGTTTTACGCCATGTATGAAATGATTCAGTGATGTATCTGTGAGTGCTATCTACTGATCCAGGGAATAGCACAATGCTTTCACAGAGGATTCGGGATTAGAAAATCCGGGTCCGACAATCAACAAAGCCCACTATCATATCTATTAAGTAATATGTAAAAGCGGATGATGCGTGATAAAACAATTCCATAAAAGAAAAGGAGAAACATGCTAGAAACTCTTACAAAAAAGCAAAATATCTAGCCCTTAGTTTGGTGCACCTAAACTATGTCTAAATCAACAACAACCATTAGATGTTCTATAAGAAAAAGGGTAAATATGCTAGATATTATCACAAAAAAAAACCATCCCTTGATCTGGTGGACCGTAATTACGACTGATCAATGACAACCATTAGATGTTACCTGCAACATATTTAAACTGAAAGATTAAAAAAAATGCGACTTATTTAGGTCCTATTTGGTACAGCTCCAGATTCTCATTTTTCAGATTATACTCCTGATTCTCTGAGAATCCACTTATCTGATAATCTGGAGCTGTCTGTTAAAAGCGTTTGGCTGGTAGGTTAGCTCAAAAAACCATATGATGGAGGATTAGAGGCAAATAGACCATGTTACCCCTGGCTATAATATTTCAATTATATTTGTGTCTTTCTCCTATGTATTTGTACACAAATTATAGAATTTTCCTCCAAATTTGTTTAGACAATATGAATGTATATACGTTGTATTTGTACACAATACCAGGTTACATTGCATTTATACTTCATGATGGAGTACAACTGTTGGCAAATAACAAATGTACGCCCGCGGGCTTGCGGCGGCGCAATCGAAAGCCATTGCGAGATCGCCAAAGCGGGAGCAAGATGAATCGAGGAGGTGACGGGAAGCCGAAGGGGTGTGTACGGTCATGGGCCGGGGGCACTCGATGAGATGTGCAGGGGTAACTCAGTGGCATTTGTGGGTAAAAACCTTCAACTTCAATGAGTATTTTCATTTCTGAAGGTTGGATTCTCACGAGAATCTGATGGGAGGCTGCTTCTCGTTGCTAATTTATTTTCGAGATAGCTCCTCACGAGAAGCATAATATAGTGGTTTTGAGAATCAGGGTGTTTGGTACGGCTCTACGAGAATTGATTGAGAAGCTGTGAGTGGAAGCTGTACCAAACAGGGCCTTAATATCAAAGATTTTATACCATAAAACAACTCTCATTAAGAGAAGCTAAAAGTCAATATTAAGTTGTGAAAATGGATATTTTAATTAGGAGTTTATGTACTCCAATTGCGCCGGCTAAACGTTCAAGTTTCAAGAAACAGTGGAAGAGAGATGAAACGGTGTCTAGTTGATTGGGAATGTAGATATAAAATTCAGCTGATTGAATATGTCTTTGAGTAGACACAACATGTTAAAATCAAGCAAGTATTAGTCTAAACAGTCAACATCATACAATAATTAATAGGTGAATTATGGGTATATCCTTGTCCATCTACTTCTAGACTAACCGCATGGAAATAAACCGGCAAGTCATGCAAACAGAATTGATTAAAAAATAAGTTACAAGATATCGTAGATCTCACCTTGACGGCGGAGGGGGTGCAACGATCGCTTGAGAGGTCTAATCAGTTCTGATCATGCTCCCTGTGGAAGAGAAAATGAAGGAGGATGGAAGCCATCGGTAGACTTGAAGCCATCCTGGAAGAAAAGGTAGAGTTGCTGAGAACCACACGGGCGACGGGCCTGGGTGCTGACAGTGAAACCGACAACAGTAATTATTGAGGTAAAACGCGTAAATTAGACATGAGGAGCCTATTTAAGGCCATAAAGAGCACGACGAAGACGACAGATATACCCATCAGGAACAAAATACTCAGGTGGTGGCTGCATGTAGACCTCCTCATGCAAGACACCATTAAGAAATAATTCTTAACATCCAATTAAGAGATAGACCATCGACGAACAGAATTAACCGTAACAAGAGTGCGAACAGTGGTCATATGGGCAACAGGGTAAAAGTCTCATCGTAGTCACGACCGTACTCCTGCTGAAAGCTGCGAGCCACAAGGCGAGCCTTGTAGCGCTTGATAATACCATCAGACCGGGTCTTAATCTTGTATACCCACTTGCACGTGATCGGACGAGCATGCACAGTGTCGGTACAATATCCCAAGTCTTCATATGTCGAAGAACATCAAGCTCCTCTACCATAGCAAGCTATTACTCAGAGTGAGGAGCAGCCTCATGATAAGAACTAGACTCAGTGATAGAGAGAGTATGAGCCATCAGAGCAAATCCAAGACTATTCGGAGGGCGAAGGGATGTCCGATCACGAAGGGCGAAACGAGGAGCATCATCAGGAGGATCAGATGTGGGTGTCAGCAAGATATCAGGAGAGGAGACCGGTGAAGGATGAGGACGCCTAGAGTAATGAATACCAGAGAACCGAGGCGATGGTGCTGTAGAAACAAGAGGCGGTGCGGCAGGAGGCAACATCGGAGGCGAGCGTCTGTAAGGAACCACTGGAGATAGACCAGGAGAAGACTATGATAGTGTTAAAATGGGTGAAGAGTCAGAAAAAGATAACCATGAAATCGATTCAACGGTAGAACTAGGAGAAGGAATCTAATTTCGATAGAAGAAAGGTTGAGATTCGTCAAAGACAACGTCTTGTGAGATCCTGATCTGTCGAGTAGAAGGATCATAGCAGTGATAACCCTTATGCTCAGAACTATAACCAAGAAACACAGACTCAACTGACTGAACTCACAGTTTGGTGCGCTCACGAGGCTGTAGCAGAACAAAACAGGTGTAGCCAAAAACACGAAGGTGAGCGTACTAGGTGGCTCGAGAGTAGAGATGATCTATACGACTGACACCCTTAAGAGTAGTGGAAGGCTGCATATTGATGAGATATGCAGCCGTAGAAATAGCCTCAGTCCAGAACTGTGGTGGAACATGGGAGGCAAAGAGAAAAGTGTGAGCAGTCTCAATTAGATGACGATGTTTGCGCTCAGCAACCCCATTCTGAGTATGGGCACCAAGACAACAAGACTGATAAAGAGTGCCCTGCTCAGAAAGGAACTGTCTAAAAGCGCCAGAATAGTACTCGCCAGCAGAATCACAATGAAAAGTACGGATGAGAGATTCAAACTGAGTATGAACCATCATTGCAAAGCTACAATAGATCGCAAGAAACTAACCACAATTATACACAGGGAAAATCCATGTAAAATGGAAATAATCATCAATGAAGATCACATAAAGTTTATGCCCACCTTTAGAGATAGTAGGCACATGTCCCTATACATCTGAATGAACTAAATCAAAAGAACGAGAAGACAAGGACTCACTGGAATGATAAAGAAGTTGTACATGCTTGCCCAGCTTACAACCCTAACAAAACATGGTCGTGTTAACAGTAACACGTCCAAGAACACGCTGACGAACTAATGAAGAAAGACGGGACCCACATAACTGACCAAAAAGGTGATACCACTGCGCAAAAACGCTAAAGGTGGTTGCATCAGTGGTGGTGGAAGTAGATGTAGAGGTGACAGGAGCAACTGAAGTGGACGGAAGGTGGAGACGATCAAGGATGTAGAGACCCTGACGATCTCTACGACGTCGGCTAGTCCCAAGTACCGTCTTTGTCTGTTGATCCTAGGTGAAACAGGTATGAGAGTCAAAACTAACCCTACAGCCAAGATCGGTGAGCCGACCAACCGAGAGAAGCTACATGGTAAGCTGGGGAACATGGAAAACAACTAGAATAGAAAAGTCAGTGGACAAAAGAGTGCCCTGACAGCTGACAGACAGAGGAGTACCGTCAGTTGCCTGAACAGATATAGGAAAAACAGAAGGTCCTACAGAAGTGAGATGTGGAGTCCGGTGTCATGTGGAAAGAGGCACCAGAATCCAAAACCCAAGAAGTACCTAGAGGAGACGTCTGAGCTAGACTGGCAGAACTTGCTGAGATGTGAGAGAGCTGCTGAAGTAGAGCCTAGCGTAATCATGTGAATGAGTCACCTCACCGAAAAGGTCTCGACATGCCGGTTGATGCCCTCCCGTCGAGGAAGGGCCTCCTTGCCTCCCTTGGATCGTCTAGACCCATGCGTCTTGCTCTGCTTTTTTCGCACCACACAGCGCTGATAGTCGTACCCAAAGTTCTTGCAATAATTGCATTGAACCCCAGTTGGTGCAAAAGCAGGAGCGTAAATGTACACCGAGGAGGGATCATGAATCGCGCGTAAACCGTCAGTGTAGTCGAAGAAGAAGGGGTAGCAAGCACAACCGGAATAAACTATGCTGCTAACCTGCGGTGAAGCTCCTCAGCACGAAGCGTTGAAAGAGCCTCGGTGACTATCGGTCGTGGTGAGCAGCTCAGCAGATGAGCTCTAACAGGCTCAAACTCCGGGTGAAGACGGCATACGAAGTCATAAAGGTGAAGGCGATCACGATCCATCTTCTACACTTTATGACACTCCTGGTAGAGCGGAGAAGCCAACTCGTCCAACTGGCACCAAAGACTAGCCAAGGTTCGAAAGAAGTCGTCAACGGAGGAGTCCTCCTGGTGAAGCTTCTCCAACTCACGCTGAAGCGAAAAGAACTGAGCATCGCCGTCACGGTATCGCTCGTGCAAGTACTCCCAGATTTGACGAGTGGCACACTGACCAACAATGTCTGGCTGAATGAAGTCGTCGACGCTGACCACCAAGATGGCTCGAACACGAGTCTCATCAGCACACCAGCGCTCAAAAGCTTAATGTGTATTGTGTGTATATTCAAGAGGGCTCAATGAGCAATATATAGGGAGTACAAGGGGGTACCTTATACAGATAAGGAATACAAAAGAGTCCTATTCTAACAGCTAAAAGCCAATATTAAGTTGTGAAAATGGATATTTTAATTAGGAGTTTATGTACTCCAATTGCGCGGCTAAACGTTCCAGTTTCAAGAAAGAGTGGAAGAGAGATGAAACTGTGTCTAGCTGATTCTCCTGTCGCCACCTTGCGAGTGGGCACGGTCGCTGGTGGCAGCGTCTTAAGCTGCAACCGCGCCTCCCGTGCGGAGTCACGACGACACCTCCCTATCACCGAGCCCAAGGCCTTGTTCGTCCCCGTCGTTGCCTGCTCACTGAGCTCCTGATAATTGTGGCGGCCGTGCCATCACCATCCCGACCCTCCCCACCACAAATTCGGTATTCCCAATCCCAATCCCACATCCATCCTCCTATCTGTGTTTCCCGAAAGAGCTACGTTCAATTTAATATGGATTGTTCATCCGTTTTGATCCAATAATTCAGATAAGTTGTAATTTAGTTATGCACCTGGTATAATAAATAGTAGAATCTCGATGAGGTGGAATTGTAATTACCCATGTGGGGGTTATATGTCACAAGAGTAATATTTTCAAATCTAGTTCGAAAAGTTCATAATACACTCATATCACTGGCCCTCCAGAGTCTATGACACCGAAGACTGCCACTGTTATTATGAATAGTGGTACTCTTCGCTTCACATTGCTCAAAAACCTTCATAGTATTCAGCAGAAGAAATTAATCGGTCAAGGATGAGTATCACAGTGCTTTCACTCATATCACTGGCCCTCTAGAGTCTATGACACCGAAGGCTGCTACTGCTAGCCAGTCTTGTGTTGCCAAAGATAAATACGCTCAACAGACGCTCATGTATTAGTTTATGATGTGACTTTGATAAGAGTTTGGGCCTATTCGTACTCAGTTACTCAACTATCCCACTCCACCGACTTTAACTGAGGTGCTCTCTAGTTTGATTGCAGAGGAGACTCGTCTTCATTCGCTTATGCCTACCTCAGGATCCTCACCACATGTTGTTCTGGGTCTCTCACAACGGTCTGGATCTATCAGAACGACACCCACAAGAGTGGTGGTATATTCTCATTGTAAGAGGACTAGTCATCTTGTTGACAAGTGCTTCAAGTTACATCCAGATCAGTTTGTTGATTATCGTGCGAGACATCCATCTAATCGTTGTCGTGGAGCATATATTGGGCCTCCAAGAGCATTTACTGGAGTAGTCAATGTTGCCACACCCACACCTACTATGACTTCTGGATTAGTGTCTGCTATGACCTCAGTTACACCTTCTGCTCCTAGCGCTGCTCATCCTTGGGTTCTAGACTCGGGTGCCTCTTTTCATGTCACATCTAATAGCTCTCAGCTTGTTTCTTGTAGGGCCATGAATGATACTGCATATGTTTACACTGCTGATGGTACACCTTGCTCTATTCCCCATCAATGCATTCCCTCTACATCTCGCTTCTCTGTTCCTGATGTGTCTTTTGTTCCTCAGTTATTTATGAACCTTCTTTCTGTTGGTCAACTCACTGATATGAACTGTTTCATTGGTTTTAATTATTCTTCTTATTTTATTTAGGATTGTCAAAGCAGAAGAGTGATTGGTTCTGGCCATCGCCGTAGAGGCTTTCCTAGTCTCTATGTCTTAGACACCTTACATCTTCCTTCCACAAATACGTCGAAGGTCTCTGTGTCTTCTGCTATGTTATCATCTCAGTCCTCTGTTGGTTCTTCCTTCAGCAAGTGGCTTCATAGACTTGGTCATCTTTGCGGAGCTTACCTCGCCACTCTAGTTCACCAGAGTTCCTTGGGTCATGTCACTATTGAGTCTAGATCTCATTGTATTGGTTGTAAGCTGGGGAAACAGCTACAACTTCCATATTCCAAAGAGTACCACTTAGTCTTCTCGGTTCTTTTGATTTGGTGCATTGAGATGTATGGGGTCCATCTCTTTTTGCTTTGAAGGGTGGTCATAGTTATTATGCCATATTTGTTGATGACCACTCTCGATATACTTGGATCTATTTTATGAAAAATCAATCTCTGTTAATTTCCATTTATCAATCTTTTGCTAAGATGGTTCATATATAGTTTTCTTCTTCCATTCGTGTTTTCCGTTCTGACTCTAGCGGAGAGTATCTTTCAGCAGCCTTTTGTCATTTCCTTTCTTTTGATGGTACTCTTCCTCAGCTGTCATACTCTGGTGCTTATGCTCAGAATGATGTTGTTGAGCCCAAGCATCGTCACATCATTGAGACTGCTCGTACTCTTCTCATCTCCTCCTTTGTTCCCTCTCATTTATGAGGGGAAGCAGTCTCTACGATAGTCTATCTCATCAACCGTCAGCCCTCTTCCAAGCTTCAGGGCAAGTGTCCTAGTGAGGTCCTGTATAGAGCACCTTCTCGCTATGCTCATCTTCGTGTCTTTAGTTGTGTCTGCTATGCCCTTCTAGCACCTCATGAGCTCACAAAGCTGAGTGCTCAGTCGGTTGAGTGTGTCTTCCATGTTATAGTCCTAAGCATAAGGGCTATCATTGCTATGATCAATCAACACGTCGCATTCATCTCTCGTGATGTGACCTTTGAGGAGGGTCGACCTTTCTTTTATCATCCTTCTGCACATCACACTCCTTCCACAGATTCTACTTCCTTTTTGTGTTTACCTCCTATTCTTTCACCAGACCTGTCTTCTCCATTAGTTTCACCTTCTAGTGTGTTTTCTCCACCAGCTCCACCAGTTTCTGACACTTCCAATTCACAGACAGAGAGTTCCTTCTGATCATCGGTCCTCCTCTCCTCCACTTGACCCTCCAGCCAGTACCGCCAACTCTGACGATCGTTTTACTACATCACGGATGCCCTACATGATAGTTCTTCTATTGCACACCGATAGATAGGGGTTTTCTCGCAGTGTCAGAGCTAAACCGAGTATCTATCAGGAGGCTGCTAGTGTACCTGAGTGGCAGTTGACTATGACAGGAAAGCTCACAACATTGGAGAGTACATGCACTTGGGATCTTGTTCCGCTACCATTTAGAGTTGTTCCTATCACTTGCAAGTGGGTGTACAAAGTAAATAACAAGTCAGATGGGTCAGTAGAGTGATACAAGGCTCATCTTGTTACAAGATGTTTTCAACAGGCTTATGGTCGAGATTATTATAAGACTTTTTCTCCAGTTGCTCCTATGACCACAACTCGTATTTTTATTGTTGTGGCAGCGGTATGCACATGGACTATATCTTATATGGGTATCAAGAATACTTTTATTCATAGTGATCTACATGTGGATGTCTATGTGCAGCCACCCCCAGGTGTTGAGGCTCCTATAGGTTATGTTTGTCGCCTTAAGCATGCTTTATATGGTCTCAAGCAGGCTTCTCGTGCTTGGTTTGAGAATTTTAGTTCCATAATTCGAGCTGTTGGTTTCACTCCAAGTGAGCATTACCCTGCCTTATTATTCGCACTTCTCAGAGTGGTTGTACTTTGCTTCTACTATATGTAGAAAATATGCTGATCACAGGAGATGACATGGATTATGTGGCTTTTGTGAAGAGGAAATTGAGTGAACAATTTATGATGTCCGATTTGGGATCATTGAGCTATTTTCTGGAGATTGAGGTTCATTCTGATAGTGATGGTTACTACCTCTCTCAGTATCGCTATGTTCAGGATTTGCTTGCTCGCTCTAGTATGACTGATACACGCAATGCTGCCACACCCATGGAGCTCCACCTACAACTTCGACTTACAGATGGTGTACCACTAACAGATCCTTCTCGCTATCATCAGCTCGCTCCCTATCACTAGGTGAGACATTGCTTATGTTGTACATATGCTCAAACAGTTTGCCAGTGCTCCCACCTCAATCCACTATGGTCATGTTCTTTGTGTGCTGAGATACTTGAGGGGGACTACGTCCAGACGTCTATTCTATGCCAGTTCAAGTCAGCTTCGCCGATCTATCACTGGCTATTGTATCTTTCTTGGTACTTAGCTCATTGCCTGGAAGTTCAAGAAGCAGACTGCGGTATCACGCTCTAGTGCAGAGGGTGAGCTTCGAGCTTTTGCTGCTACCACTTCAAGATCATTTGGCTTCGATAGCTCTTGATTGATCTAGGTGTCCATTGTGACAATCTTATACCTCTTTTGTGACAATACAAGTGTCATTCAGATTGCTAGTGATCCAATGCAGCATGAGCTGACAAATCACGTTGGTGTTGATGCATCCTTCACACAATCTCATTATCAGTAGTCGATCATCGCACTCAAGTATGTTCCCTCAGAGTTTCAAGTTGCAGATTTCTTCACTAAAGCTCAGACTCGTGAACATCATCGGCTTCATCTACTCAAACTCAGTGCATCAGATCCTCCTGATCTGGTCCACCTTGAGTTTGAAGGGGGTGTTAAGAGTGTTTTATATTCTCTCCCTTTCTTAGTCCATGTGGCCCATATAGCCCATGAGACCCATGCAATCTTCTCTAAATATACTCTCCCTTTAATGAATAAGATGAACGTTATGAATAGTAAAATCATAGTATCAATTTTCTAACATTTACTACCATGTTTGACAAGATCGTGATGAATTTGATATTCATGGTAGAAGAATGTGGATTTAAAGCATATTACATTTGTTTGTGAGATGGTTAATTTTTTTCTAAATAATTTTAAGCTCTGTTGGTTCTTTGAAGAATACAGGCTCTATTACGCTTCCAAAGAAATGGTTCTAAACTCTACATGCTTGCGTGCAAAGGAGCAAAGTTATATATAAACTAGACCAACCAAAGCCACAACCACATTTGGAGAAAATACTGGAAGAGAGATGAAATCGTTGCTAAGTTGGTTGCTGTCCGGATCATGCAGATAACTACAGGGAAGCTGGATCGAAAATTCACCTGATTGGATATATCTTGGAATGGAGACACAACATGTCAAAATCAAGCAAGTATTAAACCAAAGAATCTAGTTCATACAACGAATTAACAAATGAATTCTGGATCATGGTCCATCTAGCTAGACTAACTCAGAGATTAGATGAAAATAAACTGGCAAATCAAGCAAAAAAAAGTTTTTAAATAAGCTAGGGCATACTGTAGATTCTCACCTTGACGGCGCGGGGCTCAAAACCAGCTCTAACCAGCTCTGCACTTGCTCCCAATGGAAGAGAAAATGAAGGATGAGAAGGTATCCCAATGGAGAAGGGACGGCAGGATTGCAACGACTTGTAAGTTCAAAGTCTTTCTTGTAGCTGCAGTCTGCAGGAACTTTCCGCTGGGCGCAAAAAATATCTCCTCCAACTTTCGCTGACAAGCGTGTCCCTCTAGATTGAAACACTTCCTGTCAGTTTCGACTCTCAAAATATCTCCAACTTTTGCTGACAAGCGTGTCCCACTAGATTGAAACGATTCCAAAAGGAAATATTTGCAGATATTGTTTTGACTCTCACAGAGAACGAGAGCAGATTCATAGACATGTCTGGGTACATGATACGTCAGCTGAACTGACAATGGTAACACATATTAATGAAAAACTAAGCCAACAGATGATGACAATCTCAATATGCAAAAATGTTAATTGAAATACTTAATGTATTTGTTCTTTCTTCTCTTCCCTAAAAGGAAGGGCGATTTAAATCCCGATAGCGAAGAGCTGGTTATCTCAATAGTATGGCAATTTACCAACTCAACCTGAGAATCAACAAACTTCAACTTGACAAGCAGCAAAAAAAAAACAGGCCCAACTCAAAGTGAGATTTTAAAAGTTTACAGTTTAGACCCTCACAGACATACTACTCTTCAAAGTATGGACTTTTCTGACTTCTGAATTTCAAACTTGCTGATGCTCCCATGTTAATTAAGCTGTTTAACTTTGAACGGAAGGGGAAAAGCTTAACAGTAAATTAACCAACTATTACAGTGAACAAGATTCCAATGGAAAAAAAAAGCAAGGGTCAGCTATCAAAAAATGGGACGAGAGATATGCTCTAAGCCGCTAACAATCAAATGATGACAGGTTCTCTGCTCTCAGCGCCAAAGTTTCATGCAGAAACCAGATGGCGCTCGACACGTGTAACACCCATTTTCAGTCAATGAACAGTAATTTTCAAAATTTAAATTTTGATTTCAAAAGCTTCCCAAAAATTTAAACCTCAAGCTTCAATTTTCAAAACTCAGATTTTGCCTAGTTTCAATTATCAAAATTTGGAAAAAATTTCAAAACCAGCGTGTCATTTGGTAGCCTAGAGGAGGTGGCTGGCACGGCATGCAGTGGCTCATGATGGCCGCTCATGCGAGTCGGGAAGAAGGAGAGCGTCACGCTCCAGTACCCGTTGTTGACTAGTAGTAACTATGCTGCATGGTCAATGAAGATGCAAGTGTACATGGAGGCGCAAGGAGTGTGGGATGTCGTTGAAGACGACGACGTCAAGAGGCGCCAAGATAAGAAGGTACTTGCGGCCATCTACCATGGTGTGAGCGAGGAGACCCTTCTTGCTCTCAACGGCAAGAGGACGGCGAAGGAGGCATGGGCGACTCTCAAGTCCATGTACGTTGGAGTTGAGCGCGTGACGAGGGCTAAGCTTCAAACCGCTAAGAAAGAATTTGACAACCTTCATATGCGCGAAGGTGAGTCAATCGATGCATTTACCATGAGGGTCACCCTCGCTCTCAGTAAGATGCGAACGCTGGGAGAGAGGGTTGAAGACTCTTGTGTGGTGGATAAGGTGCTTCGTGTCTTGACACCGAAATTTCTGCTGATTGTTTGCACTCTCGAGAACCTCGAGGACTTGGATGTGATGTCGGTCGAAGAAATGTTCGGGCGGCTAAAGGCGTTCGAGGAGCGCCACATGATTAGTGAGGAGGAAGGTGAGCATCTGCTGCTCACCCGTGCCCAATGGGAGTCTAGGGCCAAGAGCAAGGAAGCCGGCTCTGGCTCCAGCAAGAATCGCAGATTCGACAAGGCTAAAGTAAGATGCTACAACTACAACGACTATGGGCATTTTGCTTCCGAATGTCATAAGAAGGAGGAACATGTGCATCTCATGGAGGCGGATGCCGACGATGAACCGACACTGCTGTGAAGCCATCTTGATCTGGGAGAGACTGTTAGGAATAATCAAGTTGTGTTGTTAGTGTGTGCGTTGTGTGTGTGCATTAGTGTTTGTGCACGTATGAGGTGTGTTACATACGTGCATATATTTGTGTCATGGTCATGCATGTAGGTGAGTCAGTGCATGATGCATGTGTGTGCGCATGAGTTCTTGTAGGGGTGTCTAAGTTCTCATGTGTGTAAGCTCTAGTGAGAGTCTCTGTCGTCGTCTAGTTGTGTTACCGACGAAAAACAATCGGAGCTGAGGAAGAAGAAAAAAAAACGTCGACAAGTTGTGTCATCGGCGGCATGGTCAGAAGAAGGCAAAACTCCTTGGCGATGCGTCAGAAGATCGGACTTCGACTTGTGAAGTAAGTGATGTCAAGATTAGAGGAGAAATTGTTAGTTATAATCTTGACTTAATTGGTTTTTGCATGTGCATTAGTATTTTGCATTAGTCTCCAGTTTCTAGTCTTCAATTTCTGTTTCGGTTTCAGTCCACATGCATACGTTACATGCAACATTTAGTTCTGTGAGTTATTTCCGAATCGTGGATCCAGAGAATTGGCCACTAATTACTTGTAATTGATTCCTGTAATCAGCTGGGGAATAAATAGAAGAAAACAGAAAAGCTTAGAGCGAGTTGGGCGCTGCACAAACGTGTTTCGTTTCTTCTGTTCTCTGAAACTTGACTGTAGTCAACACAAAACAAACTTCAGAACTCAGAAGTCCTTTTTAGAAGTCTTTGAAGTTCAGTAGCCTGCTGTCACCCCCCACGACCACACCCGCAAGGTGCTTTAATGTTGTGCCCCACCCTGATGAAGCCCGTGTTTGCTCCGACGCCACTGACGCCATGGAGGAGCTCATTCAGATGGAAAGGGGATCGATCAGATTGAAGAACCAAACGGCCGCAGTGAATCTGTGACTTGATTTGTTACCCCATCTGTAATTCTATTATATTTCCCCGAACTCCAATCCAGTTCCAAAACCTTGTATCCAGTAGTAGGTTCTTGAAACAAACCAAGGTGGAGGCAGCTGTCTCTCCACCGACCTTCATCCATCTCCTCCGCACTAGTCATCAGCTCGAGTCCGAGGTTCACTGGCTATCCATCTCGGCGGTTTCAGATCAATACAACCTGGAGCTCCATCAGCCTCTGGCTATTCACAAAGGAGTAAAAGAGGCCATCAATGAAAGACCCTCTTGCTGTTCAAGGGTGCCACCGGATGGATCCTCGGTGGTAGAGCTACGGCGAGGACACCGGCCACCGACGCACTGCTGTTTTCCATCGTTCTCTCCGTTGCGTGGACTTCAAAGGCCTAAGGTCTTTTATGCAATTTCTTAGTTTCTGAAGGAGCTCGATGTAATTTCTTAATTTCTCAGGGTTTTATTTGTAAAGAGGTGGACTTTTCAGGTGATTGTTTTTAGGGGTTTGATGATATGGCCGGCGACACATATATTATCATTGCACGAGTTGATTTTACCTTGAAGAAGCTTAAGAAGACATAGGTGTATGATCCTGCTTAGGTACGCAAACGCTATTCTGGGTGCTTTCTGTCATAGTTTCATGCTTTGATGGGAACTTATCGTTTTCGTGACCTGACAATGTTGATATGGATCTCTTATTATTGTAGAACTTGTAGTGAATTACTCAACGGATAAATGTGATAAGTCGCAGCATTTATTTCCACACAATGACGTTTGGTTGGTTAAGCTACAAAATTAGCAATTTTTTGTATGCTTCTTATATGCCTAAGCAAAGTTGTTGATGCTACGGTGTCTGGATTGCAATAATACGCTTTGTTGTTGAATTTTTACTTAGGGGTGAATCGTTGGTTGATGTGAAAATTCCAGTTGGGTCTTACACAATATTTTGAAGTGAACGCACATGCAGCTTAATACCTGCATGCTAAAAGAATTATTCGTGTCTCTTTTGTTTGTGGTAACGGGATTTGGGAACCTGACCTCAATCTTGCAAACAACTTGAAGGCATATGCCATGTAACGTCTTCATTGCAAAGTTGAATTATGAACTGTAAGTCATTTTCATTGCCCATTCCCTGAAAGGATCGCAGTTTATGGAATTTTTTAAAACCTTAAAGGCAATCCCTTTGGATGGTTAACTGCTAAGTATACCGACATATGTGGAGTATTCATTTAGTTGATCATGATGTTTTCTAGGAAGTAGACACCATTGTAGGTTTGTGGATAACATTTAGCACCTTCATGTGATCGGGGTTGATTGGGTACGGTCCGAGAATCGAGGGTAGAGCATTCGCCTCATCTAACTGCTCTGATGCTCTTCCTGTTGAGGTAGCGAAGCTCTGAGGTTTAGTTGAACTCTTGATTTCTCATTGCTTGATTGATAATTGATACATACTATCTCTTTTACAGGGATAACCCGATTTGACGCCTAAGAAATAATCTATAAGAAAACCTATCGATCCAATCCAATCTTTTTAATTATTAAAAATAATCTACCTAATAGATAAGATCATATCCCTAACAAATAAATTGATATATAAAGAATCCCAAAATAACCTACCTAACCAAAAAAAAATTATTCTAAGAAACTCATCAACCATGCTTGGAAAATAACGGCGCTACAGCATCGACGAGTACTGTTTGCGCATCGCTACAGTACACGTTACTGCTCACATGTCGTTGCAGCACCCGTGGTACTGTTCGCGCGCCTGTTAGAGTGCCTTGTGTCTTGCTCCATAACATTACATCCCTCGCGGCGAGACAGCTCGTCCTCGAGCTGCGGTGGTAGCCACGGTTGAAGTCATTGGTTTCCCCATGTTGACAAGAGTATCCGGTACCAGTATCGGTTCGCTTGAGAGCATATCGGCGACACTCCGACGTATAGTGCCCAAGGAAGAAGCATCTTAGCATGTCGTGACGTTGACGAAGACGTCGGTGGCATAGGCAGCTGACATAAAGTGCAGAAGAGGAAGAATATGTCAATGATCAAAATAAAATAAATTCTATTGCCAAGCCCATTGTTTTGCCCAAACTCTATATTGGCTTAGATTTGTTTTGGATTTTTTGATGATTAATGTCAAAAGGGGGAGAATGTGTATATGATCAACACATTTCCATTTGGATTCTCTCTTGTGTTTTCACCTTATTTCATACATGTTTTATGGAGAAGCATCTCATTCATACACATAGCCTCCTATATGCATCACATGTACAAGCATGTCATTCTCATATACATACTGCTTGAAGCTTTAAATTGCTTAGTGACATGCATGGATATAATTCAAATTGCTTAGTGACATGGATGGATATAGTTCAATAGCTTAAATTCTTATCTTATGTTGATTTATATCCAAATGTTGTTATTGATAAAGATTTATCATCAATCACCAAAAAGGGGGAGATTGAAGAATCTAGACCTGCCAATTGAGTTATGGAGTATTTTGGTAATTAATGATAAATCTATATGTGAGACTTACACTTTTATTGATATACCTCTTGTTAAGTCTCAATTGGATTAAAAAGTGAAAATCATGGAGGTATGCATTCGATAACATATTCTTATATATTGTTCCATTCCTCGGATCTAAAATATAGGTTGAACTCTACCAAGAATTTAACTTCAATATGTGCATATATCTTTATTACACATACGTGTATGCACACACTTAGGGAGAGTTCACTCTATATTTTGTGGTTTCATTAGTATTGATCCATATTCCGTTCTCCACATATATTTGAGATCTCTACTTTGAAACATATCCTTGAGTATATAAAACTTGTGTAGTTCATATATACTTATTTGTTCGCTCATTTATCTACATTCAATTATGTGCAATTGAAGTGGTTATCATCAATTACCAAAGAGAGAAAGATGTAAGTATCTTGTCCCACCATTATGAGTTAATGGTATAGTGTGGTAATTAATGATAATCATATTGTGGAACTAACATTTTCTCAAGAAGCTTATGAGAAGGTCCGGCGTGGTTGTGAGTGGTTTGATGCTCGTCATCTTCGGAGTGGAGAAAGAGCAACCCCAAGTGGATCGAGGTGTTGGTTTGTGTTGGAACCGGTCCATGTGGTTGGACTTACCTCGGAGGTGTTGGCTTAATTTGTGGAGCCGGTCCAATTCGTTTGGACTTACCTCAACGTGGATTAGGGGAGACCGGCAAGTCTCTGAACACCACGGTAAAACATCATCGTGTCTTTGTGTTTTGTTCTATTGTGTTTTACCTTATGCAATTTACATTCATAGTATTAAATTGTTTTATTGCTTTTGGTTAATTGCTTATATTCAATAGTTTTTATTGTCGGTGCACTTAGTAAAATCTAGTTGTTTTATGATTTACCAAAGGTTTTGACTAAAAAAAAAACCTATTTGTAAGAGAAAATGAGTTTCTAGCAAAAATTCTAGATTATAGTACCTTGTTTTGGCATAAACTAGATTCCCGTGTAAAAACTATTCTAAGAGGAATTTGAAAATTGTCCCAAAAGAATAATCCTAGAGTTGGCTATTCTAAACCTTTTTGGTATTCAAAATATTTTCAAAATGCCAACTTAACAAAAAGTTATTTAATTTTAAAACTCATCTAAAATACTATTTTGACCTAACTAATTAAGTAAAAAAAAAAGTCCACGGAGCGTAAGCTCATGACATTTGCTAATCACGTGAGCATAGATAGTAGGTCCAGAATAAATGGTAACGTTACATTACATTTCAAGCTGTTGGTGTCCAGCTTATTTGTACTTCACAATCATGGTAGGATGTTTACACGTTCTAACAACAGACACAAATAACAGCTTATTCGTACGGTAACGAATCCATCCACAGGCGGCTAGGAAGGGCGCAGCCTCAACTGGGTGCTGGCAGCGTCATATCATACCACCTGTGCATGCTGACGGGTTAAAGAAAGAAACAACGTGAGATAAAGCTTAGGATATAATCATCACAAAACCAGACAAGTGAATAGATTCTGGAGGACATTTTCGAGCTGATAGGCTTACTTTTGGCAAGAGTTTACCGTCGATGTTTATCCTAGGAACGTGGCGGATGAGATGGTAATCCGCTCCGGATCGGACCACACACCGCCTGCTCAACTCAGGGCAGTCACTAATCACAATCTTCTTGAGACAGGTGAAGTCTTGAATGAAGCCTGGCAGCTTCTCCAACCCTTTGCAATCATCAAAACAAACATATTGAAGAGAGGATGCAGCAGATTTGAAGCTCTCTGGAAAACCCGCCAACTTCGGAAGCCCAACAAGATTGAGAGAACGAAGGCTCCCCAGCCCACTCAATGCTTCCCCTGGTTCCTTCAAATCCAACTCTTTGCAGTCATTAATCACCTAATCCTGAAGCGCCGAGAGCTGCCTCATGGCAGAGGGGAAAGAAGCCAACTTTGGACAACCGAAGATGAATAACTCTCGGAGGGCAGAGAGGCTTCCGAATCCTTCTGTGAGTGATGTTAACTCTCGCAGGGCAGTCACCCAGTTCTAGAAATGTCAAGGAAGACCAACCACAAAAACCACTTTTTAATAAATACTTTTGCTTTGACGTGAGGTTCAGGTATGTAAGGCTGACAAGCCCATGCACATCTCCTGGTAGCTCCTCTAGTTGGTCGCACCCACCAAGATGTAGTGTTTGTAGATTCACCAACCTGCATAAAGAATTCGGTAGGAATTTGATTTTCCCGTTCCATTGCAGATCTAGGTACCTCAGGTGCTTCAAATTTCTTATTGTACTCGGTAGCTCTTCAAACTCAGCATCAGAAAAAATTAAGACACGTAGAAGCGCAAATGTTGAGAAGAGGTCCTCAAGAAAGGCTTTGCTCACGGTACCACCATTGTTTATGCTTGCAAATGTTCTTGACTTACGTGCCTTTTTTAGCTCTGTAGGAAATTTGAGCTCCGTTGAGAAGTCCTTGCGGTCCCACACTAGATGCCTAACCCTTTCAGAGACAGCAACTTTGTCACAGCTCACAACTGCGTGTTCCTTCTTAGATACTGAATTTGCTAGATCATGGATAAGGTCATGCATTTTACAAGACTGAATGGAGCCATCGAAAACAACATACTGGTCTTGGAAAAGAGATCTGCCAAGAAGTTCATGAAAGTATTTTGTTCCAGTGTTTAATGCTTCCTTGTTTTCCCTACTTGTATGCAACAACCCCAACGCCATCCAAAACATAACAAGAGTTTCTGGGAAAATCTCATAATCTTTCGGAAATATGGATAAGCAAGCGAAACATGCTCGCAAATGTGGTGGAAGAGCATCGTAACTCAATTTCAATGCTGGCAAGATACCATCTGTGCTTTGCTCAATATTCCACAATTTGTCTTCCTTGATGCGCCGCCATTTTTCAACATCTCGACTATTAGACAACAGGGAACCCAATGTCTTGGCTGCCAAAGGAACACCACAGCATTTTTCCACAATGGACTCCCCGATTTTTAGCAACTGTTTGTCGTGCTTGTCCTTACCTCTGAATGCATACCGAATAAATATTTGCATGCACTCATCAAGAGGTAGTCTTCTCACATCATATGGTTCCATGGTCTTCACCAACGATGCAACACTTGTATTGCGTGTGGTGACTATAATCACACTTCCACTTCCACCACTGGATAGAATTCTTCTCAACTCTTCCCAATCAGCAACTTTATCATTCCACATGTCATCTAGTACTAGAAAATATCTTCTTTCATGTAAAAGCCCACGCAGCTTGGTCTGCAGCATCTCCACATTTAGGTGCTTGCTGCTTTCACCAGTACCTGATTGTATTATGTCATCCAAGATCTTCTTAAGATCAAACACATCGGAGACACAAGCCCATAACTTCTTCTTGAACTTCTTGGTAATCCGAGCGTCATTGTAGATTAATTTTGCCAGTGCAGTTTTTCCTATGCCTCCTAAACCAACAATTGGAAGCACAGACAAGTGATTTGAGTCTGCAGCTGTCTGTATCCTTTCAAGTATCTCTCTTTTAGCTTCATCTCTTCCAATGATGTCTGGTTCGGTGATGGAGTGTGTTTCCCTGTAGCTGCTCCTGGATGTCTTACTATCAATTGGTTGGTCAGTTAATCCAAATTGTGCTCTGTTGGCTGCTACCTCATCAAGTTTTTCACGAACTTCTTTTATTTTGTGACTCAATGTGAAGGGATAAGCAAGCAGACGGCTCATACAAGTAAAGAAACCTTTATGAACTTCTTGCTCCAGAGATTTGGTGGCCACGTAGTCCAAAACATCATCTATGTCATAGACTGCATCCCTCAGATTGTCCAGCCACTCTCGGAGGGCATGGGAAGTAGACTGTTTACCCTCGGCATCTTGAAGAACAGCACAGATGGATCTCAGAGATCTTTCCAACTTCCCTAGTTCTTTCTTGACGTTCCAGGCTGACTTCATCTCATTGACAGCCCAATCAGTGACAAAGGATCCAGCTTTCTGAAGAACTGAGATTGCGAAGCTCGCTATATAAACCTTCGCCATAGTGTCCGTGTGGATACTACAAAATAAATAAGACATTCAAAGAAATGTTTATGTGGGTGTACATATGTGGATATCATAGGGATATATTCACGATCTTGTGATCTTATTGTCATTTCTGAACATGAATTGCAATTCTTGGAACCTCACAGTGATCAAAGATCAAATTAAAAAATTATTTTTTTATATGGACCTTAAGTGAGATTTTTTACTCTTCTATGGAAATTGAAGATTTCTTACTTTCTTATGTCATATCTCGCTTGTTATTAGGCCATGTGGCTAGGTCTAATATAATTTAGCTGATGAATAATTGATAATGTTATTTATTGATATTATTTGATGTGTGTCGTGTTGTGTGGACTTATGTCGGTCAAGTTGGGAAGTACTTGTGCCGGGAAAATATGTTGTTTTGGTATTTGTATGTGCAAGGTAACTCGGAGGCGATCGTGGTCTACATCGGTGATTTGCTATGTGGTTGTGACATGTGACGTGAGAAAAGAAAACAAAGTGTAGCTGCTTCTAGTAGCGACTTTGTTCTTTTTTCCTTCTTGATGTTAATGTGTGCCAGCGGTGGCGGTGTGCAAGTGGCAGCTTCGTGTTAGCGGCTGTACAAAGGCTTGATCTTTTCGGCAGAGTTCTAAGCAGTCAATACGGCAAAAGAATTGTTGATGAGAGTGGGCGCTGGCCGACTGTGCCCAGGCTTCACGAGGATCCATTGATTTTTTATGTCCACTCGACCAGCCGCTGCACACGCACGTCGTAGAAAATTCCCCACTGGATTGCGTGAAATTCCACGCACAAACGCCAGGGCGGTGGCCAGCTGTTCGTGATTTCTCACTGATTGATTCACGTGATTCTTTCTTCAAGATTAAGTGCGGAAAAATCTTCTACAATCATTCACCCCCCTCTGATTGTCATTAACGATCCTACACTTGTTTATGCTAATATGAAGCCAACTTGGTTATTTTCATTACGTTCTTTTGCTTTTGGACCAAGTTGTGCCTTTGCGTGAAAACGTCAAGTATTTTCATTTTCAAACCTCAAACTTATATTTTTTGAAAATTGCCAATGTGTTCATCAAGAGGGAGATTGTGGATATCATAGGGATATGTTCTTGATCTTAAGATGTTGTTACAATTGGCAATGGTATTGATGGTTTGTCGAAACACGTATTTTCGTCAAAGTTCAGATGCTGTCAGGCAGCTGGCTGTTAGACCGACCAGGGCGGTGGTCTGACCGGCCTATGTGGCAATTAACCGACCACCTCTTGCAGTCAGACTAGCCAGGGTTCTGGCTAAGAGAATGGCAGTTAGACCGGCCAATGGGCAGTGGTCTGACCAGCCATAAAAGTAGCTTTGAGTTTGGAGCTGGGCCAAAAATAGATGGTGTAAGTAAGAGAGGAGATTCTCCTACACTTGGTCTCATATTTTTTGGAGCTTCGAGTCAAAAGTTCTATTTGTTTGAAATTTTCAGAAATGCTTCGGATTTCTAGGGAGGAAAATTGGCTAAGTCCCTTGCTGGGCGGTCAGGCCAGCCAGGGGTGGTGGTCTGACCGGTTTTGACTTGTTCGCCGGCCAACTTGGCGGTGATGTTTGTTGGTTAGGTTAAACTCGTGAGTTTCAGCGCATATATGTTGCATGATGCATGTTTTGACTATGGGAAAGACTTGCCGATATGAAGAGAGCCGTTGATCAACCTACACATGGCGAAGCATGTGATTGCTTTATAAAGTTTGGACTCTGTCTTTGGAGAATGATCGAGAATGGGTATTTTGGTAACTTCACCAAAATACCGGCTTGATAGCTTTTGGCTAAACCGCGGTGCAAGATGGCGTAAAGAGAAGTGGTTTAGGTCAAGAGAAGATGAAGATGGTACTTTGAAATACGTGCGTGAGTTAAACATATTTGTGTATTGGCTTAACAGGTGCCCATTAGGGATGTCCTTTTAGAAGCTAGCCTCCACTATAAATAGGGGAGAGTGCTGGTTTTGCACCTCCTAATCCTTGTATTGAAGAAACCCTAGTTTGTGTTTAGGAAGAATAGAGTGGAGAGGTTAGAGTTCTAGAGAGTTGGATTGATTATGTGCTCAAGTGTTGAGTCTTTGTCCTCCATGATGGAGTATCAGAAACCAACATCAATCTCGAGTCAATCCAAGCAAGATTCCTTAAAATGGGCTTCTTCTTGTTCTTGCTCTCACTCTTTTGTAATTTTGGGGCTTTCTTTAATTCTTTCAATTTTTCCTTTGGTTTCTTTCCTGGATCTTACTTGCTGTGATATGTGGGAATACATCTTGGATCATCTTGATCATCTATCACCCACAGGCAAATTTTTAGATCATATTTTGGTTTTAACTCGATTTTGAAGCAACCTTCACTCAAACGGAAAAAAGGTTAGAACTTTGGCAATGATCTTCACGATCCTTGTTGGAATAGGTTCTTGACTTCCTAGAGAAGGTATGTTTCAAGTTTCGTGAAGTTTGGAGTTGTGGATCAAAAGTTAGACCAATTTATGATTTCGACTTCGGGCTGATTTTACTGTTCATCGTCTGGAGGTTAGATCGCCTTTGGAGAGGTCTGACCGCCCCTTGGAGTGGTCTGACCGCCCAACTCCTTGTGAATTAAGTTTTTGGTGTTTTTAGTTGTTTTGCTTCGGAGTTTTGATTGGATTCAATACAAGTCTTCTACTATGCTTGTACATTGATCTTCATAGCTTTCATAGCTATTGTAGTGAAAAATGTGTTGAATCCGATCAAGGTGAAAAAGAGATCGTGCTCCTATTCACCCCCTCCCTCTAGTCGTTGTTTCGGTCCAACAAGTGGTATCAGAGACCAGTTAGTTCAATCTTGATCTTAACCGGTCACTGAACTTGGCAATGGAGAAGTACTCCACCAAACCGCATATCTTCGATAGGCTCGATTATGCCTATTGGAAGAATCGCATGTGTGTCTTCCTTCAGAGCGAAGGACAAGTTGTATGGGAGATTGTTCGAGCCTCGCTCGTCTTGCCCGAGGTTGCTACATCGGCTTCATCAACCCTTGTAACATTCATAAATTTAAAAGCGAAAATCTTTGAATGCAACTGTACCTTGATTTTGGGCCCCCGATCAGACCAGTTCTCCCCTGGCCTGGCCTAGCCGGCCTCCTCCTCCCCTTCCCGGCTCCCTCCCGGTGCCCCTGGAGCATGCGCATGTCGCCGCGCCGCCCGGACCCCCTTTTCTCCTTCTCTCCCGGCCTGCGCCGCTCCGGCTTTGGCCACCGCCGAACCCCTTGCCTCCTTGCCGTCGCTCCGGCTTGGCGCCGCCGGACCCCCTCCTCCGCCGTCTTGCCCACGCCACCGCTACCCATGTCGCAAGACTCCTCACAAGGCCTCCTCCTCCCCCCGCTCCCGGCAGCCTCCTTCCCGTCGCGCCCATCTCACCCCGGCTATAAAAGTCGCCCCACCCTCCTCTTCTCCCCTCCCCACCTCGCCTCCTCCTCTCTTTTTCCTCAGATCCTTCGAAGCCAAGCTCGTCGCGCCTTCGCCCTTCTTCTCAGCCTCCGGCCGCCGCCCCACCGGATCCACCACTCCCGAGCTGCCGTCGCCTCCACTTCCGGCTCCCCCTCGCTCCCGGTGCCACCCGAGGCCTCCATCCTTCCCGCGTCGTCGCCGCCTGCGCGCCCCTCCTCTCCTTCTCTCTCCCGGCGCGGAGAACACGAAACATCGGCCGTCGCACGCGTCACCACCCTCTTAAACCCCCCGCATCGCGCGACTGACAGGTGGGCCCCAGTACCAGCACCCCCCGGTGAGACTGACAGGTGGGCCCAACCGGTACTACTCTGTAGACCCGTGCGCCAGTGCACGTGGACTCGGTCCACGCACTGTGCGGTGGACTGAGCACTATTCACATGCCACATGTCAACACGAGTTTTCCTGATTTTCTTTTCAATTAAAAATTCAATTGAAAAGCTTCAAAAATTCATATCTCCTTCGTTATAACTCCAAAAATTATTAAACATGTTCCTAAAATTTTCTAAATTCAAGATCTTACTAATGGCACTGGTCTTGTTTAATTTGGAGTTCATTTGTTCTGAGTTTTGTATTTATTTGCTCTCTTTGCTGTTGTGTCGTTTTCTGGTACATTCGTCCGATTAGGGTTCGAAGACACGGGAGACCTCCATTAATACCAAGACCATGCTGCCTTTAACCAAGGTGAGTCAATATTTTGATTATTTTGAGCCTACATTTTATGCAAATTATATTTATTTAAAATATTAAAATTGCATACTTTAATTCTGTAATCAAATGTATGTTAAAGCTTAAGGTAGTTAAGCACTCATTTGATGATTAATTAATTATTATCCACCCTTTGATAATTGAATCCATTATTCCATGTCACCCTAGTAGATCTGTGGCAAATACTAGCATAGGTTGTACTTAAGCGACATGCTAGTCTTGCTTAAGTACCGGGACAATAAATGTCTTGATCATTATTTTTTAATCATGAAAGTGAGTTTGGGCAGTCATTGTGGGTAAATGACTGACGTGTTATGATAATTGGCTTTTTCTCCCCAAAACCCTAAACAACTTACTAGTACCACATCTGAGCGGATGGAAAGAGTGGTGGGTGCCGTCGTGCACGAGAGTGGTTGGTAGGTGGTATGAACCGCCCGGATGGATTAAGAACTTAATCTTGTCATGACCTCCCGTGCAAAACAAGTACAACCGCAAGTCTGTAAAGTGCAACTTGGGTTAGTAAAATTATTAAACTCTGAATGATCCCACTAGTCGGTGAGTGGGAACGTGCAAGCGCGTGTTGCGACCGACTTGAAAGGGACACCGTGGTAAGGTGAAGTTGCCAGCTGCGCTAGCCGTTGTGGTCGGGGCCAGCTGCGCTACTCGTTGCGGTGAATATCCCGCACAACTTATGGGCGTGGCCCATATGGGTGAGATGACGGAATGGGCGAGGTAGTTTGAAAAGTTACTGTGACGATCGCTCAACTACATGACTACGGAATCATGTGGGGTAACGAGTATGATTATGTCTTGTGGGTACAGTGCACAACCTCTGCAGAGTCTAAACTGTTTAAACAGCCGTGCCTACGGTCAAAGGCAGACATGGGAACTTAACTTGAGTTAGTTCTATTTCAAAAACCTTTGTGGGTGGTTTGAAAACTAGGTCGGCTCATCTAGTCTGAGATTGGATTTTTCCTGAGCCGTCGTGCTAAGTGGTATGGAGAAGCGGAGGTAGCTCCAATCAAATGAAGCATGTGTAGGGTTTTCGATGGAGGGAACCTCTACTGTTAATTAATATTGCACTTACTCTCTTTAACAAAATGCAATTTGGTCAAAATGCTAAGTCATATTAATTTGTTATTATGATAATGAAAAATGTTGCTTTAGCAAATAAAAAACCCCGAGACACCCTTGTTAAGCTATGCATGTATATTATTGCATCTTGTGTGTTGGCTCGCGAGCACGGAAGTTGTGCTCATTCTCGCTCCTCCCCCCCAAACCCTCCAGATGATGTGGATCAAGGGAACTACGCGTACTATGAAGACCCAGAAGTCGACGGACAAGGAAACAACGAAGAGTAGTCTAGTCTGTAGTCTAGATCTCGCCTCAGTCTAGTGTACTCATTCGGTACTTGCGTTCAATAGATATTATCCAACCCTCTTGGGTAATATCCATCGCACCTGTGTCACCTCGCCGCTTGCACATGCGAGAGATGTGCTCTACCCCTTTTGCTTCCACTGTAGTTACGTTGCTTTCCTTATAATGTAACCAGTTTGGCATGTCCGACCCTTTTGTAAAACTTGACCCGACGTGGTGTATGTTACTCTGAAGTTGTAATATATTGAATGTCTTAATTTATGCCTTGTATGAATTGATTCAATAATGTGCATGTGAGTGTTATCTACTGATCCAAGGAATAGCACAGTGATTTCACAGAGAATTCTGGATTGGGAAGTTCGGGTCCAACAGAGCTGGTATCAGAGCATACGACTGTAGAATCCTTAGTTAGATTGGTCGTTACCATATGACTTGTGTCTTATTTTCAAAAATTAAAGAAAACATTGACAAAAATATGGAGTACTTATTGCTTCTATTCATCACTCTTAGTTCTGCACTTATCCCTACTTTTATTAATTTTTTACTGATTTTTCTCCTGTTTCAAAAATTGTAGATGGCAACCCCGTCGTCCGATGGCCCATGGGGCCATTGTTCCCATGGAGAGAACGACAGAAATTTTGCAGACATCCTTCGTCAGCTGATGCAGTACCTTGGCTACACCCGCCCTCCTATCTTCAGGGGTCGGATGGTGAGGATCATGAACCGTGGGTCCTGGACCATGTTGGTTTTTCTCTATGTTAGGATTGGCGTGTTCACCTCCCACACTTTCGAGGCCGAGGCACCCTGTCACAGCTGTCTCGACACCATTCAGGATGCAGCCTGAGTCGCCTCCACTCGCTTGTGCTGGATGCATGAGGATCTCCGGCTGTAGGATCAAGGATAACCGACTAGAGGGGGGTGAATAGGAGGTTTTTAAAGTTTTTAACAAATTAACAATTTTACCAAATCAATGACTTAGTCTAAACAAGTTATGCTCCTAGCTAGGCAATTTAATTACAATAAGCAAGCTAGAAGTATAAGTGCGGAATTGTAAAGACAAGAAATAACCACAAGACACAATGAAGTTTTTCCCGTGGTATCGAAGACTTGCCGGTCTTCACTAGTCCACGTTGAGGAAGCTTGACCACTCAAGCCGGCTCCACGAATTAAGCCTTCCCTCAATCACTTGGGTTGTTCTTCCTCCGCTCCGGAGATGGTGAACACCAACCACTCACAATCTTGCTCGGGTCTTCTCACAAGCTTCACTTGAGAAGATCACCGTGCTTCACCGCCAAGCCGTCTAGGAGTGCGGCAACACCCCAAGAGAATAGATCAACGATCCTCGCTTGACTTTACTCAAGTGCCAATGAATCAACTAAAGATGAATGCACTTGATCTCCCTCTTAATGAATGCAAGAGTAAATTGGGAGTAGAATTGAATGCACAATGCTCACAAGGGTTGAGATATCTTCAATGCACTGTGTAACATGTCCCTTGTGCAGTTGGGGAGGTATTTATAGCCTCCACCAACCAATTCTAGCCGTTGGGAAGAAGTTCCCGAAATTTCAGCACATATCGGAACAACCGGCGTGTTAGCATCGGTACAACCGCGCTATACTCAATGCCTGAAGAACGGCTATGTTACACGATTAAATGCACCGATATAGCCGTTGGATTTAGTTGCGGTTCATCCGCGAGCAAACACCGGATCGTCCGATTTCGTGTTTTCTAAACCGAGATTTTGCATCCGTTTCGAATTTTACAACCGCCAAATATATTTCGAACATCCGTATTGCGGTTCATCCGATTATACGTCTTGATACAAACCGATTCTCAAAAGAGGTTTTCAAAGGAGATTACACTCGCATCGTTATTTTCCAACCGTCGTAATATCATCGGAACAACCGGGATGCGGTTCATCCGATTATACGCTGCGATGTACCGATTCTCAAAAGCGGTTTTAAAAGGAGATTACACTCGTCTCGTTATTTTGCAAATCATGAAATATCGTCGAACAACCGCGCTTGGTACAACCATTGCTAAGCCTTGGTTCATCCGATTCCGAATTAAAGCATCAATTCATTCTAACTTAAATTCAAGTCCAATTTTAAATGCATGCATGATCCTAAGTTGATCCAAATGGCACAAGAATAAGCTATCAAGCTACTAGTCGTGATCCCCCTTAATAGTACGGCATTTATCCTATAATCCGGTCTACCAACCAATTCTCCTTAGACCGGTAAAATAGAAAAGGATCCTAGACTATTTGTACCTTGACTTTAAGCCTTGTTGATCTTCACATTTTCCTTTAGCATGCATCCTTGCTTCATCATGTTCATCAAAATGGAATTAACCTTGCACATTCTTAGTAAACTTGTTAATCCCATATTCACATATTATCATTAATTACCAAAACCATTTTTAGGGGCCTAGATGCTTTCACCGGCTGAGATCATCGTTCTGCTGCCACCCGTATCTCCCCAACGGAGAGCGAGTCCCGGAGGTCTTCGACACCAGAGATGATGATCCCCGCCTGACCCACCAGGTGCAGCTCACGCGGGCGAAGACCGCCAAACGGTCTTTAAGCGAGAATACAATAAGTTTGAGATGCGTCTTGGAGAGAGAGCATCGATGATGTATTCACTCGCTTCAACAAGATCCTCAATCGGCTGAGGGTTGACATTGAGAATTCTCAGTCGGAGAATGTCACCCATATATTGGCTGCAATCAACACCAAAAAATGGGAGATGAAGGTTACTGCCATTGAGGAGAATATCAATATCTATGATCTCACTTTGGAGTTGCTTTATAGCAAGCTCAAGACCCATGAGATCAATAGAGTTGGTCATCCTAAAAAGGAGAATATGGCTTTGGTCGCTGACCCTCTCAAGAGAATTTCTGATGGCTCTTCTGAATCTTTATTTGGATTTTTACTTGCCTGTTTATCTGCAATCAATGAAGAAAAACTTGATAGTATCCCTGAGGCCGAGTTAAACCTCCTCGCCAAAAAATTCACAAGGGCCTATAAAAATATGAGAAATAAGAAGAAAGATGGCCTTGTGACAAGCTATGAGTGTGGAGAGCTCTACCATATCTGGGCGAACTGCCCGAAGCTAAAAGGGAAGAGCAACCACAAGGAGGAGAATGCAGCTTGGAGTAAGCCTCAAGGGAACAAGCCCAAGTTTAATACTGCCAAGCTCATGAAGGCTGCTCACTGGGTTCTTGCCACTTTTGGAAAGCAATCCATGAGCGATTTAGACTCTGGGAGCGAGAAGGACAAGGAGGAGGAGCTACCTCATGACAAGAAGGGAAGGCAAAGAACTTCACCGACATGTTCTTCATGGTCGACTCTGTCGACGTCAATGACATCGATGAGGTACCTCTATCCTATGACGTTCTCTCTGCTAGATGTGATATCATCTTTGAACAACTGCTTAGCCAGGATAAGGCATTAGAGTTGATCATGGCTAGGAATAAAGACTTAGAGTCATAAGTTGATAATCTCACACTAGAACTTGTGAATACTAAGAACCTTGATGCTGATGAATGTTAACCCTGTCATGCTTTACATTCTGAACTTGCTAAATTACGAAATAGTCATGATACTGCCTTGCACCAACTATAAAATGCTAGGACTGAGTTAATTGAAGTTAAATCTGCTCCTTGTGAAAAATACTTAGAATCTAGCAAGTTGGTCACTTCTGGTAAAGTTGAGTCTAGCACTTGCTCTTTCTGCTTAGAACGTGAACATGAAGTAAAAGACATATTAGAAGCAGTTAGAGCTAAGTATGCCAAGCTTAAGGATAAAATTAATTATGCTCCTTGTGCTTCATGTGAAGCCCTTAAGCTTGAAGTTTCTATTCATAAGGAGAAGCATGCTAGAGGCATTAAGGCTAAAACTTGTGAATCATGTTTGAACCTTGGAAAAGAGAATGCTTATCTTAAGGATACATTAGAAAAATTCTCTAAGGGTAAGAAATAGTTAAATATGATTTCTGAAAAGTCCAAAACTCCTTATAAGAAGCAAGAGTTAGGATACAATTTTGCCCAAGACAAGTTCAAGCCAAATATCATTCAAGTCTTGAAAAATGGCTTAGTTGAGTTCAAAACCCGACTTGCAAAAACCATTTTCAAATCTACAGGTTTTGCCCAACCATCTGTTGAGTTAAAAGGTGCTTCTTCCTGTGATACCAAGTGCCATTGTACCTATTGCGATAAGGATGGGCATTTGTTTAAGTTCTGTTGGCGTAGGTTGAAAAATACTAGGAAAAATCTTGCTAAAATTTTATCTCATCAACCTAGAGCCTTTATAAGACATAGTCATCTAGAAAAGAAGAAACTTGGACTAGGATTTATTTCACATGCTCATCATCATCATATTTCTAGACAGGATGCTTCTCATATTCGTGTAATTATTGCTCATGATAGAACCTCAAGTAGGATCAAGGCTAGCAATTCTACTGTTTATATTACTCGCGGACATGTGTCTCAGTACTAGGTTCCCAAGTCATATTTAACTAACTGCAGTATTGAGACACATCGATCTTCTGTGCCTTGATTTTCAGGATTGCCGCGGAAGGGGAAAACACGTAGTTCGTCGACTCCGGCTATTCACGCCACATGACCGGAGACTCAAGATGGTTCACCTCCTTCACACGATCGACGGGTGATGAACCTTTGGAGATGATACACAAGGGCGGACTGAAGGAACATGATCGATCAGGGTGAATGACAAGTGCATCCTTAAGGACGTCGCCCTTGTGGACAAGCTAAGGTATAACTTTCTTTCTGTTTCGCATCTTCTTGATTATGGTTATGAGACTAGCTTTAAGAAAAATACTTGTCATATGCATGATTCAGCGGGTGAGCTTGTTTTTGGAATTTCTTGAGTTGGTAGGATCTTTGGAGCTGATTTTTCTGAATCTCTTGCTGGATCTATCAAGTGTTTGATTTTATCTTCTTCTGAATTCTGGCTTTGGTACTGTCGTTTGGGGCACATTGGTTTTGATCATCTCACACGAGTTAGCAGCCTTGATCTCATAAGAGGTTTGCCCAAACTCAAAGCTATCGAGGATGTTGTATGTGCGCCCTGTAGGTATGCCAAACAAGTTACCGCCTCACACCCTTCATTGACTATGGTCATGACTGACAGACTAGGACAGTTGCTTCACATGGATACTATTGGTTCTGCTTGGGTTCGGTTAGCTGGTGGCAAATGGTATATTTTTATCATAGTCGATGATTTTTCTAGATACTATTGGGTGTTCTTTCTTACTTCAAAGGATGAAGTTTTTGATCATTTTTATTATCTTGTTCTTCATTTGGATTCTAAACTTCCTGGTGCCTTGAGAGCAATTCACAGTGACAATGACACAGAGTTCAAGAATGTCTCATTAGTATTTTTTGTGCTTGGTGTGGTATTGAGCATCAGTTCTCTTCTCCACACGTCTCTCAACAAAATGGCGTGGTGTAAAGCAAGAATAGAACCTTAGTCAAGATGGCCAAGACGATGTTATATGAGTATAACACTCCGATGAGGTTCTGGGCCAAAGCTATTGCTACAGCTTACCATATTGACAATCGTGTCTTCTTGAGACCGTCTTTGGATAAGACATCATATGAGCTTCGGTTTGGTAGAAAACCCTTTGTTTTTCATTTTTGAGTTTTTGGAGCTAAGTGTTTTATTCTCAAGACAAAAAATCCAGATAAATTTGAGTCAAGGACTTTTGATGGTTTATTTCTAGGTTATCCTGCACATTCGAGGGGTTTTCGGGTTTTTAATGTTGAGACTAACGTTGTCTAGGAGACATGCAATGTTATTTTTTATGAGACTAGCCCTCGAGCTAGATCAGATATTTCAAGTGACACATGGGTGATGGAGAGCATCTTTCTAGAGGAAGATGATGATGGAGTTGATGATACTCTTCCACCTACTGCTGACGTTCCTATTCCAGCTCAAGAACATACTTCGACTACTTCACCTCTAGTTGAGGCTCCTGCTGCATCTTCATCATCAGCAGTACCTGCGGAAGTCGAAGAGATGCTATCTCCCCCGGGCGCTCCACCTCACATTCAGAGGCGTCACCCTTCGAATCAGATGATTGGTCATCTTCATGAGTGAGTCACTCACTCAAGGTATCACGATCCGAGTCTCTACTCTCATTCTGCATTTGTTGCTTCTTTCGAACCCCGCGATATATCACATACCGTATCTAATTCTAGCTAGGTTAATGCCATGCATGAGGAGCTAGAGAACTTTGAGAGGAACAAGGTCTGGAACCTAGTAGAGCCTCCTAGTGGTCATAATGTGATAGGAACCCGTTGGGTGTTAAAAATTAAACAAAGTGAGGATGGTTCTGTGGTTAGAAATAAGGCTAGATTGGTAGCTCAGGGTTTTAGCCAAGTTGAGGGGTTAGACTTTGATGAAACCTTTGCTCCTGTTGCTACATTAGAAGCCATTCGTATTCTGCTTGCATTTGCTGCATCTAAGGGCTTTAGGCTGCACCAGATGGATGTCCAAAGTGCATTTCTGAATGGTTATATAGAGGAAGTGTATGTTAGGCAACCCCCAGGCTTTGAGAATCCCAAGCATCCACATCATGTTTTCAATCTATCCAAAGTCTTGTATGGTTTTAAGCAAGCCCCCAGAGCTTGGTATGATAGGCGTAAGAACTTCTTGCTTAAGAATAAATTTGAGATGGGTAAAGTAGACGAGACTCTATTCATTCTTAGGTATGGCAATGACTTATTGCTTGTTCAGATTTACATAGATGGTATTATCTTCGGTGGTTCTTCTCATGCTCTTGTTTCCAGTTTTTCTGAGACCATGTCCAGGGAATTTGAGATGAGTATGATGAGAGAGCTCAACTACTTTCTAGGGCTTCAAATCAAGCAATGCAAGGAAGGGATCTTCATCCTTCAAATGAAGTACACTAAGGATCTGCTCAAATGCTTCGAGATGAGTGACTGTGTTGGAAATATGCCCTACATGCAATCATAGAGATGATGATATTTCATTATGTTCATGATTTTGATAATATGTTATCATGTTCCTTGAATGAATCATCAATTATAGATCAATAAGTATATGACTTGTTGGTGAAACTCTTTAACTCATATGATTTCATTCTAAATGTATCCCTCGTTGGATGTCCCTGATCGGAACATCAGTGACTCTACGACCAGCACATGTATTGATTGAAGATCATGTTTCACCGGTCATGGATATAGGGATATCGAATCAATAATGTGAGCACATGTTAGAGAACATGGGGCTGGATAGACCCATCCTTGAGACACTATTGAGTGGTTATAATTCTTTGTGTCATTAGTTGGTCTCAAGTAATGATGATGCATAAATCCTTAGACCTGATATCAGCATAGTTTCCTACATGTATAATAGCACTCTTAGGGGTTGCCAAACGCTACTCAGAATCGTAGTTATAAAGGTAGCTTTCGGGTATGCTATGAAATATGCGGAGGGATGTGACTGGTCGAGAGGGGATTTGCCCCTCCTAACATAACAGAAGAGATGTCTCTGGGCCCCTCGTTGTGGTCGGATAAAGAAAGTGCATGGTCATGCTACTAGTGGTCGAAGTGTCGACCACATGAAGTTATCCGACAACTCAATCGAGAAAGTATTGAACAGTCCATGGATGACACAACATTTCACCTGGAGTTCAACCAGACATCGTGAGGTAAAGGGAGAATACATGAGTAGGTCGCTTAGTTTGCTCAGTTACAGACTAGTCGTATGGAGATACGAGCTGGTCGTAGATTGGTCGAACGTAATCACATGATGGTCAGAACCTGGTCGTAAGGAGTTACGAACTGGTCGGGACCTGACGAGGATCTAATAATCCTCATTTTATCTTTTATCTATAATTTTTATTATGGGTAAATATGATGTCACATAGTCCCCAGAAGTACCCCTTATATTTACAAGGGAGAGACCTACCAAGTGATTGTAAGATCTTCTACAATCACCCACATAGTCGTAAGTCTTACTACGACTATGTCATGGTCGTAAGTCCTTCTACGACCACTACCTGGTCGTAAGTCTTTCTACGACTACTACCTAGTCGTAAGTCCTTCTACGACTATTGCACAGTCGTAAGCTCTACTACGACTTATACCCAGTCATAAGTCATACTACGACCAAGTAAACCACGACCACCTTATAATCAAACCTACAAGCGAGTGGGTCCAATTGATTAAGGAATCCGAATGGTCCATACACACTACTATTCTGGGTAGTAATAGTGCTTAAATACCCCATTACCTCTGAATGATAACTGCCAGACGGCGTGAAGAAGCCAATGCGCCGGTAATTACTGCCATCATGCGCCCATTACTGGCTCAATTAAGGCGCCTCTTCCGCAGGACAAAACGGCTACTTCTTCACGACTATATAAAGACATCAATCAGAGGGTGAAAGGAGGGAAAACAGAGCAGGTCAAGGAGAAACACAAGTACTGTTCTCTGTAATAGTCTTAGCTTCTTGCTTGATCATCGAGAATACAGTCAATACCATACACACACAGGAGTAGGGTTGTTATTCTCCCCGGAGAAGGCCTGAACCTGTCTAAACATCCCGTGTCAACCACTCTGCGTGATTTCATCTTTAGGAGACCCCCCGAATCAAATAATCTTTGCGTAAGATCGGTTCTAATACACCGGCGGCTGGCGCCGACTGGGGATCTTCCGTAATCTCTTGTCAACATACTCTCTTTTCCAATCTCATGCAATCATGGCGGGAGAATGGAACGAGGAGAACTGGGTTTGACTTGGCAGACACGCAGACGCCGACATGGATGTCGGTTTCGACTACGAGCCGAGTGATGCATCCGCTGATGGTGATGTTGCCTCCGGAGATCATTCTCCAGGAAACGATCCCATCAATGGAGTTGAGGAGGATCCTTATCCCCACAATGATACGCCCAACAGAGGAGCCAATTCCCTCAAAGGACATGGGTCAATCGACTGTAACCGCACCTGTGAGGACTCACGACACGACGAGAGTTTTTCCTCCAAGTGTCCAAGTCCCTTTAGGCGGTCCGATCCGGTGAGACAAGTTCTGAGAGCCACCATTCCAGACTCCACCAACATCCGTGATCCTCTCTCGTGGTAACTCCAGAGAGGTGGGATCAAACATGCTTTTCCTCAGAATTCGACCGCCTCTCCGCAGATCTCATTTGCGACGGAGACAAGATTATAACCCGAGTTCCCCTACCGAGGGGATTGCTCCAAGTCGCCAGATGGTGTCTCTCGAGCACTCCTCAAGCGGGAGGCCTCGAGCGCAAGTGAGAATCATCAACGGAGGTCTTCGCCCTTCCTCAAATCGTGGTCACCTCATGGAGGCCGAGATAGGAACACTCCCCGAAGATCACACACTGCGCCCCCTCGTGGTAATGGCAAGGGCACCACCGGTGACGGACAGAACCAACACTCTGATGAGCGCGAGGGAAATCCTCGACATTCTCGCACTCCATTGAGAAGGCCTCAAGGATCTGATGAGGAGAATTTTGAGGCCATCCGACTGAAGAAGATTGCAGCCCAAAAGAATCGCCGAGGCGCATTCAACATCAGTCGAAGGAGGTACAAGAACTCCATGACATCAACGACTTGCTCGAAAATCCCAATCAAGAGCTTGCTCGAACTCCAGGGTACGATCTCTTTGCTGAAGAGATTGCACAAAGGCTTCGAACCGTGATGGCAAGACTGGAAGTACCTCATCGATATCATTCAGGTAGTCGCAGCAATGCGACTTCCTCAGCTACCAGTCAATCAAATATTTCACCACGAGAAATCGACACGCCATAAGTCGATCGATCCCCTACTCGAGAAATACATTTCGATTGGTCGATGATCAAGAAACCCCTGAGAGGTGATCATTCACCACTCGACAAACAAATCCACAACGGATGGAGTACGAGGAGTATTCCTCGTGAGAGTCAAGCCTACTGCGCAGATGTCACCTGTTGTCGGGTATCGTCGTATACGATCACCTGGTGATATTAACCCTTCTTTCCTGCAAAGAAAGCGTTAAGAAGTAATTACCGGATGCCGCATTTTCGCCGACCTTCGAAAGCGCTCACGCCACCTCATTTTCGACCAAAGGAACATGGAGAAGTTTGATGGATCTCAAAATCCCATCGAATTTCTTCAGATCTATACAACAGCTGTCCGAGCAGCAGGAGGAGGAGAGCATGTAATGGCAAATTACCTTCCGACTGTGCTTGAAGGATCCGCTCGATCGTGGTTATTAAACCAACCACTCGAGTCGATCTACTCTTGGCAACACCTCTGCGATCTTCTACAAGCGAATTTCCAAGGCACATACAACCGCCCTGGGAAGGAAGACGACTTGCACCGGATAAAACAGAACAACAACGAGACTCTGCGTCAATTCATCAAATGCTTTAGTCAGGTTCGTAACTCAATTCCGAAAATTTCTGACTCATCTGTGATCAGGACTTTTAAGCAAGGAGTCCGTAGTAGAAGGATAACAGAGGATATTGCTTTGAATCCTCCTAACACTGTTGCCGAGCTCTTAGAGATGGCCGATCGATATGCGACTGCTTCTGAGGCTGTCGAGTGGAACAACGATATTGATCGAGAAACGTACACTACTCGAGAGCCAGATGAAGTTGGTAAGGATAAGAAAGCAAAGAAGTCCAAGAAGAAAATAAAAAGTCAAAAACCACAAACCAGTGGTTTCAAGGAGGTCTTGGCCGTGAAAGATAAAGAGCCCCGAACCACCAAGTCGCACTCGATCAAGGCAAAGGTAAGCTACGATCGTAGGAACGACAAACCAAGGTGGTGTCCTTTTCATAAAAGGAAGGACATGACCTCCGAACTACCGAAGTTTTCCAAAGAAAGCTCGAGGACTACTACAACGAGAAGGGCCACTCCCACTCGAGCAAGTAGGGAATACGAGTGGCCAAAAGTCATCGGAGGATGATGAAGAGATGCCGTTCCAAGATCCGCAACATACCGTAAAGCATATCTATGGAGGATCATCGATATACGAGTCGAAACGACAACTCAAAGCTCCCGGACGAGAGGTAAACTCTATAGATGCTCCTCTTGTCAATAACTCTACCAAGTGGTCGGAAGTTACCATTTCTTTCGAGAAGGGTGATTGCCCGATCACTTCAATCGATGAGGTCGATATCCGATTAGGGTCGAACCCACCATCAACAATCGTCGGGTCAATCGAGTGTTGATTGATGGTGGCGCCTTGAACATACTATTTACTAATGCCCCGGACGAGATGCAAGTACCGGGACAAAGGTAAGACCGACGATACTCTTTTCATGGAATCGCATCGGGTCTTCGCCAAACCCATTGGCCAAGTTTCTCTTCCTTTAACATTTGGCTCACCAAAAATTTCGTGACGATAAAGTCCCTTTGATGTGGTCGATTTCGACACGGCATATAACGCCATACTCGGACGACCAACTTTGGCAAAATTCTTAATGGCTACTCATTATGGGTATCAATGTCTTAAGATGCCGTGTCCTAAAGGAGTGATCACAATTCATTATGATAAAAAGATGGCGATAATCATGACCGCCGATCCTCGAGATGGTTGGCCAAATACCAACTCGAGATGAAAGTCACCTTCGACTAGGAAGTCGGGCTTCAAAGTCGCACTAAAGCCGAACGACCAAGTCAAAGAGGTTCCTCCGACGCAGAAACCCTCAAGATCTGCTCGCATTGGGGAGACTTCCGACCCCAAATAGGAAGACGCCTCATCGCCTTCCTCCGAGCTAACGCAGATGTCTTCGCGGCAAGCATCCGACATGCCCGAGTCCCTGTGGAGGTGATCGAGCACAGTGCTAGCTTTACGACCGATAAAGTACCCAGAAACAAAAATTACGAGATTTGCCTCGATCGACGAGATGCTATTAAATCGTAATTGATAAGCTACTTAAAGCGTGCTTTATAAGAGAAGTCAACCACCCGAGTGGTTGGCTAACCTGTAATGGTCAAAAAGTCAAACGGCAAATGGCGATGTGCGAGACTTTACCGATCTTAATAAAGCTTGTCCAAAAGATGATTTTCCTTTACCTCGTATCGATCGCTTGGTTGATTCTATCGCAGTTGTGAAATATTAAGTTTTTTAGATGCATATTCTGGATACCACCAGATCAATATGTGTTTAAACGATGAAGAAAAGACCGCATTTATTACACCATTTGGTACCTTTTGCGATGTCAAAATGCCATTTGGTCTAAAAAATGCCGGTGCTTCTTTTCAACGCTTAATGCGATCGACTTTTTCATCTCAATTAGGCCGGAATCTGGAAGCCTATGTTGATGATCTAGTCGTAAAAAGCATTAAGAAATTTAATCATATCACTGACCTGCAAGAAACATTTGACAACCTCAGAAAGCACCGCTTAAAACTTAATCCCGAGAAGTGTGTTTTCGGAATTTCTTCAGAAAAATTGCTTGGATTCCTAGTATCTGAACGAGGAATCGAAGCAAATCCCGAAAAAATAAAGGCCATCCTCCAGATGCGTCCTCCGATCATAAAAAAGGAAGTCCAGAAACTCACTAGGTGCATAGCGGCTTTAAGTCGTTTCATCGCACGTCTAGGAGAAAAAGGACTACCTTTCTTTAAACTTCTCAAGAGACATGAAGGTTTTGAGTGGTCGAACGAGGCAAACGCTGCCTTCGAGGATGTCAAGAGGTACCTTTCGAGTGCTCCTGTTCTGGTTACTCCAAAGCCAGAAGAGACGCTCTTAATTTACCTAACTGCCACGCCACGCATAAAGAAAGCGCAGATCGGTCGAGAACGCCAAAACGCATAACGACCGGTTTATTACGCCGAAGGTTTTACACGGGCCTAAGGAGCGCACCTCGTGTCCAAAACTTCTATATGCCCTCCTCAAGTCTTCGAGGAAATCGCGCATTATTTTCAGCGCACAAAATAGCCGTGCGGCCCGAGTTTCCTTTGGGAGCGATCCTCCATAATAAGGAAATAGCGGACGCTGGCAAAATGGTCACGAACTTGGGAGTTCGACCTCCATTTCGTGTCCCGAACGGCCATAAAATCCCAGATCTTGGCGCACTTTGTCGCCGAATGGACAAATCCCGAACTGCTCAGATCCCCAAAGACGATTCCCACGACAAAGGATGATGTACTTTGACGGGTCACTTACTTTAAGTGGCTCTGGGTCGGGTGGTCCCGGTATCTCCTACCGAGAAACCTTAAAGTATGCCATACAATTAAACTTTCGTGCCACTAACAATGTGGCAGTAGTAAGGTTTGCTAGTCGGCATACGAGCCGCGAAGCACTCTCGATTCGTCGACTACTCGTGAGAGGAGACTCTCAACTAGTCGTGAATCAAATCGGAAAGAGTACCAAAGGTTTCTAGCTCGACAATGGCTCGGTACTTATCAAGCACGTAAGCTAGAAAAGCATTTTTAGGTTTCGAGGTACAATTCATCCTCGAAGGATAATTTCTCGCACCAACTTGCTCGGATGGCTTCTTCCCGATCACCGCACTAAAAGGAGTTTTCTTGGAGCAACTCCAAAATCCGCCTCTCGTCGAAGAACCGAGACATCTCCTATTGAGATGGCCTCATTAGATTACGAGGATACCGATGACTCCCATCTACGAGTATCTTCACAAGGGTTCCAGACCAAGATGATCTTGAGGCGGATCGATTATCCCGAAAAGCCAAAATGTATACTTTGGTCGAAGGAGTCCTCTACAAACGAGGAACCTAAGGGATACTCATGCGATGCATTCCGCAAAACGAAGGAATAACACTCCTTCATGATATACACAAGGCATCTGTGGACGCATGCTTCCTACTAACATTGGCCTGCAAAGCCTTTCGACAAGGTTTCTACCGCCTACAACTCGCAGACGATGCTAAAGAGGTGGTTAAAAAGTGTGTCCAATGCCGCTTCATGGTAGATGATACACCAACCACCAAGCATTACGCATAATACCTCTTTCTTGGCCTTTTGCACTGGGTCTTGATATCCTAGGATAGTTTCCCAAAGCTCCGTGAGGTTTCAATTCCTTTTGTGGCCATTGACACGCTCACAAATGGATCGGCCAACTCAGAATCGGGATAACAACGAAGCAAAGAAAAGGTTCATGATGAGATGCGAATTAGCCGATTTGGAGTTCCGAGCCTGATAATTACGCATAATGGTAAACACTGCAAGTGCAAAATTTCAGAATTTTATGACGAGTTGGGTACCAAGTTATGTTATGCTTCTGTTGCACACCCCCAAAGCAACGGGGCAGTCGAACGTGCAAACGGCC
The DNA here is from genome assembly GCA_036346395.1 of Hsuehochloa calcarea. NCBI lineage: Eukaryota > Viridiplantae > Streptophyta > Magnoliopsida > Poales > Poaceae > Hsuehochloa > Hsuehochloa calcarea. The sequence goes on along the minus strand of CM070604.1, from coordinate 2,808,103 downwards.
AAATAATGCGAGGGATTAAAACCCGAGTCTTCGACCAGCTTGTTAAGCGCTCGGGGGCTTGGGTACAAGAATTACCTTCAGATATGGGCGCTTCAGACGACCACTAGTCGAGCGACAGGAGAAACACCACTCTTTTTAGTGTTCGGAGCCGAAGCCATGCTTCCTCCAGAGCTAAAATTGCGGTCGACACGGGTCGAAACCTTCATCAACTCCGACCAGGAACAACTTCGAGCAGATGACATTAACCTACTCGAAGAAAGGAGAAACATGGCCCTAATCCGTTCTGCAGTCTACCAACAAGCCCTGCGCAGATACTACGATCGTAAGGTCCACCGCAGCCTTTTCGAGGTGACTTGGTATTGAGGCTCGCCAATCCAAGTCTAATCGAATAAACATTCTCCCAAGTGGGAAGGTCCTTACACAAAGGGTCGGGTCACTTACGGCCAGTGGTCTGCAGACGACTAGCAATGGAAGATGGACAGGTTCTCTCAAATTCTTGGAACATCGACCAGTTACGTAAATTCTATGTGTGACCAACCTCTCAGGAAATAAAGATCCAGGTTCCTTCTACCACTTTTGCCTTATTTTTCGAGTAGTGCTTTTATAATCTTTCGACTATGATCCAAAAACACCCAGTTTTTTCTACACTGGTCGAAAGGCAAGTAACATCATCTAGTCGAAGTCTTTCCTCTCTGCATGTGGTCCAAATTTCACTAGAAGGAACTTCCTAGCATCAACTCGCTTTCACTTTCTTTACCAACACAGAGAGCTCGGGTTCTATCTAGTCGAAATATTCTTAAAACCAACTCTTCCCATCTTAGTTTATTTTTTCAGTAATTTCGAAAAATATTCTAAGCAGAGTGCACTTTCTTATATTTATTCGACCACCTTGGTGTACTGATTCGCTTTAACTCGGTCAAGGAAGAGACACACCTAGTCAAGTCTTTCCTCTCTCGCATGTGGTCCCGCCCACTAGAAGGAACTTCCTAGCGCCGCCTTCCACTTTTGCTACCGAAAAGACTTATCGAGTCCACCAAAAAAGGGCGAACGAATTATTAAAGTCCTCTAAGACGCTTGTTTAACTCTGTTGTCGCTTTTTGGTTCGATTAAACCAATGAGATGGTAACATCACCTAGTCGAAGCCTTTCCTCTCTCGCACGTGGTCCCGCCCACTAGAAGGAACTTCCTAGTGTCGAGTCGCTTCTACTCTTTCACCAAATGCTTGACAACCATAACAAAAACTATAAGTTAAATAAACCTCTCTTTGTTTTCAGAAACCCTATTTCACACACTATTTACTTAGATTGTCCAAACAAACTAAGCAAATAGTCGGGGGCTAGGATAAAGTTATTAATTTGACTTCAATTCTTAGTCTTTCATTCGTTTATTATCTTTTGAGTTACTAACTACTCGACAAGATGATTTGCAGGAAACAAGATGGCCTAGGATAAAGTTATTAATTTAACTTCAATTCTTAGTCTTTCATTCGTTTATCATCTTTTGAGTTACTAACTACTCGACAAGATGATTTGCAGGAAACAAGATGGATCATATATTACTCGTCAACAGAAATTGTCTGCCTTACAAAGTAGTTACAAGATTACTCTGAAGGGGGAGTGCCTAGCTGCATTTCCTCCGCTACCTTTTTGCCAACCGATTGCATTTCCTCAATCAATCGACTTGCCTCTGATTCAGGGCAGTCGAAGTCGGCTTCAATTGGTTGCACATTAAGGCAGGGGTCTTGAGCTTTAAGTTTCGCCAAAGCGTAACTTACTGCAGCTTCGACTGCCTCCCTTATTGATTCGGCTTGATTAGCCTTCAGAGTGGTCACCATTTCTTGTAAGTTTCCGACTTGTTCCCCAATGGTACTTATGTGAGCAGCTACAGTATCTTCTCGAGGAGTTTTTCCCTCAGAATGTAGCTCACTAAGTACATTGTTCAGGAGTGTGATGTTGCCTTGAAGACTAGTCTTCATCGACTCCATCTCCTGTTGGGTACGAGTCGAAGCCTCGCGAAGATTCTTGTTTTCGACCACTTGTTCTGAAAAGAATAAAACCGGTCAAACAAAAATAAACTTCTAGAGGAAGCTAATACAAAGATAATTGTAGGTAAAAGCATTTCTTACCTACTAGTTGAGAATCCAATTTCTTGAGCTCTTCTTCATGGGAAGCAATGGTTTCAGCGTGCTTTTTCTCCCTTGCTCTGATGTCCTTTGCATTCATCTTAGCAATGCGGACGGACTCATTGTAGATCAAGGTCTTCTATTGGATTTCATCCTCGAGACTTCTCAACTCGGCAGCAATTTCTGAACAAGAAATTAGCATAAGAAAAGGGAAAGCACTCGAAAAGGATAACAGGTAAAGATTTGCTTACCTGTCAATCGAGTTTTCAGGCCCTCGAGTTCCTGATCCTTATTCTTGGTAATGCGGGAAAACTCCTGAATGACCAAAGCTTTATCTCCAACTTCGGTCCGGAGCTTCCTCATCTCATCTTCTTTTTCTGAAAAAGAAATGAGAGATGGGTAAAGGTCGAATTCAAAAGCGCCTTAAGTTCAAGATTTATCGCTTATTTTTCCCGCAATCTTTTAGATGCAGAGATGGCTTCTCGGAGTCTATCCGAGAGGACTAATACTTCGTTCCTTAGCTTTCTCGACTCCTCTTTTTCATAATCGAGTGAGTCAGCTAAGGTCTTCCTGTCGCTTTTTAGCCTACAGAGGACAAAAATGAAGATAAACATCAGCCGATTGGTTGCAAGTCCTTCTACGACCACCGATCTAGTCGTAAGTTTTTCTACGACTATGTCATGGTCGTAAGTCTTTCTACGACTACTTACTGGTCGTAAGTAGCCGTAAGCTCTTTGTGACCAATACTTTGTCATGAGTTTTTCCATGACAACTCTCGTAAACACTATACGAGTAGTCAAGTCGAAAACGACTATGAGCAACAAAGGACTTACCATCTCTCCGTCAGATACAGAGTTCTTCCTTCTCTTGTCGTAGTTTCAAAAGTTGTCGATGATACTCACCAACAACGGCAATTTGCTCCGAGCTTCTCGCAAGAAGAAGACAAGAAGAAGAAAGGGAAAGCCACTTATATAAGTATTCTGCAAAAATACTCACATTCATTGTCGACCTAGCGAAGGTCGAGTACACCAGTTCAGGGTTCTGCAGCTTGTCTATCCTCTCGACTTTATCCCACCACACCTTCTCAAGACGCCATTGTCGGCTGTATCTCCTCCATTTGGAATATCTTTGGGATGGGGACTCGGTCATAGATCGTAAGCGTGCAGAACCCTATGACTGAGGCAGTCCAAAGAAGTCAAGACAAAAGTTGAAATATTCTTCATCTTCCGATTCAGAGTCAGATTTTGCTCTTTGAACACCGGAAGGAATGTCTACCACGACCTCCTTTCCGGCACGGCGTACAGAGTCATCCTCACCTTGACCAGAGGCTTTTGCAGCTGCCTCTGTGGTCTCTACAACCATTTCAGAGGTCATAGCTACGACCTCAGCAGTCGTAGCTACAACCTCAGCAGCTGAAGAAATCACTTCGGGAGCCACCTCGGTCAAGGGAAATCCTTCAACCACTTCCATTGTTACCTCTCCAGCAACTGAAGAGGTGACAATGGGCCTCTCGGCGGAAGCATCCCCGGGGGCTGAAGGAGTAGGACTGAAATAAAAAAAAATTAAATCAGGTTGTGAAAAGGAAAAAGGTAAATGTTCTTCTTACACTTTAGTACATTTCACATACTGCACTCGGTCTTAACCAGAATTTAGGAGCAATCCTCCCAACGGAGGATTTCTTCTTCCACGACCACGCCCGTCGAGGTTCAACAATGGCCTAGCTACGACCACGCCCGTCAGAGTTTGAACAGAACCGTGGCTCGTCTCCTGGTTCTCTGGATGGCCGAGATCGCCTCGACTATTCCGATAGCAAAGACTACCTCAACTCGCAGTTGTGCCGAGCAACATCGCCCTTCACAAAAGACATAAAATCTTTCCAGATCTCCTTTTCCAGCCATTTAACAAAACTAGGAGTGGCAAAGAATCATGAAAGATTCCTTGTCATAATAGAAGGGTACCTTAGCCTTGCGAGGTTTGCGCTTAAGAGATTCAAATTGCTTCAACCTCCTCGGCCGATAGTCGCAATGGCTTCGGCTTGCTTATGGCTACGCAGTACGCCTCGAAGACCGTGAGCTCGAGCTTGCTCCTCCCTTGCTCTGCAGATTTTACAAGTCGACGCCTCTTAGAGGGAGGAGCCGAGCCTTTGTCTTCGACAACCCAATATTAATAGTCATCAAGACGACTTCTTCGTCAGTTCCGACGATTTTCCATGCCTACTTTCAGAAACAAAATGTAAAAGGAAGAATCACTAATCACCGTAAGTTTTTCTACGACCAAAGCCAAGTCGTAAGCTTTTGTACGACACTTTCTTGATCGTAAGATATTCTACGATCACCATTAGTCGTAAGTATCTTCTACGACTATAAAGTCCTAAAGAAAGAATCAACTTTTGATTACCCTTAGGCGCCTATCTTTATATCTCATGACAAAGCCGCAATGATTGAGGAACCGCCACTGGTGGCGGAGATTTTCACAGATGAGTCCGACTCTAGAGTCAACTCTACTGTGGAAAGATCTCGTAAACAGATGAGAATATTAGACAATGTTGAGAAGGACCAAACCGAGAGCTAAGTCGACAGTTACTTACCCTCGTCGTAGTCTCTGGTTGAGTCTCCTCTCCCCGAGTATCTCCACATAGGAGATGCTCGTTTCTTCAAGGGACTAATTCGCGGTGATGAAATCTTTCACCACATGCCATCCGGTCACCCTCTTCTTTCAAGTCCTTGATGGCTTGAATATAGGGGCCAATCCGGCTAATATCTTCAGGAGTCGAGTCCCATGAAGATTTCTTCTCGGCAGCCTTCCCCGCAAAAGAGAGGCTGTCTTCAGAGGTGACTTTCCAAAGAAACCACCTCTTCCTCCACCCCGCCACGAAGACCGGTCAAACTCAATATACTCCTTCGACTTCGAGTCGTGGAGCTTGCATCACGCCTTCCGGCGATTCCAGCTTGTCGAGCCATCCCATAATAATATTGGAACAAATGAGATCCGCCTAATCCCTGTGCACGCCTCGACAGTACACGAAGACACTCAACATGGTAATGAAATTAGGACCTAAGTTCACCAATTCCACCCCAAAGTGCTCGAGTGCCACTGTAAGAAAAGGGTGAGCAGGCAGTCGGAGGCCGCACTCACAATACGCTTGGAAGACGGGATTTGCCCATTTTCCCAGACGGCCGCTGATGCCCAATAGCCTAATCCACTTCACCGAGCCTTCTCTGAATCTTCCCTGTTTCGACCAAGATTTTGATCTTGGCCGCATCCATCTCCGATTCTTCCCATTCGAAACTCTCTTGGCCATTTCGCCAAAAACAAGAAGTTTTTTGATTGGGTTGGCGGGAGAAGATGAAACCTAGTCAAGACGGAGAAAGCAAGAACTCAAGAACAATGAGCGATTTGAGGAAAAGGTAAAATCCAAGTCTAACTCCCGTGAGTTTTTATAACCGCACGATTGCCACCGCTTCGAAACCGCCTCATCTATAGGTCTATGGGAGTTTGTTGCACCGCCGAACCGGCCCCATCAACAGATCCGTGGAGTCGCTTGCACCGCCAGATGGTCCGCTCGAGAAAATTAGGTGCGATTGTCACCCCTGCTTAAATTACTTTCTTGACCAAGTCTTTCCGGTCGAAAGAAGTATCAATCTAAGGGTTTTTTCTCCGATCCCACTACTACGACCACTTCACTACGTAGGGTTTTTACGACTTTTTGATAGTCACAAGCAATCTTCACGACATAACCGCTTCGAACCGCCTCATCAACAGATCTGTGGAGTCGCTTGCAATTCCCCTGCACGGTCCTGCTCGAAAAATTAGGTTCGCTTTGTCACCTCCAAGCTTAAATTACTTTCTTGACCAAGTCTTTCTGGTCGAAGGAAGTATCAATCGGAAAGGTTTTTTCTCCGATCATCCTACTACGACCACTTCACAATGAGGGGTTTTATGACTTTTTGATAGTCATAAGCAACCTTCTTGACCAAGCAAATTCCTGGTCAAAGTAGCACTCAAATGTCGAAGAGTTTTTCCTTCGACTATTATTCTACGACATTTTCATTGTCGTAAGTATATTTGCAAATCCTTCACCAAGTAAGTTACTTTCACTTAAAGCTGGGGGGCTAGATGACGAGGATCTAATAATACTCATTTTATCTTTTATCTATAATTCTTATTATGGGTAAATATGATGTCACATAGTCCCCAGAAGTACCCCTTATATTTACAAGGGAGAGACCTACCAAGTGATTGTAAGATCTTCTACAATCACCCCCATAGTCATAAGTCTTACTACGACTATGTCATGGTCGTAAGTCCTTCTACGACCACTACTTGGTCGTAAGTCTTTCTACGACTACTACCTAGTCGTAAGTCCTTCTACGACTATTGCACAGTCGTAAGCTCTACTACGACTTATACCCAGTCGTAAGTCATACTACGACCAAGTAAACCACGACCACCTTATAATCAAACCTACAAGCGAGTGGGTCCAATTGATTAAGGAATCCGAATGGTCCATACGCACTACTATTCTGGGTAGTAATAGTGCTTAAATACCCCATTACCTCTGAATGATAACTGCCAGACGGCGTGAAGAAGCCAATGCGCCAGTAATTACTGCCATCATGCGCCCATTACTGGCTCAATTAAGGCGCCTCTTCCGCAGGACAAAACGGCTACTTCTTCACGACTATATAAAGACATCAATCAGAGGGTGAAAGGAGGGAAAAACAGAGCAGATCAAGGAGAAACACAAGTACTGTTCTCTGTAATAGTCTTAGCTTCTTGCTTGATCATCGAGAATACAGTCAATACCATACACACACAGGAGTAGGGTTGTTATTCTCCCCGGAGAAGGCCTGAACCTGTCTAAACATCCCGTGTCAACCACTCTGCGTGATTTCATCTTTAGGAGACCCCCCGAATCAAATAATCTTTACGTAAGATCAGTTCTAATACACCGACAGGACCAAATACCATATTGTTGTATGGAGATACGAACTTATCGTAAGTGATGAGGACCTGGTCATAGATCATATTACATCAAAGTTTGTCCGATATATTCTATGTGTATTTGGGAATCGTTATGTGCTGCTAGGTACCGCTTAACGATCGTGGCTCAAAAGAGTTTCCGAGTCATAACCGATTAAACATGAACATGTAGGGTCGTACACTTAAAGGGCTAAGATTTAATTTGGATGGTGATCCGAATTCATATAGGCCACGAGTTCCTAATGGGCCTTAAGTTCGAGACCCACCATGGATGCCTATATATAGAGGGACGGTGGCATAGGGTTGAGATGATTTTTCGAATGATCTTTAGAAGAACTCCCGAAACGCTAATAGCCATGCCTTCTCAACCACGCCACTGGAGCTAGAACTCCAGCGCGTGGTGATCCTGCCCCGTACGTGTGAATACCTCAGAGGTGTTGTTGAGAAGCATCAACACTAGGACAATCCACAACTCGTAACGATCACCGGAGTCGGAGGAGAAGTCGTGCGGCGAGTACGACCACTCGGAGAAGCTGACGCATGGCGACTACAACCACTCGAAGCAGGAGACGCGTCGTGAGTACGACTACAACCGCATCATCTCGCTACATCGACTCTACTTCCGCTACGAGTCGGTGCGTCTAATGGTAATCTCATTATCTATTACTAGTGAAGGTTCCTTGGTCATGTGGTACATTTTTGTTTAGTGCTTTCGTAGCCTTCCCGTGATCCTTTAGATCGCAGTTTCGATCACCACTCCCATGGTGACTTTGACTGCTTTGGATCCAGATGAGGAAGGAGAAGCTGTGGATCAATGCGAGTACCGTAGCATGATCGGCTCCCTCTTGTACCTGACATCCTCAAGACCAGACATCCACTTCGCGGTCTGCCTCTATGCAAGGTTTCAGGCATCTCCGATGACTTCCCATAGCCAAGCCATCAAGCGCATTTTCAAGTACGTTCACTTTACCCTCCAATATGGTATTTGGTATTCCTGCTCTTCTTCCTTATCCATTTGGGGGTTTTCTGATTCTGATTTTGTGGGCTATCAGCTAGATATGAAGAGCACCTCAGGCACTTGTCACTTCTTAGGCACTTATCTTGTCTCTTGGTCTTCTAGGAAGCAGACCTCTGTTGCACAATCCACTGCAGAAGCTGAATATGTAGCAGCTGCTAGTTACTGTAGTCAGATTATGTTGATGGTGTCCACTCTTAAGGACTATGGGTTAACTTTTGCTAGTGTTCCTCTTATCTGTGATAACACTTATGACATTAATATTGCTAAGAATACTGTGCAATATTCTAGGACCAAGCACATAGACATTCGTTATCACTTCCTTGGAGACCAAGTAGAGAAGGGTGATATTGTGCTAGAATTTGTGGAGTCTGAGGCTCAATTAGCGAATATCCTCACCAAGTCTTTAGACCCAACTAGGTTTGCCACCTTGAGGAGTGAGTTAGGGGTAATTTACCCCTATGGGTTAGTTTGAGGGGGAGTTGGTTCTCTTCGGAGCTTTCCTTGTTCATCCTATCTTTCCTTTATTTTCTTCTGAACTTGCTGGTTCTTTTTATCTTTTTAGGCTTCTAAGTTTTTCTTTCATATCATTGTATCATATTGCATTCATATGAAAATTACAAAAATATGCATTGTTATATAAGCTTCACTACTGGTCACTTAAATTGATGAAGCTTTTCTTATTACCCTTTTGAGATTTAGTGTTTTAATTTTTGCTCGCTTTATGTTTAGTTCTTTGACTTGCTAGAATTATCATCCTTTCACATGTGTAACTAAATTTTTGCTAAATGAGCTAGAACTTTAAGACAACTTGAACTAAAAATTATAATTTATAGATCTTTTAGCTAGATGTACAATTAGTGACCTTTTGTGATATTGGCCCCACAAAATTGCTTTGTTAGCTTTTGAATCTAGGATTGAACATCTCTTGAGCTTCTTGATCCTTTGTGAATCTAAAATGCTCTTGTGGAAAATGAAAATCAAATTTTGAGATTCTCATATGATTAAATTGTGCCATACTATTCTCATTTAGACCGCATGTCAAAGACATGAACTTGAAGATAGTTTGATGATCCGATGATATCATGGGGACCGCTTGTCAAAATTGACATGAACCTCAAGATTTGTCGCCTAGTTGAAGCTTATGAAGAGTTTGTGGATGGCTCCTAGTCCAGATCTTCTTCATTAAGATAGACCTTTAATCAACATCAATACTCAATGTAAATAAAAATGGTTGTAAAATTGCTTGAGGTACTTTGAGCAAAATGATTCAAATTTAGTATTTTTTATCTCTAGGATGGTCATTATTAGTTTCTTGATCTCACATTCACATTCGACATGGCCATTATCTCTTTAAGATCTCTCGTGATGAACTTACTAATTTTAAAGCTTTGCTTAAATTGTTACAATTCATCGCCTTATCTTGAGCTTTCTAGCTTAGCTTTGATATATATGTCTTAACATGATCTTGCTAGCACTTTCAACCTTGATATGTATTGAGTAATAGTAGAAATGCTAGCTTGCTCTTTTGGGTAATTCCAAAGCTTCTTATACTAAAAATTAAAAATTCAAAAATGAAGCCACCTTTGCATTTCTCGCATGCTCTTTCTTATGTTTCTTCCTCATGTCTGCACTTGTCATCTCTGGTTAAGAGGAAGGCGTGATTCCATGATGACTCCATTGTCAAAGTGGGAGAAGATACAATAAAAAAATAGAAGGGGGTGCCTTTTGGGGAAAAAAAGGGAGAAAATAAACTTTTTTGAAAATAGTTATCACAGTGAGGGGGAGTATGTAATTTGCATTCTTGTGATCTTATTGCCATTTCTGAACTTGAATTGCAATTCTTAGAACCTCACAATGATCAAAGGTCAAATTGAAAAATTGTTCTTTCATATGGATCTTAAGTGAGATTTTTGGCTCTTTTCTGGAAGTTGAAGCTTTCTTGTTTTCTTTTGCCTTATCTCACTTGTCTATGCTAATATGAAGCCAACTTGGTTATTTCCATTGCGTTCTCTTGCTTTTGGAACCAAGTTGTGCCTTTACGTGAAAACATCGAGTATTTTTATTTTCAAACCTCAAACTTACATGTTTGGAAAATTGCCAATGTGTTCATCAAAGGGGAAATTGTGGATATCATGAGGATATGTTTGTGATCATAGGATGATGTTGCAATTGGCAATGGTATTGAGGGTTTATCGAAACACGTGTTTTCGATAAAGTTCAGATGCTGTTAGGCAGCTGGCGGTCAGACCGACCAGGGCGGTGGTCTGACCGGCCTATGTGGTGGTCGGACCAGCCACCTCTGGCGGTTAGACCGGCCAAGGTTCTTGCTAAGAGATCGGCCGACCGCCAATGGGCAAGCAATCGACCGCCATAAAAGTAGCTTTGAGTTCGGAGCTGGGTCAAAAATAGACGGTGTAGGAAAGAGAGAGGATTCTCCTACACTTGGTCTCATATTTTTTGGAGCTTCGAGTCAAAAGTTCTATTCGTTTGAAATTTCCAAAGATGCTTCGGATTTCCAGGGAGGAAAATTAGATAAGTCCCTTGTTAGGCGGTCAGACCAGCCATAGGTGACTGGCCCGCCGATTTGACTTGTTCGCCGCCAACTTAGCGGCGATGTTTGTTGGTTAGGTTAAGTTCATGGGTTTCAGTGCATATATGTTGCATGATGCATGTTTTGACTAACGTGGGTCAAGTTGTAAAGAACTTGTTCCAAATCAATTTCTTTGTTTATTGTTGTGCAGGAAGCTTGGAGGTCAACGACGGTCAATAGCGAGAATGATCGGGACTAGACTTGGAAAGCTGAGGTTCAGAACAATCGAGGATGACGGGTGAAGACAATGGACTCAAGCATGGCGCAAAATGAAAAAGGATGACCGAACGGGAAGTTCGGTGCGACGGGTTGCATCAAGCGCGCTGGGTCAGTGCAAGTACCATGGTGGTTTCGGTGAGAGCCGGATGGGAGAGACTTGCCAATATGAAGAAAGCCGTTGATCAACCTACACGTGGCGAAGCATGGGATTGCTTCATGAAGTTTGGACTCGGTCTTTGGAGAAGGATCGAGAAGGGGTATTTTGGTAACTTTACCAAAATACCGCCTTGATGTCTTTTGGCTAAACCGTGGCGCAAGGAGAAGTGGTTTATATCAAGAGAAGATGAAGATGGTGCTTTGAAATACGTAAAGAAGTTAAACCCGCTTGTGTGTAGGCTTAACGGGTGCCCATTAGGGATGTCCTTTTAGAAGCTAACCTCCACTATAAATAGGGGAGGATGCTGATTGTGCACCTCCTAAGCCTTGTATTGAAGAAACCCTAGTTTGTGTTTAGGGAGAATAGAGTGGAGAGGTTAGGGTTCTACAGAGTTGAATTGATTGTGTGCTCAAGTGTTGATTATTTGTCTCCCAGGATGGAGTGGCTATAAACCAACATCAATCTCGAATCAATCCAAATAAGATTCCTCAAAATGAGTCTCTTCTTGTTCTTGCTCTTTCTTTTGTGATTTTTGGGTTTTCTTTGATCCTTTGGTTTCTGGCCTGGATCTTGATAGCTGTGACATGTGGGAATGTATCTAGGATCATCTTGATTATCTATCACCCACGAGCAAGTTTTTGGATTATATTTTGGTTTTAACTCAGTTTTGAAGCAACCTTCACTCAAACGGGAAAAATGTCAAAACTTTGTCAATATCTTCATGATCCTGGATTGGAATAGGTTCCTGACATCTTAGAGAAGGTATATTTCAAGTTTCGTGAAGTTTGAAGTTGTGGATCAAAAGTTAGACTAATTTGTGATTTCGAGTTTGGTCTGATTTTACTGTTCATCATACTGGAAGTCAGACCGCCACTTTTGGATAGGTCAGACCGCTAAGCTGAGAGGTCTGACTGTCCAACTTTTTGTGAATTGAGTTTTTGGTTGTTTTACTTCGGAGTTTTGTTTTACTCTTGTTAAGCGAAGCCAAAAGTCAATATTAAGTTGGGAAAATTGATATTTTAATTAGGAGTTTATGTACTCCAATTGCGCCTACTAAGCGTTCAAGTTTCGAGAAAGAGTGGAAGAGAGATGAAACTGTGTCTAGTTGATTGGGAATGTAGACACAACATGTTGAAATAAAGCAAGTATTAGTCTAAAGAGTCAACATCGTACAACAATTAACAAGTGAATTATGGATCCTGGTCCATCTAGTTCTAGACTAACTGCATGAAAATAAACCGACAAGTCATGCAAACAGAACTGATTAACAAATATGGTACAAGATATCGTAGATCTCACCTTGACGGCGGAGGGGGTGCAACGATCGCTTGAGGGGTCTAATCTGTTCTGCTCATGCTCCCAGTGGTAGAGAAAATGAAGGATGGCAAGGGAAGGAAGCCATCGGAAGACTTGGAGCCATCCTGGAAGAAAACGTAGAGTTGCTGAGAAACCAAGCTGCACTAGGAATAAGATTCTTCTTTCCTTCCTTCCTTCCTTCCTTCCTTCTCTTGTGCCACCTCCAGATTGGCCTGCCATGAAGGAGCTATGTTGTAATGAACCTGGTTCTTTTCTTGCTTACTGAAGACACGCAAAGCATTTGTGTGTTCTCTAAGAAAGGGATGAGCAGTCGTCTCTTAAAATTTCATATAGGAATCATTCCTACAATCAGTACTTTCCCGAAAGGAAACATCTTTGGCCGTTAGCTGCAGGTGCTTACTGATACGAAAATTAATGGTGGGCTCTGACGGGCATCGAGTGGTCGAGTGGCATGATTGATCGTAGGCATCATGCATCACAATTCACAAAGCATTCTGTCTAGCATGTGTTGTCTATATCCGTGGGTGTCCCCCGCTGTCGCTGCAGTAGAGAGCAGAGCAGGTGCTCCTGCCACCACCTTGCGAGCAGGCACGGCCGCCGGCGGCAGCGCCGTAAGCTGCAACCGCCGCCTCCCGTGCGGAGTCACGACGGAACATCCCTGTCGCCGAGCCCACGGACTTGGTCGTCCCGGCCGTTGCCTGCTTGTCGGATCCGGATTTTGTTATCTAGAACCCCTTTTGAAAACATCGTGCTACTATCTGAATCAGTAGGTAGCGCCCACAGGATACATTGCTGAATTATTTTATACATATCGTAGACCGAACCATACATGATATTAAAAATATTAGAGTTCAAATAGACCGCATCGGGTCGGATTTACAAAAGGGGGCGTACATGCCAAATGAGTTCATTACATAAAATGCGTAAACGGCGGAAGCAAAGGGTGAAGCACGCCTCCATAGGCAAGCGACTAAGATAACTTGTGTACGAATCGATATTCACTAAGGACATGGGGAATATTCGCTGTATGTGAACACCGCGAACCGCTAGATCGGGCAAGATCTAGACTAGGAAACTAATCTACCCCTCGTCAATACCTTGTCCATCCACACCTGGATCCTCGTGAGCGCACGCAGCCTCCATGATCCACGGTTCTAAGGGTTTGGAAAAAGAGCGAGGATGTGCATAACTTCCGTGTCATGAGCCAACACAACATGTGCAATAATATATATGCAAGGTTTAACAAGGATAGCTCGGATTCTTTTATTTGTGCAAAGCAATATTTTTAACTACAATAGTAGAAAGTCATATCACTTAGCATTTTAACTAAGTCATATTATTAAAAAAATATTTTTGCAATAATAATAATAGCATATGTTACCTCCACCTTATGCTTATTTTTTATGATGGTTACATCCATCTAATATCAACACTATGTAAGACAATCCAGAAAAAACCCAAAACAAGGGCGAGGTGAGTCTGACGCATTATTCAACCCACCCACAAAGTTTTATAAAATAGAACTAACTCTTGTAAGTTCTCATGCCTACCTTTGATCTTGGGCATGGCTGTTCGAACAGTTTATTACTCTGCAGAGACTGTACACTTTACCCACAACAGATAATCATCCTGATATGCACACACGTTTCCTTAGACATGTGAATCAAGAAGAGATTACCACAAGACCTTTACAAGGCATCCCTCGGTATTTTCTACATCCGCTAAGGTTTCACCCGAGTAGGGTTACGCCATGGAGATCCGCCAACCCTTGCCTGCACTTCTCTTGCGCCATACACCTTACGCCTCAAAGATCCGTAAGTCGACACCCCAACCAAGAGCCCCAAGGCTCACGATTTAAGCCGGTTCTTCAAAGGTGCAACTCGCATGTGATAGACCCCAATTATTCACCAAAGTTGTTACTATTATTAGACTTGTGGTTGTACTGCTTACATTGGGAGGTCATCACAAGATAAGTCCTTAGTTATCTTGATGGTTCATTCCACGCACCATCCACATACCAACACGCCTTGAGCTACATTAGTATCCATCAACATACCCTCCAGCAGACCATCCACCCAGATAGGGTATTAGCAAATTTTTAGGGTTTTGAGGAGTGTAAACCAAATTATCTCAACCATACCACTCATTTCCCCAATAACTGCCCAAAACAATTTTTATGTTTGAAGGATGATGATTAGGTATTTAATACCCCTGCATTTAAGCGAGACTAGCATGGTGCTTAGGTACAACTATAACTAGTAGGTTACCACATAATTACTAGGTGACAAGGATTAGATAAATTCAATTATCAAAGGAAAGGCACGATAATTATTTAATCATCAAGTTGGCATTTAACAACCTTAGGATCATTTGACATACATTTGCATAAGAAATTAAAGTATGCAATTTGTTATTTTAAAATAATATATTTTGCATAAAATGTAGGTTCAACATGATCAAAGTATTGACTCGCTTGGGTCAAAGGCTATAGAGGATCTTGGTATTCTTGATCTTGATCGAGATGAGAGTCTCCAGCTTCTTCAACTCTACTCCTGACGAGTGCACCGTAAAAGAAAAGATAAGCAAACAAATTAAATAAATATCAAACATATAATAAATGAACTCCAAAATTAATCAAACTAGTACCAAAATGTATAGCTTGAATTTACAATTTTTTTTGGCACAAATTTCATAATTTTTTGAGTTATAACGAAGGAGATATGAATTTTTAAAGCTTTTCACATGAATTTTTAATTGAAAAGAATATCAAAAAAAGGGAGAGAGAGACAAGCCAACGGTGGGGTCCATGGTGTAGCCTCTCAGGTGTATGGGATTTCGTGTGGACCGAGTCCATGTGCAAAGCAGCACCATGCTCAGGACCAAACCACTACCGGCCCATGTGGCATTGACACAAGGCACAGAGGAGGGAAAACAGGGGAGCAGGGGGTAGGGGTCCGGAGGCCGATGGGGCAGCTGGGATGGGAAAAATGGATCGCTGGGGAGGGGAGGCCGAGGGAGGTGGCGGCGCGACCGGGGCGGCACTTAGTAGGAGACGGTGGCGGTTGGAGCGGTCGGGCGTAGGGGCCGAGTGGCGGCGACGGTTGCCGGAGGGAGGAGAGAGGAAGGAGAGGCGAGCACGAGCACCAGGGCGACGCAAGGAAGCTCACCGAGCTGACGGCGAGGGAGCACTGGAGCAGGTCGGCGATGAGAGCCGGGCAACATGGGGAAGCGCACGGCGGGCAGCCCACACCAAGGGAGGCTGGGCCAGCGGGTGGAGAAGGTCGAGGGTGATGGGGCGATGCTCCAGCGGCGAGGAATCGGGCGGAGGGGCACCGAAGGAGGAGATAGCGGCGGCAGCGGTGGCACAGGGGGGCTTCGGTGGCTTGCGGCGGCAGAGAGGGGGAAAGGAAGCACAGGCAAGGGGAGGCAGAGGGGAAACTCGCCTTATAGCAGGGGAGGAGAGAGGCCGGTGGAAATGGCAGGAACGGGAAGATAGGGAGGAGACCGTGAGGCGTGCGGCACGGGCGCATGACCGGGCACAAGCACAGGCGGCGATGCGATGGGACGTGGCTCAGCGCAGGCCGAAGCGATGGTGCGGGCTACGCTGTCGCAAGGCAGCGCAAGGGCCGTAAGAGCTGAACGGTGGCGCGGCAAGGCCAAGGCCAAGGGGAAGAAAGGGAAGAAGTCGAGGATACAGCCGCTGTGGAAGCGTAGGGGCCTCGGTCTACTGAGGGGGTGGGCCCATGGGCCGAGAGAGGGAGAGAGAGAGATGGGCCGACCCAGGGGAGAAGCTAGGCTGAGCCCAGCGAACAAGGGGAGGGAAAATGAGGAGAGGCTCAAATTCAAAATGCGAGTTCAAACCCGAATTTGGAATGTGAAAAAGCCGGGATGTTTGAAACACAAACCCGAGCTTAGAAACACAAACTATCTGCCAAATTGAAAAATGATAGAAAACCAGAAATCAAATTAGTTACTATTTGTCATCCGAAAACGGGACGTTACACTGCTCACCGAGCTCCCGACGGTTGTGGCGGTCGTCCCGTCACCATCCCCACCCTCCCCACCCCAAATTTGGTATTCCCAATCACCATCCCGCATCCATCCTCCTATATGTGTTTCTCGAAGAGGTATGTTCAATTTAATACGGACAGTTTATCTGCTTTAATCCAATAATTCAGATAAGTTGTGATTTAGTTATACATCTGATATAATAAATGGTAGAATCTCGATGAGGTAGAATTGTAATTGCCCATGTGGGGGTCATATGCCACAAGTGTAATATTTTCAACCCTAGTTCGAAAAGTTCATAATACACTCATATCACTAGCCCTCTAGAGTCTATGACACCGAAGGCTGCCACTGCTATTATGAATAGTGGTGCTCTTCACTTCACATTGCTCGAGAACCTTCATAGTATTCCGCGCAATCGGATCGCTTAGTGGATGAGTATTACAATGCTTTCACTCATATCATCGCCCTTTATAGTCTATGACACCGGCCGCCACTGCTTGCTGCCTTATGCTGCAAAGGTGAGTATGCTCGCAGACGCCATGTATCAGCCAGATAGGACTTTGATAAGAGTTTGAGCCTGTTCATACTTAGTTACTCAATTATCTCACTCCACCGACTTTAACTAAGGTGATCTTTAGTTTGATTGCAAAGGAGACTTGTCTTCATTCGTTTATACCTACATCAGAATCCTCACCACATGTTGTTTTGGGTCTCTCACAGCGGTCTAGATCTATCAGAACGACACACATAGGAGTTCTAGTATGTTCTCATTACAAGAGGACTGGTCATCTTGTTGGTAAGTGCTTCAAGTTACATCCAGATCAGCTTGTTGATTATCATGCCAGACATCCATTTAATCGTCATCGTGGAGCACCTATTGGGCCTATGAGAGTACTTACTAGAGCAGTCACTGCCGGCACACCCACACCAACTGTGACTTCTGGATCAGTGTCTGCTATGACCTCAGTTGCACCTTCTGCTTCTAGCGTTGTTCATCCTTGGGTTTTGGACTCGGGTGCCTCTTTTCATGTCACATCTGATAGCTCTCAACTTGTTTCTCGTAGGCCCATGACTGATACTGCATATGTTCACACTAATGATGGTACACCTTGCTCTATTACCCATCAATGCATTCTCTCTACATCTCGCTTCTCTGTTCCTGATGTGTCTTTTGTTCCTCAGCTATTTATGAACCTCTTCGCTGGACAACTCACCGATATGAACTATTTCGTTGAATTTGATTATTCTTCTTGTTCCATTCGGGATTATCAGAGCAGAAGAGTGATTGGTTCTGGTCATCATCGTAGATGCATTCCTAGTCTCTATGTCTTGTATACCTTACATCTTCCTTCCACCAGTACGTCGAAGGCCTCAGTGTCTTCTGCTATATCATCATTTCAATCCTCCTGGTTCTTCCTTCAGCAAGTGTCATCATAGATTTGTTCATCTTTGTGGAGCTCGTCTCACCACTCTAGTTCACAAGGGTTCCTTGGGTCATGTCACTGTTGAGTCTAGCTTTTATTATACTGGTTGTAAGCTGCGAAAACAGCTACAACTTCCATTTTCCAGTTGTACCTCCTAGTCTTCTGGTCTTTTTGATTTGGTGCATTTAGATGTATTAGGTTCATCTCCTTTTGCTTTGAAGGTTGGTCATAATTGATCTATTTTATGAAGCATCACTCGCTTGATGTCTATTTATCGCCTTTTGCTAAGATGATTCATACACGCTTTCTTCTTTCGCTCGTGTTTTCATTCTGACTCTGGGGGGATTATCTTTCATCAGTCTTTCATCAATTCCTTTCTTCTGAGGGTACTCTTCCTCAGCTATCATATCCTGGTGCTCATGCTCAAAATGGTGTTGCTGAGCGCAACCACCATCACATTAGTGAGACCGCTTGCATTTTCTCGCCTCCTCCTTTGTTCCTCGCTATAGGGGCGCCCCACCAACCCCAACGACTCAAATAAGACCGTG
This sequence comes from Hsuehochloa calcarea, assembly GCA_036346395.1. NCBI lineage: Eukaryota > Viridiplantae > Streptophyta > Magnoliopsida > Poales > Poaceae > Hsuehochloa > Hsuehochloa calcarea. Next base: position 2,789,714 of record CM070604.1, on the reverse strand, counting down.
GGATGCACTCACACCATGAAAGCACAAAGGCCCCCGCCTCTGGGGCACTGCGCCTTCGGGGAGGCTCTCAAAAAGACTCGGAGCCTCCCTGAAGAGTCTCTGGGCTATCGCGAGGCCATAAGCGACGGGTGTAAGATCGAGCAGGCCGACAAGAGGGGGGGTGAATAGGCGATTTTAAAAACTTATTTGGCTAAAACTAATTTCTAATACTAAAGCTAATAACAATATGGTTTTGCACAATTAAAGCCTAAATCAACTAGTCTTTACTAAGTGTATCAACAACATAATACTATTGTAATACCTCATTTATCCAAATTAGGTTGTATCGCTCCATTTATCCGGGAATATTATTCAAAACGAGATTTAAAACTTTCCTAACCAATCGTTAAAAAGAAAGAAGTCTGAGGGGGTAAAAGAAACAACTTTGTCGGATTTTTCCAAACAATAAACATCATTTGACGCCAACTGGGCCGCAGTCGCACCTGTGGCCCAAGAGGGGCCGCCCGCCCATGTAGGGGCCGGCCAAAGGGGGTGCCACTCCCCTCAAAACCCTAGCCGCCACCCCTTGGCCCTTCTCCTCCCATTGGCCGCCTCCTCCTCCCCAAGCCGCCCCCATTGCTGCTCCTGGTGGTGGTGCCATCTCCGGTGATCCCCGCCGCTCCTCCTCAAGTTCCTCCAACATCTCCGCTCCCGCCGACGCCGACGGCCGCTCGCTGCCTTCCGTGGCCGCCCTAGAAGAGAGAAGAGAGGAGAAGGGAGGAAGACCTGTGCAGCAGATCTTCGTCGCCTTACTGGTCTACAAGGGTAATTAGACCTCCGATTCATTGTTTGATTCCATTAGAGTTGAGGATCCGATTGATTTGTAGTTTCGCTTTTGATTCTGTCAATAGATTGATTCTGTCCAGTACGTTGTACCTCAGTTTTGGGCGTCGTATAGGCCGAATTGGACATCTGTGTCTTCTGGAGAATTGTTCCTGGTTTCATTAGCTTTCTTTTGGCACCTGGATCATGAATTTTCACCCATTAGATTAAAAGTTATGACTGTTTTACCACGTACTGCTCTGTCTGTCAGAAATTCTGGGTATAGTCGGTTGCACCTAGGTTTTGATCTAGTTAGAGTCAGAATCAGGTCGGCCACCCAACTAAATTTATGAATATAATTTCACCATGTTTCCAGGCTGATAAAGATCACTTTATTTGGATCAGTGATTTAAAAGTTAGAGCCTTTTCTTTAGGGCTGTTCTGAATTCTGGACAGACTGCAGTTATAGTTTTTCATTGGATGGTTAGACCTCTGTTTTGGCCGAATTAGAGTTTACCATCAACTAGAGTTTCGTAGCCAGTTAAGTTAAGAAAATATGAGCACTGGTTTCAGGTCTTTGGACTTACGGTTTTTATTGGTGAATTTTCTAGTAAAACTGCCAGATTGGGGATATTTGGAATGTTTGGGTAGATTGATCAAATTGAACCTTTTGTTTGGTTGGTTTGGCTAGAGATTGTGGAGGATACGTAGCATTGCCTTACTCGCTTGTCCTCATTTCGATTATTTTATATTGTAGGCGGTGAAGCGGTGAGTGGAGGGTATCTCAATTACCTCCCAACCCGCTAGCCACAGGCAGTAAGTAACTTATATACTATGATTGATGCATTATGTGATGTGTGAATGAATGAATATATTTGTTCGCATTTGTAGATGAATGCTATGTGTATCTTTTCATTTATGAGTACTATTCAATCTTGCCATGGATTCACATCATGACATGCATAAATTACTTTTGTAAGACCCATCAATTCCAAGATGGGCACTTGAAAATCCCATCAATTCCGAATGGATACGTGAGTCCACCATTCCAATGTGGGCCACGCTACGTGAGTCCACCATTCCAATGTGGGACACGCTGACTACCGTATGAAACGCTCTTCTTACGGTTACTTTAAGTGAACACCGACGGTGCTTCACCGCTATACCCCAGATATGCTACAATATGTCCAATTCCTTCAATGCATCATTCCATTACATCCATTCATAAGAATTGTTTCCAATAAATGTTCAACTGTGATAATGTATATGGTTCATTGATGTTGATTGTTACTTTCAAGTACTTGTCTGTGTCTTTGGCTCATTCTTGCTTTGTTGTTTTATTTAGGTAAATGACAAGGAAGAACGGTTTCATGAAGGGTAGATCAACACGATGCACTCACTACCATAATCCAAAATATTTGAGAACTTATTATTGTCTTCTATTTATACCTTGTGTTGAATTGTAATAAGCCAACTTGGCCTTATTTACCATATCTTTCTGAATTGTTTATTTCCATTCCGTTGATTAAACTTGATGATGAATACTTGTTTCGTATAATCTTAATACTTGCTTCACCTTATCATGCGCCTTGATGTTATTCTTTAAAGAGTAGTGGTTGTAGGTGACATCTTGACTTTCTTATAGTCGTGGTGTTACAGCTTGGTATCGAGCGGCTTCGTGTCCGTGGTAATAATATTAAAATGACACATCGTAACACAATAGGAAGGGTTGGGTAAACCATTGTTTTCCGCAATTGCTTGGTTACGCTCCAATTATTATGTTTATCGCTCGCTGAGCTAAGTGTTTGGTTTTCTTTCTCTTGTGTTGTTCATAGATGGCAAGAGGTAGAGGCCGTGGTCGTGGTCGCCCACCGACCCGTAGTCGCGGGTCGTGGGCGCGTCCGGCAGCCTACATCATCTTCGCTCAAGGGTTGGTCAGGCCGGTACTAAGGAGATTGCCTCACCGCGCCTCGTCGCCGAGCCACCGGCCGCTACAGCAGATCTTATTCGTAACCTAATAAGGAGAATCAACAACTCCGCCAACAATTGCAAAGCGGCCATTCCTCGCGCATTGCGCTGTGGCGGAACTCGTTGTTACCACTGCTCCACCCGAGGTTAGGATGAGCCTTCGGAGTGGATGTCGCCGTCTCGACACTTTTGACGGAGCAGCACACCGTCCATGCCGCGGATCGGCTGAGGTACATGGAGCGCCGCTTGAGCCTTAGAGCCGCATCCGCGCAGGCGTGATTTGTGGCTTTCACCAAGGGCCAGCCGACATCCGTGGGAAGGAGTCCTGCCTTCCGTGACTCCACTGTGGTCCTCGCATTTGGGAGGTATTTGTGGAGAGATTCAGATACGCTTATCCTCGACTCCTTCATTGAGAAGATGGAGCAATCACTCCGACTTATGTGCAAGGGAAGATGTCAGATCTCGATTATGAGGCCGGGTTCAACAACTGCGCGCTTTGTACCACCGTGGCAAGTGATGATAAAGAGAAGGCTAAGAGATTCTGCGGGCCTCAATCAGAGTATCACCAAATTCGGGAGCAACAGTCTCAGTGATTTTAGCTCTGGTTGAGCAAAGCTAGAGGATGGAGTTGGAAAGAGCTCCTTCGCCACAAGGGCATGTTGCCGTGGTTCCGTTGTTACGGTGGATCTGGCAAAGGCCGGGCGGAGTTTCGTGGAGGAGGTGGGTCTTTCAACACCACCGCTAAGAGGTTTCATAAGAATCAAAGTTCCCGTCCGGCTCAAAGAAGGGCGCCTTCCTCTTCGCGCCTCGCTCTTCATCTTTCGCTTCCACAATTGTGTCCTGCTCCGTGTCGTGGCATGAAGTGTTTTCGTGTGGTGACGCATCGAGCTTCGTAATGTTCCTTCAAGGAACATGCCAAAGAAGGCGGACGGAGGGCCACAAGTCCTCCGGTGCAAGCAAAATCCATCTAGTATCATCAAATGGGAGGCATCCGAGCAGCCTTCTTCCTCCAGCTTCACAGAGGTTCAAGACAGACTGACAAATAGCCTCGCACCACAAGCACTCTCCAAAGATGGGTTCCACTCGCAGCTTTTACTCCGCGCCTCCCGCAGGTTCTATTGAATCCCGCACCTTCTCGCACCTCCGCCGCTTGTTCCTCCAAAGCAATTGCTTCCAGCCTTTCCGTCAGCAGAGTGTCGGCGCGCCTTCAGACCGCATCAGGGGGTCTACGCCATGCCCACCCTCGAGAATTTGGGACGCCCCGATGTGGTGACAGTACCTTACTTGTGGATTCGCATGATGCCTTTGTATTATTTGATTCGGGGCTACTTACTGCTCGTGTCTTTGGAGTTTGTTAGAAAAGTGGGTTTGAGTTTTCACTTATTTCGAGTCGCTGGTAGTCACCTCCAGAGGTCTTATTTCTAGCTCTACCGTCCGTCCGGTTGTTCTATAATTATTGATGATGAGGTTTTCACCATAATCTTATGGTTATTCAATTGGCACCATTCGATGTTATTCGGTATGGACCGTTATTCCAATACCGTACAAGATTTGTTGTTTCGAAGACGGTGACCTTGCTAGCTCCTTCCGTGAAGAACTAGTATTCCGTAAGGCAATCCGCTCGATTCAAGATTTGTGCCGCTAACCTATTCCTAGCCACCGCATCGACCATCGGATTACTTTGTTCCTCAATGAAAAGACCGATTCTTCGCGCGTATTGAGGAGATTCCAGCCAGAAGGAGTTTTCCGATGTCTTTCCTATAGAACTTCCCTAATGCCTCCGGTGAGGAAAGTAGAGTTCGGATTGATCTTATTCCGAACTCGACCTTTGTCCAAGTCTCTCACCGATTGGCTCGCCATTTCAGAAGAATTGAAGAAACAATTGACGACCTGCTGTCCAAAGGTATGATTCAACAGAAGCGTATCGCCATGGGGAGCGCCTGTTTTTTTACTAAGAAGAAAGATGGCACCGGCGATGTGCATAGATTATCTGGCGCTTAATCAGCGATCGTGAAGAACAAATATCCTTTGCCTCGCATTGAGGACCTTTTCACCAGCTTGAAAGGAGCTAGATATTTTCCAAGATTGATCTCCAATGGTTATAATCGATTCGGTTCGTGAGCGTGATATTGAGAAAACGGCTTTTCTACGAGGTATGGTCATTATGAGTATAAAGTTATGTCTTTTGGACTAACGAATGCTCTCGCAGCTTTCATGGAAGCCATGAATAAAGATGTCGCATCAATACCTTGATGATTTCGCTGTGGTATTCATAGATGATATCTTGATTTATTCCAAGACAGAGGAGGATCACACCCACCATTTGCGGTTGGTGCTTGAAACTTTAAGAGAGAATCAATTCTATGCCAAGTCAAGAAGTGTGAGTTCGATTTCAAGTTGGGTTTTGGGTCACGTTATTAATCGTAAGGGTACTTCGCTTGATCCTAGCAAGATTTCGACAAAGGGTAGAGTGGAAGAGACCAACCAATGTCAAAGAAGTAAGGAGTTTTCTGGGTTTAGCTGGCTATTACCGGCGGTTTGTGGAGGGTTTTTCAACCATTGCTAAACCAATGTCCCAGGTTGACACAGAAAGGTGTTAGGTTCCAGTGGTCCGATGCTTGTGAGCGCAGCTTTTGCACTTTGAAAGATAGATTAGTGATCGCCCAATTTTACTCTTCCCGAGCTCGGGAAGAGATTCACTATCTATTCAGATGCGTCCATAGTTGGACTTGGTTGTGTACTCATGCAGGATGGTAAAGTGATTGCCTATGTATAATATTAATAGTTGCTTCACCTTATCATGCGTCTTGATGTTATTCTTTTAAAGAGTAGTGGTTGTAGGTGACATCTTGACTTCCTTATAGTCAGGGTGTTACAACTATTGATAATGATATCAATCATTCAAATACATGTAAGCAATTTAATATAGGGAATGTAAATTGCACAAAGTAAAGCACAAGAAGAACAAACCACAATGACACAATGATGTTTTACCGTGGTATTCGGAGACTTGTCGGTCTCCCCTAATCGGAGTAGCAAAACCCACATCAACAATTCTCCATTGGTTTGGGCTCATGGCCTTAATAAAGATGGTCATTCTAATTTTCCAATGAGCATAATTAAAATCAGCAAAGTGCGGTGCTCTACCAAAGGAGAAACCTCACTAGCCATGCTTTACTCTCTAGGCGGCGAAGCCTAATAAATAAGAGACCAAGCTCTGATACCAAGATCAGTAAAAGACTAGGAACACATCCTTAGACCTAGCTAGTCATACATTTGCCTTAAGCATCTTCTAGAAGCTTGATGACACACATCTTTACTTCAATTCTGGGTTCTTTACTTTGATAATCATCAACACATGATGATCTCATATACTTCAAGTTCTTGACTTGAATATGCATCAACCCATGAAGCATTCTTTCACTTGACCTCCATCAACACATGATGGGTCTTCTTGACTTGATGATCATCTCCTCTTCTTGAACATCATCGCACACGATGATTTGCTTTTCTTCAAGATCTTCATACGCATCAACACATCGCGCATCTTCTTCTTGAACCTTGACTTGATGACGATCAACTCATGATGCCATCCCAAGTCGTCGCCATCATAGAACATAACATATTCATCCAACTCGTGAAAATATTAGTTCCATAATATGATTATCATAAATTACAACAACATACCATTAACTCATAATGGTGGGACAAGATACTTCAATCTTTCCTCTTGGTAATTGATGATAACCACTTCAATTGCAAATAATTGAATGTAGATACATATGAGTATATATGAACTACACAAGTTTTATATACACAAGGATATGTTTCAAAGTAGAGATCTCCAATATGTGGATAAAGAAATATGGATCAATACTAATAAAACCATAAAACATGGAGTGAACTCCTCCTAAATGTGTTCATACACAAATGTGTAATAAAAACATATGCATATATTCAAGTTAGTCTTTTAGTGGAGTTCAACCTATATTTTGGATTCAATGAATGCATTAATATATAAGAATATGATGTCATTGACAACTCAGGTTTCTGAGCTCTAAAAATCCTTTGAATAGTTACTTGTTGGAAAATACATTATTTGAATTTATATTAATTTTTAGTATTTTTATTTAAAGCTTAATATAGACTTTCATGTCAAAATAATTTATTAGGGTTAATCCCAACATCAATAATTGTCAAAACTATTTTATTTGGATTCTATGTGCTTAGATATATTTTCTAGAATTTTCTGGAATTTTTTCAAGTTCATTTGCTATTTTCTAATTGCTATTTGGATTTTTTGTATCTTCTAAAATACAAAATCTATTTAAAATCATCCGGAACAGTGTCTTGCCGAAACCCAACACTATTCCAAAGACGGACCGAATTTTATGCCCAGCCTCTCTGGCTCGCCTGCCTCCCCGTGTCGCTGCCAAGTGGGCCCCACCACAGGGTCGCAGTCTCCAACTCAGTTTATTCTCCGCGCGAGGCAGCGCCACGTCCGCCTTTACCAAAGCTTGAGCTCAAAACGGCAACACGATTTTTCCAACTAAAACCTTCTGGATTTTGTTACCAGATCTTATCTCCGATTCTCCCGCACTCGTATCTACTATCAATCGGAATCAAAATGAACTCTATCTCGTGTTTCAAACGAACCCGAGAATTCCTCAATTTGGGGACTAAAAAATCCGACATCCCCCTGGCCCTATAAAAGGCGTCCCTGGGTTCGCCCTTGTCTCTGCACCCCAAAACCTTAAGCCACCGCACCACTCAAGCTCTAGCGCAGCCGCATTAGAAATTTTAGGGTTCCGCCGTCGCTGCTCGTTTTCTTTAGATTGTGCCACCGCTCGCCGACTCGTCGCCTTCGACCACGCCATCTTCACCGCCACCGAGTTATCTCGACACCGCTTCACGACTACGAGGTCACCGTGTTCGTTGATTTACAACAACCGCACTCGCCCACGCCTTCCACCAATTTTGGCCAACTCAACACCTTCCGTAATAATACCAAAGATTCGATATGTGCGCAATAGCCTATTCTACCCAGTGCACGCAACCACCGCCGGCGAAGCACTGCTGTTAGTTGTAGCCTTCCACGACCAGGTAGTTGTAGCCTTCCACGACCAAATAGCCGTAATCTCAACCATCGTAGTCGAGCCTTCCACGACTAGGTAGTCAGAGACTTCACGACCAAATAGTCGTAATCTCAATCGACTAGTAGTCGAGCCATCCACGCACTGTAGTAGTAGCCTCCGACGACCATGCAGTTCAAACCTTTCGACCATGTGGTCGAAACTCCTTTCGCGTACGCATAGTCAAAAGCGATGAACAATATTTGAATTCCTTTTTGAGTATTTTTCTTTAGATTTAGAACTTTCAGAAGCCCATATCTTTTCCATCCAAACTCTGATTGAGCCCATTCAAATTTCTAAATTTATATATATTCAAGATATATTTATTTATAATTTTTATTTAATTTTTGCAGTTTGTTTTGCCTTTGGTATTTATTTATTTTGTTTATTTGTTTCGTTTACGCGTAAACGCTGATTCCTCAGGAACCTTTGAAGAAAAAGAAGTGCCTCAAGAGCAAGATCAGTACCTAGACCTATTCCAATGCAAGTTATACCTTTGATCATATTAAACCCAGTATTCAAAATACTTTGTTTCAATGTATTGCATTCTATTTCAAGTATTTATTTAAATGCATTTGGGTTTAGCTATTAATCCAAATTGTTATGTCCACCTTGTCTATTATTACACCATGATCTTTTGTCACTCTAGGTTGGTTCATTACTAGTTGGTATTATCATAGCACCAACGTGGGTTGGTTAGACACGAGAAGATTGCTTAGCCATGCCACGGGCCATCATTTCATGTGAGTTGCAAATATGAACTTGACTAAGTGATTATGGAACTGTGTGATAAAACTGTGTGTGTTGTGTGCTATTACTCATTGATGGCATGTGTTGCACTTAATCAACAGGGAGGAAAAAGATTTAGACTGTGGCAATTGGTGGATTCTGTGTGATTGGTGGAGCTGTGTGCTGGGAATGATGAACTGCGTGACTTGGAAATTAGAAGTCTTGCCTTTGTCAATTAAGGACTTGATTTTGTGCGCTATTGAACTGAGCCTTACGGTACAACCACATGTCTGGAATCAGACGGACCTAACTTAGTAGATTATGGAATCTTGCCATTGACAACTCAGGTTGTAGGTTAAGCTGTGTGATGGGATGGGGGTGTGTTTATCACATCGCGGGATGGTTCGCCACATCCCTGTCCAACGGTGTGTGTCGTACCCAAATGTTGTGTGTATCGGTTGGACGACAGTAAAGCACAACGGGATTGTCAATGTTGAGATCAAGTTTCTGAAAGGTTTTGTTATGGTCAGTGCTAGATACACTGATTGTATCTTGTGGGTAAAGTGTACAATATCTACAGAGTGTTAAATTAATATGTTCGAATAGCCACGTCCGCGGTCATGGACATGCTTGGGGATTTCACACGAGAGGTAGATTTTCATAAAACATTTGGGAAGGGAGCTGTGTGGGATAACTTGTGCAGCTGTATGAATAACTTGTTTAGACTGTGTGTCTTTGTGAAATCAAATGATAACTTAATATTGTTTATTTGTTTTGAATTATGTTTCCAATCTATTATTCGTATTCAATTGCAAATGTTGCATTTCTGCAAAAAAAAAACCATCATCTATAAATTGCATTCTGTGGTATGACCTGCGAGTACGGTTGTGTACTCATATTTGCTATAACAAATCAACAGAAGTGGAGGAGACTTCGCCTGTATTTGAGGAGTTCTACGAAGGTGTCGATCGTTAGGGACTCGATCCCAGTCAGTTGCTTGTGGTGAATTGATGGGATTCCGCTAAAGTTTATTTTCTATTCCTCCGCTGCTATTTATTTATTGTCAGCCCTGCGTGGCTTAATGAATGTAAACTCGACCATAAGGTCAAAACCATTATTTGTTATTCAAGATTAATCGTTTATTTTATTAATCGTTTTGTGTGGATCGATATTCATCGATGTTGATACTGTGTGCACTAGCGTGATCCTGGACTAGTGCATACCTCCATGATTTTCACCTTTTTATCCAACTAAGACTACATAATAGGTATATCAACAAAAGTGTTAGTCTCACATATAGATTTATTACTAATTACCAAAATACTCTATTAACTCATAATACCGTGTCTAGATTCTTCAATCTCCCCCTTTTTGGTGATTGATGACAAATCATTTATCAATAACAACATTTGGATATAAATCATCATAAGATAAGAATTTAAGCCATTAAACTATGTCTATGTATGTTATAAGGTGAAATCATTGGAGAGAATATATTAAGCATCCAAATCTGGAAGTATTAAGCATCCAAATCTGGAAGTATATTAATCATATAAATATTTTGCCCTTTTGGCATTAAACACCAAAAATCCAAAAACAAATCTAAAACCAACATAAAGTTTTTGTAAAACAATGAGCATGGCAGTTGAGATCATTTTATTTTGATCATTAAAATATTTTCCCCCTTTCTGAAGTAATGTTTTGTTTTTAAAATATTTGAGGAAAAATCAAAATAGATCACAAACCTATTGATCATATAACATTCTCCCCCTTCAACCAAAAAAGGTCACAAACTTCCCTTGTATGGCCGAAAAGAGTACAACAACTTCAAATAAAGCTATATCAGAGTTTTCCAAAGGAAATGATATTTGGAATGCATTCAAGAAAACATACCTTTGAAATCTCCTAATTAAACATTTTGCAAGGGGATACCATACTCATTTTCACAAATAGGAAATCATTGAGTTCATAAACTTTCTAAAAGAAATTTTTGCAAGCAAGAACCAAAGAGATAAAACTCCCCCTAGGTATATGCATATAGAGACGTGAATTGAAAAACATGCATATATGAGCATTTTATGAAATAAGCTTTTGCTTTCGCAAATGAAACGTATTTTCATAAAACTTCTTCAAATGAAGAAAACTAAGTATATGAAGAAATATAAAACATCCAATTTCATGTATGAGTCATTAATATCATTGTGGACCTATTTATGTGAATAATTTTGGCTTAAATGACAAAACTCACTTAAGTGCTAGAAAGTGACCACTTAGGTCAAAATAGTATTTTAGACGAATTTCAAAATCAAATACCTTTTGGTGGGTTGGTTTTTTTGAAAATCTTTTGAATACCAAAAATGTTTAAATAACCAACTCTAGGATATTCCTTTTGGGACGATTTTCAAATTCCTTTTAGAATAGATTTTACACAAAAATCTAGTTTACGTCAAAAGAAGATACTATTATATAAAATTTTGGCTAGAAACTAGTTTTCGTTTAAAATAGGTTTTTCTTGAACCAAAACATTTGGAAAAGCCTTTGAATAGCATTTGTATACATTTTACAACTAGTTTTTCAAAAGATTACTAATAGTTATGAAATTCTTGACTTTTGACTAAAAGGTTCAATTTTGAAAAAAATATTACTAGCACTTAATTTATGTGGGCACACTTAGAGATCTGATATACATGTATATGACTTAGCACTCCCCCTTAATGTGCTACACACCATCTTGCTCAAGACAGTAATAATGAAGTTTTTGACAAAGATCAAGAACACCATTTTGAAAAGATTTTTATGGAATGCAACCTACACAAAGCATGAGGGCTAGATACTTCAATGTAAGTACTTGTTACCGAAATGACATTGGCTTATGATATGAAGTGATCATCCTCAAGCTGGGCGGCGTGCTGGCACCAGAGGGGGGAGCACGGGAACCAGGGAGAGAGAGAGGGAAGAAATGGAATTTGGTAATCTAAAGATTTTACAATTTGAAACTTGAAGCAAAATTGAGTTTTGAAGTTTGAAGTTTGGATTTGGAGCACTTTTGAAATCCAAATGAAACTATGAAATTCACTGCTCATTTTCTGAAAAATGAATGTTACACACGTGGAATGAAATGCCCATATAACTTTAAGGACTTAATCCTGTCATGACCTCCCAATGTAAAATAGTAGAACCACAAGTCTAATAATGGTAACAACCTAACTAAATAATTGGTGTATATCTATACGAGTTGCACCATTGAAGGACCCGCTTCGTCGTGAGCCTTCAGGGCTACGGGTTGGGGTGTACGACTTACGAGTCTTTGTGAGCGTAAGCCGTATGGCGCAAGAGGCGGTCTGGGTAAGGGTTGACGGCTCTTCGTAAGCGTAACCCCACTTAGGTGACTTAGCGGGTGTAGCAAATACCGAGGGATGCCTTGTAAAGGCCTTGTGGCAATCTCCCTTGATTCACACGTTCAAGGAAATGTGTGTGTATGTATCAAGACGAGTATCTCTTGTGGGTAAAGTGTAGAGTCTCTGCAGAGTAATAAACTATTGGACCGAAAAGGCGATTAGAGGGGGGGTGAATAGGAGCACGCTCACTTTTTCACAAATAATTGATTCAATAAGATTTTACTCCAGTAGCTATGGAAGCTATGAAGATCAATATACCAGTACAGCGGAAGACTAGTATTGAATCCAATTAAACCCCCTAAGCAATACGACAAAAATTAACACAAGCTAAAGCAATTCAAGGTCAAGGTCGACTGTTAGGTCAATGGCGTCCGACCACGACTCGGGTCCGACCGGTGGACTGGCAATCGACCACGACCAAGAATGATCAAACAACCCCGACACGGTTGCAAATAGATGAAACTTTTGATCTACAACTCCAAACTCGATGAAACCTAGAACACACCTTCTCTATGATGTCAGAACCTATTCCAATCAAGATTATGAGAATTCTTGGAAGAATTATGATCCTTTTCAGTTTGAGACGATGAAGGTTCAAAACCGAGTTAAAACGAAAACTAGATCCAAAATCTTGCTCGTGGGTGATTGATGATCAAGATGATCCTAGATATGTTCCCACATGTCACATCAAGCTAAACCACATGAAGAAATCAATCAAAAACTCACGGATCAAAGAAAGACTCAAAATCATCAAATAGAGAGAAAGAACGTAAAGAGACAAGACATTGATCAAACTTTCCTTAGATTGATTTGATATGATTCGGGCTTACAGCCACTCCATCAATTGAGGACAATGCTCAATCCAAGAGCACGAAAATCACATTAAAACTCTCTAGAACCCTAGCCTCCACAAAAGCTCTCCCTAAGCAAATAGGGTATCTAAAATAACAAAAGAGCCGAAGAGAGGGGACAGCCACCACCCTCCTCTATTTATAGTGGAGGCTTAGACCTTCTAGGAGTTTGACTCAATTGGGCTCCCGTTAAGGCCCAACAAAAACGGGTCACACACGCACGCATTTTAATGCGTCGTCTTTATCGCCTCTTGACCTAATCAGCTTCACCTTACGCCATCTTGCGCCGCGGGTTGGCCAATAGGTCACCCTTGTCCATCTTGCACCACGCTTGAGTTCATTGACCTCACCCCGGCATCATCGATCGCTCGACCTCACTTCCAAGCCTAGTCCCGATAATTCTCGCCGTTGACCGTCGTTGACCACCAAGCAACTGAAACTCGTGACTTTGACCTAACAACCGAACATCGCCGCCACGAAGGCCGACGATCCAAGTGAAAACCGGTCGATCGCTTCCATGGCCGGCCCCGACCGCCACCTATTGGCCACCGACCGCCATTGGGACTTAGCCGATTTCACCAAATTCAAACCCATCGAATTTTCAAACCAATAGAACTTTTGATCGAGACTCCAAAATTATGAAACCAAATGCAATAGAATCCTCTTGCCTACACCTCTATTTTTGGCCCACCAAAACACCACATTCGAAATTGGCCGGCCGGATCGCTTTAGACCGGCTCGATCGCCGATTCGGTCGGTTAGACCGCCAATGGCCTCGACAAATCGATTCTTTGTCAAAACACGGAAATGATAAACCTTTAACGCCATTGCCAATTGTCACATCATCCTAAGATCGAGTATATCCCCATGATATCCACATAAACTATTCGAACAATGTGCTCTACAGCCAAGGGTACGCCGCTTCCACCCGCTTGCACCGATACATGGGGCCTCCTCGAGCTCGCTTTTCGCCACCAATTCGCACTCTCCCGATGGAGAGCGCCACCCGGAAATCTTCGACACCGAGATGACAATCCTCGCTGGACGCACTCAGTGCAAAATGACACAGCGATGTCACTACCATCAACACCGCCATGGACGGTCACCCACTTTGATGCTCCTCACCTCCAGCCACGAGCACCGACTTCTCCGCAACAACTTGTTCAAGGAAAGTGAAGCCCACCACGAGACGATGCTAGAGAGGGATGCCGCCATTGCAGAGTTGGCACGGCCACAGCACCATGCGTGATTTCCACCCTAGCACCTCCCCATCGCCAACTACGCGCCCAAAGAATCGGCGGATCGACCACTCCGCCTGCAGGAGCCCGCACCAGATGATCACAAGACAAGAGTGTGAGATGCCCCATCCGCCACCGCCATTGACCTTGAGAATCCACCATGGCGCAACTCGCCGCCTCGCCTCGCCTCCCGGCAATCGCAGCCGATCGCCTTCACGAGTCATTCTCGCTCTCGCCCCCGCAACTGCAAAGCTTGTAGTAGCCAGTATCCGATAGAGGAGTAGTCAAGCTAGTCTAGGTTAGCTAGCAAGTTTTTCAGGCGCTTTTGTTGCAAGCACTTTATGTTTTCATCTTTTGTAGGCGTTGTGTTTGTAATATGTGTCATGGCTTAGCATTGCCTATATGCTATGTTCTAGAAGTTATGTGAACACTTAACGCCCCCCCCCCCCTTATTATTAATGTGATGTAGCCATTCTAGGCTTTGTGTGGTGTTTGATTGTCTCTCCCATTTGGTTTAAGATCTTCTATGTGCTTTAGAGGGCTAGTGGACCCTCATATATATCCTTTAGTCCTAACCTAGGTTGTTCTCTCAGATGGCACACAGGAGAGCAGCCGCCCCAAGCCGTGGTGCTTTCGCAATAGGCCGAGGAAGAGGCTACTGCCATGGTCGTGGTCAAGAGCTACCTCCCCCACCGCCAGCCAACCCGGCAATGGTGCAGGTCATGTTCCAACAGACGTAGATCTTCCAAGCTCTGCTCGCTAGTGAACAAACCGGAGCAACTGGTCGCAACTCCAAGTTGGCGAATTTTCTCAGGACAAGACCGCTCACCTTCGCCTCCGCCAACGAACCCCTGGAAGCTGAATATTGGCTCAGAGACACTAAGAAGAAGCTTCGCCTCACCCAATGCTCAAGATGATAAGTGGACTTTGCCACCAACCACCGAAAGGAGTCAGCGGTTGGTGGGAGAACTACCTCGCTGCTCGAAGTGGTGAAAGTCCAGTGGTTGATGAAGAATCAGCAGGAGGAGGAGGAATAGCAACACCCGAGACCGAGGATCACCAAAACCCTGCCACAGGAGAGATTGCTGAAGTGCAACTAGCAGTAGAAGATGAGCCAGCATGGCATGCAATTCCTCGGAGCGAATTCAAGCTCGCTTTAGAACCAACTTTATTCCAACCTAAGACAATGAGATTGAAGAAGAATGAGTTTAGAGCTCTCAAGTAAGGTCACCTGTCTATCAAGGAGTACTTAACCAAGTTCAACCAGCTCGCCCGCTGTGCCCCAAGTGATGTCACCGACGAAGAAGAGAAGATTGATCGTTTTGTGGAAGGAATGCGTGTGGATATGAGAGTCCAGCTTATCCTCCACGACTTTCCCAGCTTCCACCATTTGATCAACAAAGCTCGTGATCGAAAACGAGAAGAAGACCGCTGAAGTCAGCCATTTCATGGTAGCTCATCATTCAGACCGTCTGTAGCTTTGCCACCAAGAGCTCAAGTTCCAGCTCTGCATCCTAATGGGAATGGTTTTCGCACTCTTCGCCTCACGGACAACCCACAAAGAAACAATCCAAAGATCTCATCTCCATTGCTTCCACTTTGAGAGAAAGGACACTTCGCCAACCGGTGCCCTCAACGCCGTAACACTCCGCAAGTTCAAGCCAGAGTCACATCACCAAGGCCACTCATCAACTCCAAACAAGGGTCATCACCTGCAAGCACCTGTGTCTACCTCAACACTAAACCGTGGCGTGTGAACCATGTCACAGCAGAGGAGGCACGTGAAGCCACCAGAGTTCTTATGGGTACGTTCTCTCTTAAATATGTACCAACACAAGTTTTATTTGATTCTGGAGCTTCACATTCTTTTATATCAAGGAAGTTTGTTGAAAGTCTTAAACTATCAACCTTTAAGTTAAAGAAATCTGTGGTACTTAGCTCACCCGGGGGACCCTTATCTGCTACCTTAGTAAGTCCCCGAGTAGATATTGCTATGGAAAATTCTAGATTCCTAGCAAAACTCTTAGTGCTCCAAGCCCAAACTATGGACATCATCCTAGGAATGGATTGGTTGGCCAGGTACCAAGGAATGATAAACTGTGCCAACAGAAAGGTGGTACTCACCAAGGGCCCAAGAACCACGATAAAGGTTAATGTGAACCGCTCCTCTAGTTTGGATCATGCGATCCATAACCTCGAGGAGGTATTGCTGGAGACAATGCATGTAGTTCAAGATTTCCTGGAGGTTTTTCCAAAAGAATTGTCTGGCATGCCACCAGACCGAGACATCAAATTTGTAATCAACCTGAAGCCAGGGACCACCCCGATTGCTAAGAGACCATATAGAATGGTTGTCGATGAGCTTGAAGAGCTAAAGGCACAGATGGAGGAGTTACAAGGCAAAGGTTTCATCAGACCTACCTCACCCCCCTGGGGTTCGCCTGTCCTTTTCGTAAAGAAAAAAGACGGCACCGCCAAACTGTGTGTAGATTACAGAGCCCTCAATGATGTGACCATCAAGAACAAGTACCCTTTACCCCGCATTGATGATCTGTTCAACCAGCTGACAGGAGTAGCAGTGTTCTCCAAGATAGGCTTAAGGTTAGGATACCATCAGCTTAAGATCAGGGCTGAGGATATCCCTAAAACAACTTTTACCACCTGGTATGGCCTGTTTGAGTTGTCAGCCATGTCGTTTGGCTTGATCAATGCGCCAGCCTACTTCATGAACCTCATGAACAAAGTATTCATGGAATACTTGGACAGATTTGTCGTCGTGCTCATAGATGACATTTTATCTACTACAAGACCAATAAAGAACATGCAGAGCATCTGCATTTGGTGTTAGAGAAACTTAAAGAACACCAGCTTTATGCTAACTACAACAAGTGTGAGTTTTGCCTCTAAGAGATCGGGCTTCTGATATATTGTATCCACTGGAGGAGTCGAAGTTAATTCGCGAAAGTAGAAGTCGCTTTGAATGGAAACAACCAACCTCAGTGACTGAAGTGTGTAGTTTTCTTGGATTGGCCGGATACTACCGACGCTTCATAGAAGGGTTCTCCAAACTGTCCAGACCAATGACCGACCTGCTCAAGAAAGAAAAAGAAGTATAAATAGACGTAAGCTCGTGAAAAGAGTTTCCAGAGTTAAAGAAGAAGCTAATCATCGCACAGTTGTTAGTCTTGCTGACATATACGCAAGGACTTTGAAGTCTATTGTGATGCTTCGCGCCAAGGTCTTGGCCGGTGCTCATGCAAGGAGGAAAAGTCGTGGCATATGCATCCAGGCAACTCCGTCCCCATGAAGACAACTATCCAACTCATGATTTGGAGTTAACTGAGTAGTGCATGCCCTAAAGATTTGGCGGCATTACTTGATTGAAAATCATTGTAACATCTTCATGCACCACAAGAGTCTCAAGTACATTTTCACCCAAATAGATCTCAACCTCCGACAAAGAAGATGGCTAGAGCTAATTAAAGACTACAATTTGGACATTCATTATCATCCTCAAAGGCTAATGTAGTAGCCGATGCATTAAGCCGTAAGTCCTACTCAACAATGTCATGATTCAAGAACCGCAACCCTGAGCTCTATAAGGAATTAGTTGCACTTAACCTCGAGATAGTAGAGTAAGGCACCATAGCAACTATGGAAGTTCATCCAATCTTAGAAGAGCAGATCAAAGCCACCCAAGAAGGACACCCTGGATTCCAAACAATTAAAATCTTCATGGCCAAAGGGAAATACCCTAAGATGATAGAAGATCAACAAGGAATCCTATAGTATGGGAAACGTCTCTTTGTTCCCCACCAGAAGGAGCTCAAAGACATGATTCTGAAAGAAGCCCATAGCTCAGCATATACCCTGCATCCAGGCAACACCAAGATGTATCAAGACATGAAGATTCTATATTGGTGGCCGCGAATGAAAAGAGACATCGCAGAGTTCGTAGCTTGTTGTGATATGTGCCAACGCATCAAAGCCGTGCACCGTGAGACCTCATTGGATCGCTTCAACCACTACAAATCCTCGGGAAATGGAAATAAATTAGAATGGATTTCATTACTGGTCTACCGTGAACTAAGACCGGATATGATTCGATATGGGTCATAGTCGATAGATTGACAAAAGTTTCTCATTTTATCCCTGTGAAGACCACATGCAAAGGAGACAAATTGGCTGAGTTGTATATGGCTCATATCGTGTGTCTACATGGAGCACCCAAGCGAATAGTCTCAAATCGAGGTTCTCAATTCACCTCGCATTTCTAGGCCAGTCTGCATGATGCACTTGGGACTCACCTAAACTTCAAAGACAAAGATATCATCCCCAAACCGATGGATGCATGTAAAGAGTAAATCGATTCTAAAAGACATGCATCGGGCCTATGCTTTAGAAATTACCGAGACTGGGAAAGATGTCTACCATACGCGGAATTCTCCTACAACAACAGTTACAAGTCTAGTCTGAAAATGTCCCCGTTCGAAGCTCTCTATGGAAGAAAGTGCAGAACCCCTCTACATTGGTTAGAATCTAGAGAAGGCTATATCTTTGGGCCGATACCCTCAAGGCATGTAAGAGAAAGTCCAACTAATCGAGATCATCTCCAAGCTACCCAAATTGCATGTAAGAGTTATGCCGACAATCATCGCAGAGTTAACATTCAAGTCGAGACCATGTGTATCTTAAAGTATCACTCTTCGAGGAATGCGGAGATTTAAAGTGAAAGGTAAGCTTGCACCAAGGTACATAGGCTCGCTTCCAATCACCACCAAGCGTGGAGAAGTAGCCTACTAGCCGGAGTTACCAATGAGTTTGTGAGACGCCCACAACAAGTTCCACATCTCCCAGCTCAAGAAATGTCTAAGAGTGCCTGAAGAGCAAGCTCCAGTTGAAGCCATCACACTCCAGAAAGATCTGTCGTATCTAGAACAATAGATCAAGATCCTTGACGCCGTGAAGAAGCAAACAAGATGTCAGATCATCCATCTCTGCAAGGTTCAAAGTGTAGAGAAACCACTCAAAAGAGAAGCCACTTGGGAGAGCAAGACCAGCTTGAAGTTAGACTACACATATCTGTTAAGTAGCTCAAATCTCGGGTCAAGATTCTTTTTAAGGTGGGTAGGATTTGTAACATCCATTTTTTAGAAAATGAGTAGTGAATTTCAGAGTTTCATTTGGATTTCAAAAGTGCTCCAAATCCCAAACTTCAAAACTCAATTTTGCTTCAAGTTTCAAATTGCAAAATCTTTAGATTTTCAAATTCCATTTCTTCCCCTCTCTCCCCGATCCCGTGTTTTCTCTAGCGCCAAAGACGCGCCTAGCCGCTTCGCGCCGCTCCTCCCTCGCGCTTAGCTCCGGCCTCCTCACACTCCGCCTGCCGCCGCGCGCGCGCGACGCCCCATCCTAGCTCTCGTGCACCACCCGCACTCAAGTAAGTCGTGGCGCGCCTCGTTTCTGCTCTCGCTTCTCGCGCTGTCTCACAGATGACGCAGCTGCGCCACACCGCCGCGACACGCCGCCCCGCCCCTGCTCTCTCCCTCTCCCGGCCTATCGCCATGGCGCCACCTCGCCCCGTGCCTCTCCAACGCCACCTCCTCCTCTCGTGGCTATAAAGCACCGAGGCCTCCCCTTGATGCCCCTTCCCACCTCCATCCCCTCTAGCATCTCCAGACAACCGACGGTCAAGCTCTAGTTTCTAGGCCGCCGTGCTCCCATCGACGACTTGTCGCTCGTGAAGCTCTCGCAGCAGTGGTCTCCGCACAAGGTGTTCTAGGCACGAGGAAGCAATCCCCTGCTAATTGGGTTTTGGTCCACCAAAGTGCCTCGGATTTGGCTTTTTCTTCGCCTCCACCAACCCTTCCCCACCGCCGATCTCTTTCACCCGTCCACCTCCAGCCGCCATTCTTGGCTCGGTGAGCTCCTTGGCCACCCCTAA
The DNA here is from genome assembly GCA_036346395.1 of Hsuehochloa calcarea. NCBI lineage: Eukaryota > Viridiplantae > Streptophyta > Magnoliopsida > Poales > Poaceae > Hsuehochloa > Hsuehochloa calcarea. Next base: position 2,769,653 of record CM070604.1, on the reverse strand, counting down.
CCGTGCTCCCACGCTTGCCAAGGATCGCCGAAGCCCCATCGTCATTCTTGGCCGAACTGCACCTCGCCCGGTTGTCGCACCACCACCACCCTCACCGGCCCACCTCGTGAGGGCAATCCGCTTTGGCCCTTCCCCGTCGCAGCCTCCTCCGCTTCGATGCGCCGCGCCGCCTCTAGCCTCCCTCTTCTCTCTGCTGTCGAGCAAGAAGCACAGAGCGCTTAATTCTCGTAATATTATAGCAATTAAGGCTAATCGGTGATTAGTAGGTGCTAATGATGCTTTAATTACCGGCTTGAGTCACTGCCAGTGGGCCCAATGAACAATGATGACTCCTTTATTTAAACCAGATTCCTTCTCTAAAACTCACAAGTGGGCCCCGCGTGGCACTGTTCCCGTGGACTCGCGCCAAGGGGACTCGATCCACGACTATTTCGCACCCGCGCGATCGCGCATCGGGACCCACGTGTTAGCGCTGGATTTTCACTCTCCTTTTCTTTTTCTGATTTTCTTTTTCAATTAAAAGTTCATTTGAAAAGCATCAAAAATTCATATCTCCTTCGTTATAACTCCAAAAATTATAATTTTTGTGCCTGAAAATTTGTAAATTCAAGCTCTACATTTTGGTACTAGTTTGGTTAATTTTGGAGTTCATATATTATATATTTGGTATTTATTTGCTTTATTTGCTTGTCTTTTTCTTTTCTGGTACGTTTGTCCGAGTAGAGTTCGAAGAAGCCAGAGACCCCCATTTCGATCAAGCTCAAGAATACCAAGATCCTCTAGCCTTTGACCCAGGCGAGTCAATACTTTGATCATGTTGAACCTTCATTTTGTACAAATTATATTCTTTTAAAATATCAAATTGCATGTTTTACTTTCTTATGCAAATGTATGTCAAATAATCCTAAGGTAGTTAGATGCCAACTTGATGATTAAATAATTATTATGCCATTCCTTTGATAATTGAATTCCCTATCCTTGTCACCATGGTAATTATGTGGTAACCTACTAGTTATAGTTGTATTTAAGCGTCATGCTAGTCTTGCTTAAGTACCAAGGTATTAACTACCCCAACATCATCCTTTAATCATAAAATTAGTTTTGGGCAGTCATTGGGAGAAATGACTGGTATGGTCGAAATATTTTGGTTTACACTACTCAAAACACTAAAAACTTGCTAATACCACATCTGGGCGGATGGTATGTTAGGGGATATGTTGATGGGTACTAATGTAGCCCAAGATATGTTGGTATATAGTTGGTACGTGGAATGAATCACCCAGATAACTTTAAGGACTTAATCCTGTGATGACCTCCCAATGTAAAACAGTACAAGCACAAGTCTAATAATGGTAACGACCTGGCTAAATAATTGGTGTCTATATGTACGAGTTGCACTATTGAAGGACCCGCTTCGACGTGAGACTTCGAGGCTACGGATTGGGGTGTATGACTTACGAGTCTTTGTGAGCGTAAGCCGTATGGCGCAAGAGGGGGTCTGGGTAAGGGTTGACGGGTCTCCGTGAGTGTAACCCTACTCAGGTGAAACCTTAGCGGGTGTAGCAAATACCGAGGGATGCCTTGTAAAGGTCTTGTGGTAGTCTCCCTTGATTCACGTATTCAAGGAAATGTGTGTATATATATCAAGATGATTATCTGTTGTGTGTAAAGTGTACATTCTCTGCAGAGTAATAAACTGTTCGAATAGCCGTACCCACAGTCAAGGGTAGGCATGGGAACTTACAAGAGTTGGTTCTATTTATAAAACTTTGTGGACGGGGTGAATAATGTGGCGGGCTAACCTAGCCCTTGTTTTGGATCTTTCCTGCGTAGTCTTACCCAGTATTGATATTAGGTGGATGTAACCATCATCAAAAATAAGCATAAGGTGGAGGTAACCTCATCGTATTAATATTGCACAAATATTCTCTTTTAGAAAATGTTATTGAGTTAAAATGCTAAGTGATAAGACTTTCTGACTATTGTAGTTAAAAATTTTGCTTTGCGCAAATAAAAGAACCCGATCCAATCCTTGATAAAGCCTAGCATGTATACTATTGTGGCGAGGCTTGGAGCAAGCGATGGCCGAGGCGGCACTGGCAGCGGAGCCGGGCCAGAGGCTCACGCGAGCGCGGAGATTGCAGAGTGAGGGGAGCAGCGGGAATCCGGATGAGAGGACGCGGCACTGATGTCAGGCCGCAGGAGGGCGTGGAGGAGCTAGAGCCGGGCGCAGGGAAGGAGGAGTCGGGGCAGCACGGCGCTCTGGGCATCAGAGGGGGGAACGGGAAGGAGAGGAGAGAGAGAGAGAGAGAGAATTTGGAAATTCGAAGATTGTTTAAGTTTGAAACCTGAAGCAAACTTAAATTTTGACGTTTGAAGTTGGAAGTTTGCATAACTTTTGAATTCAAAAATCAAACTCTGAAATTACTATTCATTTACTGAAAAATGGATGTTACAAAAACTCGCCAACTTCGGAAACCCGACAAGATTGAGCGTAAGAATGCTCCCCAGCCCACTCAATGCTTCCCCTGGTTCCATCAAATACAACTATTTGCAGTTATTAATCACCAAACTTATGAAGTGCCGAGAGCTGCCTCATGGCGGAGGGGAGAGAAGCCAGCTTCAGACAATTGAAGATGCCAATCTCTCGGAGGGCAACAAGGTAGCCAAATCCCTTTGTTAGTGATGTCAACTCAGGACAATCACCCAAATATAGAACTATCAGGGAAGACCAACCACATAACCCAGTTTTTAATAGTTGCTTCTGCTTTGATTTGAGGTTCAGGAATATAGAATTTTGGACATATTTAGCCCCATTAGACCACCGAAATTCCAAAAGTAGCCCCTGTAACGTCAAAATTCCAAAAATGACCCCTCACCGCACGTGCTGCCATGTGGGATGGCAGCAGCTGAGGTGCTGCCATCCCACACGGCAGCACCTTGCTGCTGCCGTTAATTAATGCGCAAGTTTCAGTTCCACGTTACCTCTATTGCATTTTGGTTTTGGCCATTAAAGTGCAATACTTGACCTGTATTTATTTTGTTTATTTAATTATTATGATTGCTTTACAGAACTTGTGATATTTGCCTTTTTGAGTAGCCATTATAGTTGTACATACTATCTTGGTTTAGTTAGGGGCACTACTACAAAACAAGCTATATTAGACGTCTCATCACAGAACTCTTTGATTTTACTATGGCTTGAAATTTTCCTTACTCTTTGATTGTACTATGGCTTGTATTTTACCATGGCTTGAAATTTTTCTTACTCTGCACTAACTTTTTCTTGAGATGGTGCTATAGTAAAATCAAAGAGTGCATGAAACATCCTAATCTGCACTAACTTTTTCTTGAGATGTTATTCTACAGTACAACTCAAATAAACCATTTTGCTCTGGTTAATTCTACTGGTGCACTTCAATTGATGTCTAAGTTACAATTGCAATCCATGATAAACCATTTTATTTTTTTTTTTTTACAATTTTTTTTTTTGAATGCCGCTCTCACTGCAATGGGCCGCTACCATGTGGGACGGCAAAGACTCACCAAGTTGCCCCCCACACAAAGATCACGCACGGTGAGGAGGCTATTTTTGGAATTTTGACGTTACGGAGACTACTTTTGGAATTTCGGCGGTCTAACAGCGCTAAATATATCCAAAATTCAGGAATACAAGGTTGATAAGTCGATGCACATCTCTTGGTAGCCCCTCTAATTGGTCACACCGACCAAGATGAAGTGTTTGTAGATTCACCAACCGACATAAAGAATTTGGTATGTTTTTTTATTTTCCTGTTCCCTTGTGGATCTAGGTTCCTCAGGTGCTTCAAATTTCCGATTGAGTTTGGTAGATCTTCAAACTCAACATGAGAAAGAATCAAGACACGCGGAAGTGTAAAAGTTGAGAAAAGGTTCTCAAGAAAGGCTCGAGAGCATATTAGCGACACTTCAACGTATGGCACCTAAGGAAGAAGCGTCTTAACATGTTGTGGTGTTGAGAAAGACATCGGTAGCATGGGCAACCGACATAGGGCAACAGTTATGCTCATACTGCCATGGAGCATGACAATGGCGGGAAGGACGTGACAACGTCGCTGGCTCCTCAATCACTACGCTCTGCATTGCCTATGGCATAACATCGGTTGGTCATGTGGAAAATATTGCCACTAGACAGCGGCATCTTTTCTCCAGCGGTGTTACACCGGGGGTGCAACCAAGGGCAGTGATGCCCACTGGGTGGCGTTGTTGGCGCCGTTGAGGAATGTGATGGTAGCACCATCACTGCAATGGTACGGGTCTGAGGACCGAGGGTAGGGCACTTGCCCCCATCTAACAGTCGGCATGGCTCTTTCCTGTCGAGGTAGCGAGGCTCTGAGGCTTAATTGAACTATTGCTTTCTCATCGCTTGATTGATAATGGATACATATTATCTCTTTTATAAGGACAACACGACTTGACACCTAAAAAATAGTCTTTAAGGGAGCATATCAATTCAATCCGATCTTTTCAACTATTAAAAATAACATTCCTAATAGATAATATCATATCCCTAACAATAACTTAATAGATACGAAATGCCAAAATAACCCATCTAAGCAAATATTTTTTATCCTATAAAACACAAATAAATTTGCTACAGTACCAACGGATACGGTTCACATATGCTACATTGCAGCACTGCAGTACTTGATAGAAGAACGAAGATGCTTGGAGGAGAAGGCACCTACTTTGGTACCACCCGAAGTCAACCCATTTTAAAGCCCAACACTCTCGGCCCTACAAACCTCAGCCCATTAGGTGCAGCCCACCCCATTCGTGCCTGTGAACAGACCGCGAGCGGCGCACATAATTTTTACAGGAAATGATAATTTGGTCCAGGCTAACATCAAGTCATAAATGATTGCTATGTAGTAACTAATTAAGAAAACAAGTCCACGGCGCACATAATTTTAACAGGAAATGATAATTTGGTCCAGGCTAACATCAAGTCATAAATCATTCCTATGTAGTAACTAATTAAGAAAACAAGTCCACCGCGCGTAAGCTCATGGCATTTGCTAATCACGTGAGCATAGATTGTACATTACATTTCAAGCAAGCGCTGGTGTCCAGCTTATTCGTAGTTAACACAATCATGGTAGGATGTTTGCCCGGAATGAGCAAGGATACATGTTCTTCACAAATAACAACACGGGTACCGAATCCACAGGCGCAACCTCAACTGGGTAATGACAGCGTCATATCATACCACCTGTGCATGCATAAAGCTTAGGATATAATCATCACAAAACTAGACAAGCGAATGGATAAGCTTAGGATAGATTCTGGAGGACACTTTCGAGCTTACTTTTGTAAAGAGTATGCCGTCGATGTCTATCTCACGAACGTGGAGGATGAGATGGAAATCCTCTCCGGATCCGACCACACACCGCCTGCTCAACTCAGGGCAGTCACGAATCACAATCTTCTTGAGACAGGTGAAGTCTTGAATGAAGCCTGGCAGCTTCTCCAACCCTTTGCAATCATCAAAACAAACATATTGAAGAGAGGATGCAGCAGATTTGAAGCTCTCTGGAAAACCCGCCAACTTCGGAAGCCCAACAAGATTGAGAAAACGAAGGCTCCCCAGCCCACTCAATGCTTCCCCTGGTTCCTTCAAATCCAACTCTTTGCAGTCATTAATCACCAACTTCTCAAGTGCCGAAAGCTGCATCATGGCAGAGGGGAGAGAAGCCAACTTTGGACAACCGAAGATGAGTAGCTCTCGGAGGGCAGAGAGCCTTCCGAATCCTTCTGTAAGTAATGTTAACTCAGGGCAGTAGCTCAATTGTAGAAATGTCAAGGAAGACCAACCACAAAAACCACTTTTTAATAAATACTTTTGCTTTGACGTGAGGTTCAGGAATGTAAGGCTGACAAGCCCATGCACATCTCTTGGTAGCTCCTCTAGTCGGTCGCACCGACCAAGATGTAGTGTTTGTAGATTCACCAACCTGCATAAAGAATTCGGTAGGAATTTGATTTTCCCGTTCCATTGTAGATCTAGGTACCTCAGGTGCTTCAAATTTCCTATTGTAGTCGGTAGCACTTCAAACTCAGCTTGAAAAAAAATTAAGACACGTAGAAGCACAAATGTTGAGAAGAGGTCCTCAAGAAACGCTTTGCTCACGGTACCATGACTGTATATGCTTGCAAATGTTCTTGACTTACGTGCCTTTTTTAGCTGTGTAGGAAATTTGAGCTCCGTTGAGAAGTCCTTGCGGTCCCACACTAGATGCCTAACCCTTTCAGAGACAACAACTTTTTCACAGCTCACAACTGCGTGTTCCTTCTTAGATACTGAATTTGCTAGATCATGGATAAGGTCATGCATTTTACAATATGCAATGGAGCCATCGAAAACAACATACTGGTCTTGGAAAAGAGATCTGCCAAGAAGTTCATGAAAGTATTTTGTTCCAGTGGTTAATGCCTCCTTGTTTTCCCTACTTGTAGGCAACAACCCCAACGCCATCCAAAACATAACAAGAATGTTTGTGAAAATCTCATAATCTTTCGGAAATATGGATAAGCAAGCGAAACATGCTCGCAAATGAGGTGGAAGTGCATCGTAACTCAATTTTAATGCTGGCAAGATACCATCTGTGCTTTGCTCAATATTCCACAATTTGTCTTCCTTGATGCGCCTCCATTCTTCAACATCTCGACTATTAGACAATAGGGAACCCAATGTCTTTGCTGCCAAGGGAACACCGCAACATTTCTCAACAATGGATTCCCCAATTTTTAACAATTGGTGGTATTTTTCACCCTCGCCTCTGAATGCACAACGAGTAAATACTTGCATGCAATCATCGAGTGACAGCTTTCCCACATCATATGGTTCCATGGTCTTCACCAACGATGCAACACTTGTATTGCGTGTGGTGACTATAATCACACTTCCACTTCCACCACTGGATAGAATTCTTCTCAACTCTTCCCAATCAGCAACTTTATCATTCCACATGTCATCTAGTACTAGAAAATATCTTCTTTCATGTAAAAGCCCACGCAGCTTGGTCTGCAGCATCTCCACATTTAGTTGCTTGCTGCTTTCACCAGTACCTGATTGTATTATGTCATCCAAGATCTTCTTAAGATCAAACACATCAGAGACACAAGCCCATAACTTCTCGAACTTCTCGGTAATCCGAGCGTCATTGTAGATTAATTTTGCCAGTGCAGTTTTTCCTATGCCTCCTAAACCAACAATTGGAAGCACAGACAAGTGATTTGAGTCTGCAGCTGTCTGTATCCTTTCAAGTATCTCTTTTAGCTTCATCTCTTCCAATGATGTCTGGTTCGTGATGGAGTGTGTTTCCTGTAGCTGCTCCTGGATGTCTTACTATCAATTGGTTGGTCAGTTAATCCAAATTGTGCTCTGTTGGCTGCTACCTCATCAAGTTTTTCACGAACTTCTTTTATTTTGTGACTCAATTTGAAGGGATAAGCAAGCAGACGGCTCATACAAGTAAAGAAACCTTTATGAACTTCTTGCTCCAGAGATTTGGTGGCCACGTAGTCCAAAACATCATCTATGTCATAGACTGCATCCTCAGATTGTCCAGCCACTCGGAGGGCATGGGAAGTAGACTGTTTACCCTCGGCATCTTGAAGAACAGCACAGATGGATCTCAGAGACCTTTCCAACTTCCCTAGTTCTTTCTTGACGTTCCAGGCTGACTTCATATCATTGACAGCCCAATCAGTGCCAAAGGATCCAGCTTTCTGAAGAACTGACATTGCGGCTCGCAATATAAACCTCCGCCATAGAGTCTGTGTGGATACTACAAAATAAATAAGAGATTCAAAGAAATGTCCATGTAGGTGTACATAAATCTGTTTACTGCCATTAGATGTTACCTGCAGCATATTTAAACTGAAAGATTTAAAAAATGCGACATATTTAATATCAAAGATTTTATACCATAAAACAACTCTCATTAAGAGAAGCTAAAAGTCAATATTAAGTTGTGAAAATGGATATTTTAATTAGGGGTTTATGTACCCCAATTGCGCCAGCTAAACGTTCAAGTTTCAAGAAAGAGTGGAAGAGAGATGAAACGGTGTCTAGTTGATTGGGAATGTAGATCTAAAATTCAGCTGATTGAATATGTCTTTGAGTAGACACAACATGTTAAAATCAAGCAAGTATTAGTCTAAACAGTCAACATCATACAATAATTAACAGGTGAATTATGGATCCTTGTCCATCTACTTCTAGACTAACTGCATGAAAATAAACCGGCAAGTCATGCAAACAGAATTGACTAAAAAATAAGGTACAAGATATCGTAGATCTCACCTTGACGGCGGAGGGGGTGCAACAATCGCTTGAGAGGTCTAATCAGTTCTGCTCATGCTCCCAGTGGTAGAGAAAATGAAAGATGGCAAGGGATGGAAGCCATCGGTAGACTTGAAGCCATCCTGGAAAAAAAGGTGGAGTTGCTGAGAAACCAAGCTGCACTGGGAATAAGATTCTTCTTTCTTTCTTTTCTTCCTTCCTTCTCTTGTAATCAATTCTCTTGTGCCACCTCCAGATCGGCCTGCCATGAAGGAGCTACGTTGTAATGAACCTGGTTCTTTTCTTGCTTACTGAAGACACGCAAAGCATTTCCGGAGTACGAAAGCTTACCTGATGTTCTGCTTTTCCGGCGTACGAAAGCTCATTGCGGTTCTACGCTTACCACCAAAGAAAGGTAGACAACTACATCGCAAGCACATGGATTTCTAAGGTTGATAAATCGATGCACATCTCTTGGTAGCCCCTCTAATTGGTCACACCGACCAAGATGAAGTATTTGTAGATTCACCTGCCGACATAAAGAATTTGGTAGGTTTTTAATTTTTCATGTTCCCTTGTAGATCTAGGTACCTCAGGTGCTTCAAATTTCCGATTGAGCTTGGTAGCTATTCAAACTCAACATGAGAAAATATCAAGACACGCAAAAGTGTAAAAGTTGAGAAAAGGTCCTCAAGAAAGGCTTTACTCACTTCAGCATTGTATATGCTTGCAAATGTTCTTGCCTTACGTGCCTTTTTCAGCTGCTTAGGAAAACTGAGATTCATTGAGAAGTCACTGTGGCCCCACACTAGGTGCCTAGTCCTTTCAAAGATAGCAACACTTTCAAGATTTTCACAACTAACAACGGCAAGCTCCTTTTGTGACACCCATATTGCTAGATCATGAAAAAGACCATGCATTTTACAAGAGCTAATGGTGCCATCATAAAGAACAAACTGGTCTTGCAAAAGTGATCTTCCTAAAAGTTCATGCAAAACTGTTAATGCTTCCTTGATTTCCCTACCTGTATGCACCAGCCCCAACGCCATCCAAAACTGAACCAAACGATTTGTATAAATCATATAGCCTTTGGGAAAAACAGATAGACAAGAAAAACATGTCTGCAAATTAGGTGGAAGTGCATCATAACTCAATTTTAATACTGGCAAGATATCATCTATGCTTTGCTTAATATTCCACAATTTGTCTTCCTTGACACGCCGTCATTCTTCAACATCTCGACTATTAGACAATAGGGAACCCAATGTCTTTGCAGCCAAGCGAACACCACAACATTTCTCAACAATGGACTTCCCAATTTTTAACAATTGGGGGTATTTTTCACCCTCACCTCTGAATGCACAACGAGTAAATACTTGCATGCACTCATCAAGCAACAGTTTTCCCACATCATACGGTTCCAATGACTTCACCACTGATGCAACATTTGAACTACGTGTGTCTCTTCGAAAAACATTTGAACTACGTGTGGTGACTATAATCACACTTCCACTTCCACTTCCACCACTGGATAGCAGGCTTCTCAACTCTTCCCAATCATTGACTTTATCATTCTGTATATCATCTAGTACAAGCAATTATCTTCTTTCACGTAAAAGCCCACGCAGCTTGCTCTGTAGCATCTCAAGGTTTAGTTGTTTGCTGATTTCACCAGTAGATGATTCTATTATGACACGATATATTCTTAAGATCAAACGCATCAGAGACACACGCCCATAACTTCCTTTCAAACTTCTTGGTAATCTGCACATCGTTGTAAATCAATTTCGCCAATGCGGTTTTTCCTATACCTCCTAAACCAACAATAGGAAGCACGGACAAAGGACTTGAGTCTGCAGCTGTCAGAATCCTTCCAATAAACTTATTTTTAGCTTCATCTCTTCCGATAATGTCTGGTTCGTTGATGAAGGAATGTGTTTCCCTGTAGCTGCTCCTGGATGCATGGCTATCAATTGGTTGCTCAGTTAATCCAAACTTCTCTTTGTTGGCTGCTATCTCATTGAGTTTCTCACGAACTTCTTTTATTCTATGAGTCAATTTGAACGGAAAAGCAAGCTGATGGTTCAATCGAGTGAAGAAACCTTTATGAACTTCTTGCTCCTGAGCTTCAGTGTCCACAACATCCAAAACATCATCTATGTCATAGACCGCAACCGCATCCTTCAAATTGTCCAACCACTCTTGAAGGGCATGAGAAGTAGACTGCTTGCGCTCGGCGTCTCTAAGAACAGCACAGATGGATCTCAATGACTCCTCCAACTTCCTCAATTCTTCCTTGACGTTCCTGGCTGACTTGATCTCACTAACAGCCCAGTCAGTGATAAAGGTCGCTGCCTTTTTAAGAACTGAGTTTGCGAAGCTTGATATAATTACCTCAGCCATAGTGTTCGTATGGGTACTGCAAAATAAGCAAGAGATTGGAAGAAACGTCCATGTGGTGGGTATGTAGATATGTTTTACTACCATGTTTGATATGATCGTGATGAATTTGATATTCATGGTAGAAGAATGTGGATTTAAAGCATATTACAATTGTTTCTGAGATGGCTATTTTTTTCTAAATAATTTTAAGCTATGTTGGTTCTTTGAAGAATATAGGCTCTATTATGCTTCCAAAGAAATGATTATAAGCTCTACATGCTTGCGTGCAAAGGAGCAAAGTTATATATAAACTAGACCAACCAAAGCCCCAACCACATTTGGAGAAAATACTGGAAGAGAGATGAAATCGTTGCTAGTTGGTTGCTGTCCGGATCATGCAGATAGTTACAGGGAAGCTGGATCGAAAATTCGTCTGATAGGATATATCTTGGAATGGAGACACAACATGTCAAAATCAAGCAACTATTAAACCAAAGAATGTAGTTCATACAACGAATTAAAAAGTGAATTCTGGATCATGGTCCATCTAGCTAGACTGATTGCAGAGATTAGATGAAAATAAACTGGCAAATCATGCAATAATAATAATAACAAGCTAGGGCATACTGTAAATTCTCACCTTGACGGCTGAGGCGCTCAAGACAAGCTCTAACCAGCTCTGCACTTGCTCCCAATGGAAGAGAAAATGAAGGATGAGAAGGCATCCCAATGGAAAAGGGATGGCAGGATTGCAATGACTTGTAAGTTCGAAGTCTTCTTGCAGCTGCAGCCTGCAGGAACTTTCCGCTGGGCGCTCAAAATATCTCCAACTTTTGCTGACAAGCGTGTCCCTCTAGATTGAAACACTTCCAAAAGGAAATATCTTTGCAGATATTGTTTTGACTCTCACAGAGAACGAGAGCAGATACATAGACATGTCTGGGTACATGATACGTCAGCTGAACTGACAATGGTAACACAGATTAATGAAAAACTAAGCCAACAGATGATGACAATCTCAATATGCCTGCAAAAATGTTAATTGAAATAGTTAATATATTTGTTCAAAATACCAAGTTTATTCTCTTCCCTAAAAGGAAGGACGATTTAAATCCCGATAGCGAAGAGCTGGTTATCTCAATAGTATGGCAATTTACCATGAATTCATGAGAGGCCCAAAAAGAGCTCGCTTCATCCAGAACTGAAGCTTCTGGTAAACATTCAACCTGAGAATCAACAAACTTCAACTTGACAAGCAGCAAAAAAACTAGCCCAACTCAAAGTGAGATTTAATAAGTTTACAGTTTACACCCTCACAGACATACTACTCTTCGAAGTATGGACTGTTCTGACTTCTGAATTTCAAACTTGCTGATGCTCCCATGTTAATTAAGCTGTTTAACTTTGAACGGAAGGGGAAAAGCTTAACAGTAAATTAACCAACTATTACGGTGAACAAGATTCCAATGGAAAAAAATGCAAGGGTCAGCTATCGAAAAATGGGAGGAGAGATATGCTCTAAGCCGCTAACAATCAAATGATGACAGGTTCTCTACTCGCAGCGCCAAAGTTTCATGCAAAAACCAGATGGCGCTCGACACGGCCTCTTGCTGTAGATTGCATCTGAGAAGGTGTCACTTAGCTGGCCGGCAAGGCTTACAGGATCGTCGATGAGAGTATCCACAAACACACTAACTATTGCCCTTTCACGCGGAGTTGCTCGTAGGCTGAACCATGTAAAAAACTTCACCCTAAAGTTGGCCTCAATGTAGCCCTCGCATTCCAGCCACCTTACCACCTTGACACAGTACTCATAAGACACATCTGAGCATGCATCCATGTGGTTAATGTCCTCAGATTTTCCTGAGGGACTTTTGTTTGATGAACTCCCTGGTTCTGTTTCAGGCTTCAAAGGGCCAGTCTGAGGAATAGGATCAACATATTTTAATTTAAAGCTCGTTTCACTAATGCCATTGCCAAATTTGATCCCATTCTCTGTTATGGGTACTAGTGAGCCAGAGTGCTGCAATGGACCAGCCAACTCATTTCCACTTGGTGCATCTGATGCATTCTCCACCCTTGCATCAACCATATTCAGGTTTTGCGACATAATTCCCTGACTGTAAAGAATCGAGTTTGAAGACTCCCTAAGTAAAGGTGTTTGAGCTGTGGTGTTGGATTCTTGATGTCCATTCTTGTACCCATTTCCCTCAAATCTCCCTGGGGTTCTTTTGCATGACAAACTCCCTGAATCTGTTTCAGCCTTCAAACAGACACTTTTAGGAATATGATCACTAGTAACTCCTTTGCCATTTTCAGTCTCCCCCGGTATGATGGGTAGCAACGAGCAAGGGTATTCAGGTGGAGCAACCAACTTGTTTCCAGTGTTTGTATGTGGTGCAATTTCTGGCCCAGGGAAAATCATTGACAGGTTTTGCTTCAAAGTACCCCAATTATACACCATTAAGTTTGTGGGCTTCCTTAGTAAAGCTGCTTGAGCAGCTGACTTGGGTTCTTCTTCATCTTCATCTAAAGCTGATGCTGAGACTCCAGGAGCTTCCTCCAGCTCATCAACTTTACTTACCCCAACTTCACCCATTTTTGTATTTTGTGAGTTACTGGTGGATTTATTGCAATGATGAGATACCTTATCTGAGTGGAGGATATCGGGATTTTCACAATATTCAACAACACATTCTGGTGACTTGTTTAGATCAGCATAAATGGTACTACCATTGTTCGATTCCACACCTTCTGAAGAAGGATTGGACAGACCACAACTATTTGCCTTCAGACTTCCGTTATTTGGGTCTGTTCCACCATCCACTGGCATTGAACTTTTTGTACTTTGTTCCTTGGGACAGCAAATGGTCCTTGTCCTGACTTCCCATGACCCAAACTCCTTTGAGTTGGTGAATGCAACAACCTTGAAGACATAGTATGTACATGGAGCAAGTCTTGTTACTACAAACGTTCTCAATGGCATGAGTATTATCCCAGTTGGATTTGAGGGGTAATCTCCTATGCCAGCCTTCGTGGCACAAGTAAAAGCCAGTTAAACCTTGAGAGAGTGTAGGACATACATCCAGATCAAAAACTACAGTGACAGATTCATGGGATATATCCTCAAACTTTATGAAGTTTGATGGTACCATTGAAGATCCTGAATTACATGTTATGTGTAAACATTAATTACAATTGCAGATGGAAGGTATAATGAAATAAAAGGCATGAAAACTTACTCTGAATTTGCAAGTCGGCAGTTAATGCACCAGAGAACATGGATTGTAGAGTATCTATGGCACAGGTACAAAGCTTTTGAACTTCAGCACCTACAGCAAGATGACCAACAAGTCCCTGACCCATATCTGGAATGCCAGTAATAGGACCAACCTCAGCCTCCAGCTTCTTCATTGCTGTATCCACAATTTCATGCAGGATCAAGTACTTCTCAGTGGATATGAGGATCTTACGACTCAGAAAAATCCGATGACACAAGACATCCAACCGCTGAGCATTTTTTGCTATCAACAGTTGTTTCTTCCAGCACCTGAGCAAAGGAAATTATATGGTCATTCTCACGGACTATACTTGCTTACATGCTCTACTAATATATGGATCGGATTTTCATGTTGATAGGACCATTTACCACAGGAAAAACAACTCAGTTTCTCAAACCGGTTAATCTTTCAGACAAGTGTGGATCCAAAGCTGAGAAAGAAGTTTCTTCACAACCAGTTTTCTTATTCAACCATGTCAAAATAAAGTACTACTAAATTTCTTCATTTTGACAAGACCCTTATGCAAGCATGGCTAGAGGATGTGTGCTACATTACTATCATATAGCAATTCGCAAGAAAGAAAAAAAAGGTAACAGGATGATTCCCTGTGTACAAATCAAAATGTGTGGCCATGTCTTGCAATGTGAGTCTCATGACATATAATTATATAAACATCCCTGCTTTATGCAACCACACTCCCATATTATGTATCCCCGTAAATTCGCACATCTAGTTCTACTCAACGCTTTCTCCAAATGAGAACATTAGTTCCATTCCATCCCATGAAACTAAAAGGGCTACCAGAATCCTAAGGGGTTATTAAGAATTGATGATTAACACAAAGACAAAAGAAGTCAAGGCTGTCATGGGTGTGGGCCCACGAGGAGCCACGGCCCATTAGGGGGCTGCACGCAAGGAAGCCTACCAATCTACCATCAGCAATCAATTAGGATTTGTTTAGTTTGTTAAGTAATCTCCAATTCTCCATCCTTTAGTAGTTACCTTATCAAGTTAGTTTCCGTGTTGTTAGGGGCTAACCTCTAATCTATATAAGGAGAAGAGACGCACCACTCATATGAAGCAATAAGAATGAATTAATATAGGCTCCCCCAAGGTTCTTCCTCCCAGGCCATGGTCCCCTCCCTCTCCTAGGTCCTGCCCTTTGTACGGTGGTCGGTAGTTATCCCATCATGAACTAGGGTCGTGACAACTTGGTATCAAAGCTACTCACAATGGCTTCCGATACAAAGCTATCCATTATCGACGATAAGTTTGTCGCTTGGTCAAATCAGATTGCCAAGATTTTTGATGAGTTGTAGGCTGATTTCCCTCATATAAAGGCCCCCTTGTTGAAGGTTCAGGTGAAGATAGTGGCGAAGGTGTGGCAGCATAAGCGCCACCCCCCTTGCCGCCAGCAACGCCTCCTTCTCGACCTGACTGGCTGTGGCTGCGCCAATGATGCCCTCACCAAGGAAGAAGGCAGCTGTTCAGCGGCCGTCTTCTCCACGCGGCCGACCAACGCCGTGCTGTCAGGACCACAACGGTGTCCTGTTCTTCCCACCACCATAGCGTCCTGTAGGCTGCCTAGAAGGGCGTCGCTACTGCCCTGCACTGTTTGTCCATGCCGCTAGCATCTCCTACAATGTCAAGCAACACCAAGGAACCGCAATCCTTGCTGCTCTCCATTGGAGTAGTGTTGATGAACCGTGCGACGTTCAGCCGGCGCCACGGCCTCTCGTCGACATGGAGACATATCGGGTTGCAACCATGGCCGCCGCCCTGCAGCTCGAGGATGAGGTGCTCATTCGGGAGGAGTGAAGTGCCATCGGCGTGGACCCATGGGGAGCCACGGCCCATTAGAGAGCTGCACGCAAGGAAGGCTACCAGCAGCAATCAATTAAGATTTGTTTGCTTTGTTATCTCTATCCTTTAGTAGTTACCTTATGAAGTTAGTTTCCATGTTGTTAGGGGCTAACCTCACCTATATAAGGAGAGAAGCCACACCATTCATATGAAGCAATAAGAATGAATTGATCTAGTCTCCCCCAAGGTTCTTCCTCCCTCTCATAAGTCCCTCCCCCTTCAGTCGTGCCGTCCTGGCCCTCCTCTGTAGGTTAGTGACAAAGGCATTTCAGTTGTCATGGTAAACATCTCCTTCCACTAGAAAATGGTTGAATTCAGCACTTTCACTGCTTCGAAAAAGGCATACAAGCCCCCAGAAACAGCTAGATACTTAGATTGCTACCTCCACATAAATGACCAAACATTTGAAGGCAGATACTAGCCACGGCAAGTTACTACTTTGCTACATCCATGATATCACGCCTTTAGCTAAACAATAGTGCAAAATGAAGTTTAATGACGTATCTCTGAAAAAAGGAATAAGCAAAAATTGGTTTTATGCACTTGACTTATGAATATTAACGAGTTTAAAAAGAGAACCATCCACAGAGGCATGATGCACCCACAAAGTGCATATAAATCACAAAAATGAACCAAGTTGAGAAAACAAAAGGATGACACTATATGGACGAGAGACAGTAAAATTTTGGTATCACCCATATAAAGGCTATAAAAACATACAAGGGAATTAAGTCAAAGAATGTATTAAACAGTTCGTCCTCCAGGATGTTTTTCATAGTGTCACTGTCACCACTTTATAGATAAAGTTATTAAGGAAAGTAACAGACCAGTGCTTAAGGTTTCATGCCTGTATAAAATAATGCAAATAAATTGGAACTCTAGGACAATGCAAATCGATTGGAGCTCTAATTCTAATGTTTCATATATGTATCTTATCTTCCAAAGACGAAAAGGCTGAAAATCAAGTTATTTTGCAAATTACTGAAGTAAAATATCACAAGTCACAACAAACAATTGATGATATTCCTGTACCACTTTCATACAACATATCTGTTACACCAGTAATAGTGATTTAATTGCTAAGATTCGGCATAAGGGAAAAAAAAATACAACATTCCATCTTTTACAAAAGGCTAGAAGATGAAGCGTGCTGAATTACTGAGTTGTGGTGATGACTTGCTAGAATAGAATCGATGTAATAAGGCAGCTAACCAGTAATACTGGAAGGAAAATTACCAAAACAGATGTGTGTGACTAATTTAAACAGCACAATATAAAAAATATGTAACTACAAACAATGATTCAGAAAATTACCCAAGCAAATTATTTTGTTTACCACAGTGAATGCAATAATAATCACCATCAAGTTTCTTTGACTGTCCACTCTGCAGAATGCCGGATCTTTCATCCTTGAGAGCACATTCAAGGTGACATGACAAACCACATGAATCTTCCTGCAAGGGTTGGTCTGAATTGCAGAACAGCCAGAGGCTAGGATCTTTATTTTCATCATACTTGAAACAAATACAGCATGAGCAATGTCTGCAAAATTTATCTTCTGGGTTAAGAGTAGCACTACAAGCTGAATTTTGGCAAAGGTGTGCATTGCTTGTCGGTGCACTTACACCAGCTGTTCGAGGAGTGCTTCCAATAACTGGAAGTGGTGATGAACTATCATCCTTTCTCTGTCTTTTAGAAGGGGACTGATGGTTACTTGTGTTCGACTCAGGGTTTGACTCCAGATGTTTCCTATGGTCAGATGATTTTCCATTCACAACACGGAAGAGATGATCTAGCATTCTCTGTTTTGACAACCCAGTATATTTTCTCTCTCTTCCTAACTCAACACAGAGAATCTCTACAATTTCACGGCGAGTCCACTCCTGTAGCTGTTCAGGTGCATTACCCGGAAACTTTGACAATTCACGGACAAGTTCTCTCTTTTCATTGACACTCAGCAAACGACATTTAGCCGGATCAGGAAAATGTCCTAGAGCACCAGAAAAGTACAGTCACAACTCACAACAAACTCAGAACATTCCGAAGGTAGTAGTAACAAACAAGAATAGATATGGCAAGATGTTTCCAAACAAATGATGCGAAAAAAGGACAAGTCATCCAACAACTTTTGAGAGAGAGAGAGCATTGTTCCTTCTTCAAAATACCACATGACTCCTTCCAAAACATAATGGTAAAAGACCCTAAAATAATGGTAAACTTGATAGTTGATGCATATAAATTGGGAAGCTAAAAAATAAAACCATCTCATCCTAAGAAATTAACAGATAATTTAAGACCTAATCAGTACTCCGCGCTGCATCTTTTATTATGTGATATTTTTCTACGGAAGATGCTCAAGGTAAGCACTAGTGTCAAATGAGTTTTCATGCATCTGATATATTATTAAGGTGTTATAGGCGGTATATGCAACACATTAAAACATTTGTTGTGCAACTACCATGGGTGTAATGGAATCCTGCACTTTCCTAGCATTTGTATGACACTAGTTGTGAAAGAATGCTGATGCTTTACACTAGCATCACTTATGAGATGCTCCTGGCCTAACAAAAACCCAATCGAGGTCATCCCTATCAACATGAAGAAATAAGTTTTGATGTCATCGACCCGGTACATCATACTTGTGAACAAAAATCAACAATGGACCTCCCAATAAAATCACATGTAACATGAATCACATGCCGAGTAACTCCATCGTCCATTGGACCAATAAGATGCTGCTCACGCAACTTCTAAGTTCTAATGCATCCAAACAAACCCGGCGCATGACCCACTAACCTTGCCCCATCTCAGAAGGGATACGAACAGTAAAATTCATCAATCATCGCATTTGAGACAAGAAAACAACGCAGAGCTACAATGTCATCTCACTCACGTAGCACCTCCCAAACGCCAAAAAAAAAAAGCAATGCAAGTAACCACAGACGCGCGTATACAACCTGAACATTGAAAAGAGCAACATTTCTGGTTTCTTTCTCACTTCAGTACGGTAACACTACATGCAAGCCGCTAATTCGTGATCAAACAGTAAAATTCTACACACACATTAGACACTAGACATGATCACAACCATAATTCCGTATCCTAAACTTCGCGATCGAACAGGAAAGAACCAAGCAAATGCATGTAAAAATAAACGACATTTAGAGGACAACCCCTAAATCACAACCATGCTAGGGATTAGGGAACAATTCCCCAGAGAAAGCAAGCAGAATAAGGTCAATTTTGGTTGCATCAGCAACCAGCCTCCTAATGCCCTGATCAGCAGATCGAGACCCACGCAAACACTTCCATAGGCAAATCTTGACCATAGAAATACCCCCAAAAATTACGCAAAAATATACCGAGAAAGAAAGGTGGATTGGCGCTGACCAGGGTAGGGGGAGCCCATGGTTGTGACTCTGCGGATTGGGGAGCTAGAGGAGGAAGAGAGGAAGAGGTCTCGCGCTTCTCCTCTCACTGTCTCCCATGCAGATTGGGGAGTTGCCCCCTCCACTCTCCTCTTCACTTCCGCGAAGACCCCCCAAACGCCCGCGGCACGCTTATCACGGAGAATATCGCTTTTTGCTATAACACCCTTGGCTTTTTCCGTACTGAAGAGTTTTAAGGTTGGTTTACTAGCTTGGCTGATGGGCCGTCCGGCACAGCATGGGCCGTGGCCCGATTGCCGACTCAGGTATGGCATCTCGAACCGTGCTAGGTCAGCTCGAAAACGGTTGACCCGATGGGCTGTCAATACAGCCCGTTTCAGCAAAAAAAAAATGTATAATTCAAAAATACATATCTTTTTTCTCCTTTTCTTTTCTTTTCTTTCTTTTCCTTCTTTTCTTTTTCCACTTCTCCTTTTCCTCCCTTTTCTCTTTTCTCACGGTCGCGCGCATGCATTCCTTCTTCTTTCTTCCTCTCTCTTCTTTTTCACATCCTCCCATCTCCAGATCTAGTCCTCCCGTCGCCTCCCTTTTACACCCCCTTCCCCTCTCCCCCACACGGCCTCGCCCTGCCGCCAGCACTGTCGCATTCACCTCCTCCTCCTCAATGTCTATGCTGTCGTGTCGTGCCGGGCCCATGTCGTGCTTGGCCCAAGACAACAGGTGTGCCATGTCTACCATCGTGCAGTACGCAGCACCAAGCACAAAGATGGGCACTCGAGCCAGGCCGACCAAGCGCCTGGGCCATAGCAGGGTCGGTCGTGGATCGGACCGGACCAATAGTGTCGTGCTCTGGGCCAACCCAACCCATTTGGTCATCTCTAGTTTAGACAATTGGTTTGAAGTTTTAACCTATCAAATGGGTGGCTTGGCCCGGCACGGCCCGATTAGGCACATCTAACTAATCAGGTCATGCCATGTCAGCCCATGTTGTGTCGGCCTGTTGGCCGGGGTGCCGACATATCGGGTCGTGCCAAGCACGACAAACCCGACAGGCAGCCAACTTCTTCCTCTCGTGCCCCGCCTCCACCGGGGCAACCCGCCATCTCGTCCTCCGTGCCCGACCGCCTCCACTGCCTCTGTCCCCAGTCGCCTCCGCTAGGCCGTGTCATGCCTAGGCTGGGCTAATAGTTCTGTGCTTCGAGTTGGCCTGGTTGGCACGACCTATTTCACCACGCTAGCTTTAACCGAAGTTTCTCCATAAATAAACTCAATTAAAATTTTCACTTGGTGATATTTCAATAAATATATTTGAGTTGTGCAGGTGGTTTGGTACTCGAACCAATGTTTCTCCATAAATGGTCTCAAAAAAAAACTTTTCTCCGTAAATGAACTCAAACTGAGTAGTTCAAATTTTGAAATTAGAATGCTTCTAATCTCCACCAATTTTATTGATGAAGCTTCCTAGAATATGCCCTCACTTTTACAAAATAGAGCTACTTTCTTAGAAAATGTCCTTTCAAGATGTAAGTCCGCTAAGAAATCAAGAGCGCAGTTGTTACACTATTTTTACTCTACCTCTCATTTAATAATATAAAGAATGTTATGTAGTTGTAGTATACAATATGTATTTGTGGGAAATGGATCCTTTGCATCAAAGGATTTAATGCAGGGGATCTACGGTGCATGATATTGGGAAGCGATCTCCACCATCTGATTAAAAATTAAAGGTTGAGATAAATAGCTACAAGGTGCACTACAATAATATATTTGTATGTTGCTACTGTATTGAAGGATCTAGACCTGCCATTATGAGTTAATAGAGTGTTTTAGTGATTAATGATAAATCTATTTATGAGACTAACACTTCTATTGTTATATCTAGTGTGTAGTCTCATTTAGATTAAAAGGTGAGAATCATGGAGGTATGCATTCGACATCTTATTCTTATATACTGTTGTATTTCTCGGATCCAAAATATAGGTTGAACTCAACCATAAGTTTAACTTGAATACGTGCATATGTTCTTATTACACATTTTTGTATGCACACATTTATGGGGAGTTCACTCTATAGTTTGTGGTTTCATTAGTATTGATCCATATTCCATTCTCCACGTATACTTGAGATCTCTACTTTGAAACATATCCTTGATTATATAAAACTTGTGTAGTTCATATATACTCATTTGTTCTCTTATTTATCTACATTCAATTATGTGCAATTGAAATGGTTATCATCAATTACCAAAGAGGGAAAGATTGAAGTATCTTGTCCCACCATTATGAGTTAATGGTATGGTGTGGTAATTAATGATAATCATATTGTGGAACTAACATTTTTCATGAGTTGGATGATTAGGTTATGTTCCAGAATGATGAATACTTTGGATGATATCATGATTTGATCATCAAGTCAAGAGAAGACCCATCATGTGTTGATGCATATAAGACTCAGGATGAAGGATGCCATCATGAGTTGATGAGCATCGAAGTAAAGGAGATCATCATGTGTTGATGATTATCAAAGTCAATGACCCGGTCTTCAAGTAAAGATGTGTGTCATCAAGCTTCAATAAGTTGCTTAAGGCAAAAGTATGACTAGCTAGGGCTAAGGATGTGTTCCTAGTCTTTTACCAGTCTTGGTGTTTGGTTGGAAGACCGGATTGCTAGTATAGATTGCCGTACAATTAAGAGGGGTCTTTACTAGTAGATTGAGTTAGTCATATGTTGATAGCTTGTTGTGCTCGCTCTAGCTCATCTATGCATAGTGTTATTATTTACGAATGTATTTTACAAATAGTTGAAGCTTATGCATTAACTCTTTTGTAACATGGGACTATAATTTGCAAATGTGTTTTACAAATAGTTGAAGTACATGCATCTTCACCTTGTAGCATGAGACTATTATTTGCGATTGTGTTTTGCAAATAGTTGATGCTCATACATGATCCTTGTAGCATGTGACTTCAGTTTGCAAATGTGTTTTGTAAATGGTTTAAGTCCATGTACTTTATTCCTTGTGGTGTGATTCTAAAAGTTGGCAAATGTGTTTTGCAACTTGTTGAGAACCTTGCCTCTAACCCTTGTTTGCATAGCGCGTCAATTGGCAAAAGTATTTTGCAAATTGAGTTGAAGCAAATTGCAATATATATCTCTCTCTCCAAGCTCTGGCGGTCTAACCGCCAGTAGTGACCGGTCTGACCAGTGGGTTATCGGTTGGACCGCCATGTGTTGGGCGGTCGAACCGGTTCCCTAGTGAGCCGAAGTCTTTGTGCGGTAGTACCACACTTAAGAAATGGTACTACCGGCGAGCAGTAGTACTGGAGTCTTTTACGGTATGTTTATTCTAGAGAAGGCATTTTTTTGGAATGTTGCTTCATTTCCTTGAGCGGTCTGACCGCTCCCTTGGCGGTTTGACCGGCCATTGGTTGGCGGTCTGACTGGTAACAAGTCCAAACGGCTAGTTTTATAGCCGTTGGCGCTTGGGCGGTCCGACCGACCATTAGTTGGCAGTCAAACTGGTTTATTCCTGTTTCAATGGAATCTTCCCTCCAACGGCTAGTTTTTGTGTGTGGGCTATAAATACCTACCTTGGCAGGTTGGGGAGACATGTTGCTGTCATTGCAAAGTGTGTTGGCACCATATACATTCTATTGAGCAAAGAGTAAGCCCTCTCTTCTCTTATGTGCATGTGTTGCACTTAGTGAGCTTGGAGAGCAAACCCTAAGTGCATGTGTTGCCTTAGATAGTAGATTGTGTATCCATTGGGCTTAGATACTTGATTAGTTCAAGTGAAAGTCGTAGACTTGTTACTCTTGGTGTTTGCCGACACCTAGACGGCGTAAAGTCATCGCGGACCGGTGATCTTCTCAAAAAGCTTGTGAGAAGGGACAGCGTGGTTGTGAGTGGTTTAGTGCTCGCCATCTCCGGAGTGGAGGAAAAGCAACCCGAGTGGATCGAGGTGTTGGTTCGTGTTGGAACCGGTCCAAGTGGTTGGACTTACCTCGGAGATGTTGGCTTAATTTATGGAGTCGATCCAATTCGTTTGGGCTTACCTCAACGTGGACTAGGGGAGACCTGCAAGTCTCCGAACACCACGGTAAAACATCATCATCTCTACTGTTGGATTGTTCTTGTGCTTTACTTTGAGAAAATTATATTACTTGCATTAATTGCTTATATTCTTTTTGGTTATATTGTCGGTGCACTTAGTAAAGACTAGGTGTTTTAGGCCTTAATTGTGCAAAACTAAATTGTTATTAGCTTCTGAAGGACCGAAATGGCAACAGAGGGGGGTGAATGGTGCCTTAAAATTAAGAACTCCCCTTTAACTGTATTTAAACAAGCCTACAAAGATCTTTGGAGATCTAAAGAAAGTAAATGAAGTAAGATCAAATAACAAAAACAAGCCTCGGGCTGTTCTTCTGGAAATCGGAAGCTCCGGCCAGTAAGGTGCGGAAGTTCCGCCATGTAGTTCCACTGTAAAATCTAAGTCTGATTATCCCGATCAAGAACAAGCAGTGCTCGGGTTTTTCCTAAAATCCAAAATACTAAATCTTGAATGCTCTTCTCGTGTCAAGTTTCACGGACATCATCCTAAACACCATCTTGACCTTATGGAGAAGAATCGCAAACAAAGATTCAGTAATCAAGCCAAAAACGGATTTCTTGAGGAAGGGGCAAGAAAGACCAAAACCCACAATAAACGAGATTCTCAGATTCTTAGCTCATGAAACTTTGAGGATGCAATAGCAATATCAAAACGACTCTAGATATCAAGTTTCATGCTATTTCATAGGACGAATCAAAAGATACATCAAAAACTCTAAATATTCAACAAGAACAGGAAGAGAATAAAAGAGGCACAAACAAGTAATCAAAACCTCAGAGTTTCATTGATAGAGATCAAAAGATTACAGAGGAAACACAGAGGAATGATTACAAGTATTTTCAGTTCATTCTCATTCTCTCCAAACCAATCAACCTCTCAAAAAGCAAAACAAAATCTTTAGCTAGAGCTAACCCTAATTTTCTCTCTCCAAGTCTAACCCTAACACCAGGGGTTGAGCTCTATTTATAGCCTTTGCTTAATGGGCCTCCAACCCATTAAGCCCGCTACACCGAACGGAACCGCCCCACTTGTGCCGCTTGCGAAATTCCCGCTTCGCCCCTTGCGCACCTTTCCGAAGCCTCCTCGACGCGCTTTGCCGCCCTTGACACGCAACCACCTCAAGATTCACGCCGCCTTCGACACATCCGACCGCTTCGACTCAACGCCACCGCGCTTAGTCCGATCACCTCGTGTCTCGCCACAACCTCGCCTCGATGTCCCGCAACAACACAGCATAAAATACATCACATAGCATTGCACAATATCATAGCATCGCATTTGTATAAGACTCAAACTCATACGTAATCAAAATCACAAAATATCCTTCTCTCGCATAGTTTTGGACACAATCGAAAGTTCCTCACTTTACCTTGCGGAAGTTCCGATTTCGAACGTCCGCACTTGTCGATTATCGGAAGTTCCGCTTAACATTGCGGAACTTCCGATCTTCTAACATCCGCCTTTCCGCATTTTCAAAACCGATTAACGCCTCGAGGAACACACAACGCCAGATATCGGACACTCCGCCACCCTAGGTGCGGAAGTTCGATTTCTTCAACCGAACTCAAAACCTGTGTTAATCGGAAGATCCTATTTCCAACGCCAGAGTTCGACATCGAACTTCCGCTCCATACACACGGTAGTTCCGATTTGCTGATTCAAAGATGTAAACAATCAAACCGAAAAACTCAACTCTCAACCTATTCAACACGATGTCAAATACTCATCACTCGTAATGGAGGACCTCTCACATGGTCTCACAATCTCCCCTTGATGAGTATATTGACAATCACCAAAAGCATAAGATGAGTTTGAGTTTAAAATCAACCAAGGTCTAAATGCAGTAGATAAGCTCAAGACCATGTTGACAAAAGAGAAAGACTTGAGATGAGATGAAAGAGCAATTTTCGCACAAAACTCAAGGCTTTTCTCCAGAAGGCTTTTTCTCTCCAAAATTCTCCCCCTTTGGCAATAAAATCATCAAGATGTAGAAAAGGGAGGAAAAGGCTATATGATGTTCATTTTAAGCATTAGGAGCCATGTAGATTATCCAAAATGACTATTAGAGAATTACACCAAGCCATAACACGTAAGAATGCTATCAAGATCATGACAATTGATGTAGAGAATAGCTAAGATGTAAAATCCATAATCGATTAATGATCCAATTCTTTAGCAAGTCAATTAAACCAAGATCGCAGATCTAGCAAAAGGTATCCAAGGATGATACAAGCCATGTCAAATAATCTAAGTTGAACCAAGAAGACTCATATCGAACAGTTTAGAGTGCTACCAGTTGAAGAAAGACTCATTTTATCCAGAACTTGGTCTTTTTAATGAAAAGCAATTTTAGCATATTTTTCTTTTTCTGAAGGCTTTTTATGGTTTTATCTCAGTAAAGTAAGCTCTGGACTAGGTGCCATCCACAATCGCCTCCGAGCTTCAACCTTTTTTAAAAGGCTTTTATGGTTTTATATCGAAGCAAGCTCGACTAGGTGCCATCCACAATCGCCTCCCGAGCTTCAACCATTTTTTTAAAAAAACATGTGCTAGATCCCAAGCCTTATGCGATCACCCAAGCAATGACTTAAGGAGGTGATCTTAGGTCATCCAAGGCCCCCGAGTTCATGCCTAGTGCAATGGCAAGCCGTCTCATGAGAAAGATTTGGTGAGGCTGGCTTTTTTCGCACAAAAGAGATCATTTTTGCTTTTGAAGTTTTTAGACCAAATGATTAGAGATAAGTCATGTTTCTTAACAAACCGACATAGCTTACTCAAAAGTACAACAGATTCAGACTCAACTCACCTTACTTGACATGGCGAAAATCATAAAAAGATAGCTTCAACTGCACTAGTCTTAAGAGCTATCATGACAAGATTTTAATTCAAGTTTAGCATTTTTAATCACCTTAGCATGGCAAAGACTAAACTACACATAAAAAGTCATGATAGATCTAGCGGTTTAGCATAAATCATGGCAAGATGTAAAACAAAGAAAACAGATCATAAGGGATAATAAACAAGGCTCCATTTGATTATAATGCAATGCGTAATGAATTGCACGAAAAACAGATTCCTTCGAATGAGATGCA
The DNA here is from genome assembly GCA_036346395.1 of Hsuehochloa calcarea. Lineage (NCBI taxonomy): Eukaryota > Viridiplantae > Streptophyta > Magnoliopsida > Poales > Poaceae > Hsuehochloa > Hsuehochloa calcarea. Next base: position 2,743,210 of record CM070604.1, on the reverse strand, counting down.
TCTTTTAATTCAAAGTTAAGTTATGACAAAATTAAGAACCGGAATAACCGTAATGAACTCCCCAACCAAAGGAACAAAAACGAGAATCGATAAGAAAATGCAAAAGGCAAATCCTTTAGAGCATAGAAAAGATATAGAGAAAACTATCGCCGCATGTGTTCTTATCTACCCCATATGATTCTAGGACTATCACCGATCAACTCATACACTAAGGAGCAAACATCTGCCCTGTCTACCCAAGGGTGGCCCGACCCTCGCTAGAACTTATAAGAAGTGAGTAAGCTCTACTTAGAGAAGGAAGAGACAACTAATAAGCAAGATCCTAGAAGCACAAGACAAGAAATAGCACCAAAGCAATTTGGCAAGAAAACCACTCTAACCTATGCCGGAAGGACTTCACCAAAATATTAAAAGAAATGCAACCGTAAAGGAGTAATAGTATAAATATAATAAAATATAATACAGTGTAGCACATAGCTCCCCTCACAACAAATTGTAGGACAAACCACCCCAAGCTCTCCTCGCAGAGTGAAAACCTAGAGCAGCCCAGAGGCTTAGTGAAGATATCACCAATCGGTACTCACTCTCCACAAACCGGAGCACAATGTCACCCTTCTCTACATGGTCTCAAGAAAGTGATATCCGATATCAATATGCTTGGTCCGAGAATGTTGCACTGGGTTTTTGGCAATGCAAATCGCAGACGTGTTATCACAAAAGAGTGGAACACAGTCGATAGATAACCCAAAATCCTGCAGGTCGAGACCATCCAAAGCACTTGGCTACAAAGAATCGGCTGCAAAGAACGACTCGGCCTCGCAGCGGATCACGCAACACCGGATTGCTTCCTTGACGACCAGAGACAAGAGAAGTGCCAATGAATTGGCAAGTGCGTAGTGCTCTTCCTATCTATCCTACTGACCAAAGAAAATCAGACGAGAAGGCTCTAAGAGATAGACAAGAAGAGGAAGAGTACCGATACCATAGTCAATGGTAGCTCGAAGGTACCGAAAGATGCGCTTCACCGCCTGACGGTGAGATACGTGAGGAGAAGCTTGAATCCGAGCACAAAGACACACAGAAAAATGTATATCTGGTCTCGAGGTCGTGAGGTACAAGAGAGAGCCAATCATGCTCCTCGAACTCCTTTTGGTCAACAGTTCGCCGCCTTCATCCGGATCCGTGAGTACCAGAGATGCCATCGGAGTTGATATCGGCTTTCCATCATTCATGTCGAGCGCTTTAGGAGGTCTCGAGTGTATTTGCCTTGATGAAGAAAGGTACCTCCCAGTCTGCTTGATTTGGAAGCCAAGGAAGAAGCTCAACTCGCCCATCATGCTCATCTCAAATTCGAGCTCATAACATCGTAAAACCGAGACACGAGAGTATGTGAGGAGCCGCTAAAGATGATGTCGCCCACATAGATCCGACGAGCAAAAGATCGCTGCCAAGACGGCGGATGAACAAGGTCTTGTCTATTTTACCCATTTCAAAACCATGACTCAAAGAGATAGGACTTAAGCCTTTCATACCAAGCTCGGGAGCTGCTTGAGTCCATACAGAGCTTTGGAAAGCTCAGACATGGTTAGGTATTTTGGGTTCTCAAACACGGAGGTCAGTCTAACATAAACTTCTTCCTCAATAAGGCCATTGAGGAAGGCACTCTTGACATCCATCCGTAAAGCTTGAAACCCTTAGAAGTCCGCAAAGGCAAGTAGGATTCTAATGGCTTCAAGTCTAGCTACAGGGCAAAGGTCTCTTCAAATCTAGACCTCAACTTGAGAGTACCCCGAGCTACCAACCTAGCCTTGTTTCAATGACTAACCCATCTTCACTTTGTTTGTTCTTGAACACCCATTTGGTCCCAATGATATTGTGACCTTGAGGGGCTCAACAAGGGACTGACCTTGTTTCTTTCAAAGTTTTCCAACTCCTCATGCATAGCGTTTGTCCAAGACTCGTCGATAGAGCATGACAAATGTCTTTGGGCTCAAATGAGGCGACGAAGGCGTAATGGAGACAGAGAGACAAGCCCGGCTTTGGAACGTGTGACACGCTCAAGAGGTCTCCAATGATCCGCTCAAGGATGGTCCTTTTGAATGTGTCTTGGAGGTCCAGGTGAGATGAAGAAGTGGCCTCTACCTCATTAGCGATGAGATAGGAACAGAGCCACTAGCTTCGTAAGAAGCGAGAAGGTAAGGGCGATCTCCTCGAGGTGCAAAGGAAGAAGGCACCTCAAAAGGAGGAGGAAGAACTGGATCGTAGACAACCTCATCTCCGTCTTCCTCTTCGTCCACAAAGATGGACTCTGCATCGCTATAGAGAACTCGAGATATCGTGCCTAGTCCCTGACCGGCCTCATCGAAGGTCACTTCACTGTGTTTCTATCATTTTACTAGACTCAGCCTGCACTTATAGGCACGAGAAGAAGTCGAGTAACCTGTAAAGATCCCATCACAAGATCGTGACTCGAACTTATCTAGGTTCCTGACTTTAATAAAACACTTGCAACCAAACACACGAAAATGCGAGACGCTGGGTTTTCGCCATATCTCAACTCATAAGAAGTGCGATGCAAGAGTGCCCAAGAAAAACTCTGTTAGAAACATGACAAGCAGAGTAATTGCCTCACCAAAACTTCCTAGGTGTAGAGTATTCATCAAGCCTCGCCCGCCATCTCGACTAAGGTACGGTTCTTCCTCTCCACTACGCCATTTTGTTGGGGGACGATGGAGACGAGAACTGTGCTCTACACTGCCTCACCACAAAACTCTCAAAGTAGGAATTCTTGAACTCGGTGTCATTATCGCTATGAATTGCTCGTAATGCACCCGGAGCTCAACAAAAGCCTACTAAAAAGACCACGAAAAAGAGTAAACGCCTCATCCTTCGAGGCTAAGAAAACACCCAAGAGTACCTCGAGAAGTCATCGACCACAACAAAATATACCACTTCCCTCCCGCCGACTACACTCAAAGCCGGACCAATCAGATCCATATGGAGCAGCTTGTCCCGTGCATCACCATTGTCATCGTGGATCGAGAGTGAGAAGCGGCAACCATCTTGCCGCGTTAAGCATGGAGAGCAAACTAGATCCTTGACCATCTTGAGTTTTGGCAAACCACGAATGAGATCGTGGCGGCACGACTCGTGTCGATGATCAAAGCCTATATGACCTAGTCTCCTATGCCGAAGGTCAAATCACGGATTCGAAGCAATTAAACACCGAGAGGATCACCAAGACTCGTAAAAATCAGCACGAAAGATCCTCCCATATCGAGAAATCCCGCAAACTAGACTACCCAAGAATCAAGAATTTTACAATTGTTTTCTTAAAGCTCACCTCAAATCGCTATCGGTAAGTCGAGAGATCGAAAGCGATTATATCGCAGCTTACTTACTAAGGCAACATCTTTTAAAATAAAAGAATCATTAATACTACCAAGATTTTAGCGATGACGCCCAAATGAAGCATCTCCAAGGTGATTGTCTCATCACCGGAGCACGGGCTAGGAAGAAAACCAACGAGAATCTCCAATATATGGCGAGAACAACCGAGTCTACAATCCATACCTTTCCCTTCCCAAATGCGACCTCGAGTCAAACAGAGTAAAGTCTCAAGATCGGGTGAATCAACAAAGATTTTGGCACCCAATATCGAGTAACACGGCGAATGATGAAGTAGTCAAGCAAGACCGACTCTATCTACCCTACGCCTCTCCGCCAACAAGTCGATGGTCTCGAGTGCAGACTGGTCGTTATTCGAATCCGATCGCTATGGAAGAGCTAGTCGAATTCGCAACATGTCGATCACGCCGCGTAGACATCTCGAAAGGAAACCGAGATCTACCTCAAAGCGACGAAGTTACGACCAAGGGAACATGAGGACGAAAATCGAAAACTCGTAAAAGCCAAGTCCTCGATGCTGCCCTAAAACATCGCTTGTATCAAATCTAGACCTCGTGTTGGTCTTAGGTGCACTCATAGTCCGGGTCGACCATGAATGTACCTAATGACTCAAGACGATCTCTACGCTGCGATCTTGGCGCGCTCAAGCAATGATCAACTAAATGTCCATCCTTCCGATGAAGGTGCAATGATACTTCGCTCCGAGGGGCCGGGTCGTGAGGTGGAATCACCTTGCTGTCAGAAGTCCTTTGAACAAAACCCGCTGACTTAAAATTGACTTTCTCACTCCTAGGCTTAGTTTTGATCACACCTGGTGCTATGGTTTTGAGCACGACAGTGGATGCTTCCTCATATCCTCATGGATATCATATCCTAGACCTCGATTAAATGCAAATTTTAGATTTGTCTAGAATGAGATTAAGCTTCTTCTTGCCTCCTACAAACCTCTCGAGAGTGTTCATAAGATACCGACACTCCCAAAGAGAGAGGTGCAAGAAGAGCGGGGGAAGAAGAACCACAGAAGGTAAGGGAGCGGAAGAAGAACCAACAAAGAGAGAAAGATTGGCTTGTGCATGCACAACCGACTTTGGGGGGACAAATCCTATTGCTAGCGATTGGTTCACGTTGCTAGCGCCTCTACCAAACCCTTAGACTTCTTCCCAAAGACACACAATACAAGCAGATGATTGTGTCTCTAGAAGGTCCTTAGTTAGCTTCACATATTTTTCATCCAAAGCAACCAAATCACATTTTAGTTTATTACATTGATTACAAAGTGAGCTAACAAGGTCCTTAGAAGCATACTCGAGCCAATTTGTTATCGTGATCAATCATTTCTTGAAACTGCTTGATATGATTCTAGTTCAAGCTTAACTTAGGACAGTTTAAACAAGAAACAATAGGCTCTAGTAGCGCAGCTTGAAATTCAAAGAATTTTGTGATCTCGCCTGCTTTAGGTTCATCTTGAGTTTATTACAATTTTCACAAGTCTCGTAGATCAAGCAACATGGTATAAAGACTCTAAACGAATTGTCCTTAACCTCACATGAGGTGCAAGCAAGAGCCTCAACAATAGTAGATGAAGGAGGTGCTACTCTACTCATCTCTAATTCAAGAAGAAGGCTAATGTTCTCTACTTTAATCATGTCAAGTTCAGAGGACACACTATCATGCAAGGTCCTTAGTTTTTCCATGTCATCAAGCAAAGCACAAAGATGTGTCACAATCATCACGGGAGGGAGCATGTAAGTAAAGAAAGCTCCCGTGATAGTCTAGCTACTTCCTTCTCCAACTCAAAGACACTTAGCCCTAGACTTAGCATGAAATCTACCTAGCTTAAGAAAAGTATCATTGTTTGGTCATAAGTGGGACTAACCTCATCTGAGTGGGAGTACAGCTCATTGTCAGCCGATTCGCTTCGAGGGCCATGAAGCACATGCCGAGAAGTTGTCGCTGCCCTTGGGATCATGATCGCCCTTCCCATCATCGCTACTCCACCCCTCCACCTCGCCGGTGTCCAGTTCGTCGAGGCGGTGAGACGCGATGGAATGCCTTCTTTGCCTTCCCAAAGTTGTGGAACTTCTTCTTGCCTTGGTCAGTCTTGAGGGCTTCGTGTTGCGGTTCTTGTCGATGTAGTCGTTCTTGCTCGGACCGCCATAGTCTCATTTGCCCTTCCCAAGCTTGGGATAGTTTGCTCGGATGTGGTTGGGGCCACCACACTCAAACAAATCACAGACCTCCTCTTTCCATCCCTCCTCCTCTTGTAAGCATGGGAAAACTTCCGAGCTAGGAGGGCTAGTTGTTCATCCTCAAGCCGCTCTAATCGATCATCGCTATGTCACAGAGAGCAGCTAGGAGAGAACCACGACGACTCGTAAGAAGATCCAGAGGTGGATCGCTGACTAAAGCCATCGATCGTGACTTCGACCTTGAGAGACAATGTCAATCTCGTGAGTCTTGAGACGCGAGTAAAGCGCATCAAGAGTCGTGGTCGAGGTCCGTGCTATCCTTGATGGTAGTCACTTTCATCTCCCAAACACGAAGATCAAGTCTTTGAAAGCATCCGCCGAGCGCTGTCGAGTCTGGTATGTGAGACCGACCTCGGAGGTTGCTCAAAATTTTGTGAAAATGCGAAAAGCACTCGTCAAGAGATTCACCAAAGAAGCATTTCAAATTTGTTTGTATTCTCGCTTGAACCGGTCTTGTCGAACTGCTTTAACCGGGTGGTGCCCTCATGGTATGCATCGAGGGTCACCCGCATGTCGTAGCGTAAATCAAATGTGAAATGCGATCAAACTCACTTCGCTCAACCTCGAATGATTATGTTCTTTGCCTTAGCGCTTTGCCTCAATATCGGGCATGTTTCCCACATTGATGTTTTCATCGGCGAGAACAAAGAATCTAACCTTCACCTTTCTCCAGATGGCATACCCCGAGCCTCGGATGTAAGTTTCCATTCGCTCTTCCGTAAGGGTAATCCAAACCATCAAGACCGGAGGCTTGGTGGAATACTTGTCCGCTGTTATAGCTCAACCGACCGGTTAAGATCTATAAAGAAGAGCTAACCGGGCTCGATACCAATTGAAGGACCGAAATGGCAACAGAGGGGGTGAATGGTGCCTTAAAATTAAGAACTCCCTTTAATCAGATTTAAACAAGCCTACAAAGATCTCTCGAGATCTAAAGAAAGTAAATGAAGCAAGATCAAATAACAAAACAAGCCTCGGGCGTTCTTCCGAAATCGGAAGCTCCGCCAAGAAGGTGCGGAAGTTCCGCTATGGTAGTTCCACTGTAAAATCTAAGTCTGATTATCCCGACCAAGAACAGTGTGCTCGGGTTTTTCCCAAAAATCCAAAATACTAAATCTTGAATGCTCTTCTCAGGTCAAGTTTCACGGGACATCATCCTAAACACCATCTTGACCTTATGGAGAAGAATCGCAAACAAAGATTCAGTAATCAAGCCAAAAACGGATTTCTTGAGGAAGGGGCAAGAAAGACCAAAACCCGCAATAAACGAGATTCTCAGATTCTTAGCTCATGAAACTTTGAGGATGCAATAGCAATATCAAAACGACTCTAGATATCAAGTTTCATGCTATTTCATAGGACGAATCAAAAGATACATCAAAAACCCTAAATATTCAACAAGAACAGGAAGAGAATAAAAGAGGCACAAACAAGTAATCAAAACCTCAGAGTTTCATTGATAGAGATCAAAAGATTACAGAGGAAACACAGAGGAATGATTACAAGTATTTTCAGTTCATTCTCATTCTCTCCAAACCAATCAACCTCTCAAAAAGCAAAACAAAATCTTTAGCTAGAGCTAACCCTAATTTTCTCTCTCCAAGTCTAACCCTAACACCAGGGGTTGAGCTCTATTTATAGCCTTTGCTTAATGGGCCTCCAACCCATTAAGCCCGCTACACCCGAACGGAACCGCCTCCACTTGTGCCGCTTTGCGAAATTCCTGCTTCGCTTCTTTGCGCACCTTCCGAAGCCTCCTGTGACGCCTTATCGCCTTGACACGCAACCACCTCGAGATTCACGTCGTCTTCGACACATCCGACCGTTCTGACCTCAACGCCACCTGCGCCTAGTCCGATCACCTCGTGTCTCGCCACGACCTCGCCTCGATGTCCCGCAACAACACAGCAAAAAATACATCACATAGCATTGCACAATATCATAGCATCGGATTTGTATAAGACTCAAACTCATACAGAATCAAAATCACAAAATATCCTTCTCTGCATAGTTTTGGACACAATCGGAAGTTCCTCACTTTACCTTGCGGAAGTTCCGATTTTCGGAACGTCCGCACTTGTCAGGATTATCGGAAGTTCCGCGCTTAACATTGCGGAACTTCCGATCTTCTGAACATCCGCCTTTCCAGATTTTCAAAACCGATTAACGTCTCAGAGGAACACACAACGTCAGTATTATCGAACACTCCGCCACCCTAGGTGCGGAAGTTCCGATTTCCTTCAACCGAACTCAAAACCCAGGTTAATCGGAAGATCCTATTTCCAACGCTTGGTAGTTCCGACATCTAACTTCCGCTCCATACACAATGTAGTTCCGATTTGCCCGATTCAAAGATGAAACAGTCCAAACCAAAAACTCAACTCTCAACCTATTCAACACGATGTCAAATACTCATCACTCAGAATGGAGGACCTCTCACATGGTCTCACAGCTTTCGTATTATAAATTGATTTTAGCCAAATAGTAATTTTTAAAAGCGTCTATTCACCCCCACTCTAGTCGGCCTCCACGATCTTTCAAGTGGTATCAGAGCTTGGTCTCTCATTTATTAGACTTAATCGTCTAGAAAGTAAAGGATAGCGACTAATGATTTAGTGCACCTAGATGAAGCACCTCTATTTGATAGCAAAAACTATGCTCATTGAAAAATTCGCATATCATTTTATTTTAAGGCCATGGGCCTAAAAATATGTCGGATTGTAGATGTAGGCTTTTCTCCTCTATTGGATCATCTTACTCCAACCATTAAGGAAGAGAAATTGTTACATATCGACGCTCAAGCAGTTAACGCTTTATTTATTACTTTGAGTGTAGGGGTATTCGATGAGGTATACAATCTCAAGAGCGCTCATGAGATGTGGACATATCTTCAAGTTCATTACGAAATGTTCACCTCTACTAGTGATGGTTGCATAGAAAAATGGACGTCAGGAGAAGAATGCTCAACCTCTAATTCTGACAATGACGAGTCCTCAACTCCATCCACATCACCTTATTGTTTTATGGCTAAAAGTAATAAAGAGGTAAATAATGATGAGCCTTCTTATGATGAGTTGATGGACATATTAGAATAACTTAATAAATATTTAGGAAAGGAGAAATTAAAATTCAAAATTTTAAAGAAAAAATATGTCTCACTTCAAAATAATTATGATGTTCTAAAGGATGAACATGAAACTCTCCTCCAAAATAAGATATATATAAGTCTAAGGTGGATATAGGCATTGCATGCAATTTACTAGATGATATGCCGTATGTAGCTCCTAGCTCTTGCATTACATCTAAGGTTAGCATATCCACCTCTTGTGATGATTCGCTTGATATGCCTTGTAGCTCTAGTAAAAATATTTCTATCTCCTCTATGCTTATTGAGACTAACCTTGTAGAGGAAAACAAAGAGCTGAAAGCCCAAGTCACGGAATTGAAAACTAACTTAGAAAGAAGCTACAAAGGGAAGGCCACTCTCGATGATATATTGAGCAAGCAAAAACACTTGCAAGATAAGATTCGTATTGGGTTCCCTCCCAAGAAAAGAGAAAATAGCAAGACAAGGCACAACGCAAGTGTGGATATCGTGAGGATATGTGCACGATCTCAAGATGATGAGTCAATTGGCAATGGCTTTGTTGGTTTGCAAAATCTCGCGTTTTCGAGGTTTGCTTGCCGCCGCACTCACGAGCGGTCCGACCGGCGCTAGAAGGCGGCAGACCGCCTCGGGGACTGATCGGACCGGCAATGGTGGCCGGTCGGACCGGCCTGACCTAACTTTGGATTTTGGAGCTAATCCAAAAATAGGTTGTGTAGGCAGGTGAGGGGAGTCTCCTGGATGTGGTTGCATCATTTTTGGAGCTCCCAGTCAAAAGTTCTATTGAGTTGAAAATTCCAGAAGGTTTCGGATTTTCAAGCTAGAATTTTGGCTGTCTTTTGACCGTCCGACCGCCGTGTGGGAGCGGTCCGACCGCTCGATATCGGCCGGACCGCCCTCGCGGCGGTCAGACCGGCAGTGACTTGGAGGTTTGCCAAGTTCGCATTGATGTGTGTTGATTGTGGTGTATGCTTAGTTATCAATGCTTTATTGTTGCATATTGCATTGTGGAACTAACGTGGGTCAAGTTGTGAAGAACTTGTTCCCGGAAACGATTTGTTTGTCTATTGCTGTGCAGGTGACTTGCAGGTCAACGACGTCAACGGTGAGTGGATCGGGACTACGCTTGGAGAGCCGAGGTCCAGAACGATCAGGGATACCAGGTGAGGTCGTGTGACTCAAGCATGGTGCAGAATGGGCAAGATGGATCGAACGGGTGGTTCGGTGCAGCTGGTTGGATCAGGCGGTGCGGATATCGGTGCGAGTCTCTGGGAGGTTCCGAGGGGTTTCGGACAAGAGAGGCTTGGCGTCGATGAGAACCGCAGGTCAACCTACACGTGGTGAAGCAGGCGATTGCTTCAACATATTAGTGTGTGGGTCCCATGTGTGAGTGGGCCCCAAATGTGAAACTCTAGTCCTCTCTAGTATAAATAGGAAAGGGGGAGAAGGAAAACCTGAGAGGCATTCATTTGGTTTCTCCCCTTGCTTTTCTAGGGTTAGGGTTTGGAGAGGAAGAGAGGGAGAGATTGTATGCTCCTTGGGTGAGCTCTTGTCCTCCTCGTTGGAGTGGCTTTGTAAGCATCTTGTGAGATCAATCAATCTTGTGATGCTTGCTTGAGAGATCATTTGTCTCCTCTTTGTGTTCTTCTCTCATTTGAATGAATTTGGTGCTTCCTTGATTCAAGGGTTTTTGCTTGGTCTCTTGACCCATTTTGTCTTGCTTTGATGTGTGGGAATACTCCTAGAATCATCTAGACCATCAATCCCCACAAGCAAGTCTTGAATCAAAGTTTTTCATATTTCTAGGTTTGTGCACTTCTTGTTTAAATCCTTGAGAGATCGATTCTGCTGGGTGGATCCAAGGATCGCCGCTAGAAATAGGTCTCCAATATCATTAGGGAGGTGTGCTCAAAATTTGGTCAAGTTTCATTGGTTGAATCAAAAGTTGGATCAAATTTCGTTTTGATTTGGGGTGGATTTTCAATCTCGGTCAACGGGTCCGACTGGTCTTGTAACGGCGGTCCGACCGCCAGATATTCGATCATTGTCCTGCGCTGGTCGAACAGTATCCACCGGTCCGACCTTGCCATTAGTTGCCGGCCGATCATTGTTGAACGTCGGTCCGACCGCCCATGGTAGCGATCCGACCACCGTGCCTGAATCAACCCTTTGAGTTTAAGTCTCCACATTTGTGTCGTGTGGTTTTGGGGTCATCGAATTCAAAGCACAAGGTTTCACTGTGCTTATCGATCTTCTTAGCTTTCATAGCTAAAGGAGTAAAGTTCGTGTTGAATTTGTTCTAGGCGAAAAGTTTTGAAAGCGCCTATTCACCCCCCTCGATCGCCTTCCGGTCCTACAAGTGGTATCAGAGCCGGTTAGCTCTTTTCTATAGATCTTAACCGGTCTTTGGAGCCATGGCGACTGAGCGATATTCAATCAGGCCACATGTTTTTGATGGAGTTGATTTTGCATATTGGAAGGCCCGAATGGAGGCCTACATCGAGGCTCAAGGGCACGCGATTTGGCTTAAGGTGAAAAACCCTTATGTCGTGCGGTAGATGACAATTTGATCACTCCAGATGTGGAGAACAACAGCAGGTCTCGGAATTTTTTGATTCAAGGCCTTAGTCGATCGGAGTTTGAGCGTGTTGCTCACTTGTTGTCTGCTCATGAGATCTGGCGGACTCTTTGTGATTATCACGAGGGGTCCACTGCGATCAAGGAAGTGAGACAGAACCAGCTAAAGAAAGCATACTCCAAGATCGAACAAAGACCTGGTTAATCTTTAGATGAGCTGTGGGGGAGATTTTCTAAAATTCTTCATGATCTCCGCGCTGTTGATCTTGTTTTTTCGAGTCCAAAATGCCGCCACTTTTGGGTGCTTTGGATGTGAAGGTGCAGGGGATGAAGATCACCGCCATAAATGACAACATCGTCATGAGTGAGCTTACCATGGATAAGCTTTACTCGAGGTTGAAGACGCATGAGATTGATTTTATCTCGCGTCTCCCACAGATGAGCCAATGGCTTTAGTGATCGATCAATCTAAGGGTAGATATCTTTGATTCCTTTAATGTTAGCTCATCTGGATTTTCTTTATGCCTTTGCATTCTTTGAGCGATGAGCAACTTGAGAGACTACGAAGATGACTTAGCCTCCTATCCACAAAATTCACGAGCCTACAACAATGTGAGGAGTAGGAGGAGAGGTGGACCTATCACATGCTTTGAATGTGGTGAGCCGAACCACATTCGCTCTAGATGCCCCAAGCTGAAGGGCAAGGAGGAGAAGGAGTCACAAAGGCATCCTCAAGCGAGGGATGCTAAGTCCAAGAAGACAAACTATCGCAAGTTTGTCGGTAGAGTCCTTGAAGCTCTAGAGGATGTGAGCATGGAAGATGTGGACTCGAGTCGAGGAGGGCGACAAGAGTGACTCCGTGGCAAGAAGAAGGCACGTGATTTCACGGGCATGTGCTTTATGGCTAAAACGTACCACGGCTACTCCTCCAACAGCGAGGATCCTTTTAGTGATCCCGATGAGGTATGCCCTTCACTTCCTGACATGAAAAGGGCTTTAGTGCTTGCTGAACAAAAATTGCATAAGCAAGCTAGAGTGATTAAGAAACAGGATACTATGATTGATAATTTGAACCTAGAAGTGGTTAGGCTCAAATCCATTAATCCTGATGATTTCTGTGATTCATACTCTAGCTTGCTTAATGAATTGTCAAGCTTGAATAATGCTCATTCCTCTGTTGAAGATCAATTGAAAAATGCTCTTTCTGAACTAGAATCTCTCAAGTCTAGTTCTGTTTGCATGAATGCTATTCCACTTGATGTGACTGCTTTAGAAGCTATTCCAATAAATTGCTCAAACTGTGCTTTGCTAGAATTGAAACCGGATAGCTCTTTAAAAGAATTGCAAAAATTTGATGCTAGTCACACTTGTTCTCATTGTAAGAAAAATCGAATTAAAATGCAAGAGATGACTGAAATGGTTGCTTATTCTAGAATTGCCTCTTGTGAAAATTGCCCTAAGCTTACAATTGAGATTGAAGCTTTAAATAAGACTCTTGAAGAAAAAGCTAAAATTGAAAGATCCATGTCTCTTACTGCTTCCAAGAAAGTCATTGATTCTTCCTCTTGTATGCTGCATGCTGAAATTGATATTGCTATTGGTAAGATTCAAGAGGCTTTTAGAGTCAAATTTAAGGAGCAGTTGAATAGGATTGGAGAGTCCTATTGTGTGTCTTGTGAAGCTCTTAAAGTGGAAGTGGATCTTCTTAAGAGCAAACATGTTGAGGCAATCGATTCTAAAAAGTGCTCCAATTGTGGAGTTTTGGCAAAAGAGAACGATTACCTCAAAATGACTCTTGAGAAGTTTTCCAGCGGGAAAAAGAAACTCAACTTGATTCTAGACCAATCCAAGGTGAGTGTGAAAAACAGTGGCCTAGGATTTATGTCCCTAGAGCTTTCCAAGAATCTCTCACCTAAGATTGCTGGAGTTGTGAAAAGTGGTTTGGTTGAGCAAGAACCTCCTATGTCTTCAAAGGTTGTTCTTAAATCTGTAGGTTCTGCTCAATCTCTTTCTTGCAAGAAGGATGCTTCGTCTCACCAAGATCGGAACCCTCAAAAGGTCAAGTACAATTGCATACGCAAGAAAGAGGGCCACACCGCTGAGTTTTGCTTCGGAGAGCAAAGATTGAGAGGAAAGAGAGGATGAGCGTTTGAGATCCATTAGAGGAGTCTCTTCTTGGCGATAGTCTCTAGAGCAGGCGACCTATTCGGGTACCACATATAGGCCTAGGCGTGTGGAGAATCTTGTTGACTCTTTTGGTGGGTCGAGCGGCGGTGTGGTTTAGGATATCGTGAGGATAGACCACGGGTAGCACCTAGACAGAGAGTGTCGGTCTTTTGGTAGATCGTTTTGGAGAGGTCGAGTGGTGCTTATGGGCATTCTTATGATTTTGTGCCTAATCATTTTTCTGCGCTTCTTTTCTTTCCTCGAGGCCTCATCCATCTCGATCTTGGACTCCTAGAACTTTTATCTCAAATCCCAAGATCTTGAGGCTTGGATGTTTTGAGGAATTTGCTCTTTTGTTTCATTGTATCATAATGCATTTTTATTTTAAATGTCGTGCATTGCATTATAAAAATTGTGGAGCTTTGAGTATTATCCTTGTATGGCTTGATTTCATACTCTATACCTTATCATATCAAGTGATAGTCTGTGGACTTCTTTTATGGCTCTTCGTGTTTTGGCTTAGCTTTTCCTTTGCTAGCTTTATATCTGTGAGCAAATTGAATCGAATCATGTCTTGTTGGATCTTGTGACTAGTTTTGCTCTAGTGATCCTCTTATGATTCTTGCCATGTCTTACAAAGTTGAATTGAGTCTTGAACTTATTTTGAGATGAAAAATGAGCTTTTATCTTCTTAAGTCAAGCAAATGAAAAAAGTTACGTGCTAAAAACTGATCTCACCAATCCTTTCTCATGAGGCGGACTTGCCATTGCACTAGGCATGAACTCGGGGAGTTTTGGATGACCTAGACCACTCTTTTAAGCTTATCGCTTGAGATGGTCGCGGCAAGGCTTGAGATCTATACGGTAAAAAAAAAAAAAGAAAAGAAAAGAAAAATTGCCCAAAAAGGGCTAAGTGCTTGAGCTTTGTTTCAAAAGAATTCTCTTATTGCTCAAAATGCCTCAATTCCTGTTTTGAGTCTCTTTTTGCTTATAGACATGGCTTGACTCATTTTTGGTTGCTTTTAGTGAATCTATGACATTGAGCAACCTTTCATGGTTTTAATTCTGTTAATCTCAGATTTCGCTATCTTGGTTTTAGCTTTACAATTACATGTTTTGCCATGATTGAATATAGCTTTACTCTTTATATGGCTTGGTATATGTCTTGTCTTGTCTACATAGATAATGGTCATGGCTCCTTTTGCTAAATTTCAAATAAAGTCATTTCTTCATGCTCGTTCTTCTCTCATGCATCTTGATGAATTCATTGTCAAAGGGGGAGAAGGATTGAAGAAAATGCTGCTTTGGAGCTTTTGGTTCACATAAGGTTTCATGCATAAAAGAACACACACACACACAAATTTGTGAACCTTTTGAAGATTTATGATCATAGTGAGTTGAGTCTACTCGGGTCTTATTGCCTTTTTACGATTTGAATTGCAATTCAAGAAGACTCACAATGATCAAAGGTCAAATAGAACTTATTGTCTTTCATATGGACCTTAGTGAGATTTTGGCCAACTTACGAATTTGAATCCTTTTGTGCGTTCAATGCATTATCTCACTTGCTTTCACTATTACGAAGCCGACTTGGTACTTCCTAAGCTTTTTCTTGCTTATGGACCAAGTTGTGCCTTTATCAGCAGCGATTTTACTTTTCAATTTGAAAAACCACATTTTCTTGGAAATTGCCAATGTGTTCATCAAGGGGAGATTGTGGATATCGTGAGGATATGTGCGCGATCTCAAGATGATGAGTCAATTGGCAATGGCTTTGTTAGTTTGCAAAATCTCGTTTTGGGTTTGCTTCTTCTTTGTCGGACCACGGTGATCGGCCGGGCGTTGTCAGAGGCGGTCGGACGCCCGTGGAAACGATCGGACCGGCAATGGTGGCGGTCGGACCGGCTGACCTAACTGGATTTTGAGCTAATCCAAAAATAGGTTGTGTAAGCGGTGAGGAGTCTCTGGATGTGGTTGCATCATTTTGGAGCTCGGTCAAAAGTTCTATTGAGTTGAAAATTCGAGAAGGTTTGGATTTTCAAGCTAGAATTTTAGCTAAGTCTTTTGACCGGTCCGGCCCGCCCGTTGTGGGAGCGGTCGGCCCGCCTGATATCGGTCGGGTAGCCTACGTGGTGATCGGGCCAGCGATGACTGAGGTTTACCAAGTTCGCATTGATGTGTGTTGATTGTGTTGTATGCTTAGTTATCAATGCTTTATTGTTGCATATTGCATTGTGGAACTAACGTGGGTCAAGTTGTGAAGAACTTGTTCCGGAAGCGATTTGTTTATCTATTCTTTGTCGGTGACTTGCAGTCAGCGGCGTCAGCGGTGAGTGGATCGGGACTACGCTTGGAGAGCCGAGGTCGAGCGATCGGGGATACGGGTGAGGTCGTGTGACTCAAGCATGGTGCGAGAATGGGCAAGATGGATCGAGCGGGTGGTTCGTGCATTTGGTTGGATCGGTGGTGCGGATATCGGTGCGAGTCTGGGGAGGTTCAGGGGTTTCGGACAAGAGAGGCTTGGCGTCGATGAGAACCGCCGTCCTCTACGTGGTGAAGCGAGCGATTGCTTCAACATATAGTGTGTGGGTCCCATGTGTGAGTGGGCCCCAAATGTGAAACTCTAGTCCTCTCTAGTATAAATAGGAAGGGAAGAAGGAAAACGAGAGGCATTCATTTGGTTTCTCCCCTTGCTTTTCTAGGGTTAGGGTTTGGAGAGGAAGAGAGGGAGAGATTGTATGCTCCTTGGGTGAGCTCTTGTCCTCCTCGTTGGAGTGGCTTTGTAAGCATCTTGTGAGATCAATCAATCTTGTGATGCTTGCTTGAGAGATCATTTGTCTCCTCTTTGTGTTCTTCTCTCATTTGAATGAATTTGGTGCTTCCTTGATTCAAGGGTTTTTGCTTGGTCTCTTGACCCATTTTGTCTTGCTTTGATGTGTGGGAATACTCCTAGAATCATCTAGACCATCAATCCCCACAAGCAAGTCTTGAATCAAAGTTTTTCATATTTCTAGGGTTTGTGCACTTCTTGTTTAAATCCTTGAGAGATCGATTCTGCGAAGTGGATCTGAAGGATCGTCGCTAGAAATAGGTCTCCAATATCATTAGGGAGGTGTGCTCGAAATTTGGTCAAGTTTCATTGGTTGAATCAAAAGTTGGATCAAATTTCGTTTTGGATTTGGGTTGGATTTTCGATCTTGGGTAGAACAGGTCGACGGTCTTATATGGCGGTCCGACCGCCGTATATTCGAGACATTTATCTGCTAAGGTCGAACCGGCATCCACCGGTCCGACCGCCGATTAGTTCTGAGTCGGGCCATTGTTGAGCGTCGGTCAAACCGCCCATGGTAGCCGATCGACCGCTGTGCCAGATCAACCCTTTGAGTTTAAGTCTCCACATTTGTGTCGTGTGGTTTTGGGGGTTATCGAATTCGGCACAAGGTTTCCATTTGTGCTTCTTGATCTTCTTAGCTTTCATAGCTAAAGGAGTAAAGTTCGTGTTTAATTTGTTCTAGGCGAGAAAGTTTTGAAAGCGCCTATTCACCCCCTCGATCGCCTTTTCAGGTCCTCTGAAGAAGACATCTGAAAAATATGTCAAGTGTCATGGATGCAATGGGAAGGACCACTATGCCTCGGTGTGCCCAAATCAAATGGATGTCAAGACAAGATATTCAAAAATGAGGCAAGCCAGACAATGAGCAAAAAAAGAAGACAAGTAAGGGAAGCAAAAGCCCAACTTGCTACAATTATCGGGAAAAAGGACACATTGGTAAACAATGTCCCAAAGGTATCTCTCCTAAGCCAATCATTTATAATGATCATTATTTGCTTAGGAATGATAAATATGGCAATGTGTTTGCTAGAATTGTTAGTTCACCTAAGACTATTGCTAGGGCCATTTGGGTGCCCAAAAGTATTATGACTAACATTCGTAGACCCAACCAAGTATTGAGTACCAAAATGTGTTTTAATGTTTTAATGGGTACTTGGAGAGGCATTGGAGGCTTGACTTATGCATATAAAGGTGGAATCCATCATATATCAAAATTGGAGACAAGTTTGAGGATAATCATTTCATATCAAAAACCAATGTCATCTCGGTAACAAGTATTTACATTGAAGTATCTAGCCCTGTATGCCTTGTATAGGTTGTATTTCATGAAAATCTTATAAAAATGGTGTTCTTACTTTTGTTCATAATCTTCATTATTAAAATCTTGAGAAATATGGAAGTGACACATTAAGGGATAGTGCTAAGTCATAAATGTATACCGCACCCCTAAGTGTGCCCAAATTAATTAAGTGCAGTATTATTTTTCAAAATTGAACCATTTAGCCAAATGTAAAAATTTTATAAATAATATTAATCTTTCAAAAACTATTTGCAAAATGTATAAAAGCTTTTCAAAAGGTTTTGGCTCTAGAAAAACCTATTTTAAGTGAAAAAGAGTTTCTAGCCAAAATTCTAGATAATAGTATCTTCTTTTTCTTATAAAAACTAGATTTTTATGAAAAATCTATTCTAAAAGGAATTTGAAAATATTTCCAAAAGGAAAATCCTAGAGCTGGCTATTCTAAACATTTTGGTATTTAAAATATTTCCAAAAGACCAACCTAACAAAAGTTATTTGATTTCAAAACTCATATAGAATACTATTTTGACCTAAGTTGTCACAATCTAGCATTTAAGTGAGTTTTGCCATTTGAGCCAAAGTTATTCACATGAATAGGTTCATAATGGTATTCATGACTCATACATAAAATTAGATGCTTTAAATTTCTTCATTTGCTCAAATTGGATCTTCTGAAGATATTTCATGAAAATAAGATTTCATTTGCAAAAATAAAAGCTTAATTTCATAAATAAAAACTATTTAAAATTTGGATGTTCAAGGGCTATATAAGTTGAAAATGCTCCAAACTTGTTCACTTGAGTGATTGTGTGAAAATTTAGAGCTAAATACAACAAATCCCTCTTCTCTCAAATCCTTCACTAAACCTGTTTGTCAGTTTGGTCCTAATCGGTCTGACCGGCCATCCTTGGCGGTCCAACCACTTGCCTCTCCGGTCTGACCACCATTTGCCCAGCGGTCCGACCGGCTTTGCGTAAAGGCCATATAACTCAAGCCCGAAGAGGTGTCTTCTCCTCAATCACTTCTATTCTTCCAACCGAGGCTTCAACCTCTTCTCATCCGGCCGCCACTCACCTCTAGAGCTTCAGATCTCCTTCTCGGCCATCTCCTTGGTGCTCCAAAGTAATCAATTGATCTCTTTCACCTCCTCTCCTCTTTCCTGCAAATAGTTTGCATTTTGGTTGACTAATCTCATCAAAATATGGAACCCTAGGTGAGGGAGTTCTTTCAAATCCGTCTTTTGGCATTTCAATTTCTTTGAGGATTCATCTTCCTTGATTCTCCTCTCCATCTAAGCTGATAAACCTTCTTTATCTACTTGCAATTTATTCATATTGTGATTTGCCCCAAATTTCTAGGATTTGTCGTAAAATCTTAATGTCTATTCAATTTTGTGGAAAATCCTTGACCTGCAAGTAGGTTGTGAGTAGATTAATGAGTATCCATTATGCCATTGTATAAATATGGATATCATGGGGATATGCTCATGATCTTAGGATTATGTGACAATTGGCAATGGTGTTCAAGGTTTGTCGAAATGCTCATTTTCGGCAATGTTGCCATGCTGTCAGGTCTCAGGCGGTCTCACCGGCCATGGTGGTCTGTTCGGCAATGTTGCCATCTTTGTCGGAGTCTCGGTGAGTCTGGCCAAGCCATGGTGGCGATCGAGCCGTTGGAAGCTGACCGTAGTTGGTCGGCAGTCGGACCAAGCCATGATTTTTCTGTGAGGTTGGAGCTGGGCCAAAAATAGAGAGTGTAAGTAAGAGAGGAGATTCTACTACACTT
Source organism: Hsuehochloa calcarea (assembly GCA_036346395.1). Taxonomy (NCBI): domain Eukaryota; kingdom Viridiplantae; phylum Streptophyta; class Magnoliopsida; order Poales; family Poaceae; genus Hsuehochloa; species Hsuehochloa calcarea. The sequence continues at coordinate 2,723,786 of CM070604.1, read as the reverse complement.
GGTCTCATATTTTTTGGAGTCTCCAGGCAAAAGTTCTATTGGTTTAAAATTCCGATGGGTTTGGTTCCGAGGAGGAATTTTGGCTAAGTCCCAGCTAGGCGGTCGGGGCCAAGCTAATAGGTGGCGGTCGGACCGGTAAAGGCGGTCGGACCGACCATGGTGGCGATCGGCCGGTGTTAACACGTCATCCTTCGTGGCGACGATGTTTGGTTGTTAGGTCAAAGTCATGAGTTTCAGTGCATATGTGTTGCATGATGCATGTTTTAACTAACGTGGGATAAGTTGTGAAGAACTTGTTCCCGAATTCGATTTGCTTGTCTATTGTTGTGCAGGTTGCTTGGTGGTCAACGACGGTCAACGGACCGAGAAGGGGTATTTTGGTAATCTTACCAAATACTGCCTTGGTGACCTTTTGCCAACCCGCGGCGCAAGGTGGCGCAAGGTGAAGCTGATTAGGTCAAGAAGCGATGAAGACGGCGCTTTAAAATACGTGCGTATGTGACCCATTTGTGTTGGGCCATAACGGGAGCTCATTTGGGTCAATCTTCTAGAAGGTCTAAACCTCCACTATAAATTGAGGAGGGGGTGGGTGCACCCCCCTCAACCCTTTCATTGTGTTTGAAACCCTAGTTTGCTTAAGGAGAGGATTAGTGGAGGTTAGGGTTCTAGAGAGTTTTGATTTGATTTCGTGCTCATGGATTGAGTTTTGTCCTCCATTGATGGAGTGGCTGTAAACCCAAACCATATCAAATCAATCCAAGGAAAGTTTGCTTAAAGATGTGTCTCTTTGCTTTCCTTCTCTCTATTTGATGATTTTGAGTTTTTCTTTGATCCACGAGTTTTGCTTGATTCCTTCACATGATCTAGCTTCTTTGTGACATGTGTGAACACATATAGAATCATTTTGATCATCAATCACCCACAAGTAAGTCTCTAGATCATATTTCGTTTTTGACTCGGTTTTGGAGCACTCTTCGTTAAAACGGAAAAAAGTCATAACTTTTCCAAGAATCTTCACGATCTTCGATTGGAATAGGTTCGTGATATCCTAGAGAAGGTGTGTGCCAAGTTTTATCGAGTTTGGAGTTGTAGATCAAAAGTTACATCTATTTGCAACTTCGTTTTAGGTGATTTCATTCTGTTCATCAATTTGGAGGTCGAACGCATAAGGTGACGGTCCAGACCGCCATTGACATAGAGGTCAGACCGCCCAACACTTAGAATTTTAGCATGTGTTGATTTTGGTTATTTTGCTTCGGGTGTAGATTGGATTCAATACTAGTCTTACGTTGTACTGGTATATTGATCTTCATAGCTTCCGTTGCTATTGAAGTGAAATTTGTGTTGAATCTATTATTTGTGAAAAAGTGAGCGTGCTCCTATTCACCCCCCCCCCCTCTAGTCGCCTTTTCGGTCCAACAAGTGGTATTAGAGCCCGGTTAGTTCAATCTTGATCTTAACCGGTCACTGAACTTGGCGATGGATAAGTACTCCACCATGCCGCATATTTTCGATGGGCACGACTATGCCTATTAGAAGAATCGCATGCGAGTCTTCCTTGAGAGGGAAGGACAAGCTATATAGGAGGTTGTTCGAACCCCGCTCGTTTTTTCCGAAGTTGTTACGCTGGCTTCAGCAACCCTCTTGGCTAACAACAATAAGGCAAAGAACCTCCTATATGGTGGGCTTGGTAGACATGAGTATGATCGGATTTGCAATCTTAAAACCGCGGATGATATTTGGAACACCCTCGAAACCTACCATGAGGGTTCGTCCCAAATCAATAAAGTACGCCAGACGGTCTATAAGCGTGAATATAATAAATTCGAGATGCGTCCTGGAGAGAGCATCCATGACATTTTCAGTCGCTTTAATAAAGTGATTAATCAGATGGAAGCTATTGGTATTGAATATTCTCAGTCTGAAAATGTCACCCACCTCTTGGCTACAATCAACACCAAGGAGTAGGAGATAAAGGCTACCGCCATTGAGGAGAACGTCAACCTCTCTGATCTGACTTTGGAGCTACTCTATAGCAAGCTCAAGACTCATGAGATCAAGAGGATTGATCATCCCAAGAAGGAAAACATGGCTTTGGTAGCAGACCCGCTCAAGAGAGTTTCTGATGGGTCTTCTGAGTCTTCTTCTGGATTTTCGCTTGCTGGTTTATCTGTAATCCATGAAGACGAATTTGAGAATCTCCCTGAGGCTGAGTTGGCCCTCATAGTAAAAAAGGCCACACGGGCATATAACACTATGAGAAACAAAAAGAGAGGAGGTCTCGTGACTTGCTATGAGTGTGGTGAGCTTAATCATATCCGGGCAAATTACCAGCTTGGAAGAAACCTCAATGGAATAAATCAAACCATGATGCTGCCAAGCTGACGAAGGCCGCTCACCGGGTTTTTGCCGCTTTTGGGGATCAATCCTTAAGCGATGTGGACTCCGGGAGCGAGGAGGACAAAGAGGAGGAGATCCCTCAAGACAAGAAGGGGAAGGCCAAGGACTTCACCGGCATGTGCTTCATGGCCGACTCCGTTGACGTCGATGACGATGAGGTACCTCCCTTCTATGATGTCCTTTCTGATAGATGTGAAACTATCTTTGAGCAACTCTCATAACAAAACTTCAAACAGAATCAAGGATAGCATACGCTGCATACTACTGCAGACGTATGTCTCGATCTTTGGGTTCCCAAGTCTTGTTTAACTAACTTGATGTTGAGACACATCGTTCTTTTCTGCCTTGATTTTCAGGATTACCGCGGAAAGAGAAAGGACACGTGGTTCGTCGACTCCGGCTGTTCACGCCACATGACCGGAGACTCAAGATGGTTCACCTCCTCCACGTGGCCGATAGGTGGTGACTTCATCACCATTAGAGATGATAGACAAGAGCGGATTGAAGGAACGGGATCGATCAGGGTGAACGACAAGTTCATCCTCAAGGACGTCGCCCTTGTGGACAAGCTAAGGTTTAATTTACTTTCTGTCTCTCAACTTCTTTATGATGGGTATGAAACTAGATTTAAGAAAAATGCTTGTAAAGTGATTGATTCAACTAGTGAGCTTGTTTTTGGAATTACTAGAGTTGCTAGGATCTTTGGAGCTTATTTTTCTGAGTCTCTTGCTGGTTCTCTCAAGTGCTTGATTTCATATTCTTCTTATGAGTTCTGACTTTGGCACCGTCGTTTGGGGCACATTGGTTTTGATCATCTGACGCGAGTTAGCAACCTTGAGCTCATGAGAGGTTTGCCCAAACTCAAAGACGTCAAGGATGTTGTATGTGCTCCCTTTAGGCATGGCAAGCAAGTTGTCGCCTCACACCCTCCAGTGACTATGGTTATGACTAACGGAGCGGGACATGTGCTTCATATGGATATTGTTGGCCCTGCTAGGGTTCGACCAGTCGGTGGAAAATGGTACATTCTTGTCATAGTCGATGATTTTATAGATACACTTGGGTGTTCTTTCTTGCTTCGAATGATGAAGCTTTTGAGCATTATCATGATCTTGTTCTTCATTTGGCTTCTGAACTTCCGGGTGCCTTGAGAGCGATCCGCGGTGATAATGGCACAGAGTTCAAGAATGCCTCTTTTGCTTCCTTTTGTGCTGAGCGTGAATTGGGCATCGGTTCTCTTCTCCACACGTCCCTCAACAAAATGGTGTTGTGGAAAGGAAGACAGGACCCTAGTTGAGATGGCTAGGACGATGCTAGAAGATTATAGCACACCGAGGAGATTTTGTGCTGAAGCTATTTCTACTGCTTGCCATATTGCAAATCGTGTCTTTTTGAGACCGTCTTTGGACAAGACTCCTTATGAGCTTCGGTTTTGTAGAAAACCCTCTGTCTCGCACTTTCGAGTCTTTGAATCCAAGTGTTTTATTCTTAAGACAGGAAACCTAGATAAATTTGAGTCAGAAACTTTTGATGGTTTATTTCTGGGTTATCCTGCGCATTCGAGGGGTTTTCAGGTTTTTAATGTTGAAACTAACCTTGTTCAGGAGATATGCAATGTCACTTTTGATGAGACTAGCCCTGGAGCTAGATCAGATATTTCAGGTGATACACAGGTGACAGAGAGCATATTTATAGAGGAAGATGATGATGGACTCGATGATGTTCTTCCACCTGCTGTTGTTGACGCTCCTATTCCAGCACAAGAACCTGCTGTGACTACTTCGCCTTCAGTTGAGGCTCCTGCTGTATCTTCATCATCAGCAGTACCTGCGGAGATCGAAGAGATGCTTTCCTCTCCGGGTGTGCCACTTCACATTCAAAGGCAGCACCCTCCGGATCAGATGATAGGTAATCTCCATGAGTGAGTCACTCGCTCCAGGTTTTGTAAGATCGAGGTGGCCGACTAGAGGGGGTGAATAGGCGGTTTAAAAACTTTAGCGCTAAAACCAATATATAATGCGGAAGCTAATGACAATTGGTTTTGCACAATTAAAACCTAAATCAACTAGGCTTTACTAAGTGCACTAACAATATGAATACAATACAATGTAAGCAATCATACAATGATATGTAAGCAATTAAAGCATGTAATGTAAATTGCTCAAAGTAAAGCACAAGATAAAACAAGATGACACGATTATGCTTTACCGTGGTGTTCGGAGACTTGCCGATCTCCCCTAATCCACCTCCGAGGTAAGTCCAACCACTTGGACCGGTTCCAACACGAACCAACACCTCGCTCCACTATGGTTGCACTTACTCCACTCCGGAGATGGCGAGCACCAAACCACTCACAACCACGCCGGGCCTTCTCACAAGCTTCTTGAGAAGATCACCGGGCACAACGCCTCCACGTCGTCTAAGTGTTGGCAAAGACCAAGAGAAACAAATCTCAACCTTCATTTGAACTAGATCAAGTGTCAACGCTCAAGTGGATACACAATCCACTACCTAAGGTAACACATGCACTTAGGGTTTGCTCTCAAATCTCACTAAGTGCAACACATGCACAAAAGAGAATGAGAGGCTTGCTCTTAGCACAAGAGGCTCAATAGAGGTTCACAATAGCACCAGCAACCATCCCCAACCGACCAAGCTGAGTATTTATAGTCCACACACAAAAACTAGCCGTTGGGGGAAGAATCCCTCAAAACAGTGCAGGGCCGGTCTGACCGCCAACTAATGGCTGGTCGGACCGCCCATGCCCCAACGGCTATAAAACTAGCCGTTGGGCCTTCGGCCGGTCGGACCGTCAACTAATGGTCGATCCAACTGCCGCTAAATCGGTCAGACCGCCAAGGCTGGCCGGTCCGACCGCCCGAGGAAAATCGCTCCGCACCAAAATAGTGCTTCTCTGGAAAATACGTTCCGCGAAAGCACCGGAACTTCCGCACACCGGTAGTTCCATTTCACAATGGTGGAACTACCGCACAGAGAAACATTTCAAAGGAAATCGGTCGGACCGCCCAACACATGGTAGTCTGGCCGATTTGCCACCGGTCAGACCGGTGACCCCTGGCGGTCAGACCGCCAGGCTCCAGAGACAATGCACTTTTGACTTCACTCAAATGACAAAATACATTTGCCCATTTGAGTGCATTTTCAACAAGGTATAAGGTACATTGACTTACACCATTTGCAAAACACATTTGCAAACTTAAGTCACATGCTACAAAGGTTATGCATGAGCCTCAACTATTTGCAAAACGCATTCGCAAATAACAGCATCATGCCATAAGGCTAAGGTGCATGGACTTCAACCATTTGCAAAACACATTTGCAAAACACATTTGCAAAGATTAAATGCATGAGCATCATTCATTTGCAAAACACATTCGCAAATAATAGCTCCATGCATAGATGAGCTAGAGCAAACATAATGAGCTATCAACACATGACTAACTCATGCTACTAGTCAAGACCCCTCTTAATAGTACGGCAATCCTATACTAGCAATCTGGTCTTCCAACCAAACACCAAAACTGGTAAAAGACTAGGAACACATCCTTAGCCCTAGCTAGTCATACATTTGCCTTGCAACTTCTTGAAGCTTGATGACGCACATCAACACTTCACGTCCGGGTCCTTGACTTTGACAATCATCAGCACATGATGATTTCCTCACTTCGGGATCTTGCCTTGATCATCATCAACACATGATGATTTCTTCATCCCGAGTCTTGACATGCATCAACACATGATGCATTCTTCACTCAACCTCCATCAACACATCATGGGTCTTCTCTTGACTTAATGTGCATCAACACATGATGCATTCTTTTACTTCAAGTCTTCAAATGCATCAACACATGATGCATTCTTTACTTGAATCTTGACTTGATGATCAACTCATGATTATTCCAAGTCTTCATCACCCTAGAACATAACCTATACATCCAACTCATGAAAAAAGTTAGTTCCATAATATGATTATCATTAATTACCACATCATACCATTAACACATAATGGTGGGACAAGATACTTCAATCTTTCCTTCTTTGGTAATTGATGATAACCATTTCAATTACACATAAATTGAATTGATAAATGTAACACAATATTAGTGTTTACAATATGAGTATATATAAACTACACAAGTCATATATATACTCACACCACGAGTATGCGAGAACTACACAAGTTCTACATACTCAAAACTTGAGTATACGAGAACTACATAAGTTCCATATACTCAAAACATAAGTATACAAGAACTACACAAGTTTTGTATACTCAAAACATAAGTATACAAAGACTACACAAGTTTTGTATACTCATACGGATATGTTTCAAAGTAAAGTTCCTAAATATGTCACATAGTCCCCAAAAGTACCCCTTATATTTATAAGGGGGAGACCTACCAAGTGATTGTAAGATCTTCTACAATCACCCCCATAGTCGTAAGTCTTACTACGACTATGTCGTAGTCGTAAGTCTTTCTACAACCATTACACAGTCGTAAGTTCTTCAACGATCACTGCACCGGTCGTAAGTCCTTCTCGACCATTACCCGGTCGTAAGTCCTTCTCTGACCGCTACCGTCGTAAGTCCTTCCACCAAGTAAAACCACGACCACCTTATAATCAAACCTACAAAGTAGTGGGTCCAATTGATTAAGGAATCGAGCGGTCCACACGCACTATTATTCCGCGTAGTAATGGTGCTTAAATACCCCATTACCTCGGAAGATAACTGCCAGACGGCGTGAAGAAGCCAATGCGCCTCGTAATTCGCCATCATCGCCCATTCTTTGGATTAATTAGGCGCCTCTTCTGCATGATAAAACGGCTACTCATTCACGACTATATAAGGGCATCAATCAGGGGGACAAGGGAGGACACAGCCAATCAGGGCGAAACAGAGCGAGTCAAGGAGAAACACAAGTACTGTTCTCTGTAATAGTTCTAAGTTTTCTCGCTTGATCATCGAGAGTACAGTCAATACCATACACACAGGAGTAGAGTCGTTATTCTCTCCGGAGAAGGCCTGGACCTGTCTAAACATCCCGTGTCAAACACTCTGCGTGATTTCATCTCTAGGAGACCCCCCGAATCAAATAATCTTTACGTAAGATCGGTTCTAATACACCGGCTGGCGCCGCCAAGTAGGGATCTTCCGATTACGCAGACGTCGACATGGATGCCGGTTTCGACTACGAGCCGAGTGATGCATCCTCTGATGGTGATGTCGCCTCCGGAAATCATTCTTCAGGAGACCATCCCACCAATGGAGTTGAGGAGGAATCCTTATCCCCCACAACGATACGTCCAACAGAGGAGCCAATTCCCTCAAAGGACAAGGGTCAATTTGACGTGGCCGCATCCGAATGGACTTACGACACGACGAGAGTTTTTCCTCCAAGTTTCCAAGTCCCTCTAAGACGGTCCGACTTTGTGAGACAAGTTCTGAGAGCCACCATTCCAGAACTCCACCAATATCTGATGATCCTCTCCCTTAGGATAACTCCGGAGGGAATGGGATCAAGCATGCTTTTCCTGCAAATTCGACTGTCTCTCCGCAGATCTCATTTGCGGATGGAGATGATCATAACCCTGGAGTTCCCTACTCGAGGGGTTACTCCAAGTCGCCAGATGGTGTCTCTCAAATACTCCTCAAGCGGGGAGGCCTCGAGCGCAAGTGAGAATCATCAACGGGAGGTCTTCGTCCTTCCCTCAGATCAGGGTCAGCCTCACGGAGGCAGAGATAAGAACACTCCCCGAAGATCACGCACTGCGCCCCCTCGTGGCAATGGCAAGAGCACCACCGACGACGGGCAGAATCAATACTCTGATGAGCGCGAGGGAGGTCCTCGACATTCTCGCACTCCATTGAGAAGGCCTCAAAGATCTGATGAGGAAGATCCGGAAGCAATCCGACAGAGGAAGATTATAGCCCAGAAGAACTTGTCTGGACGCGTCCAGTATCAGTCGAAAGAGGCACGATAACTCCAGGACATCGGAGATTTGCTCGAAAATCCCACTCAAGAGCTTGCTCAAACGCCAGGGTACGATCTTTTCACTGAAGAGATCGCTCAAAGGCTTCGAACCGTGATGTCAAGACTGGAAGCGCCTCGTCGACATCTCTCAAGTAGTCGTAGCAATACGTCTTCCTCAGCTACCAGCCAATCAAATGTTTCACCATGTAGAAATCGACACGGCCAGAAGTCGTATCGATCCCCTACTCGGAGAAATGTTCTTCGATTGACTGATGATCAAGAAGCTCCTCGGAGAGGTGATCGTTCGCCACTTCGACGAAGAAATCCGCGGCGGATGGAATACGAGGAGTATTCCCCTCGTAGGGTTGAGACCTACTACAGGACAGGTCAACCTGTCACTGGGTATCGTCGTATACGATCACCTGGTGATAGTAACCCTTCTTTCCTACAGAGAAGACGCCAAGAAGTCATTACCGGATGCCGGGCATTCTCGCCTGACCTTCGAGCTGTTCGCTGGCCACCTCATTTTCGACCAGTGAACATGGAGAAGTTTGATGGATCTCAAAATCCCATCGAATTTCTTCAAATCTATACAACAGCTGTCCGAGCAGCAGGGCGAGGAGAGCATGTAATGGCAAATTACCTCCCGACTGTGCTTGAAGGATCCGCTCGATCGTGGTTGTTAAACCAACCACTCGAGTCGATCTACTCTTGGCAACATCTCTGCGACCTTCTACTGGCAAATTTCCAAGGCACATACAACCGCCCTGGAAAGGAAGACGACTTGCACCGGATGAGACAGAACAACAATGAGACTTTACGCCAATTCATCAAACGCTTTACCAGGTTCAGTAACTCAATTAGGAAGTTTCGACTCATCCGCATATCGTGGCTTTCAAGCAAGGAGTCCGTAGTAGACGGATAACGGAGGACATTGCTTTGAATCCTCCCAACACTGTTGCTGAGCTTTTTGAGATGGCTGATCGATATGCGACTGCCTCTGAGGCGATCGAATGGAACACCACTATTGATCGATAAGCCAATACCCCTCGGGAGCTAAACGAAGTTGAAGGAAGAAAGGACAAAAAAGCAAAGAAGTCCAAGAGTAAGTCAAAGGGTAAAAAACCACAAGTCAGCGGTTCTAAGGAGGTTTTGGCTGTAAATGATAAAGAGCCACGAATCCAAGTCAGATCTGATCAGGCAAAGGTAAGCCACGATCGAAAAAACGACAAACCAAGGTGGTGTCCTTTTCATAAAAAGGAAGGACACGACCTTCGCAGCTAGCAGAAGTTTTCAAAGAAAACTCGAGGACTACTACAACTGACAAGCGTCACTCCCACTCTCGGCGGAGTAGGGCATCACGAGTGGCCAAAATCATCGGATGATGAAGAGATGCGTTCAGATCCGCATGACATACCGTTGAGCACATCTACGGAGGATCATCGGCTTACGAGTCAAAACGGCAACTTAAAGCTGCCGGACGAGAGGTAAACTCTATACATACTCCTCTCGTCAACAATTTACCGAAGTGGTCGGAAGTCACCATTTCTTTTGAGAAGGGTGACTGCCCGATAACTTCGAATCGATCAGGTCGGTATCCGATTGTGGTCGAACCCACCATCAACAATTGTCGGGTCAATCGAGTTTTGGTTGATGGTGGCAGTTCTTTAAACATTCTGTTTACAAATGCCCTGGATGAGATGCAAATACCTAGAACAAAGGTAAGACCGGTACGATATTCTTTTCATGGAATCGTACCGGGGTCTTCGGCCAAACCCATTGGCCAAGTTTCTCTTCCTTTAACATTTGGCTCGCCAAGTAATTTCAGGACAGAGAAAGTCTCCTTTGATGTGGTCGATTTCGATACGGCATATAACGCCATACTCAGACGACCAACTTTGGTAAAATTCTTAATGGCTACTCATTATGGGTATCAATGTCTTAAGATGCCAGGTCCCAAAGGAGTGATCACAATTCATTGTGACAAGAAGATGGCGTATAACTGCGACCGTCGTTCCCTCGAGATGGTTGGTCAAATACCAACTCGAGAAGAAAGTCAGCCGAACGACAAAGTAAAAGAGGTTCCTCTGGACGCAGAGGAGCCCTCGAAGACTGTTCGCATCGGGGAGACTTTCGACCCCAAATAGGAAGACGCCCTCATCACCTTCCTCCGAGCTAACGCAGATGTCTTCGTGTGGCAAACATCCGACATGCCCGGAGTCCCCAGGGAGGTGATCGAGCACAGGCTAGCTTTACGGCCTGACAAAGTACCCGTAAAACAAAAATTACGGAGATTTGCCCCTGATCGACGAGATGCCATAAAATCAGAATTGGATAAGCTACTTAAAGCAGGCTTTATAAGAGAAGTCAACCACCTGAGTGGTTGGCTAACCTCAGAATGGTTAGGAAGTCAAACGGCAAATGGCGTATGTGCGTAGACTTCACTGATCTTAATAAAGCTTGTCCAAAAGATGATTTTCCTTTACCTCGTATCGATCAGTTGGTTGATTCTACTGCAGGTTGTGAAATGTTAAGTTTTTTAGATGCATATTCTGGATACCACCAGATCAATATGTGTCTAAACGATGAAGAAAAGACCGCATTCATTACACCATTTGGTACTTTTTGCTATGTCAAAATGCCATTTGGTCTAAAAAATGCCGGCGCTTCTTTTCAACGCTTGATGCAATCGACTTTTTCATCTCAATTAGGCCGAAATATAGAAGCCTATGTTGATGATCTAGTCGTAAAAAGCATTAAGAAATTTAATCATATCACTGACCTACAAGAAACATTCGATAACCTCAGAAAACACCGCTTAAAACTTAATCCCGAGAAGTGTGTGTTCGGAATTTCTTCAGGAAAATTGCTTGGATTCCTAGTATCCGTACGAGGAATCGAAGCAAATCTTGAGAAAATAAAGGCCATTCTCCAAATGCGCCCTCCGACCACAAAGAAGAAGTACGAAACTCACTTTGGGTGTATGGCTTTAAGTCGTTTCATCGCACGACTAGGAGAAAAAGGATCGCTTTCTTTAAACTTCTCGGAGACATGAAGGTTTTGAGTGGTCGAACGAGGCAACGCGCCTTGAGGATGTCAAGAGGTACCTTTCGAGTGCTCTGTTACGGTTTCTCCAAAACCGGAAGAGACGCTCTTAATTTACCTAGCTCGCCACGCCACAGTGATGGCGCGATCTTGGTCGTAGAGCGTGGCGTTACAACCACGGTTTACTCGTTAGCGAGTTTTACGGGCCTAAGGAGCGTTACCTCGGGCCCAAAAACTTCTATATGCCCTCCTCATGTCTTGAGAAATCGCGCATTACTTTTAGGCGCACAAACTAGCCGTGTCGTCCGAGTTTCTTTGGGAGCAATCCTCCATAATAAGGAAACAATGGGGCGCATGGCAAAATGGTCGGTCGAACTTGGGAGTTCGACCACCATTCGTGTCGAACGCCATAAAATCCCGGATCTTGGCGGACTTTGTGCGCCGAATGGACAAATCTCGAACTGTTCGGGATCCCGAAAGACGATTCCCGACGATGGATGATGTACTTTGACGGGTCACTTACTTTAAGTGGCTCAAAGTGAGGGTGGTCTGGTATCTCCTACCGAGAAACCTTAAAGTATGCCATACAATTAAACTTTGGACCACTAACAATGTGGCGAGTATGAAGGTTTGCTAGGCGGCATCACGAGCCAGCAAAAGCACTCGATTAAATCGGCTACTCGTGAGAGGAGACTCTCAACTAGTCATGAATCAAGTCGGGAAAGAGTACCAGTGCTCTAGCTCGACAATGTCTCGGTACTTATCGGAAGTACGCAATCTAGAAAAGCATTTTTTTAGGTTTCGAGGTACAATTCATCCCTCGAAAGGATAATTTCCTCGCAGACCAACTTGCTCGGATGGCTTCTTCCCGATCTGTAGTACCAAAAGGAGTTTTCTTTTAGCAACTCCAAAAGCCGTCTCTGGTCGAAGAACCAGAGACACCTCCTATTGAAATGGCCTCACTAGAATACGAGGATACCTGGATGACTCTCATCTATGAGTATCTTCACAAGGGTTCCGTACCCGAGGATGATCTTGAGGCAGAACGTTTATCTCGAAAAGCCAAAATGTATACTTTGGTCGAAGGAGTCCTCTACAAACGAGGAACCCAACGGATACTCATGCGATGCATTCCGCAAAACGAAGGAATAACACTCCTTCATGATATACACAGTGGCATCTGTGGAACACATGCTTCCTACAAAACATTGGTTGGTAAAGCCTTTCGACAAGGCTTTTATTGGCCTACAGCTCTGTACGATGCTAAAGAGGTGGTTAAAAAGTGTGTCCAATGCCAGTTTCATGGTAGACAGATACACCAACCAGCTCAAGCATTACAGACAATACCTCTTTCTTGGCCTTTTGCGACCTGGGGTCTCGATATCCTAGGACTGTTTCCCAAAGCACCAGGAGGTTTCGAATTTCTTTTTGTGGCCATTGACACGTTCACAAAATGGATCGAAGCCGAGCCTGTCACTGGGATAACCACGGAAGCAGCAAAAAGGTTCATGATGAGATGCGTAATTAGCTGATTTGGAGTTCCGAGTCGGATAATTACAGACAATGGTAAACAATTCACAAGTGCAAAATTTCAGGAATTTTGCGACGAGTTGGGTACCATGTTATGTTATGCTTCTGTTGCACATTCCCAAAGCAACAGGCGGTCCGAACGCAAACGGCCAAATAATGCGAGGATTAAACCCGAGTCTTGACCACTTGTTAAGCTCTGGGGCTTGGGTACAAGAATTACCTTAGTATATGGGCGGTTAAATGCACCACCAATGAGCAACAGGAGAAACACCATTTTTTCTAGTATTCGGAGCCGAAGCCATGCTTCCTCCGGAGCTAAAATTGCGGTCGACACGAGTTGAAACCTTCAACAACTCTGACCAGGAATAACTTCGAGCTAATGACATTAACCTACTCGAAGAAAAGAGAAATCTAGCCTTAATCCGTTCAATAGCCTACCAACAAGCCCTGCGCAGATACTACGATCGTAAGGTCCAACCTCGCACCTTCTGTCGTAGGTGACTTGGTATTGAGGCTCGCCAATCCAAGTCTAATCGGAATAAACTTTCTCCCAAGTGGGAAGGTCCTTACACGGGTCGAAGTAACTCGCCAGGTCGGTAACGACTAGCAATGGAAGACTGATGTGTTCTCTCAAATTCTTGGAACATCGACCAGTTACGCAAATTCTATGTGTGACCAATTTCTCAGGCAATAAAAGTCTAGATTCTTTCTACCTCTCTTGTCTTATTTTTGAGTAATGCTTTTTTAATCTTTCGACTATGATCCAAAACACCCGCTTTCTTTACCGGGTCGAAAGGCTTAATAACGCCATCTAGTCGAAACCTCACCTCTCTGCACGTGGTCCTACCCACTAGAAGGAGTTTCTAGCATCGACTCGTTACTCACTTTTGCTGCCAATACAAAGAGCTCGGGTTCTATCCAGTCGAAACGCTCTCAAAGCCAACTCTCTCAATCTTAGTTTATTTTTTCAGTAATTTCAAAAAATATTCTAAGTAGAGTGCACTTTTTACATTTATTCGACCACCTTTGATGTACTCGCTTCGCTTTGACCGGTCAAGGAAGAGACACACCTAGTCAAGTCTTTCCTCTCTCGCACGTGGTCCCGCCACTAGAAGGAACTTCCTAGCGCCGCTCACCTCCTACTTTTGCTATCGAAAAGACTTCGAGTCCATCGAAAAGGGCGAACGAATTATGAAAAGTCCTCTAGACGTTTGCTTAACTCAAGTCATTGTTCTTGGTTTGATTAAACTAGTCGGAGGTGGTAACATCACCTAGTCGAAGCCTTTCCTCTCTGCACGTAGTCCTGCCCACTAGAAGGAACTTCCTAGTGTCGAGCCGTTTCTACTCTTTCGACCAAGTGCTTGACAACCATAACAAAAACTATAAGTTAAACAAACCTCTCTCTGTTTTCAGAAAACCTATTTCAAACACTATTTACTTAGATTGTCTAAACAAGCTAAGCAAATAGTCGGGGGCTAGGATAAAGTTATTAATTTGACTTCAATTCTTAGTCTTTCATTCGTTTATTATCTTTTGAGTTACTAACTACTCGACAAGATAATTTGCAGGAAACAAGACGGCTTGGGATAAAGTTATTAACTTAACTTCAATTCTTAGTCTTTCATTCGTTAATTATCTTTTGAGTTACTAACTACTCGACAAGATAATTTGCAGGAAACAAGATGGATCATATATTTCTCATCAACAAAAATTGTCTGCCTTACAAAGTCGTTACAAGATTACTCTGAAGGGGGAGTGCCTAGCTGCATTTCCTCCGTCACCTTTTTGCCAACCGATTGCATTTCCTCAATCAGACGATTTGCCTCTGATTCAGGGCAATCAAACTCGGCTTCAATTGGTTGCACGTTAAGGCGGGGGTCTTGAGCTTTAAGTTTCGCCAAAGCGTAACTTACTGCAGCTTCGACTGTCTCCCTTATTGATTCGGCTTGATTAGCCTTCAGAGTGGTCACCATTTCTTGAAAGTTTCCGACTTGTTCCCCAATAGTACTTATGTGAGCAATACAAGATCTTCTCGATGAGTTTTTCCTCGTAATGTAGCTCACCAAGTACATTGTTCAGAGTGTGATGTTGTCTTGAAGACTAGTCTTCATCGACTCCATCTCCCGTTGGGTACGAGTCAAGCCTCGCAAGTTTCTTGTTTTCACCACTTGTTCCAAAAGAATAAACCGGTCAAACAAAAATAAACTTCTAGAGGAAGATAACACAAAGATAATTGTAGGTAAAAGCATTTCTTACCTACTAGTTGAGAATCCAATTTCTTGACCTCTTCTTGATGGGAAGCAACGGTTTCAACAAGGCTTTTTCTCCCATGCTCGATGTCCTCTGATTCATCTTAGCAATGCTGATGGACTCATTGTAGATCAAGGTCTTCTCTGATTTCACCTCGAGGCTTCCCAATTCGCAAAGAATTTTCTAACAAGAAATCAAAGATTAGAAAAGGGAAATACTCAAAGGACAACAGTAAAGAATTACTTACCTGTTACTCGAGTTCTCGCACCGTCGAGTTCTGATCCTTGTCCTTGGTAATGCGAAAACTCCCAATAACCAAAGCCTTTCTTGAACTTCGTCCGAGCTTCGTGATCTCATCTTCTTTCTCCGAAAAGAAATGAGAGTTGGGTAAAGGTTAAAACTCAAAAGCAGGCCTTAAGTTCAAGACTTCATCGCTTATTTTTTCCTGCAATCTTCTAGATGCAGAGACGGCCTCTCGAAGTCTATCTGAGAGAACTATTAATTCCTCCCTTAGCTTTCTTGACTCCTCTTTTTCGTAATCGAGTGAGTCAGCTAAGGTCTTCATGTCGTTTTTTAGCCTACATAGGACAAAAATGGAGATAAACATCAGCCGATTGGTTGTAAGTACTTCTACAACCACCGACCTAGTCGTAAGTTTTTCTACGACTATGTCATGGTCGTAAGTCTTTCTACGACCACCATCTGGTCGTAAGTAGTCGTAAGCTCTTTACGACCAGTACTTTGTCATGAGTTTTTTCCATGACTATTCTCATAAAACACTATACGAGTAGTCAAGTCGAAAACAACTATGAATAATAGTGACTTACCATCTCTCTCGCTTCTAAGATGTAGTACTTTTTTCTCCCGCCTTAGCTCTAAAAGTTGTCGATGGTACTCACCGACAACAAAGAATTTGCTCCGAGCTTCGCAAAAAGAAAACAAAGAGAAGAAAAGGAAAGCTACATATATAAGTATTCTAAAATACTTACATTCATAGTCGACCTAGCAAAGGTCGAATATACAAAATCGGGTTCTGCACTTATCTATTCTCTCGACTTTATCCCACCACACCCCTCAAGGCGCCATTGTCGGCTGTATTCCCCTGCTGGGAATATCTTTGGGATGGGGACTCTGGCCACGAGATCCGAAAGCGTAAGACCCTATGACTGAGGCAGTGTCCAAGAAGTCACCACGTGGTTGAAATATTCTTCTTCTTCCGATTCTCAGAATTTCTCTTTGGGTAGGGGAAGGAACGCCCTACGATTTCCTTCCCAAAACGGTGCACAAGCTGGTCACCACCTTGACTAGAGACTTCCACAGCTGCCCCTGTTGTTTCTACGACCTTAGTAGTCATAGCTGCCACTTCAACAGCCACAGCTGCTACTTCAATGGTCGTAGCTACAACCTCAGCAGATGTAGGAATCACTCTGGGAGTCTCGACTTCATCGGCCACCTGGGCCAAGGGTGATTCTTCGACCACCTCCATTGTTACCTCTCCAGTGACTGAAGGGGTGGCAATGGGCTTCTCAACTAAGCATTCCCTGGGTCAAGGAGTCGAACTAAAAATAAAGAAAAGCAAATCAAAGTTGTGAAAAGGAAAAGGTAAATGTTGTTCTTACACTTTAGTACATTTCACATACCTCGCACTCGGTCTTAACTAAGAATTTTGGAGCAATCCTCCCAACGGAGGACCTCTTCTTCTCCACGACCACGCCCGTCGAGGTTCAACAATTGGCTCAGCCACACCACGTCCGTCATAGAGTTTGGACAGAACCAGTGGCTCGTTTCTGAGCCTCTAGATGGCCGAGATCGGTCTCGACTATTCCAAGAGCAAAGACTACCCTCGATCGCAGTTGTCTTTGGTGCAAAGATCGCCCTTCATAAAAGACATAAAATCTTTCCAGCTTCTCCTTTTCCAGCTGCTTAACAAAACTAGGAGTGGCAAAGAATCGCGAAAGATTCCTTGTCATAATAGAAGGGTGCCTTAGCCTTGCGAGGTTTGCGCTAAGAGATTCACCGCTTCAACCTCCTCGGCTCGATAGTAATGCACTTTGGCTTCGCTTATGGCTACAAGCAGCGAGGCTTTGTAGAGGGTCTGGTCGAAAGACCCGAGCTCGAGCTTGCTCCTCCTTTGTCGGCAGACCTTGCAAGTCGACGTCTCTTAGATGGAGGAGCCGAGCCTCTGTCTTTCGACAACCCTGCGCCAATAGTCATCAGAACGATTTCCTCGTCGTCCTGACGATTTTCCATGCCTACTTTCTATAAAGCAAAATAGAAAAAGAAGAATCAGTAAACGGTCGTAAGTTTTTCTACGACCAGTATCAAGTCGTAAGTTTTTCTACGACAGCTTATCGATCGTAAGATATTCTACGATCACCACTAGTCGTAAGTTCTTCTACGACTATAAGTCCTAAAGAAAAAATCAACCTTTTTTATTACCTTTAGGCGCTCTACCTTTTCATCTGCGGACAAAGCCGCAATGATTTGAGGAACCGCCACTTGAAGTGACGGAGATTTCTCACAGATGAGTCTGACTCTAGAGTCAACCTCGGCCTGTGAAAGATCTGTGTAAACAGATAAGAATATTAGACAATGTTGAGAAGGACCAACCCGAGAGCTAAGTCGACAGTTACTTACTGTCGGGACCCAAAATTACGATTCAGGACCCTCTGTGTTTAATGCACTAGCCCAGGATCACGCTAGTGCACACAGTGTTAACAAAGATGGAAATCGATCCACACAAGCGAATAGTAACATAAACGAATAACTTTGATTAATAAATAATGGTTTTGACCTTAAGGTCAAGTTACAATTACTGAGCCACGCAAGGCTAACAGAGAAAATAAACAACAGCGGAAACGGAAAAAAAGGTAGTGGCACCCCATCGATTCACCACGTGCAACCGATCGATCAAGACTCACGATTAAGCACCTTCGATGTACTCGCCCTCGAATGCTGGTGAAGACTCCTCCTCTGCTTGATTTGTCAAAACAAGCGTGAGTACACACCGTACTCGCAAGCCACACCACAGAGATGCAAAATGTATATATGTTGGCTTTTTACAAGGGAAGGCATTTTATGGCTCTTTTGCATAAATGCAACCTTTGCAATTGAATACAATTAATAGATTTAAAACAGTAAAACCAATAGACAATAATAAGCTTAAAGTTATTTCACAAAGACACACACATCCTAACAAAGTTATTCACATAGCTAGATGATTTAATCACATAGCTCCTTCCCACACGCTTTATGAAAACATCTACCCCTAGTGTGAAATTCCTAGCATTGTCCATGACCGCGACGTGGCTATTCAATAGATTACGTTACACTCGCAGAGGTTTGTACACTTTACCCACAAGATACACTTAGTGTAGCTAACACTAAGCATAACCAAGCATTTCAGATACCTTATCTTACTACGCTAGGCCTGTCTCAAAACAGCATGTGGTCGACAGAAGCTTTCAGTTCAATGACGCACATGGTGAGGTCCTTAATTGACCAAGGCAAGACTTCCACCTAACCAAACCACATAGACACACAGATTAATATTATTCACACACCACCCTTTCACACAAGATTCACCCTTGCCTCAAATCCAAATCCATTTACCACCCTGGTTGATTTAAGTGCAACATATGCCACAAAGACACATAGTACACACAGCTTTGTTCACATTAGCATATTCACTTAGTCAATTTATAACAAAGCAGATACATGACAAGTGATTCGTGGCATGGCTAAGCAATCTAATACGCAACTAACCAACCCACGTTGGTGCTACAATATTTACAAACTAAATACCAACTAAGGTGACAAGGAATCGTGACATAGCAATTAACAAGGATGGCATAACAATTTGGGATTAACTCATCGCACCCAAAAGCTTTTAAATAAATACTTGAATTAAGATGCATAAATTTGAATTTAAAATACTTTTATAAACTCGAAGCAAATGGTCAAGGGTATAGCTTGCCTTGGAATAGGTTCAGTGCTGGTCTTGGTCTTGGAAAGCTCCTTCTTCCTCAAACCTCCTGTATATCGTCAAGTCTACTCAGAACTAAGCAAACAACAAGAATAAATAAATAACAGAAGCAAATAACTCTGATAAAAATAATTAAAAATCTCCAATAGATAGATCTTGATTTTATACAAATTTAGAAATTTGAATGGATGGATTTGGAGCTAGGATGCAAAAGTTATAAGGTTTCAAAGTTTGAATCAAAAGAAAAACCCTAAAAATAGGATTTACTGGAATTCCGAATTATTTCTCAATAGAAAATCGGATTATTGCGCAAGCATGACGTCAGCGAAGGATTTTCCAGGAATTAAAAGAATTAAAGAATTAATCGACATGTGGGACCCGCATGTCGCTGACCTGCCACGGTGGACCAAGTCCACCGAGCCATCGACTTGAATCGGTCGGGCGTGGCGCACCGCGCGCGCGCGCCGACACGGCTTCCACGTGGCTGCCACGCATGCGCCACGGAGGCAAAACGCGGTGAGTGGTGGGTGACGTGGACGGCGGCGGGCGGCGCAAGACGGAACCAAGGGTCCCGAATGCGAGCCTCTCGGTGAGGGTGGGTGGTACCAACGGTAGAGGGCGCCAATGCGAACCTAGGGGTGTCTCACCGTGAGAGAAGACGATGGGTGGCCAAGGCGAGGAAAAGGCGCGGCGAAGTTACGGATTTGCGAAATGGCGCCCGAGGGTCCTCCTCCTGCGGCGAGGCGAGCACCACCTTCGCGGCGCCACGGAATCCAACGGTGGCGGCGACGACGACGCTGGGACGACGGAGGCGCGCGCAATCGAAGCTCCAAGCCTTCGGTGGTCGGGCGAAAAACACGATTCGCGAAGAGGAGCACGAGAAGAAGGAGTGAGTGGTGGATACGACGTTAGGAGGGCGACGCGATCCCGGGTGGCTTTTATAGAGGTTGGGGAGCCCGAGGCGCGCGGGCGACGTGGAGGTCGTGGTTGAGATCGTGGCGGCGGTTGCGTTGGGCGCCAAGCGCGAGGAGAGGGGAGAAGACGTGGAGTCGCGCGGAGGAGGGCGCAGTCTCGTGCGCACGCCGCGCGAGTCGGGTGGTTGAGCGGTCCGTTGCAGCTCGCCACGGCTTCAATAGGCGATCGTCGCGATTAACGCGCGGAGAAGAAAGCGGCGAAGACGACGACCAGTAGCGGGCCCACGCGCGTGGAGAAAGGGCGAGCGCCGCGCGGCTAAGATCTGGTCGCCCGCCGCGATCCAACGATCGAGGATTAGCGAGCGTGGAGGAGAAAGACGCGCATGAGATCCAAGCGCCCAATTGACGGACGGCCACGGAAGGATCGGCCGAGGTGAACAGGATCGGGCCACGGAATTCGCCCAAACACTATTTGAGATTTAAAATAGCTTTTCTTTTAAGAAAAACCAAAATCAAATAAGCAATGGAAAATAGCAAATGAACTTGGAAAAATTCCAGAAAATTCTAGGAAATATAACCAAGCTCATAGAATCCAAATAAAATAGTCTTGACTATTGTTCATGTTGGAATTATTCATATTAAATTGTTTTGTTACACAAGGTCCATATTTAAGCTTTCAAATTTAATTCAAATAAATTCAAATGGTGAATTTTCTTCCTACTAACTAATCAAAGGATTTTTTTAAGCTCTGAAAATTGGGATGTTACAAACCTTCCCCCCTTAAAGGAATCTCGTCCCCGAGATTCAGGCTAGCTAGAGAAAAGGCTAGGGAACTCGGCTTTCAACTCTTCTTCACGCTCCCACGTTGTTTCACCTT
Source organism: Hsuehochloa calcarea (assembly GCA_036346395.1). Taxonomy (NCBI): domain Eukaryota; kingdom Viridiplantae; phylum Streptophyta; class Magnoliopsida; order Poales; family Poaceae; genus Hsuehochloa; species Hsuehochloa calcarea. The sequence goes on along the minus strand of CM070604.1, from coordinate 2,702,789 downwards.
CCGAGTGGTTACTCCATCGACTTTGCGTAAACGAACGGTCTTGCTTCAAAAGCGGCGCTCTGCGACATCCATAATTTTGACCGCCGCTCCTTGTAGGTGAGGTCTTCTTTAGTTCAATCGAATCCAACGGTGCTTGTTCTTCCGCACACGAAGACACTTCTTCACCGTGAGACGTGAAAGACATCGTACTCCCGCTTAGCGATTATGGCGCCTCCAATCGATAAGCCACTTCTCGTATGCTCCACAATCTTGAACGGACTAACATACCGAGGGGCAAGTTTCCCTTTGGCGTGGAACCTTTTCACACCTCTCGAGGCGAATCTCGAAGATACACAAAATCTTCTCGCTCAAAATCGAGATCACGACGACGATTGCCGCAGATAACTCTTCCGCTCGATCGAGCTATCTTTAATCTCTCTCGACCATGGACACTTGCTCTTCTCGCTTCTTGAATAATATCCGACCAAAGATCGCGTGCGTCACGGTTTCACTGGGCCTAACGGGGTTCTACAGCACGACCATACAAGGCTTCAAATGGTGACATTTGTAGATCGCTTGATAATCGTTGTTGTACGAGAATTCGTGCATATAGTAAACTCTTATCCCAACGAGTAGCATTTGCCAAATGCGAGTGCTCTCAACATATCCTCCAATATCCGATTAACCCTTTCGCTTTGCCCATCTGTTTGGGGATGATACGCAAGATCGAATTCAGTGAGTCCCTAAGGCTTCATGCAAACTCGCCAAAATCGGAGGTGAATCGAGATCCTCGATCCGACACTATCTTCTTAGGCACACCATGCAAACCGACAATTTTCGACATGTACACCGCAGACGATCTCCGAGTAAGTGGTTTTGACCGTAAGAAATGGGCAACTTTAGTCGACGATCCACTATTACCCAAATCAATCAGAATCGATTGAGTCTTGGTAACCCAAGAATGAAATCCATTCCGATTTCTTCCCACTTCCATTCGAATCTTCAAAGGTTGCAATGCACTGCTGGCCTCGATGCTCGCTTAACTTTTTGACACACGTCGCACAAGGCAACGAACTCGCGACTTCTCACTTCAGATGGCCACCAAAACTTATTCTTAACATCCCGTACATCTTAGTACTACCAGTTGAATCGAATATTTTGAGTCATGGGCCTCCTTCAAAATTAGTCGCCTCAATCCATCAATATCGGGACGCAGATACGCCCATTGATCCACAAGATGTCTTGATCATCCACCGTGAAGTCCTTGAACTTCCCTTCGCATCATCTTCTTCTTGATGTCGGAGAACTCGAGTCCTTCTACCGAGCTTCGAATCTGCTTCTCCAAAGTAGATTGCACTTCCAGATTTGCCATGAACTTTAGATACTACTTCTAGCTTCACTGAATTCCTCTTGAAGTTCTCGAACAAAGCTCTTTCACTTCCAAGGCATTGCAAAGTGGCTCTTACGGCTCAAAGCGTCTGCAACGACATTGGCTTTACCAGGATGGTAATGGATTCCAAGGTTATAATCCTTTATAACCGCACGATTGCCACCGCTTCGGAAACCATCTCGTCTATGGGTCTGTGGGAGTTGGTTGAACCGCTTCGGGAACCGCCTCATCGGACAGGTCTATGGGAGTCGTTTACAATTCCCTAGATGGTCCGTTCGAGAAAATTAGGTGCGTATTGTCACCCCCAAGCGAAATTACTTTCTTGACCAAGTCTTTCCGGTCAAGGAAGTATCAATCTAAGGCTTTTTTCTCCGATTCTCTACTACGACCACTTCACTGGTCGTAGGGGTTTTACGACTTTGGATAGTCGTAAGCAATCTTCATGATTGCAATCGCCGGAACCGCCTCATCAACAGATCTGTGGAGTCGCTTGCAATTTCCTGCACGATGCGCTCGGAAAGTTAGGTTCGTTTTGTCACCTCCAAGCAAAATTACTTTCTTGACCAAGTCTTTCTGGTCGAAGGAAGTATCAATCGGAAGGATTTTTTCTCCGATCGCCCTACTACGACAACTTCACAGTCGTAGGGGTTTTTATGACTTTTTGATAGTCTTAAGCAACCTTCCTGACCAAGCAAATTCCTGGTCAAAGTAGCACTCAAATGTCGAAGAGTTTTTCCTTCGACCATAGTTCTACGACATTTTCATAGTCGTAAGTCCATTTACGAATCCTTCACCAAGTAAGTTACTTTCACTTGAAGCTGGGGGGCTAGATGACGAGGATCTAATAATCCTCATTTTATCTTTTATCTATAATTCTTATTATAGGTGAATATGATGTCACATAGTCCCCAGAAGTACCCCTTATATTTATAAGGGGGAGACATACCAAGTGATTGTAAGATCTTCTACAATCACCCCCATAGTCGTAAGTCTTACTACGACTATGTCGTAGTCGTAAGTCTTTCTACAACCATTACCTGGTCGTAAGTTCTTCAACGACCACTACCTGGTCGTAAGTCCTTCTACGACCATTACCTGGTCGTAAGTCCTTCTACGACCGCTACCTGGTCGTAAGTCCTTCTGCGACCAAGTAAACCACGACCACCTTATAATCAAACCTACAGGCGAGTGGGTCCAATTGATTAAGGAATCCGAACACTCCACACGCACTATTATTCCGCGTAGTAATGGTGCTTAAATACCCCATTACCTCTAGAAGATAACTGCCAGACGGCGTGAAGAAGCCAATGCGCCGGTAATTACTGCCATCATGCGCCCATTACTGGATTAATTAGGCGCCTCTTCCGCAGGATAAAACGGCTACTCCTTCACGACTATATAAGGGCATCAATCAGGGGGACAAGGAGGACACGACCAATCGTATAAACAGAAAGAGTCAAGGAGAAACACAAATCATCGTCTGTAATAGTTCTAAGTTTTCTCGCTGATCATCGAGTACAATCAATACCATACACAGGAGTAGGGTTGTTATTCTCTCCGGAGAAGGCCTGAATCTGTCTAAACATCCCGTGTCAAACACTCTGCGTGATTTCATCTCTAGGAGACCCCCCGAATCAAATAATCTTTACGTAAGATCGGTTCTAATACACCGACAGAGTTTGAGATGAGTATGATGGGAGAGCTCAATTACTTTTTGGGGCTTCAAATCAAGCAATGCAAGGAAGGGATCGTCATCCATCAGACGAAGTACAATAAGGACCTGCTCAAACGCTTCGATATAGGTGACTGCAAGCCGATCGCCACTCCTATGGCGACTTCGTCTGCTTTGGATCCAGATGAGGAAAGAGAAGCCGTGGATCAACACGAGTACCGCAGCATGATCGGCTCCCTCCTGTACCTGATGGCCTCAAGACCGGACATCCACTTCACAGTCTACCTCTGCGCGAGGTTTCAGGCGTCTTCGAGAGTTTCCCATCGCCAAGCCGTTAAGCGCATATTTGGGTATTTACACTATACCCTCCAGTATGGCATTTGGTATTCCTGTTCTTCTTCTTTGTCCATTCGGGGGTTTTCTGATACTGATTTTGCGGGATGTCGGCTAGATAGGAAGAGTACCTCAGGCACTTGTCACTTCCTAGGAACTTCTCTTGTCTCTTGGTCATTTAGGAAGCAGTCCTCTGTTGCACAATTCATCATGGTTTAATATGTAGTCACGCTAGTTGTCAGTAGTCGATTTTGTGGATGGTATCCACTCTTAAGGACTTTGGGTTAAATTTTGCCAGTGTTCCTCTTTTCTGTGATAACACTTCTGCTATTAACATTGCTAAAAACCCAGTGCAACACTCCAGGACCAAGCACATAGACATTCGCTATCACTTCCTTAGAGACCATGTCGAAAAGGGTGATACTGTGCTGCACTTCGTGGAGTCCGAGGCTCAATTGACTGATATCCTCACCGAGCCTTTAGACCAAACAAGGTTTACCACCTTGAGGAGCGAGTTAGGGGTAATTTATCCCTATGGGTTGGTTTGAGGGGGAGTTCGATCTTTTCGATCTTTTCTTGATTTTCTTTTGAGCTTGATAATCTTTTTGATCTTTTTAGGTTTTTTAGGCTTTTTGAGTTTTTCTTGCATCTCATTGTATCATATTGCATTCATATGAAAAATCCAAAAAAATGCATTGTAACATAAGCTTTTCTGCTTATCTTTTAAAATTGATGAAGTTTTGCTTATTACCCTTTCGAGCTTTAGTATTTCAATTCTTGCTCAGTGTCATGTCTAGTTCTTTGACCTATTAGAATTATCATACTTTCACATATGTTGCTAAGTCTTTACTGTATGAGCTAGAACTCTAAAACAACTCGAGCTAAAACTATAATTTATGGATGTTTTAGCTAGTTGTGCAATTAGTGCTCCTTTTGTGATATTGGCTCTGTCAAAATTACTTTGTTATCTTTTGAATCTAAAATTGACAATTACTTGAGCTTCTTGTGTTCTCGAGAATCTAAAACTGCTCTTGTGAAACATGAAAATTCAAATTTCAAGATTGTCTTATGCTTAAATTGTGCCAAACTACTCTTACGAGACTGCATGTCAAAGACATGAACTTGGAGATAGTTTGATGATCCAGACGATCTCATGGGGACTGCGTGTCACAACTGACATGAACCACAAGATTTGTCGGCCTGGTAGAAGCTTGGGAAGAGTTTGTAGATGGCTTCTAGTCCAGGATCTTCTTCACTAAGATATACTTTTAATCAACTTTTGATCGAAGCTTATGATGAGTTTGTGGATGGCTCCTAGTCCAGAATCTTGTCACTAAGTTAGACCATTAGTCAACTTCTATATTCATTGCAAATGAAAAATTGTTAAAAAATGGTCGTTTGAAAAATTTAAGCAAAATGATTCAATTCGGGACCTGTTTGTCTCTTAATGTAGTCATTGTTAGCTTTTTGATCTCATATTGACATGGCCAGTATCATTTTAGGATCCCTGTTGATGAACTTGCTAAATTTGAAGCTTTACTTAAATTTATAAAATTTATTGCTTTATATTGAGCCTTCGAGCTTAGCTTTGATATATGTGTCTTATCATGATCTTGCTAGCGCTGTTAGGCTTGATATGTTATTTGTGCAATATTAGAAATGCTAGCTTATTCTTTTGGGTAATCTCCTAAGCTTCTTGTAATCAAAAATTGAAAAATACAAAAATTAAGCAACTCCATTGCATTTCATGCATACTCCTTCTTATGCTTCTTTCTCCATTCTGCATTTGTTATCTCTGGACGAGAGGAAGGCGTGATTACTTGATAAATCCATTGTCAAAGGGGGAGAAGATATTTCAATGTTGTATAAAGGGGAGAAGATATAAAAATGTTAAAAAGGGGGAGAAAATTGGTGAATTTGAAATTTTCTGAAATCTGAGGATTATAATGAGGGGGAGCATTTGAATTGCATTCTTATTGTCTAAATTGCATTCTTATCATCATATTGTCTTTTCTGAACTTGAATTGCATTTCTTAATCCTCACGATGATCAAAGGGCAATTGAACAATTGTTCTTTCATATGGACCTTAAGTGAGATTTTTTACTCTTTTCTGGAATTTAAAGCTTTTATGATATATTTTTTTGCCTTATCTCACTTGCCTATGCTATTCTGATGACAGCTTGGTCATTTCTATTGCTTTCTCTTGCTTATGGACCAATTTGTGCCTTTGTGCGAAAACTGTGAGTAAACTCGTTTTCAGACCTCCAAATTACATGGATTACTGTCAATGTGTTCATCAAGGGGGAGATTGTGGATATCATAGGGATATGCTCATGATCTTAGGATGATGTGACAATTGTAATGGCGTTGAAGGTTTGTCGAAACACTCGTTTTCGGCAATGTTGCCATGCTGTCAGTCTCGAGCGGTCCGACAGCCATGGTGGCGATCGAGCCGTCAAGCGGTTTGACCTACCGCTGGTCGGCGGTCGACCGCCATGATTTTTCTGTGAGGTTGGAGCTGGGCCAAAAATAGAGAGTGTAGGCAAGAGAGGAGATTCTACTACACTTGGTCTCATATTTTTTGGAGTCTCCAGGCAAAAGTTCTATTGGTTTGAAAATTCCAGTAGATTTCGGATTTCCAGGGAGCAATTTTGGCTAAGTCCCAGCTGGGCGGTCAGACCGGCCATGGTGGCGGTCTAACCGGTGTTGGCTTGTTTCGTCATCCTTCGTGGCGGCGATGTTTGGTTGTTAGGTCAAAGTCATGAGTTTCAGTGCATATGTGTTGCATGATGCATATTTTGACTAATGTGGATCAAGTTGTGAAGAACTTGTTTCCGGATTCGATTTGCTTGTCTATTGTTGTGCAGGTTGCTTGGTGGTCAACGACGGTCAACGGCGAGGATGATCGGGACTAGTCTTGGAGAGCTAAGATCCAGAACGATCGACGATGCCGGGTAAGGCTAATGAACTAAAGCGTGGTGCAAAATGGACAAGGGTGACCGAACGGACAGTTCGGTGCGACTGGTTTGATCAAGTGGCGCGAGGGTCGGTGCAAGTGCCATGGTGGTTTCGGTGGGAGCCGGATGGGAGAGACTTGCCGACATGGAGAGAGTCGTTGATCAACCTACACGTGGCTAAGCAGGTGAGTGCTTCGCGCAGATGGACTCGGTCTTCGGAGAAGGACCGAGAAGAGGTGTTTTTATAATCTTACCAAATACTGCCTTGGTGACCTTTTGCCAAGCCGCGGCGCAAGGTGAAGCTGATTAGGTCAAGAGGCGATGAAGACGACGCTTTAAAATGCGTGCGTGTGTGACCCATTTGTGTTGGGCCTTAACAGGAGTCCATTTGGGTCAATCTTCTAGAAGGTCTAAGCCTCCACTGTAAATAGAGGAGGGAGGTGGTTGCACCCCCTCAACCCTTTCATTGTGTTTGAAACCCTAGTTCGCTTGGAGAGAGGATTAGTGGAGTTAGGGTTCTAGAGAGTTTTGATTTGATTTCGTGATCATAGATTGAGCTTTGTCCTCCATTGATGGAGTGGTTGTAAACCCAAACCATATCAAATCAATCTAAGGAAAGTTTGCTCAAAGGTGTGTCTTGACGAGGATCTAATAATCCTCATTTTATCTTTTATTTATAATTCTTATTGTGGGTAAATATGATGTCACATAGTCCCCAAAAGTACCCCTTATTTTTATAAGGGAGAGGCCTACCAAGTGATTGTAAGATCTCCTACAATCACCCCCATAGTCGTAAGTCTTGATACGACTATGTCATGGTCGTAAGTCTTTCTACGACCACTACATGGTCGTAAGTCCTTCTACGACCACTACATAGTCGTAAGTCCTTCTACGACTGCTACCTGGTCGTAAGTCCTTCTACGACCAAGTAAACTACGACCACCTTATAATCAAACCTACAGGCAAGTGGGTCCAATTGATTAAGGAATCCGAACGGTCTACACGCACTATTATTCCGCGTATTAATGGAGCGTAAATACCCCATTATCTCTGGAAGATAATTGCCAGACGGCGTGAAGAAGCCAAGGCGCCGGTAATTACTGCCATCATGCGCTCAAGCATCGATTAATTAGGCGCATCTTCCGCAGGACAAAACGGCTACTTCTTCACGACTATATAAGGGCATCAATCAGAGGGATGAGGGAGACAGCGAAATAGAGCGAGTCAAGGAGAAACGCAAGTGCTATTCTCTGTAATAGTCTTAGCTTCTTACTTGATCATCAAGAATACCATACACACACAGGATTAGGGTTATTATTCTCTCAGGAGAAGGCCTGAACCTGTCTAAACATCCCGTGTCAACCACTCTGCTTGATCTCACCTCTAGGAGACCCCCCGAATCAAATAATCTTTACGTAAGATCGGTTCTAATACACCGACATGTCTCTTTGCTTTCCTTCTCTCTATTTGATGATTTTGAGTCTTTCTTTATTCTGCGAGTTTTTGCTTGATTTCTTCACGTGATCTAGCTTGCTGTCACATATGGGAACATATCTAGGGTCATCTTGATCATCAATCACTCACGAGCAAGTCTCTAGATCATATTTCGTATTTGACTCGATTTTAGAGCACTCTTCATTAAAACAGAAAAATGTCATAACTTTTCCAAGGATCTTCACGATCTTCGAATGGAATAGGTTCGTGATATCCTAGAGAAGGTGTGTGCCAAGTTTCATCGAGTTTGGAGTTGTAGATCAAAAGTTACATCTATTTACAACTTCGTTTTTCGGGCTGATCTCACTGTTCATCAGGCTGGAGGTCAGACCGCCCAAGGTGACCGGTCCGACCGCCATTGACATAGAGGTCAGACCGCCAAACACTTAGAATTTTAGCATGTGTTGATTTTGGTTATTTTGCTTCGGGTGTAGATTGGATTCAATACTAGTCTTCCGCTGTACTGGTATATTGATCTTCATAGCTTCCATAGCTATTGAAGTAAAATTTGTGTTGAATCTATTATTTGTGAAAAAGTGAGTGTGCTCCTATTCACCCCCCTATTCGCCTTTTCGGTCTAACAATAAATTTTGCAATTGTTGGGTTAATCCCAAAAACAGTCCTCCCTTTGTCACCGGCGGTCCGACCAGCTGTAATATGGCAGTTCGACCGGCCATATTGGCGGTTCGAGGCCATTATGGCCCGAGGCGCGAAACTGAGCCAGGCACGATACGGCTAGCGCTATTCATGGGCCGGATTAGTACGGCACAAAGGCCCATGCCATGCATGGGCTGCCCCACTGGCACGATGAGCTGGCCCGACACGACCCGTATATCCCGATTATGAAGAGGCCGAGGGAGGCCGCCAGGCTGGCGATGACGAGGGAGGGAGGAGGAGGGCGGCACGGCTGGCTCGGGAAGGGATGAGGCGAGGAGGGAAGAGGCCGCGGCGGGAGGCCGGGGCGGAGGGAGAAGAGGAAGGAGGAGGCGAGGCATTGCTGGAGCGAAGAAAGGAGAAGGCGGTAGGGGCCATGGGGCCAGCTCGAGAAGGATGTAGAGGAGGCGGAGCAGCAGAGGGAGGAGAAGGCGGCGTGGAGGGCGGCGCCGACGTGGAGCGTGGCGTGCGCTTGTGCCGCAGGCGGTAGGGAGATCGAGGGTAGGTGATAGGGGAAAATAGTAGGAGGGCGGGCAGCCGGTCTGGACGGGCAAGGGCTCGTGGGCCGTGCCTGGCACACGACCCGGGTAAATTACGATAGCTTTGCTCTTGCTAATTACTGACTTTCACCGGAGGATGTTGCATTTATGGAGGCTGCTGCGTCTGCCTCAAACCAACTGGAGTTATTACCGGAAGGGCAAGGTGGAGTTCCATCGTTAGGCTACACGACAGCATCTTCATCGGCGACCATTGGAGCAAAGAGGTCGAGGTCGTCTACATTGGAAGTGTAGGAGAATTTCGACATGACAACCAAGCCAGGCACACAGGAAATCAGGAACCATATGCTATTTATAAAATTTATCATAATGAATTGTCTGAAATATATATAGGTGAAACGGAACACCTGCTTAGACATGCTATAAGATGTAAGGCCAAGCAAGGATTGGTGTTGAGGCAAACGTGGCTACAGTAAACCCCGACGGTACGGTACGTAGTTGGAACTACAATCCTGAGGTATCCTGTGAATCTCTCTGTCATTTAATTACTTTTGAGAATTTACCGTTAGGCTTTGGGGAGTCTACTACTTTCCAAACTTACATTAGGACTATGCATAATCCTAGATTTTCTGCCGTTTATAGACAGACAACAACTAGGGATCTAGTAAAATACTACAATGAACGTCGTAATAAAATAAAGGAAGTATTTAGTACGTACACATTTTCGGTAACCCTGACCTCAGACATTTCGAGTGGTCGAGCTAGAGAGGATTATCTTAGTGTAGTTGCTTATTATGTAAATGATGACCAGGTAATGGAGCAAAGAATTATATATTTGAAATTAATTGACATAGCACACGCGGGTGAGAATATTGTGAACTGTATTATCAAAGTAGTGGAAGACTTTGGTCTTACTGATAAAGTATTCTCAATTACTTTAGACAATGTCATTTGAAACTCTAGGGCCATAGGTATTCTTACTCCAGTGTTGAGTACATACGCCGATTCCTTCTTGCTACAGCATCGATGCACTTGTCATATTATTAACCTTATAGTCAAGTATGGTTTGAAGAGGTTGAAGAGGTTGCCGATTCCTATTCGCACGACAAATTCAGCGAGTGATCTAGCTCCTATTTATGTGCGTGAAATAGTAAGACTGCATGGTGTGCCCAAGACCATCATTTCTGACAGGGACGCGAAGTTTGTCTCCAAGTTCTGGGAGAGTCTGCAGAGTGCATTGGGCACACAGCTCCGCCTTAGTACAAATGCTTCACCCATTGCATGATGGGCGGTCAGAGCGTACTATTCGACTTTGGAGGACATGTTGCGATCTTGTGTTCTATCTTGGAAGGGTAGTTGGGAGGACCATTGCCACTTGCGAGTTTGCTTATAATAATAGTTACCATTCGAGATTAGAGCGCGCCATTTGAGGTTCTCTATGGGCGGAAGTGCGATCGCCGCTTTGTTGGGATGCACGATCGGAGAAGGCGCTTTGGGTCCGACCGGATTCAAGACCGTTGAGCGTGTGGCCATGGTGAGGCGTAATCATTTAGCACTTTCAGCGCATGAAAAGTTATGCTGATTTGAGGAGGCGTGACTTGGAGTTTGCGGTGGGTGACCAGGTGCTCTTAAGAGTGTCTCCCACTAAAGGCATTGTTCGGTTCGGTACCAAAGGGAAGCTTAGCCCGAGGTACGTTGGACCGTTCCCGGTTATTGCAAGAATTGGGAAGTTGGCCTACCGCCTGGACCTGCCTGAGTCCATGCGTGGAGTTCATAATGTGTTTCACGTCTCGATGCTGAGAAAGTTTTTGAGAGACCCAGAGCATAAGATTTTATTAGAGCCGCTGACTATTGAGCAAGACCTCACAGTTGAGTCGCGTCCGGCGCGCATTCTGGAGAGGTCGGAGCGAGTGCTGAGGCACAAGACGTTGGTATACGTCAAGGTGCTGTGGACGCATCAGTCTAAGAGAGAGGCGACTTGGGAGTTGGAGTCTCGCATGCGCGAGCTATACCCAGAGTTGTTCACGTCGGGTACGTGTTATTTTGTTGTTTAATTTCAGCTGTGCAGTTTTTCTTTGAGTAGAACGGCGAGTAGAATTCGGGGTCGAATTCTGTTAAGGGGGGTAGAATGTAATACTCTGAAAAATAATATTAATATTAATAATCACGTCTTAAGGGTCGGTGCGTAATTAAATCAAATAGTATACATAAAAACAGAATTTCAGAATTTTTTTAAGAGCTATATAAATAGATCTTGGGAACTCTAGAAACCCTAGCCTTTTTCTTTTTTTTTTCTTTCCATCCAAGCCGCGCCGCCAGCCTTTTTTCTTTCTCCTGGAGCTTGCGCCGCGCCGCCAGCCTTTTTCTCTGCTGCTGCTGCGTTGTTATTCTTATTCTTGTTACCGAACGCCCATTGCCGAGCGGTTAACGCCCGGATCGCTGCGGAAGCTCATACTAGGCTTGCTGCCCGCCGATTTTCTTTAAGCGGCCGATTTGGCGAGGCGGGCTGGCGTTCGATTGGATGGTGCTGTGCGCGTGAAGCCAAGCCATCGCCGAGATTGCTGCCGAGTGCGCCTGCACGCCGAGTGCGCCTGCTACCGCGTGGAGGCTGCTGCTGCTGATTTCTTTGACGCGCCGAGTCCGGAGTCTTTATGCCGCCATCGCGATTTTCCACCGACGCCGTTCTCGCCGCGTGGTTTTCTGCCAAACCAGGTGCATGTGAGTGTACTTAATTACGTAGCATTGATCCTGCATGCATGCAGACCATTAGAACTAAGTTAACTAGCTTAGCAATAATTAGTTAATACTAATTGGTAGTTAATTAACTTGGCCGTAGTATTTTTGTGCATGCATAAATAAGTAGAGATCCGATTTCTGGAGGGTAACGATCTGTAGGTTTGTTTCCTCTCTGTTTTACTAATGTATTTAGAGATTAGAGAGGATTGTAGAATTTTCTAGTCGAAGGCCGGTTTTTAGATCGGATTAGCCTGCTGTTCTGTTGAACGATTTATTCGGGTACATTAATGACAAATTTTGGAAATCTCATCCACTAGTTAATTGTAGATAATTTCGATATCTTTCTATAGCATATTTTATCATGTCGATCGGACAAGTAGAATTCGAGTTATGATTTTCGGAAGGCTGCTGTCATTGTGGTTGTCGTCTTTCGACGCTGTTTTGGTAGACTGCAGATTAAAAATAGTAAATAGACTAATTAGAGTTTTTGATCTACATGAAAGTTGTAGATAATTGTCCAATGGTTCTGTAGAATCTGAGAACGCGCATTTTGGTTGAGTAAATCAAAAGTTATGAATTTAGTAAGACCGCTGTTCCGAAGCGGACAGATCGGCTTTCTGGGCTAAATACGGAGGGTTAGATGATTTAATTAGAAGACTTTGTAATCTAAGAAAATGTGGATAATTTTATGAAGAATCCAGAATGGGGTGGTTTGTGGTGATCGGACTTTTGAGTCAATAGTTACGTTCGTTTTGGTACTAAGACAGCAACGGGTAACTATTCGGTACCGGCGTAACGTGGTATATTTGGGGACGTGTAGGAGCGATGTCGATTGATTGTTGTTCTTATGATGCTGTAGCTTGTATTGAAATTTGTGTATTTAATGTAGGAGAGGCGTCGTACTTGTTGCCATCTCGCTAGCCAAATCGTGCGGCCGCAACTAGTAAAGGCAAGTGCATGGTAAACAAATGATCAATGATTGATCACTGTGATTCTTTATCTTTCAGTACCATTATTGTTGTGCTTTTATTTTATTTAATTGCAAAAAAAAAATGGAATGACATGGTTATATCTTTGTTGATAAACATGATGAAAAGTTGGATATGATGTTTATGATGGAGTTTGCATGTTTGCATTCATAAGCATCATTGCATATGGCCGTGATCATGAATGATCACAACTCCACGAGAGTGGAGGAGGTCCCGATCCTTATGGAGGAGCGGGCTTGAGAGTGAATGTTGTCGCGAGCATTCACTCATGCTATACCGTATATCTGTGAAAAGAAGTGCATGTGGACATGTAGATTAGATTTGCATTGATACATGAGATTAATGGATGTGAATCAAATAGAAGTACCTGTAACGATAAAGAAGTTATTGAATGCTGTTGATTTATTATTGTTCGTTGTTTATGGATGTGTTTGCTGAGTCGTGGACTCACCCTTGCTCTATTGTTGTCTTTAGGTGATCTTCGAAGATGTCGTAACTGAGAGCGAGTAGAGCACATGGACAACACATGATCATTTGCCATAAGAATCTTTTCATTCACAATTGGATTACTTTTGGACATGTTAGAGGTTGAATAAAGTTTAGGACAACGTTTTGGACTAGGCTATTTGTTTCAATAATTTGGATTCATTGGTTGATGCCATTTTGGACTATTTACCTGGTTATATTTCCCCTTGTTTACTTATTATCGCTTGATCCATAATTATGCATGTTTTATTGTGATCCACGGTTATGTTTATTGTTGTGTTCTTGCTGTACTTTTATAGTGTGTCGATAATTAGTAGTTTAGAGAGTAGCGTGGTGGCATTCTAGGCTCAGTGTTGGGCTGGGGTGTTACACTAATGTTTTTTTTTGTCATTTGCGCATCTTCGGACTTCGTTTATTGTTATGATCTTGATTTCTTATGCCAAAAGTGGTCGACATGCATGCCTTGATCTTTCTTGTTGTGTCTTGTACTGTTTGAGACAATTAGTTGCCATTGACCAATAATAATTCTTATTTTTGCGCAAGCAACCAATTGCCATTACATATATTTAGGTGCTGATAAGTTATGTGGTTTGTTTTCAGTCATCCTTTATGGCAAAGTATTACACTTGAAGCCCTATTTTTTGTTGTTCAGGACTGCTGCTTTCATGTTAGTATGAGGGAAATATTTTTGGAGAAGCGATAGAGGCACACTTCATGCTTGCGATAACTGGTTTCTTCTGGTGTGCCATCTGCAGAGTCTAGAGAGGCATTGCCGGTTGGTTTTGTCGTCCGTCCTATTGTGACGCCCCGTGTCATTACCCCTAGGGTAATCACACTTAGGCATACGGATTACTATTCGTCTGCCCGGTAGAACACCGCTCCAACGAATAGCAAGCCATTTTATCGAGGTTGCGCAGCATAACAATAAAATAGAAATCGTACATCTTTATTACAGAGAGTAGCCACATAAGACTAGGGTTCTTACTAAAGCTATTACACGATACAAAAGGAGCTTCTCGCTCGAGTGCCGCCTGAACTACCGCCTCCTACTCGCCCCACGAGTCAAAGATGGCTTCCATCTCGCCGAGTCCTCGCCACCGGTGCCTTCTCCTCCTAGCTTCTTGCATTGGTACTCAGAAGTCCTTCGTCCCACTCGGGATGGCTCCATACCGGACTAGGATCTAACAAAGGAGAATACTAACAAGGTTGAGTACAGAAGTACTCAGCAAGCATTAATAGCAAACAATGCACTGCATGATTGATCTCTGGTCTTTTATCACAAATTCTAAAATCATCTCATTCTGAAAATAAATCATAAAAACATTAGATTGCAATTTTAATTCTGAAAATACTACTAGTCACTCGGAAAGAAGAAAGACCCCCAGTGGTTCCCGTAGACTCCAATCCAAGAGACTGGCATGAATTCATGATTTGTATAGCACTGCGCAGGCTTGCGCCACTTTACCCATAACTATTCTGAGCTCTCTGTGAACTGGGTCCATCGCATTTCCTTTGATGCGACTTCGAGTTCAGAATACAGACGTTTTCCAGGTTACGTGATTAAGTCTCCACCCATTGTTTTCCGTCGGTGTCCTGAGCTCGCCTGATCCTCCACCGAGTTCCAACAATGTTGGTTGGGCGGCTATCCTCCGTGCTCAACACTCCACCTTGGACCGCTATCCTCCGTGTCCAATATTCCGCTAATGGAGAACGAATTACGTAAGCAGTAGCATTTTCTTGCCTCACAAACGGGAAATGGTTGGCACTGATTTTACGGCATCTGACCGAGTAAGAGTTTTGTTAGTCCTTATATTATAGCTGTAGGTAAAGGGTCCCATCTCATCATCATCATCATCATCATCTCTTTTCTCTATCAAGGCCCCCTTTACCCACATAATAATTCTCATCTCATTCTCATTTTCATCTTTCTTATCTTTCTCATCATCTCAATCCAATTTGATTTTGAGAAATAGTTTTGATGCAGTACATATATGATAGAGCAATATACGGTTTACATTTAACATAACTATATTTATGTTCAAAGGATCGCTTGCCTTTAGAGTTTTTGGAAAGGTCGACGATGACGAATCTCTTATCGCCTTCTCACGCTTACCGGGCTCGTCCTCTGAAGCAAAGGCGGCAATATACATAATACGTAGGGAAATACTTAGTGATGTTATGTAATATTAGCGAATAAACGCTAATGGACTTCTATTGGTTAGTCAAATTTAATTTACAAAATTTTCCAAAACCCGACTCGATTAGCGCTCCCATTAAAATCCTATTTTTATCCTCTTAACCCTAACTCGACATCTACTACTAATCACCTAATCCAAGTAATTAATTACCCCTAAATCCACTACATACTCTAATTAACCCTCATCTAATCTACCAAAATCCTAACCCTAATTCTCTACCCAAAATTACCTAACTAATTACCAAAACCCTAACCCTAATTTTCTCGCTAAATTACCAAATTACCCTCTAATCCTACCCTAATCTAACCCCTTCCCTCTCTCTCTTTCACTCTCTCTCCTCATCTCTCAACTCGTGCCGACTCCATCTCCCTCACCTCTCACGCCTCTCGGCCGACGCTTCTCCCTCTTCTAACCCTCGCCTTCACGCCTCCCTCAGCCGACTCCTTCTCTCTCACCGCCGCCTCTAACCCTAGCTCTCCCTCTCCGCTCTCTCGCCTCTCGCGCCTCTCTCTCACAGCCGACGCTTCTCCCCCACTCTCTCTCGCGCCTCTCCGCTCTCGCCGCCTCTCCTCTCTCGCCTGGGAACCTCCGCCATCGCCTCCCGCCGCTACAGCTCCGGTCCCTCGAGCGCAGCTCCTCGACACTGCACAGCTTCTCTCCTTGCGCTTGGCCGAAGGCCAGCGCCGCCTCCGCCCCCACTCCTACCGGCTTGGTGCTTGGCGCCGCACCGATTCGCCCTACTCTGTCTGGTCGCGGGTCGGCGGGCTTGGCTCGGTCTCCCGCCGCCATGGCTCCTGTGTAAGGTCCGCCAGTCTCTGGTCTCATCGAAACCCTAGGTAATACTCCTGCCCTAACCCTACTCTACTCCTACCCTACTGCTCTGAGATGGAGAGGATTGAAATCTATATTGCTGCTATTTGGAACCTAGTGATGTGAATGGATGATGATCGAGCGTAATGATTTGCGCTAGGGTTTACCTTGTGATGGATCACGGTTGGGAGAAGGGTGGCGTGCCGCTTTGTCTTTGGTGCTCTCCCTTCTCGGCTCTGGGCTCCTGATTGTCTTGGTCTTTGGGTCGGGAGGCCTCGTGGATCGGAACAGATGGCTTGTGGTTGTGTTGCTGGCTTTGTGATGCTTTGCTTGCTTGGTGTATCTGGGAAGGAGAATGGCTCCAGGGAAGGAAAGTAGATGGTGCTGGCTTTGCTGGCTGTGTTATGCTGCTGGGGGGAATGCATTGCTGTTGGCTTCTGGAAGGGGGTGCATTTGTTGTTGCTGGCTGGCTATACTGGGGGAGATGCATTTGTGCTGGTGCTAGCTGGGGATTGCATCTGCTGGGGGAGATGCATTTGGTTTCCCTTATCTCCTGGCTGTGCCATGTCTTTTACCCTGCTCCTATTCATTTCTACTCTTACCATGGTCTTATCCTTGCATCTGTGAACTGATGAGCTTAAATGGGGGAGGTGCATCTCTACCGGGGATGCATCCGACTGGGGATGCATCCAAATTCTTCGGCTATTGGTGCTTTACTGGCTGGGAAAAGGAGGTGTATTTGTTGCGGTTTGGATCTTTGTTGTTTCTTGGGTGCTTGAATGTTGAAATTGCACCGTAGTCGCTTTTGGTAGGGGAGATGTATTCTTCTTGCCCTTCTTTGTTTACTTGGGTTTGGGCTCGGCCAGGTGAGCTGCACTTTAGTGCATCTTTGCCTCCCGTGCTTGATACTTTGATGGTTGGCTTGCATGGGCTCGGCTAAAGGGGACGGATTGGCAATCTTGTGAATGGAAAGGTGCTACACTCGGTGATGCCTTGGCTGAGGGTGTGGTTACCGGGGGTATGAAATGAGGGTTTGCCTTTGTGGTTTCGGCAAATGCAATTAGTGGGTGCTTGGGTTTTCATAGTGCCGGATGATGAGACCCACAGAAGTGACAGATGTCGAAGGATCTTGGGTGGTCCGGATATCTTGGCGATCAAGGGCCGATCGACTCGGTTGTGCGGGATCTTGATTGCTAAGGGACCAGACTACTCGTGGTACTCCGGATACTTTATCGCACTTCGAAATCGACGCCACTTTCTATGCTCTAACCTTTATATACTATCGCCACCGGAATACTCTTGACTATGATTACTAATCGATTGCGGTTTTCTTGCGGCGAGGAAAATGGATCACGAGGTGGCTCTACGGGCAAAGCGCCAAAGAACCAAAGCGACGAAGAGGCGGCTACTACTGACAAGCAAGACGGAAAGAGCTAGGGTTTTAGTTATTTATTGTCAAAAACATCAGTAAATGCTTGTAAAACAAATGTTGTAAAGTCTTTTGATGCAATGAAATGAAAATGTTTTATGTTAACAATTATGTAAATGGTGCGGTCGTCACATCCTCCCCTTGGAAAAATTTCGTCCCAAAATTGCAATCTCTATGAGGGGTGTTTTGGCTAGGCTCGCGTAGTACTTTTTTTTCCTTTTTCCACGAAGCTTCGCTGACGGGGTGATCCTTCCACTGTATTTCTTTTGGTCAAAACTTCGGGTTCCTTAACTGACGGGTTTCTGTAGCCAGAGTCTTCACGAGGGTCCTTTGAATGTTGAACGTCTTGTAGAGAAGGGTCGAGATTTGTGTGGAAAGGTGAGGGTCACCCCAAATGGTTCCCTCTAGGTTCAAATATTGAGGTACTAGGGTTGGGTCCTGACTGACTTTTTGGTGGAAGCTTGCTGGAATACGCCATCTATACTTATTTGGAGAGCAGATGACTATTCCAATCAGTGGGTTCACTCCCAGGGATTTTTCCAAGAATTTAGAATTTACAAGGTTATTCGCTAGCAATGCAGAAGATAAAAGGAGTGGGTTCTTTCAACGTTTAAAAGAATACTACCCGGGAAGAGTGAAAGTAATAACGTACCCGTTATTACACCTGATGCTTCTCCAACCGGTTTGGCGATCATGGGAGATAGGTGTGCTGGTTCTCCTTTTCCAGCTTCCTTCGTGACAAGTTGGTTGTCTTCAGTCTGCTTCATATAGGTGAGTTGTGGTGGTGCTGGAGTAGGTGGCTTTGGCCTAAATGCTAGTTGTGGTAGGGTTCCAAATGTCCTCCGGGGATTGGGACAATCAATTTTACGATGTCCAAACTGTCCACAATTGAAGCATGCACCTGTATTCTTCAGACAATCCTTTGTCAGGTGGTTTCCTCTACACTTCCCACATTTAATTGCTAGGGGTACTGGTTGCTGTTGGTTTGCTGGGGTCTGAAAAGGTGGGTTGAAGGGTTGCTGCTGAGGTGGTCCATATCTTGGTGGCGGTTGCTGAGACACAAAGGAATGACGTCTAGGAGCAGATGAAGAATGATGATCGGTTTTGGCCTTCTTCCTTCGCTCTTCGGTGAGGTTGGAGTATTCATTCTCCAGAATTATGGCTCTGTTGACTAGATCTTGGAATTCAGTGATTTTGTGGATGGATAGGAGCATTTTCAGATATGGATGCATTCCATCCAGGAATTTCTCTATTTTCTTCTCCTCGGTGTCGACATCAGCTGGAGCGTAGCGGGAAAGATCATTGAACTGACTCAAATATTCCACCATCTTTTTCCCGCCTTGAGTTAGAGCTCTAAATTCCGTTTCTTTAATTCCATTCTTCCAAAGAGGCACATGTGTTTCGATGAAGCGTACCTTGAATTCAGCCCAAGTGATGGGTTGCTCACCGACACTGCTTGCGGTTGTAGTTAAGCCACCGGTAGTCTCTGGTCCGGTCCACCGGTGTGACGATACCGTACTTTCTCCACATCCGAGCATCCCATCAGATCCAACTTCTTCTCTATCTCCACCAACCAATCACTCGCGTCCGATGGATCAAGAGCTTTAGCAAAAGTGGTAGGGTGAGTTTGAAGAAAATCACCTGACTAACCCCAAGGGTTGAGAGGTGGTAGGTGCTACTCGAGTTAATAGAGCTTCCATGAAACGGTTTTGGTTCTCCCGGCTTCTTTTCTAGAGTTCTCTAAGAATATGAGTACATCACCATTATGCCTAGGGATCTGTTGCTCGTGGGGGTGGTCTTGCGGTCGTTCTGGGATGGTAGTAGGTGAAGGTTGATTAGGTCTTGACTCATTGGGGTTCACCTTTGGATCTGTGTGGACTGTCCATGCCGCAGAGTCCTGATCTCGCCAATGCACGATCTTGACTTCCTTGACCTTCCATCTTCCTTAACAACTGTTGGGGTAGAGATAAAGGTGTTACACTTATCCGGGCAGAGGTTAACCGTGGGTGAGTTGGATTATGACATGCACATGTAATCAAATAACAATCAAGAAACAATGAGATGCAAAAGATCCAAACCCTATACTAGCCGAGTCTTTCGTGCTCGATCCACGCTTGAGATCCCGTTCTCAAGACCGCCCAAATCCATTGTGTTTGGGATCGCCGTAGCTTGCCTCGAGTGCGAACCTATGCTACCTCGATCCACGCCCGAGCACGCTCGAGATCCGCTCGAGTCCACCCAAATCACATATTTGGGACCGCCAGGGTTCATTCTGAGTGCGCCTGTGATTTCGCTCCGAGCACGCCAGAGCTACACGCGGTGTGCCACGAACCACTCGTCCGGGAAATCGATGTGCGTAGTGAGACAAGACACCTTGATATAGAAGAAGAGGTAAAGAAACTAAAGAGTATGGTCCAGACTTGCCCAAAATTTGGAAAAGCAGGTCCATACTAGAGTTCTACTCCCTGCCTCTAGTCCAGGCACTAGGCTCTAAACCTTATGGTACTGCACCCACAGCTTATATTTTCTATCCTAGGTTGAGTTGGAATCTAACCATCTACTCACAAAAGACAACCACACTGATCCTATGACAACAACGCGTTTCCCGCACTTTCTCGAAAGAAGAACTAACTTAAAGATGGTTCTACGTTAGCAGGAATGTCACTTTTAAGAAGAGGTAAGCTTTTCAACATATATATATCTTTTTGAAAGAGGGCGGTTTGGAATAGAAATTGAAATGAGGGCAAGGATTAATAAAATATTTAGTGCAATATAGCAAGAAAGAAGGGCATACTTATGGTATTCCTACAGTTTCTATTTTATTAGCGTGGCCCGATCTTATTGCTCTGATACCACCTGTGACGCCCCGTGTCATTACCCCTAGGGTAATCACACTTAGGCATACGGATTACTATTCGCCGCCCAGGTGAACACCGCCCAACGAATAGCAAGCCATTTTATCGTGGTTGCGCAGTGAACAATAAAATAGAAATCTGTACATCTTTATTACAAGAGTAGCCACATAAGACTAGGGTTCTTACTAAAGCTATTACAGATACAAAGGGAGCTTCTCCTCGAGTCTCGCTCAACTACCGCCTCCTACTCGTCCCACGAGTCAAAGATGGCTTCCATCTCGCTCAGTCCTCGCCACGGTGCCTTCTCCTCCCGTCACAGCATTGGTACTGCAAGTCCTTCGTCCCACTCGGGATGGCTCCATTTGGACTAGGATCTAACAAAGGAGAATACTAACAAGGTTGAGTACGAAGTACTCAAAGAAGCATTAATAGCAAACAATGCAATTGCATGATTGATCTCGGTCTTTATCACAAATTCTAAAATCATCTCATTCTCAAAATAAATCATAAAAACATTAGATTGCAATTTTAATTACGAAAATACTACTAGTCACTCGGAAGAAGAAAGACCCCAGTGGTTCCGTGAGACTCCAATCCAAGAGATCGGCATGAATTCATGATTTGTATAGCATCTGCTGCAGCTTGCGCCACTTTACCCATAACTATTCTCGAGCTCTTCGTGAACTGGGTCCATCGCATTTCCTTTGATGCGACTTCGAGTTCGTATCTACGATCGTTTTCCGTTACGTGATTAAGTCTCCACCCATTGTTTTCCGTCGGTGTCTGAGCTCGCCAGATCCTCCACCGAAGTTCCAACAATGTTGGTTGGGGCGGCTATCCTCCGTGCCCAACACTCCACCTTGGACCGCTATCCTCCGTGTCCAATATTCCGTTAATGGAGAACGTAATTACGTAAGCAGTAGCATTTTCTCGTACAAACGGGAAATGGTTGGCACCGATTTTACTGACATCGTAGGAGTAAGAGTTTTGTTAGTCCTTATATTATAGCTGTAGGTAAAGGGTCCCATCTCATCATCATCATCATCATCATCATCATCATCTCTTTTCTCTATCAAGGCCCCCTTTACCCACATAATAATTCTCATCTCATTCTCATTTTCATCTTTCTTATCTTTCTCATCATCTCAATCCAATTTGATTTTGAGAAATAGTTTTGATGCAGTACATATATGATAGAGCAATATACGGTTTACATTTAACATAACTATATTTATGTTCAAAGGATCGCTTGCCTTTAGAGTTTTTGGAAAGGTCGACGATGACGAATCTCTTATCAGCTTCTCCTGTCGGCTGGAGCTCGTCCTCTGAAGCAGTGCGGCAATATACATAATACGTAGGGAAATACTTAGTGATGTTATGTAATATTAAGCGAATAAACTGCTAATGGACTTCTATTGGTTAGTCAAATTTAATTTACAAAAATTTTCCAAAACCCGACTCAGTTAGCAGTTCCCATTAAAATCCTATTTTTATCCTCTTAACCCTAACTCCTGACATCTACTACTAATCACCTAATCCAAGTAATTAATTACCCCTAAATCCACTACATACTCTAATTAACCCTCATCTAATCTACCAAAATCCTAACCCTAATTCTCTACCCAAAATTACCTAACTAATTACCAAAACCCTAACCCTAATTTTCTGCTAAATTACCAAATTACCCCCTCTAATCCTACCCTAATCTAACCCCTTCCCCTCTCTCTCTTTCACTCTCTCTCCCTCATCTCTCAACTCGGCGCCGACTCCATCTCCCTCACCCTCTCACGCCTCTCGGCCGACGCTTCTCCCTCTTCTAACCCTCGCCTTCACGCCTCCCTCAGCCGACTCCTTCTCTCTCACCGCCTAACCCTAGCTCTCCTCTCCGCTCTCTCGCCTCTCGCGCCTCTCTCACTGACCGACGCCTTCTCCCCACTCTCTCGCGCCTCTCGCTCTCACGCTGCCTCTCCTCTCTCGCCTCGGGAACCTCACGCCATCGCCTCCGCCACTCGCCTCCGGTCCTCGAGCGCAGCTCCCTCGACACGGCTGGCTTCCTCCTTCACACGCGCGGCGAAGGCTAGCGCCGCCTCGCTTGCCCACTCCTCGGTGGCTTGGTGCTTGGCGCCGCCCGATTCGCCTTACTCTGTGCTTTGCTGTGGGCCGGCTTGCTCGGTCTCCGGCCGCCATGGCTCCCAGTAAGGTCCGGCCTGGTCTCGGTCTCACATGAAACCCTAGGTAATACTCACGCCTAACCCTACTCTACTCCTACCCATCGCTCGAGATGGAGAGGATTGAAATCTATATTCTCGCTATTTGGAACCTAGTGATGTGAATGGATGATGATCGAAGCGAATGATTTGCGCTTAGGGTTTACCTTGTGATGGATCACGCTTGGGGAGAAGGGTGGCGTGGCTTTGCTTTGTCCGGTGCTCTCCTTCTCGGCTCTGGGCTCTGTTTCTTTGGTCTTTGGTGGTGGCACAGTGGATCGAGACAGATGGCTTGTGGTTGTGTTCTTTGGCTTTGTGATGCTTTGCTTGCTTGGTGTATCCGGGAAGGAGAATGGCTCGAGGAAGGAAAGTAGATGGTCTTGGCTTTCTTGGTGTGTTATCTTCTTTGGGGAATGCATTGCTGTTGGCTTCTGGAAGGGGGTGCATTTGTTGTTGCTGGCTGGCTATACTGGGGGAGATGCATTTGTGCTGGTGCTAGTTGGGGATTGCATCTGCTGGGGGAGATGCATTTGGTTTCCCTTATCTCCTGGCTGTGCCATGTCTTTTACCCTGCTCCTATTCATTTCTACTCTTACCATGGTCTTATCCTTGCATCTGTGAACTGATGAGCTTAAATGGGGGAGGTGCATCTCGGCTGGGGGATGCATCTGACTGGGGGATGCATCCATTTATTCTGTCGGCTATTGGTGCTTTCTTGGTGGGAAAAGGAGGTGTATTTGTTGCGGCCGGATCTTCTTTGTTTGGCCGGCCGTGCTTGAATGTTGAAATGCGTGGTCGCTTTTTTAGGGGAGATGTATATTGTCGCCTTCTTTGTTTTTTATTGGGGTTTGGGCTCGGCAGGGTGAGCTGCACTTTAGTGCATGCTGGCCTCCTGTGCTTGATACTTTTGATGGTTGGCTTGCATGGGCTCGGCTAAAGGGGGACGGATTGGCAA
The DNA here is from genome assembly GCA_036346395.1 of Hsuehochloa calcarea. NCBI lineage: Eukaryota > Viridiplantae > Streptophyta > Magnoliopsida > Poales > Poaceae > Hsuehochloa > Hsuehochloa calcarea. The sequence goes on along the minus strand of CM070604.1, from coordinate 2,679,147 downwards.
TCTTTGTGAATGGAAAGGTGCTACACTCGGTGATGCCTTGGCTGAGGGTGTGGTTACCGGGGGTATGAAATGAGGGTTTGCCTTTGTGGTTTCGGCAAATGCAATTAGTGGGTGCTTGGGTTTTCATAGTGCCGGATGATGAGACCCACAGAAGTGACAGATGTCGAAGGATCTTGGGTGGTCTGGATATCTTGGCGATCAAGGGGCCGACTGACTCCGGTTGGTCTGGGGATCTTGATTGCTAAGGGACCGACTACTCAGGGTACTCCGGATACTTTACTGCACTTCGGGAAATCTGACGGCCACTTTCTATGCTCTAACCTTTATATACTACTGCTCACTGGAATACTCTTGACTATGATTACTAATCGATTGCTGGTTTTCTTGCGAGCGAGGAAAAATGGATCACGAGGTGGCTCTACGGGCAGGCGCTCAAAGAACCAGGCGACGAAGAGACGGCTACTACAGACGGCAAGACGGAAAGAGCTAGGGTTTTAGTTATTTATTGTCAAAAACACTGTAAATGCTTGTAAAACAAATGTTGTAAAGTCTTTTTGATGCAATGAAATGAAAATGTTTTATGTTAACAATTATGTAAATGGTGCGGGTCGTCACACCTATGGGCCCCCACAGTTCTAAGCAGATGCTAGCATCATCAACATGTATATGTTCCTAGGGTAATTTATACACTGAATTGGCTCTCGAATCCTTCTGTTTTCTATACAAATCAAAATTAAAAATTAGTAGTGCCTTTCATTCCGCATGGGATTTTTCCACAATGTTAGTATGCATAGATTTATGCATGCGCAGTGTTAGTATGCATAGATCTATGTGTTATGATTGTCGCTTGTATTCAATATGAGGCCAATGGGCCAATATATATACACAATGAGGTTACAGATAAGGAAACCAAATTAAATCATATCTCTAACTATATCTCTAATTATATCTCTAACATCCCCCCCCCCTCAAACTCATGGTGGATCAACAACACTGAGTTTGGAGAGGTAGAAGCCATGCTGTGCTCGAGTCTGAGCCTTCGTGAAGAAATCCGCTATCCAAGCTCAAGGCACATCTTCAAGAGCAATCACCGATCATGCACACAAGACCTCATGAAGGAAGCATCAACACCAATATGCTTGGTGAGCTCATGCTTCACGTGGTCACGAACATCACCGATAGCACACTGTCTTTGTCGACAAGAGAGGAGTCGGTAGTAATGTGAACACCAAAATCCTCAAGTAACCACCGTAGCTGGTAATCTCTCGCTGTCAAGAGAGCCATAGCTCGCAACTCGACCTCTGCACTCGAACGGGACAACTGCAATCTGTTTCTTCGTCTTCCAGGCAATAAGCGAACCACCAAGAAAAACACAGTAAGCAGAGATAGACCGGCGATCGAGGGATCACGCCCAAGTAGCATCCGAATAAGCTTGAAGTCAGAATGAGCCGGAGCGTGGAAAGAAGAGACGGCGAGAGATAGTCCCACGAAGGTATCGCAGAACTCAAGAAGATGGTCAGAGTGGACCTCGAGTGGGAGCGGCTCAAACCGACTCGAATGTGAATGGATAAGTGATATCCGGACGAGTAACACAAAGGTAGACAAGACTCCCAACAAGATGGCGATAGCGAGTCGGATCGTAAAGAGGCTCGCCATCGAGGGTCGGAGGTGAACATTGAGCTCCATAGGAGTCTCAACAGACGCCGACGGTGAGGGAGGCGCGATCAAGAAGATCTGAATATACTTCTCTTGGGACATAAAGAAACCATCCGGAGTGGAAGTAACCTCAATCCCAAGGAAGTAAACGAAGAGGACCAAGATCCGACATAAGGAACGCTCACTAAGACGAGCCATGACAAAGGCAATGTACTCGAGAATCATCTCTGTAATGATCATATCATCAACATACGTAAGAAGAAGAGTCCACCACGAGACGAAGTGTGGACAAAGAGCGCAGGATCATGATCACTTGTCAAAAAAGCAGCGGTGACCACGAGGAGAAACGCCAAACCGAGCACGAGGGGCTTGCTTAAGGCCATAGAGAGAGCGGCGGCGGCAGACCATGCCCTCGAGAATGAATACCAGTGGCGGATGCATGTAGACCTCCTCACGCAACTCGCCATTAAGAAAGGCATTCTTGACATCAAGTTGAGAATGCAGACCCGGTGGCGACATGACGCCACCGAAAGAAGAGCGCGGACAAGGGTCATGTGGGCCACAGAGCAAAAGTCTCGTCAGAGTCACGACCATGCTCTGCCGAAGCCACGAGCAACGAGACGCGCTTATAGCGCTCAAGAGAGCCATCGAGCGAGTCTTAATCTTATAGACCCACTTACATGTGATGGGACGAGTGAGATGGAAAAGGAACAAGATCCCAAGTACCAATGCGCTCGAGGGCAAGAATCTCCTCGGCCATGGCATGCCGCCACTCAGATGAGTAACAACATCCCTGAGGAGGCGGGCTCACAAGTAGCTGCGCCAAAGAAAGGCAAACGGGCAGAGGCGAATCAATCGGCGATCGCGAGAGCGTAGCGAGGAGAAGACGGCCCATCGGGGAAGATGAAGCATCGTAAGAAGATGAAACATCGGAGAAGTTGGCTCATCCGGAAGATCCTCAATACGAGGTCGACGAGTGTAGACAAGTGTAGTGGGGGAGCCCGAGGAGCCACAGAGACGAAGCAGGCGTGACAATGGCGAGAGGCCACAGGAGAAATATGTGGAGACGAGATAGGTGTATCTGAAAGGTCAAAAGACAGAGACTCCACAGAGGAAGTCGAAGGAGAGACAGACGTGGGTAGAAGGGACGAGACTCGTCGAAAGTCACATCCCGAGAAATCCGCATCCGTCGACCAACAGATCCCAAAGACCGATAGCCCTTGTGCTCGACCTGTACCCAAAGACACACTCAATGGATCGAGCCGTCGGTTTGGTGCGTTCTCGAGGAGCGAGGAGAACGTAGCAAGCGCACCAAATGACGAAGGGCGAGTAGTCGGAAGGAGACCACAGAGGCGCTCAATAGGGATTGCGCCAAGAGCGTAAGAAGGTTGGATGTTGACGAGATAGGTGGCGATGGAAATGACCTCGCCCAAAGTGAGGTGGAATAGAGGCAAGCAATCATCGCGCACGAGCCGACTCAAGGAGGTGACGATGCTTGCGCCAAGAACACCATTACGAGCATGAGCACCGTGACAAGAGAATCGAAGGAGAGTGCCCGCCAAAGAAGAAAATGCGCAGTGATGAGAGAGGTACTGCCACAGAGTCGACACGAAAAACACGAATAGGAGTGGAGAACGTGTGTGAACCATAGTGGCAAACTGTTTATAGATAGACAAGACCTCACTACGAGAAGACATGAAATATATCCAAGTGTGGCGAGAGAAATCATCTATAAATATGATATAGTATCGATGACCCCCTTTTGAAACGAAGGGAGCCGGACCCCAAACATCTGAATGAACAAGATCAAATGGACGTTGAGACACTAACTCACTATGAGGATAAGGAAGTCAAGTCGCTTGCCTAACTTACGTACGACAATGAAGAGACACGTCTCTGAGATGGACCCGAAGACCACGATTTAACTAAAGACGACAGACGAGAGCCACACAGATGGCCAAGACGGTGATGCCATTGTTGGAAAGAGCCGGTAGATGGAGTGGCAGAGGCGGAGAGACTGGTGGCAGCGGAAGGAAGGTGAAGCCAGTCAAGCTCCCAGAGACGCTGCGAGTCAAGGCGCCGAGGGCCAGAACCCTAAACCAACCAGAGCTCCCGTGTGGCGGTCCTGAACACAACAAGAGTCAGAGTCGAGAATGATCCGATAACCAAGGTCGATGTCATCCCAAACAGAAAGAAGTCGCATGGTTAGGCGAGGAACATGAGCAACGTATGAACATGAAAAGATGAGTTGCTAAGAGGTCCTCGACTGAGACAGAAGAGAGATACCATCAGCAGAAGAACACCGACAGGGGAATCAAGAGGTGTAACAAAAGATAGAGTGGAAGAATCGGAAGTCATGTGGAAGGATGCTCCGGAATCAAGGATCCACGGGGAGGTACCTCGTCTGTGTAGGAGGTGGTTTCTCGGTGCAGAAGAGTCGGTCCGCAGAACTCGCAGAACACATCGAGGAAGAACTCAGGCGCAAGCGATCGTCGAAGTCCGGCTATCTCCCCGCTCGATGAGAGAAAATGCGGAAGTAGTCGATCGACGTCGTTGTAGAAGTACCGTGCGGATGCTAGGAGAAGAACGGCGTGAAATATGCCATTGTTTCTTGTAGCACCGAGACTCAATGTGGCCTATCTTGTCGCAGAGGAGCAATGAGGACGACCACCGCCAGATGGAGGGCGCCACCACCACTGTGGGAGCCGCCGAGGAGGCAAGCGTCTTGGCGTGAAGCGCCGGTGTAGCAGTGTACGGCGGCGAGCACGGAGGAGAGTGACATCGACCGGCACCACTCGGACGAGTCTCCTCTCGCACGTATCTCGGTAAGGGCCTCCGGAAGAGTGACACGAGGGTGGCGTGCAAGTAGCCGGGCACGCGTCTGCGCCGAACTCGGGGCGGCGCAGTAAGGAACTCGTGACACGCCAAACTCCATGTCGCACGACGACCAAGCAAAGATGAACGAGAACGACGGCAAGAAGGCGAAGAGAGTCCGATTGGCGCCGCATCGCGAACTCGAGCGTAGAAGGCGTCAACGAGTAGCATCACCTGCCAAGAGAGTGCTCTGACGAACTCACCGACAAGTAGAGGGCATCTCGGAGGGTTCGTGAGCGCCGTCGAAGATGAGTCCACATCCGACACGGATGAAAATCCCACAATCTCGTAAGAAAACCGAGGTTTGAACACTAGCGATGAAGACAAAGACTCGGCGTCGTCGTCACACCACTGAGTGTAGGTAGTCAAGCGATCCATGTAGGAGTCCAGAGCCTCTTGGTAGATAGAGGCAGCCTTCTCATCGCAAGGCGGCCAGACTCAATAGCGACCTTGTCACCGCTTGTGGGAAAGCGCAATGCACGAGGCTTCGTCGGAGAAGTAGGGCATGGCGGGCAGGTGACATCGCCAGAGAGGACGCCCCAAAGACGAAGACCACGCATATGGATGCGCATGTGAGACACGAAGTCGGTGTAGTTAACACCGTCGAAGATCACCGGGCAACGAGGGAGAGGGAAACGGTACCCATTGGTAGGCGGCGCTGGACGGCGCGGCGACCAAATAACGTAGTCTAATAGGCGGCGCCGACGGCGCGCTATTAGACCAACGTTTTTTTGCGATCCTCAGCGCCACCGCTGCTTAAACAGCCGCCCATCGATCTACGCGCACGCACGGGCAGGGATTAGGTTCCCCGCCGGGCGCTGTCGGCGGCGGACTTCGACGGCTCCTTCCCGCTACTGTGGCGAGCTCGTCGCGGCCGCCGGCGAGGCCCACCGCCAGGCCGAAGCTCGGCACCGGCTAACCTCCTCGCGACCGCCAGGGTCACCAAGCTCGACCGCTCCGACGCCGCCGCTGTCCCCGACGACGACGCACGCGCATGGGCGCGCGCCAGCGGCTGCGGGCCGGTGGCGTGTCGACGAGGCGGCGGCGAGATCTCTCGTGCCGAGTCACGCGTGGCTCGCCGAGGTTGCGGCGAGATCACCTTCTTCCGGCGTTGCGGCAAAGTGGATCCGCGCGACGCGTATTATCGGTGAGGAGCTCCAAGGCCGATCGGTGGGCGGTGGCGGCGGCAGCGGCGGCCAGCGCCGCCTTGCGGCTTCGGCGATTGGCGACAATGAGCCGACGGCGAGCTGCGGCGAGGAGTAGCAACGCCTGGCGCGTCCACGGGTCGGAGATGTCGCCTGAGATCCCGCAGGCGAGGAGGAGGCCGACGTGCGGCGCTGCGGAAGGAGGCCGGCGTGCGGCGCTGCGGGAGGAGGCCGACGTGCGGCGACAAGCAAAGCGACGGAAAATCCAAAACCCTAGGTAGGCTCTGATACCATGTTATGATTGTCGCTTGTATTCAATATGAGGCCAATGGGCCAATATATATACACAATGAGGTTACAGATAAGGAAACCAAATCAAATCATATCTCTAACTATATCTCTAATTATATCTCTAACAGCATGAGCAAATGGTGCTGCTCTCTGCTGTTACAGTCCGAAAGAAAAATCTATATGAACTTATAGCGATCGTTGTCCTCTTATCTTGATCACACAGAAGTTACCAACCATTCAAATCCAACCTGTATTTTCATTTCTGCACCTTACTGCGCATGTTGAATTGGCTTTGGATTGAAATAATTGATTTACCCTCCTTGGCATGCCCTTTCAATTCTTCCATTGTTTTCTGACTTCATTCCAGTTTGTAGGCTTCAAACAAAATTTACATCTCGTGAAAAATACAGCTTAAGGAAATAGACGGCTCTCTGACTGTTGAAGCTCCTGTACAGAGTCAGGTATACATTTGCTTGGATGATCCCTTGGTGAACATGTTAAGGATCGCATACTTTGTTTTTATCTATGGGTTATGCCAGATTACGTTTGTCTGTTGATTCATGATATGATGTTTTTATGCATAAAAAGGGATAAATCCACTTCTTATAAAAAGGTATACATTTGCTTGGATGATGCCTTGATGAACATGGTCAGGACCTACATTTTTTATTCAGTGGGTTATGTCAGATTATGTTTGTCTGTTAATTTATGATCATATGATGTTCTTACGAAAAAAAAAAAGAGGACAAATCCGCTTATAAAAAAGTGCTGATGGTATTGTCATCCAAAAAAATTGTTAGTTGAGATACGTCTTAGGTTTTTCTGACGTTTTGTCTTCGCTGTTCAGATTATGTGTGACACGGATATCCCCTTTATTTAAGCGACATGGGTTGACATTAACGTCTAAGATGCATGTAGGAATACAAAGTGTGGGGATGAGGCGGCAACTTTCGTCTAAACCTGACAGGAATAACATGATTATGTTCTTACAAAGTTTGAAGCCCGACAGGAACAAGATGGTTATGTTTTTGCAAAGTTTGAAGCCCGACAGGAATAAGATGATTTCATTGCCGGTTTCCGTTTGCATTAAGAGATAATCGTGTCAGTTTGGTTAAAAATATGTAGGCATATTGTTGCTCCGTTTCATGTTACCTGTAAATTGCTATGACAAAAATTCCTTCGTGTCCATTCTATGTGAAATATACGCATACGAGTTACCATATCTGTTACGCATTTGTTCTGCCCTGTTGGATGCAGAGATTTGTTCCCATTGCATCCCACCGTGTGTTTATGTTTTGCTCATACCTAATCATGCACATGCCCAAGAGCGGCGCCGCGCTCACCCGCCTAGTTACTCCCTCCGTTCTCTTTTCTTTTACGTAGGTTTTTCTGGGGCTGTTTGGTTTGGTACAAAATTTAGTCTTACCAAATTTTGGCAAGTTTGACCACTAAATTGTCTACTAATATTTTGGGTAAAGACTGGCAAAAAAAAATAACTAGAATGCCAATGGAGAAGGGATCTTACCAAAGTTTGATAGCATATCGAATGCTTGTCAAATTTGATCAACGCTACCAAAATTTGGTAAGACAAGCGTTGACAACAATTGGTAGCAAACCAAACAGTCCCGTAGACTTTTCATGATATGCGATTTTGACCGTCATTTTTTATAACTTCACATTAAGATATACTAATGAAATTATAATATTATAAAAAAGTATTTATAATAACAAATCTAATAGCATGATTTTTATATAACTGATTCAAGTAAAAAGACAAAAGAACGGAGGTAGTAATTCTTAGAACGGTGTCTTCTCCGTCTGTACACGCACGGTAAGGCTTGGATTTATAGTGAATAATACTCTTGAGCCTGCCGGCTTCAAAGCGCGGCCCGAATAGTCAGACCACCTCAAATGGGCTTTATGGCTCACCATCACGGGCCAGGCATACATGCAGCCCAAGGCAAAAGGGCGTGAGCGCTGACACGGGACGGTGCAGCCGCATCACACATTTCTTTGCGACATTGTGGCAGCACGGGCTATAGCATGGACACGCCTGGCATCGTGACGCTGATGGTTGATACATCAAATGTGTGTTATTTTACTTATGACTACTGGCTCTGTAGTTTTCCTCTCTTCTCCTTCTTCTTTTTTTTTTTGGGTATAGTTAAGAGACTAGTTGAATTTTGAAATAAAATAGTAAAAATAATCATCTTCGAATGAAATGATAAAATAGCACCCCTATCGTGCGATTTTATCGCGGAAAGTCATACACCGTGATCCCAGACCGTGGCAGTCGACCTGCCGCACTCTCAGATCGTGGCACATGGCCTGCGATGCACCTGATCAGCAGCAGGATGGCAAGGGTCAACAGCAGTAGGATGACAAGCCAGCGCCGCAGGTAACATGCACATGTTTCTGCCGTTGACTGGTACACGGCAGACCACATGTCACGGTCTGGGAGCACGGCAGATCAGCTGCCGTGGTGTGGGATCATGATACGTAGCTTTTCATAGTAAAATCATGTGATATGACTAGTTTTGCTATTTCATAAATAAAAAAAAATCACCATTTTAGACACAGGCTCTTAGCTAGTCTGCTAAGCTGAGGTGACCAGTTTTTGTTCACCAGGGCGGCACGAGATGAGTTCCCTCTGCACAGTGGAACCGGTGGCCAAAACAGAGAGACAGAGACAGAGAGCGCGGTACAGCCGCTTCCCTTCCCCTGCTGAAACGCTTCCCTTCCCTTCTTTATAAGCAACTGCCGTTTTCTGTCACTCACGCCCGTCTAGACTCGTTCCACAGCCATACCACTGTATAAGGGGGGAATTCCGGTCTACTTTTCAATTTTGTAACTACAAATAAATTTCTCGGTCTCTCGCTTACGCCGCCGTTCCATTAGGCACATGTTTGTTTTTTTGCCACTGCCGTCCGATTCACGGCAAGTCCACATGGTTTGTATTTTATTTTTTATTTTTTCGTAGTTGAAGGCGGAATTGCAAAAGTGTCATCCATCCGTTTGCAATTGCGGAAATGGCGTGTAAGTCCATCCCAGGGATAATCGCGTTGCAACACATCGCCCTCTTTTGCAGTGTTCTAGTAATTAAAGACAACCATGTGTCTTTGTACTAACTTATTTTGTCAAGTAATTAAAAGGTTTATTCTTGGACAAAGATGAAAGAGCGCTAAAGGATCTCATCTAGCTCAAGGCAAAGGTAACTAGTAAATAGGACCATTTTCATAGTTTTATCAGTCTAGAAGAATGAAGGATAAAAGACTGGATAGCTAGTATAGTAATCGTACTATGAAGAGGGATCAAATGACTAGTAGCTTGAAAGCAAATGATGCCACACATGCTCAATCTTACTTGATTTAAATCTCGGTTTCATTTGGAATAGTCTCGCCATAATTTATATGTGTTTTATTTGCACGACCGGACTAACGCGTTTATGGTCCAGACTGGTCGGATCCCCGAATCAACCCCACGGTCAACTTTTTTTAGAGAGCTCATTTTCTATGTTTTCAACGGTCGGACTAGCCGCTGGTATATGTCCGAACTGACCGGGCCCCCGATCTGGGTTGCCCGATAAGTTTTTTCCAGAGAATGGAGTTTTCCGTGTTTCGCATTTAAATCTTCATGCTGGACTAATCGTAGGTATTAGTCCGGACTGGCCGCTGGTATACGTCCGGACTGACCGGACCCCCGATCTGGGTTGTCCGGTCAGCTTTTTCCAAAGAAAAGATTTTTTTCACATTTAAATCTTCGCTAACTAGGTATTAGTCTAACCTCTAGGTCAAGTGACACGGTCGACTTTTTCGCTTGCTACTATATTTCTAAAGCCAGACTGACCGCAGGTGTTACCTTGGACTTACGGATCCCTGGTATATTAGAGCGGTCAATCTTTTCCAGTAGCATGTTCTTTATCCGTTTGGATTTCTTGAGTTCGGTGTGACCGGACATGTCTTAATGGATAGCTTATGTGCATTAAATGCAGAGCAGTCGATCGTTATATCTCAACCCGGACTGACCGGCCACATACCGACGGTCTGATCGGACTTGCTATTTCTTACAAGATTTCGTGCTACAACGACTAGTACAGTGGGTGGAGGCTATAAATACCCTACCCACTGCAGCAAGAGAGCTTTTAAGAACCTCATTGAATACTCTTGAGCCCTTTGCTAGTTCTTACATTCTTTGATAGAATTAAAATCATCTTGCAAAGGTTGTTGAGATTTTCCCATATGCTTAGAGTAGAATTTGATCTTTGTGGCACTTGAGCATCTTCAAGCCAATAATCATTGTTTTATTATTCTTGGAGATTGTCATCTCCTAGACGATTCAGAGTTACGTTGGTGATCTTCTCAAAGAAGCTTGTGAGAATACCTGATCATTTGTGAAGGTTGAAGCTCGCCTATCCGGAGTGGAGAAGAGCTACCATTAGTGATCGAGGAAAGTGCTTGTGTGGAGCCGGCTTGAGTTGATCAAGCTTCCTCAACGTGGATTAGTGAAGACCGGTAAGTCTCTGAGACCACGAAAACATCATTTGTCATCGTTATGTGGTTTATTCTCTCGCTCTTTACTTTGTGCATTCATTGTTATAAGCTAATTGTTTAGATTGTTTAGCTTATCTTGGTATTGTAGTGCACTTAGAAATCCCTAGACCTTTTAGGCCTTAATTTGTGAAATTATATTTCATAGCTTTTATTTGGCCAAATCTGTTTCTAGCCAAGAGAATTTAAAAATTGTCTATTCACTCCCCTCTAGTTGGTTATTCTTGATCCTACAACATCTCACCTGGAGTTCAACCAGACATCGTGAGGCAAAGGGAGAATACACGAGAAAGTCTTTCAGTTCGATCAGATACGGACTAGTCGTATGGAGATATAAGCTGGTCGTAGGCTAGTCGAACATGGTCACTAAGTGGTCGAAACATGGTTGTAAGGAATTATGAATTGGTCGAGATCAAATATGAACTGGTCGTATAGAGATACGAGCTGGTCATTAGTAATATGGACCTGGTTATAGATCATATTGTATTAATGTTCGTTCGATATATTCTATGTGTGTTCGGGAATCGTTATGTGCTGCTAGGTACCGCTGACGGTTTGTGGTCGGAAAAGAGTTTTCAAGTCACAACTGATTACACATGATCCTATAGAGTCACACACTTAAATGACTAGGATTTGATTTGGATGGTGATTCGAATTCTTGTAGGCCACGAGTTCCTAATGGGGCTCAAGTTCGAGACCTATTATGGATGCCTATAAATAGAGGGGCGGTGGCAAGGGGTGCAACGATTTTTGAAGAACTTCTGAAACCCTAACAGCCATGCCTTTCTGATACCACGTTGTCGGAGCTAGCACTTCAGCGCATGGTATCCCTACCCCGTACATGTGGATACCTTGGAGGTGTTGTTGCGAAGCATCAGCACTAGGACGATCCGCAAGTCATGACGATCACAAGACTCGGAGAAGAAGACGTGTGGTGAGTACGACTACGACTGCATCAACTCGCTACATCGACTATACTTCCGCTACGACTTGGCGCGTCTAGTGGTAATCTCGTGATCTATTACTAGCGGAGGTTTTTTGGTTGCGCGGTAATTTTTATTTTGTGTTATCGTAGCCCACCCGTAACCCTTCACGCTCCCCTCCTCCGGTCCGCACCTCCGGCCGAACACACCCTACCCTGCCTTCCCAACCGACGGCGGCTCGACTTACCCACTGGCGGCGGCCTGGATAACGAAGACTACGATGACTTCCTTTGTCGTGCTGAAGAATCTAGACCCGTCATTATAAGTTAATAGAGTATTTTTGTGATTAATGATAAATCTATATGTGAAACTAACAGTTTGATTGATATACCTATTATGTAGTCTTATTTGGATAAAAATGTAAAAATCATGGAGGTATGCACTCGACATCATATTCTTATATCTTATTGTGTTCCTCGGATCCAAAATATAGGTTGAACACCACTAAAAGTCTAACTTGAATATGTGCATATGTTTTTATTGCGCATTCGTGCATGCACACATTTATTGATCCATATTTCTTTATCCACATATATTGAGAATCTTCACTTTGAAACATATCCTTTGAGTATATAAAACTTGTGTAGTTTATATATACTCATATCGCTTTATATTCAATTATTTGAAATTATGTTGTGGGACTAATGTGTGTGCTAAGGTGTGTTCAAGACTTAGTCCCGGAGTTTGAATGATGACATGAAAAGGAAATGCATAAATGATAAAAGATCGATATGGCTCAAGACAAAGGAGTCATGCATTGCATTTCGAAAAGCTTCTGGAAGAATTTCAATGGAAATCAGTATGACTGCATTTGGTAAGCTTTACTACCGATGTGTGGTAGTACCAGAGTTCATTTGGCGGAACTACCGCTCTGCGGTATGACCGGAGTTCTTATGGCGGAACTACCGCAAAGAGGTATGACCGCAATCCCTGCGATACGTGTTTTCCAGAGAGATGCATTTTTGGAGTTTATTTACTCTCTTGGAAGTGTGGTAGCACCAGAGGTCATTGAGTGGAACTACCGCAACTCGGTTTAACCGAGATTTGTGAAGCGGTATGTTATTTCTAGAGAGAACCGTTTTCAGACCTCAAGTGGAAGCGGTAGTACCGCCCTTGTGTTTGGTATGACCGGAGAGCAAAACTACCACAAGATCAACGGTGGTAGTACCGCACCTTTCTGCAATAGCTTGTTTAGAAGCATTTATTATAGGTATATCTTGGTAATTAATGTTAATCATTGTGGGACTAACATTTTTCATGAGTTGGATTAATAGGTTATGTTCCAGGGTGATGAAGACTTTAGATTGCATCATGAGTTGATCGTCATCAAGTCAAGGTTCAAGAAGAAGATGCATCATGTATTGATGCATATCAAGATCTCGAAGAGGAGATGATCATGAGTTGATCACTAAGTCAAGAGAAGACCCATCATGTGTTAATGAAAGTCAAGTAAAGGATGCATCATGGGTTTATTCATATCAAGGCAATGATCCGGACTTGAAGTAAAGATGTGTGTCATCAAGCTTCAAGAAGATACTCAAGGTAAAGATATGATTAGCTAGGGTTAAGGATGTGTTCCTAGTCTTTTACCGGTCTTGGTGTTTGGTTGGAAGACTGGATTGCTAGTATAGGTTTATCGTACTATTAAGAGGGGTCTTGCCTAGTAACTTGAGTCTCATCATGTGTTGATAGCTCAATCTTGCTTGCTCTAACTCTCCGTTGCATGATGCTATTACTTGCGAATGTGTTTTGCAAATAGCCGAGGCTCATGCATATAATCCTTGTAGCATGTAACTATACTTTGTAAATGTATTTTGTAAATAGTTAAAGTCCATGTACCTACTCCTTGTGGCATGATCTAAGTTTGCAAATATGTTTTGTAAATTGTTAGGATTCATGCATTTTCCCTTGGCATGGCCTAAGATTGCTTGTTGTTATTTCTTTGGACTTAGACCATGGTAGTGGCTCTTTAGAATTATGCTTTTGAATTGATCAAATGTGTTTTAGATCAATTAAATAGGTGGGTTGTGTAGCGCTCTGAATAAGTTTTCCATAGAGTCCAAGATCACTCAATTCCTACATCGGAGTCAAAAATTCTCTGCAAAGCACGACATGACTATTATTTGCAAAGCATGAAGAGACCACTTGACTGTCGCTATAGAGCCGCTACAGCTGTGTTCGCTCCTATTATAAATATATCGCTACTCAGCCAGGAACTCCACACCAACAACACTACCTACTAAAATTGTCATTTACCCCCCCCCCTTCCCAAATTATTTTCATTGGATTAATAAAATAGTAATGTCATTATTTTGCCCTTTCCTTTTCTTTTTTCATGCTTTTTTCTCCTTGTGCGAGGAGAGGCTTTTGCAATTTGAAGAGCATATAAAAAATTCTGGACAAATTACGCAATCAAGTCCACTGTGTAAGGAGCCTTGGAAAAAAAATAATGTTTGGACCTCATTTTATATATTAGGAAATTCCTACAACAATATACATAAAATGAATTTTCTAGAAAAAGTCAGATGGACTAAAATTATGAAAAATTTACACAAGTAAGTACACTGTGTTGGAAAACTCCACAAAAAAATTGATAATTTTTATAGCTCAGTTGCTATATTTATAAATTCCTACAAAAAAAAGATAATTAGGAATGCTAATTAAATAGACACTAATTAATTAGCAATGCTAATTGCTTGGCACAATAGAGATCCACACATTGGGCGTGCGGACATGACGTCTCCGCGGACCTGGCATCTCCGCACGGTTGCCGTGCGGACCTGGGGACGTGGCGGCGCCTGATCGCCCCTTGGACGGACCCGGCTCGTTCGCGCACCGCTCAAACGAACGAGGGCGACGTGGAGCAACGCCGTGCGTCCGATCGTCCCGGGATGGACATACGCGCCAATTCTGCAATGGCAAATGGGTGGATGACATTTTTGCGATTCTGCCTCCGAATAGCGCCAAATGCGCAAAAAAAAATCCATGGTTTGATCATTAAAAAAATACAAGAAATTAGAAAAAATACAAGAAATACTTAGAAAAATCATAAAATGCCGAAACAAAAGTACTGAAGCATGCAAAACAAATTCAGGATCACTTGTAAAACAAAAAACATATTTTTTTAAAAAAAATACACTAGGAAAATTTTGCACCAAGTGAAAATTTTCAATCTTTCTCAGCATTTAAGGGAGCATTATTAAAATTCTGATATTTTTCTGATTTATTTCCTGAAATTTCTATGATTTCTGATATTTTTCTTCAGTTTTTTTTTGTATATTTCTTAACAGTCAAATGTTGTGCATAAGTGAGAGACAGGAATTTTTGTGGCAAAAATGAGAAGTGAACAGTAACCAATAACATAAACAAATTTTTCCCAAATAAAAACTGGTCAATACAGACACACAACTATACAGGCATTCGAGTTAAACTGAATAGCAAGAAATTTGGCATGTCCACAGATAGTCACCAATTTTTCAAGGTGACTCCACTACTATTGATGCTAAACGCATTGATGATTCCTTATCGAGTACTATGGTGTATATTTTGCAAATTGCAGTCGCTTCCATTGGGTCATGTTGTGCATAGAAGCGAACATAATTTAGTCTCTTGGGCAAAAATTATTGAGCAATCCTCCAAATATTTTCTGATCAACAACCTTTGCGTATAGCAATTTTGCACAATACTTTCGAAAACACGAGCAAACCCCACGTCACAAATTTACACGACAGTGAGCTCCAAAGGAGTTTTTGGCTAATTTAGCATCATTTTAAAATAAAACAGTAAATCTAGATCCTTACATTCGAAATTCAAAATGATAAAATTGACACCGCGGTAGGTTAAACAGACGACACGTGTCCTCTACAGCACTCTCACCGCAAAAGCCACTTGCCGCACTCCTAACCCACGGAACTCACCTACTGCACTCCCAACCCGTGGAAGCTATGTGTTTGCCCGCGGTGTCCACATCTGCATGCTATTTTATTGTAGACCGGAAGCGCAGCAGATCGAGAGTTCGTAAAAGAATCGAAAACGTGAAAATTTAGCTAGATACTCACTCCAAAGTCCAAACCCTGCTGCTGCTGCGTGCAACCGCGGTCCATGGAGCACCGTGTCCACGCGGGACCGAGCGTGTCCCCGCAGAACGCCCGGTCGCGTTCATATGCTTACGACTTGCGCCACCCCTCGGCGTTAGTACCCATCAGTGCTTTCTTCCTCCTACACCACCACCGGTCGTCTCGTCTCCCTCACCTTCCTCTCCTCTGATCAGCTCGTTCTCCGAACCCGACCAACACGCGATCAATCCTGACCTGACCGGCATTGCCCCCCAGTCCCCCAGAGATGAAGCCTCTGTACTTGCGGGGCAGCGGCAGCTTCAGGAAGTTGCTCCTCTCCATCGGCCACCGCGCAAGCTCCAAGCCCGCCGGCGTGGGCGACGCCAAAGAAACGCACGCGGCGTCGGCTCCACCGCCGGAGTCGCCGCGGAAGCCCGCGTGGCGGTGCTTCTCCTGCGACGAGATCCACCGCGCCACCAACGCCTTCCACAAAGGTACATACGCGCGCGCGCGCTGCATTCAGCACAGAACGCGACGCAATGCGCTGCTCCGAATTGACACCGAAGGTGCTGTTGTGTCGTGCAGACAACTTGGTGGGGAGGGGCGGGTCGTCGGAGGTGTACCGCGGCGAGCTGTCCGACGGGCGCGCCGTGGCGGTGAAGCGGCTGATGGGGGCGTCGGCGTGCGAGCGGCGGGAGCGGGACTTTTTGGCAGAGCTCGGCACGGTGGGGCACGCGAGGCACCCCAACGTGTGCGAGCTCCTCGGCTGCTGCGTCGACCGCGACCTCTACCTCGTCTTCCACTTCTCCCACCGCGGCTCCGTCTCCGCCAACCTCCACGGTACCACCATCCAACGCAACATCTGTAACGGCACACACTAAGAAGGAACTTGCCACGGCCATTAATGGCGTTTGACGTTTCTTGGTCCATTGATGTGTGTGCAGACGAGAAGTCGCCGGCGATGGGGTGGGAGGTGCGGTACGGCATTGCCGTCGGCACGGCGAGGGGGCTGGAGTACCTGCACAAGGGCTGCCAGAGGAGGATCATTCACCGGGACATCAAGGCCTCCAATGTGCTGCTCACCGAGGACTTCCAGCCTCAGGTGATCAGGAGCCACATTTCGATCATGCCCATGCAGCCTCTGTTCCCACAGAGAGAATATCAGAAACTGATTCGATTTTCCTTGGTGTCGTGTGACAGATTTCTGATTTTGGTCTCGCCAAGTGGCTCCCGTCGGAGTGGACGCACCGGGCGATCGCGCCGATCGAAGGGACGTTTGGGTAAGGCTTCTTGAGTCGATTTCGATTTGGTTGATAGCGAATTGTGATGGAAATGACATGGCTTTGATCGATTTCAGGTGCCTGGCGCCAGAGTACTACACGCACGGGATCGTCGACGAGAAGACGGACGTGTTCGCGTTCGGCGTCTTCCTGCTGGAGATCATGGCCGGGAGGAAGCCGGTGGACGGAAGCCACAAGAGCCTTCTCAGCTGGGTAATGTACAAACTAGAATGCACATTTCTCCAAGCAAATCATCTTGATCACTGAAACTACTTGCGGGATTGTGAACAATGCAGGCTCGGCCTTTCCTGAGCGAAGGCAAGATCGAAGCGTTGGTGGATCCAAGGATCGTCAGCGGCTACGACGCCGAGCAGGCGCGGCGGCTCGCGTTCGTGGCGTCGCTGTGCATCCGCGCGTCGGCGATGTGGAGACCATCCATGAGCGAGGTACTTGATTGGGTCGATCTTTTAAGTGAGTTTTCGGATATTTTGGCATGTTTGGGCAATGAATCTGTGAAATTGACAAAAAAAATAACATCGTGGTTGGATAGTTAGACGACATGTATCTCCTACAGTGCTCCTAGAGCACTCCAGTAACCACGGTGACAAAACAAAGTGTGCGGCAAGTCACTTGAGAACGCAACGACGCTTGTCCATTTCTCAGGCAGGCTCGTTGGAACGGAACACTGCACTTCTGCCTACTTGCAGTATTTTCTTCTTCATCATCTCGATATGTGACGAGTTAGCATTTCTATGGAATTAGTCATAATTTAGGGCAGAGATTCACGACGGGACACCCCAAGAAGCACGTGTCTCCACGGAGTAGTAACCTACAAACTACTCTCCTCTGCTGTTGCTTAATTTACGTGTAACAATACCAGTAAAGTAATGTAATGGTCTATGAACCGATGGTGGCAGGTGCTGGAGCTGTTGGAAGGCGTCGAGATCCGGCAAGACCGGTGGGCGATGCCCGAGGCGGAGGAGGACGACGACGAGCCGTGGGGCTTCGACGACCTCGACGACGACGACGAGGAATTCAACACTCCCTCCCCTTCCTCCTCCTCCTCGTCAACCTTGAGCACTTAGTAGCATCTAAGAATCTGAGACCCCTGTGATGTTCACAGTGAAATTTTTGCTAGTTGCTGCGTTGTTTGTTGCCCACTTGTAAACAGAATGTTACCTTTCTTTCTTTTTAAATCAATAGAAAGTTATCCTCCAAGGGTCCATGAAAAGCAAGTAATACCAGTGCCATTGATCCATGACATGAACATCAAAGAATGTACTTGCGTGCATATGATACCGGGGAATGTGCGTATATGAATGTATTAATTCAGGAACTGAGATTTTGTCGGCCACCTAAACCTCGAGAGGCTCTCAAGAGTCAAGACTCAGTTGGGTACTTGGGTTACAGTTGCGCGAAGGTGACAAAGCGTGGCACTAATTTATAGTGAGCAGTTGGGTTCGTTGCCAAGTGGCCTTGATTTAGTTGCGCCACTTACACGAGGAGCTAGCTGCCGTGGCATGGCAGTTCGGGACAGGTTGAGCTGTGCCCCTTAAAGCCTGGATACGTGCTGCACCCAAGCTGGTACTAGTACAGCTCTTGGACCCCATGCTGACGACCTGAGTTGCCTCTGCTGGATGCTAGCTCGCCTTTGGAGGAATTGACACGTTTTCATTTATAATAGCAAAAATAGCTTTTGCATTTATGAAATTATAAAAATAATACTACGCTAGGCACCTTCCACGCTCTCAACCTGCAGCACGAATGTGCCTGCACGAGCTGGAACATGCGTAAGCTATCTTACCGCAGATTGAGAGCGCAGGAGGTGGTTTTCGTAGACTGGAAATGCGATAGAAGATATATATTATCTGTCTAACCTACCACGCTGTTAATTTTGTTATTTCATATGCGCCCAGTTGCTATTTTGTTAAAAAAAGAAAGACTAAATGATCAAAAAAAAAAAAACCCGGATGCTAGGTGAGCTCCCGAAATGGAGCGGCATGGTATGCTCCTCCGTTGCCATGGGGAAAGGCAAAGGAAGAATCCTATGGCGTGTGTGTGTGGCAGTTGTTGATGTGAGATGTTTATCTTTTCAAGGCTCTGGAAGTGGTTGGACGTGTCTAGAGCTTGACAAGCAACTTACTTCGAGAAAGAGAGGTTTTGCTCGAAAAGCTTAAAGTGGAGTACAATAAATTGGTGTTCATGCGTGTGATTTAACTATCTGACTCGGTTTTCAGTGCGTGCTCGGTGCACCTCAATTCTGGAGTGGCACTCAAAACTTGAAACCTTTTTGTGCTTGCTCGCTTCAGTGTTCTGCTAAATGATTTGGTCTGAACCCTGAAATAGTTATCTGACAGAATAAGGTGGTTTCTGCACAAGGGGTCGGTTCAAGAAACGAATCTCACAGAATGGCGTAACCAGTGGTAAATAAGATCATGCCCTTATGATAGGCCTTTTAGCCTTTCAGGTACCCAAAAACCAAATTAGAACGAACACATGGCAAACGTTGATCCAAGCGTGCAGGATCTGACCTAATCTGACTCGGAGAAAGAAACAATAGCTTCTTTCCAATAAACCACAAGTGAGGAGGATTCAGTATTGGAATCAAACCTAGCATGGCCTAGCTAGCATATATGGTTCACAAAGATCAAACCAAACTGGGATTGTTCCCAGTGCCTAACCCAATCAGGACAACAGAGAAGGCTCAGATAGCAAACTGGACATGCAATGGCCTAAGAAAAACAAAGCACACATTTCTAATGACCAGAAGCACAAATATTTGCATGATTGGCAAGGAAAAAAAGAATACCTATTATCGTAAGAAAGATCTCAAAAATAGACTTCATCCATTGACGCGAGCAATTTAGCCGTCTCTTTCTCGTTAACAATCTCATGACGAATAATTTGCAGGGTCATCACATTATGCAAAGTTGTAATTGTTGAAGTATAAGTGAATTGTACGCCTTTCCTCATCAGCTTAAGCTTTTGGGTGAATTGGTTGGTGCATGCAACTTAACATGGTATCAGAGCCTACCTAGGGTTTTGGATTTTCCGTCGCTTTACTTGTCGCCGCACGCTGGCCTCCTCCCGCAGCGCCGCACGCCGGCCTCCTTCCGCAGGTCGCACGCGCCGCCTCCTCCCACCAATGGGATCCTCGCGCGGATCCCTTCTCCCGCCGAATCCGAGCCACCGCATGTGCTGCCGCCGCCACCGCCAGCCCATGCCGCCGCCGCCGCCGCCCCGCCAGAGGGCGACGCTGGCCGCCGCTGCCGCCACGCTCGGGAAGCCGCAAGCGGCGCTGAAGCCGCCGCCGACCACTCACCGCCGCCTCCGTCGACAAGCGCGCCCGCGCCAGCGCCGACGGCTCCGGCCGCCAGCTCCGAGTGGGAGGCGACGTAGTGGAGCCCCACGGGTGGAGGCGCAGGTGACGGAACCGTCGAAAGCAGCCGCGTTGCGGCCCATGAAGCGGACGAGCGGTCGAGTAGCGGTCTCCGTGATCGGCGGCGCCGCTGGAAGTCGCCACGCCGCTAGCCGCCGCCAGCCACTCGCCGCCGCCTCCGTCGACACGCCGCCGCCGCCGACAGCGCCGAAGCAGGGGAACCCTAATCCCCTGCCCGTGCGTGTGCGCGTAGATCCAGTGGGCCGGCCTGTTTAAACAGGCCGGTTGAACGGTTGAGGACTACGCAAAAAAAACGTCGATCTAACCGCCGCGCCGTCCAGCGCCGCCTGTTAGACTTCGTTGCCTTGGTCGCCGCGCCGTCCAGCGCCGCCTACCAATGGCTTCCGTTCGCCTGCGTGGTGCTACTCCACGCTTCAGCACACTATCTCCTCCAGCGACTGCCACAGGTGGTGGTGGTCGCCCTCAATCTGGCGGTGGCCGTCCTCACTGCTCCTACTGCGACAAGGTCGGCCACATTGAGTTCCAGTGCTATAAGAAGCAGCGGCATCTTTCACGTCGTTCTTCTACTAGCACCACCGGCACTGGTGCTTCTACATCGACGTCTGCATCAACTCCTTCAGCAGCTTTCTCATCGAGGCGAGATAGCCGACTCGACGCTGCTGCTACTTGAGTTCTCCTTCGACGTGTTCGCTCGGTTACGCTACTAACTCTTCTGAACGCTGCGAAACCACCACCTCCACAGTCCAGCACCTTCCCGTGGATTCTTGATTCTGGAGCATCGTTTCACATGACTCCTGATTCTTCTACTCTGTCCTTCATTACACCTCTTGAATCTCCCGCCGTTGTTCTTCTGCGATGGTACCTCTCTTTCTGTCTCTGGTCGAGGACCTCTAAGCAACTCATCTTTCCATGTTCCTTCTGTTGCTCATGTTCCTCGCCTTACCATGCAGCTTCTTTCTGCTGGGCAGATTACTGATCTTGGTTATCGAGTCATTCTCGACTCTGACTCTTGTTGTGTTCAGGACCGCCACACGGGAGCTCTGGTTGGTTCTGGCCCTCGGCGTCTTGACTCACAGCGTCTTTGGGAGCTTGACTGGCTTCACCTTCCTTCCGCTGCCACCGTCGCTGCCAGTCTCTCTGCTTCTGCCACTCCGTCTACAGGCTCTTTCCAGCAGTGGCATCACCGTCTTGGCCATCTGTGTGGATCTCGTCTGTCGTCCTTAGTTCGTCGTGGTCTTCGGGATCTGCCTCGAGAGACGTCTCTTTAGATTGTCGGGGCGTTACTCGTCCGGATATCACTTATCCGATTCATATTACGAGTCGGTTTGTTTACGCTCCCACTCGAGTCCACTACGGCCACCTTCTTCGAAGTTCTCGCGATACCTTCGTGGACTATCTCTCGCCGTCTCTTCTTTCCACGCTCCACTCGCTCTGACTTGAGCTTATTCGGATGCTACTTGGGCGGCGATCCTCCGATCGCGGTCTATCTCTCTTCTTCGTGTTTTTCTTGGTGGTTCGCTTATTGCACGGAAGACGAAGAAACAGATCGCAGTGTCCCGCTCGAGTGCAGAGGTGAGTTGCGTGCTATGGCTCTCTTGACAGCAGAGATTACTTGGCTACGGTGGTTACTTGAGGATTTTGGTGTTTCACATTACACCGACTCTCTTGTCGACAATGACAAAGTGCTATCGGATTGCTCGTGACCACAGTGAAGCATGAGCTCACCAAGCATATTGGTGTTGATGCTTCCTTCATGAGGTCTTGTGTGTATGATCAGGTGATTGCTTTTCAGTACGTGCCTTCAGAGCTTCAGATAGCGGATTTCTTCACGAAGGCCCAGACTCGAGCACAGCATGGCTTCTATCTCTCCAAACTCAGTGTTGTTGATCCACCATGAGTTTGAGGGGGGTGTTAAAGATATATATTAGAGATAGAATAGGACTCTAGATATTATTTGATTTCCTTATCTGTAACATCTTCTTGTGTATATATATTGGCCCTTTGGCCTCATATTGAATATAAGCGACAATCATACCATGTTAAGTTGCATGCACCAACCAATTCACCCAAAAGCTTAAGCTGATGAGGAAAGGCGTACAATTCACTTATACTTCAACACTCCCCCTCACGTGTAGGCTCCCTCAGGCCTAAGACGTGGAATAGAAGTGGGTTGCAATTATTATTTTTAATTGCACCAACCGGGTCTTGAACTCAAGACCTCTTGGCTCTGATACCATGTTATGATTGTCGCTTATATTCAATATAAGGCCAAAGGGTCAATATATATACACAAGAAGATGTTACAGATAAGGAAATCAAATAATATCTAGAGTCCTATTCTATCTCTAATATATATCTTTAACAGTAATCACTTGCACAGCTGCACCAACTAAATGCCTGACAAGAATTGACGATGGTTCACTGCTGACAGTCCACCAGCAAATGTTTGACAGGAATGGAAGAATGCGATGTTCAACAATACCGAATGTTTTGCTTAAATATAGCTAAAATTGTTAGGATTAGCACTTCGTGGCAAGAAAATTGTTTTCATTTACCCAACTTCCTTGCTGACGTCTGGAGATGAAATAAGCTAACAAAAGATCAAATGTACAACTCTTTATTTATGACGCATCAGTCCATTTTCCTGTAGTATAGTTTGAAAATGCCAGATTCCAGACATGTATCTGGACATTGTAAGGACCACGCATTGATAATGCTGGCCAGTAAGACGAATTCATAAATGTTCGTGACACGAAGTAAAATATGAACTACTGTTGTCTATCACAAAAATTCCAGATAAACATGTCCAGTTGGTTTCTAGTCATTGTATGTTTATTAATCAGCAAATGCGTGACCAAAGAAAATGAGCTGGTAAAGTACGACCTGCTGTGTTTAAGATTCAAGAAATACCATGCCTCACTTTCACCTACATCATGGGTTTCAGCATGCGAGCAAGGAAACATATTCACGCCTTGTCATGGTTGGAATCAAATATCAGCGTAGCTGTAAGTCCAACACACGTGTGCAGGAGCAAAAGGATGCGACATGAGTTTGTAACCGACTCGGTCTAGTCGATTGTGAGTTCAGTTAAAGAGTTGTTTAGGAAGCTAGTTGAGTACGTAAGTTAATAGGAGTCCTGGTAAATTAGGAAGAGGCCAATCGGCCAGGTTCTAACTCTATAAAAGAGTCATCGTGTAATCCTTTCGGGGGAAGAAAATAATTATTTGCCTGTTCCCTGTCCTGTGCATCTTCTTCGCGCGTTCTCTTCTCCGCGAGCCAGGGCCTCTCTACGTACCCGATACGTTATCACAAGGACGTGACGTGCCTGTACAGCCACAGGACATCTGATGGTAAGAATACCCAAAAAAAAAAAAAGAGGATTTTCCTTTCAAAAGAAAACAGAAAACAATGACAGGGAGAACAAGACCCTTTTTTTTTTCTTTTGATAGTGTGTGAGAACAGGACCTTAGGGACCTGACGCGGATGTATCATGTCATGTGCGACTCTTAAATGTTTCTTAACCGATGTGAGTGAGATATAGGAACAAACATGGGACAGGCAATTAAATATCCCAAACATCAAACTACACGATAGCGTCAAGCACAGCGTACCTGGTCAGGACATGTTTTAATCAACTTCCCGAAACAGCGTAGATGAGTGTACTTCCAAGCCTGACCGTAGATAAGTTTAACAGGAGTGAACCCCGAAGAGCAGTAGAAGGCTCCATATTGATGAGAAAAGAAGCAAAAGAGACATCTTCAGTCCAAAAGTGAGGTGGAACAAAAGAGTCATGAGAACGCGAACTATCTCGAGCAAGTGACGATGCTTACACTCAGAGACACCGTTCTGAGTGTGAGCACCAGAACAAGAGTACTGAGCAAGAGTACTCTGCTCAACAAGAAAGCAACACAAAGCAGCAGATAGGTACTCGCAAGCAGAATCGGCACGAAAAATACGAATGACCGAATCAAACTGAGTGCGAACCATAGTGGCAAACCTCTGGTAAATAGAGAGAACCTTACTACGAGAGGACATGAAGTAGATCCAACTATAACGAGGATAATCGTCAATAAAGATCACATAGTATCGATGACCCCTTTCGAAACGAAGGGAGCCGGACCCCAAACGTCAGAGTGAACAAGATCAAACGGACAAGTCGAGACAGAATCACGAGAGAGATAGGGGAGCTGCAGCTATTTACTAAGCTTACAATCCATAGAAGGTAAAGATATGTCATCAGAGACAGACCCAAAAAGACCACGACCTACTAGAGACGATAGTTGTGATACACATAGATGACCGAAACGATAGTGCCACTGAGCAAAGGAAGCAGGAGAAGATGCAACAAAAACAGAGGCAGGTGTAGTGACTGACTGGTTGGTGGAGATAGCGGAAGGAAGGTGGAGTCAGTCGAGCTTCCAAAAACGCTGCGAATCACGGCGCCAAAGACTAGCACCAAGCAGAGTCCACGTGCGGCAGTCCTGGACACAACAAGAGTCAAACTTAAGAATAACATGACAGTCGTGATCAGTGATCTGACCTGCCGATATAAGTTGCACAGTAAGTTTGGGAACATGAGAGATGGCAGGAACATGAAAGGAAGAAGGGGGAAAGATGTGTCGACCTGCAACAGGAAGAGATGTACCATCTGCAATCTGAATAGTGGAAGGAAGAGTTGTTGGATTCACATAAGTGAGACAAGTAGAATCTGGTGTCATGTGAAAAGAAACACCAGAATCCAAGATCCACGAGACAAGACACCGAACAAGGGGGTGACAGAGGACTGTTGAGAAGCAAGAGCGAGAAGAGCAGAACCTGAGGTAGGGGCGGCGGCCCGGGGTACGGGTGGCGGCGATGGCCTGAGGCAGGATCGGTGACAGCAACCCGAGGGAGGAGCGACGAAGGTCGACGTCGCCTAGGCGCGTAGCCACTAGAAGCGCAGAGAGGAGTTTGTCGCGCTCGATGGCCTCGCTCTCGAGTCGCTCGACGCAGGCCCGCAGCGCGGTGGCCTTCGCCTGCGTCTCGTCGAAATGCGCACGAAGACGCCCTCGTCGTTGGCGGTTGCAACGCGCGCGAGGAGGCGACGACAAGGCGGCGCGGGCGTCGACGGCGGTCGGAGCTGGTTGAGGCGGTCAGAGCTGGTTGGGTGGCGGGTGGCAGCGGCTGGAGCCTCCTCAGATCCCGAAGGCTCAAGGCATAGCACGTACGGAAGAGGGCACGGCGGCGCGTATTCAGCGCGGATCAGGCGGGAAGGAGACAATGCAGCTCGGATCTGGCGCGGACGACGAACGGCGGCGCGAACCTGGTCATCAGGGAGACGAGCTCTGGCTCGGAGCAACTCGGGCGGTGCGCGGGAGGAACTTGAAAAGCGGGATCCGACGGCTGCTGCGGCGGCTGCCGTGCATCGGGGCGACGGGATCTGGCAGCACCGTGCATCGAGGCGGTGGGAGGAGCTCGGCTCGGGTCGGAGACGCGAAGCAGAGGACTCGGGTGGCGCACGAGAGGAACTCGGGCAGCGGGATCCGGTGGCTTGGGTGGCCGTCGTGCGTCGAGACGGCGGGATCCAGCGGCGGCACGTGTCAAGACAACAGGAGGAGCTCAGCTGGGTTCGGAGGCACGAAGCAGAGGAGTAAAACAGAGGCGCGTTGAGCAGCTCAAGCGACGCGCGAAGCAGAGGAGCTCCAGCGCGAGGACGACGGCGGCGGTCACGTGGGAGGAAGAACTAGGGTTAGGGTTTCTATGGCTCTGATACCATGTTGAAATGAACCATTGTCTATTTCAATGGGTCTAAAGGCCAACGTATACAAGCTACATGTGTATAAAAATATGCAAAGAACACCATATACAAGTCATATCAAACACTTTCTACGCTTGCTTTATATTCAATTTATCAAGAATTATTATATGTAATCTTCAGAATATTATACATGCTTTATATTCAATTTATCAAGAATTATTATATGTAATCTTCAGAATAATATAGTACTGAAGGTTCTAGGATAATCTGTAGAGTGTTCCATAGTTAATGCATATATTAGCAAACTAGTGTTAGTTCGATATGCGAAATAAAAATACTTGACACACTAACTTTAGGATGGCACGTGTACCTTTATGATCGGTAGACAGCATTTGAGAAATGCACCTCGGGTAAGTATACCGGAGAAGCTCTTGTACACAATTATTGCCCAAAGCAGATAAGACTTGTTTCAAGAAGATAGCCTAAACTAGAAGAAAATGCATTGACGTATGATCAGTAAAAACAATAGAAGTGGTTGACCTGACAAATTGATGCGGGAATTGTCAGACAACCAAACCCCTACATTCTTTCCTTCCTATTGTTTCTTATTCCATTCCCATGGTGCAATGAATTCGACACGACAGAAATAGTACATTTGAGAAGCAAGTTCAACTGCAAACCACCAGGCAAAAAATTATTGATCAAAACCAAAGTGTATCATAATCTATGCTGTGTTGCAGCAGAGTTTAAAAAGGATTTAAAAAAGGGATAAGATACCATAATCACGAGAAGAAAGGCCCACAGACGAAACAAGATAAGTGGCCTAACGTAAAATAAGCACCCAAGCAGACATCAAGCTAAGCAGGACTAAAGCATGAAGAGATTGCATTGTAAATCCCAGTAAACAGTGGCACAAGCATACAGTAATTAGCAGATCCTCATCCAACAACTGCAGCTTGCTAGTGTAAAATGGGTGGTATTGGTATCACCTACTTGACTGTACAAAGGAAAGACTGAGTCAATCATTGCACTAGATACGCATACTTACATCTTGTGCCATGACCCATGAGTACTGTTTAGTACATATAACCGCACTGAATCTCACATTTGCTATACTAGTCTCGAAGCTTATTGTATTGATCAACCGTTACACATAAACTTGACATGATCGTCGTCAAAGGTCCAACAGAGGAAGCCCATGTCGGCCAGAAACTTGATAACCTCACTGCATAGTAAAAGGCCAGGCTCAGCATCATGCACGTGAGAAAAAATGTGACGATAAAAAGAACACAGTGAGATAGAGGTAGTACAGAATATTCGTTTTTGGGATTCCAGTTCTTCTAGCCACTTCATCGATGTGTACTCCATTTTCGAGGGCACTGTGGAAAGCAATAGTCAGTCAAAATCTCCAATATAAGCTTTCTTCAATTCAATACTAATTTCAAGCGACTTTCTTCCTCCCTTTTGCAACACATTAAGCAAAAGGAAAAAAAAAGGGCAAGTGTAATACTTGCATGTAAAGCAAAGCGAATGCCGAGATACTAGCAGAGTAGCACGGATTTAACCATCTTAGCTGGCAAAAGCAGCTTTAGGTAAAGTAGTCATTAGAAACGAACAAGAAAAGAGCAAATAGCAGTCAGTGACATGTCTAGTCCGAAACAAGAGCTTGTGCGTTTTAGGCAAGATCCCCAGTAAGCCAGTACATAATGGTGCCATCATGGTAAGGATGCCCAATGCAGCAGCGGAGAATAGTGAATTTTCTTGTCAAGAAAAAAGGGTAAAACCGTAAGTGCCAAAATAGTTGAAGTCATAAAATCCCTGGCGAGTATCAGACCAGGACTTGATAGTTGATACAGCTCGACCTTTCACTTGAATTATTTTATACAAAAACCTGGAACAAAGGGATCATGCAAGCAGTATATTCCTTGTGGCTTGTGCAGCTCCATAATCTAGCAACAGCCACACGTTGAATAGTAATGAAATGATGACCATAAAAATTAATCCGTTTATATGGAAACATAGACGTGATAGGAACCCGTGTTTTTTATGTACAATAAGATTAGCAGCTTACAGCCTTTTCCACATTATTTTAGTGTTATTGGTACCATTTGTGTTACTGGACCATATAAAGCATAAGTCTGCTGTAGGCTGTAGCACAACTCAGCATCACTTTAGACTTTAGAGTATCCACAGACTAATCAAGATATTTGCTCAAGCAGAACAGCAGAAGCAACACAACACCACATTCAATTAAAACCATTGGACTTAAAGATGAAATGAAATGAAAACAACTCTTTATCTTCTCTTTTTGGATCATTCGACATCTACCTGGACGACAGATAAAAGATATTTACCATGAAAAGGTCAAATTCTAGATGCCAGGACCATCGGAATAAACCAAGTGGCATATGAAAGGACGGAAACAAATTGCAATCTCTGATTGACATTAGAATTTGGAAAATTGTGAACATAAATAGTTAAGCAAATCATTACAATAGAAACTAAGAGTTCTATTAGTATCTTCATACTTTTCTTACAACTTCCAGCAGAGAAACTAAACTTACAGTATATCTGGTTCCTGCATAACATCCAAGACCATTTTTTGCAGGTCATGCTGTTGTCCACCGGAGCCTGAGTAAGCTGAAAACTGGGCCAACAAAAATGATCTCACAAGATCAGTTACGAGGCAAACATACTTACAAAAAAGAACAGCCAAGGATATAGGTTAGTGGAAAAAAAAACATAAGGAACGAAAGAAAGATTCTAGAGAGCGGGGAATTAATTATCTAAATTCCATAATACTTGAGTATAAAATTGGCAGCTCAACGTAATCAAATCTCAATTCTCAAATATACTGACTAATTCATAGACTTCTACTCTTTTCCTTTATCAATGAATTATCAAAATTGAATGTATCATAAAATTTCATACTTGGTTTGCTTGAGGAGTAAAATGAACTTGATGTTCTCTCGCTCCACCAGAAAAAGGCACATGAGTAGATGTATTTGTATGAACTGCAGGATGGAATTGCCCTTGGTTTACTTGAGGAGTAAAATGAAATTGATGTTCTCTCACTCCACCAGAAAAAGGCACATAAGTAGATGTGTTTGTTTGAACTGCTGGGGAATGTTGCCCATGGTTTACTTGAGGAGTAAAATGAACTTGGTGCTCTCTCACTCCACCCGAATAGGGCACACGAGTATATGCGTTTGTTTGAACTGCAGGAAAGAGTTGCCCTTGCATCTTCAAAAATAAAAAGGAAATGACCATTAATGGTTTCTCTCACTGTCAAATTAGAAGTACAATACTGTCATAAATTTGAGTAATTTGCTTTCTGTACCTTTGGCCGAGCATTTTCCAAGTGCACATGCATACACTCGATGAAATGCAGCACCACTTCATTGAAATTGGTAACAGGCCTGTAAATACACAAATTACAATGCTGAAACTAAACAGAATTATAGTTAGATAAAAGTAAGTGATATCAGTAAATATTAACCAGTGGAAACTTAAGTTCTCCCCAAACAGAAATGAGCAAGAAAAAGTATAGATTCCTGAAGGACTCCTAAACTAATACTGCAATAATGAGCTAGAATTTATACAGAACATTTACTACACGGGTTTTTAAACCTTGAAATGTAATGAACAGTCAGCAAAGCAAGTATCGACTAATTCAGTTTTCAGCTTGTCTAATATGATCGGTAGTTCATATTGGAGTGCACTTCAGATTTCAGAAAGAACGCCACAGAGGAAGAAAACCGGGAAGTGCTGCAAGAACAATAAGGTTCTGAAATACAGAATAAGGATGCCATTACCAACAGTATGCATCATTTACTACATAGCGCAACCAGTGAACCGTAAGAGTATAGATTCCAACCAAGTGAACATGTTTTTAAAAAGGATGCCAAAACACCACTGAAACTAGGACATAGAGGAAAGTCTAATGTGCAACGAAGGTAAAACCAGTGTTATTTTACACAAACAATTAATAAATGAAGTAACTTAGGACGGCTAATAATGGTACTATCCAGCAAAAATCACCAATGAAGTTATATATAACATAGCCAGTTAGAGCACAGAGATAAGTACTCTGAAAGAGGAGATAATCATAACCCGAGCACAAAAAAACACTTGGGAAGGTGGGCACCAACAATACAAATACAAGCGGGGACAGGCTATAAAACCTTTATATCGAAGACCTTCCTGAAAAGACTGCTTAATTTGCATTCACTATGTCTCTAATCAGAAAATATTGCAAACAAGATTAGCATTCCATTTAAATGAAATAAGTCATGTCACGAGACCTTATTGTAAGAACAGCATTCAAGTACTATCCACAAACAAAATTTTGAAAGAACCCATAATCTTAAAATAAAGCAAAAACTTTGTGGGGGAAGTGGACAAGAAAACAAAGACAAACCAAAGCACAGTCAATTAAAACTTTTAAGTACCAATTACTTGCTCTATGAAATCAAAGACAGCTCTGATACGGCTACGAATTATACTGGTAACACTTTACAAAAGTACTCCATTCAAATGAGAACCAGGACAGTACTCCATTCAAATGAGAACATTTATCTAACCAAAAGCTTTCGAAGTACAAAAGTAGAGAGAGTAACACCACATTAATACCAAAGGAAATCAGGTCCCTTACCGGATAGATCGAGCAAACCCCTGCTTCTTAGCTTGAAATCCCGTCAGGTTCACATGAACCTTGACGTAAACTCCATCCCTTCAAAAACACAGGCCAAAATAAACACCACAATATCAAACCACTTCCAAACAGCAAAAAATAAACACATCTCGGCTCCTATCCACATCACATACTGGATGTAAGCCACCTCACGAACATCTGGCTGGTCGGCCATCCTACAATCCCAGAAAATTGTCACTTCCCTCATCACATCAGCACAGGATCTAGCTGAAACATGAAAAATAGTCGCAGCTCACCACCGCACGAGCGCGATCTTCCCGGTGCCGTCATCGAGAGTGAACGACACGTCAGTATCCTTGTTCACCTTGCTCACCACCCTCCCCAAAACCCTAACCTACACGCACGAGTTGGGGATTTCCCGACGAACACAGAATTACGCGAAGCCGAGCAGATACGAAGGTCAGGGAGGTTCTCGAGGTGCGAAAGGGGCTCACGTTGCTGGTCTCGACGCCGTCGATGGAGAGGACGGGGTCGCCGCCGCCGTCGGCCGCGGCGGCGGCGGCGGCGAAGGAGCGGGCGATGTGGCGGACGGTGGCGGGGACGCATCCAGAGAAGCGGGGGTCGCGCAACTGAGAAGGACACGTGGAGGGAGTTAGGGTTAGGGGCGATAGGGTTACTACGAGGGTCACGAACCTTGGAGGGGAAGGCGCGGCGGAGGCGCCGGCGCCGGCGCGCTGCGACGGCATGAGGACCGTGCCGGAGAAGTAGGAGGCGGCGGCGGCCATGGCGTCGCGTCGGCGTGGGAGCGGCTGGCTTCGGAGCAGACGAGGAGAGGAGCTGATCGAGTGATGCGGCGGTTGTTTGAGCGGGAAGAATAAAAAAATGGATTCGGGAACGATGAGGGGTGGAGAATGGAGAGGAAAAAGGTTGCGCAGCCGTTACACAGTAGAAATACAGCTGTTACCGCATTAAGGGTCGGCTCAAAATTTGTCATATCAATAACACATCATTAAAAAAATAGATTTAAAGACAACATCTCTAATAAGTTGTCTCTAGTATTCATACTAAATTTATAATATTCACACTCCTTCACCCCTCTCTCACATACGTTGATTGTTTTGTCTTGGTTTGTGTGTAAAGATGGTTGTTTAAGGAAGAGACGACTTCCCTTCTCTCCCATGCTTCTCTCTTTCATCTATAATTTTACTGATATGAAAGGACTAATTGACGGCCGATATAACACTATTGGATATACCCTAAGTCGGTAAGAATAGGCCTCTCGAGTCCTAGAGTGGGACCCGCTTGTCAGCGAGGTGGGTTCGAACTCCCACAGCGGCGTGTAAAGCATATCCGTGTCACGACTGAACACATGACATCACTAGGAGCAAGCCCATGGAAGAAGGCGTAGCAAAGCAGAGGATTCAAAAGCAAACAAAAGAACAAGAACAAATTTGGACTACCTTGGCTGAGTCAAACAAAGAACAAGAACGAACATGGACTACCCAGGCTGAGTCGAACCAATGGACCTCTGTATGGGCTTGAGGCTGACAAGTGGGCCATCTTGGGTGCGTGTGTGGTGCGTATACAACATTCCACGTTCCAACATTTCTTAGGAAACATCAGCACCCATCATTATACCATCCACCTAGATGTGGTAACAGGTAGTTATTAGGGTTTTTCATAAGAATAAATTAGGTTGTCTTAGATTTTTTTGTCATTTACCGTCAATGATTGCCCATAACCATTTCATGATTTAAAAATGATGATTAGGGCAATTAATGCCCTGGTACTTGAGCAATACTAGCATGGAGTTTAAGTATAACCTATAACTAGTAAAATTACAATTTAATATCTAGGGTGATAAGAATTATGTGATTCAAATATTAAGGGATGGTATAATAATATTTAACCATCAAGTAGGTATGTAACCACCTTAAAAGATTTAACATGCATTTGCATAACGTAAGCATGCACTTTGATATTATAAAATAATATAATTTGCATAAAATGTATATTCAATATGATCGAAGTATTGACTCGTCTTGCTCAATTTACTGCGGCCTTGATCTTACTCAAAGCTTTCTTAGTCAGTGGTCTTGAATTCTTGATCTTTGTCATTATCCGAATCCTGGTCCTACTCGAGTCATTGTTTCTTCAGTACTTCAACTTCTAATTACACGATAATCGATCGAAAGACCAAATAAGTCCAAAGAGCGTAAAAAGTCCAAATAAATCCAGTTGAGTTTATTTAAGTTTTGTTATGCTTGTGCATATGACAGAAGATTTAGCGAATAGGGGATGTTTGACAAGGTGAATCGATGATTGAGCGAAAGGGGAAACGACAGAGAAACTCTACCGGGAAGGAAAACAAGGAAGGGCCAAGGTCAAAGGAACATTTATAGGAATATTCCACTTCGGATTGGAAGATGGCAAGATAACACTAATCGGGGAAAGTCATGGCTCGATCTTGAATGCAAAAGCTTCTTTAATTGTTTGACATTTTTTAAGGAAGTTCCATGAGTTGGGTTAGATTTATGATAGATATGAATCTTAAAAGAATACTAGGCATTATTTGATGAGTGTCAACCAGTAGAGATTTGGGTGTGAGTTCAACATGCAAAGAGTATAATTTTACTTCATCGAGTTAACCTTGGCATCCATATATTACCAGAGTTCTCTCTTAAGGTGGTGCCTTGACTGTTGGTACATTAATTATTCTTAATTACCACTTGTGATTTAAATCAAAAGACAGAGATAGGACGA
The DNA here is from genome assembly GCA_036346395.1 of Hsuehochloa calcarea. Classification (NCBI taxonomy): domain Eukaryota; kingdom Viridiplantae; phylum Streptophyta; class Magnoliopsida; order Poales; family Poaceae; genus Hsuehochloa; species Hsuehochloa calcarea. Next base: position 2,645,762 of record CM070604.1, on the reverse strand, counting down.
CTAATAGTTGGGTAATGTTATATTTTTAGCAAGACTTCAAATTTAAATTTGCATTTTTAATTAGATGGCAAAGACATATTGGTTAATTACTCCATCTTTAACTTATTTTGTCGCTTAATTCTCTTTCCTTAATTATTAAATCACCATCTTAAAGGTCTTCGTGATTTTTGGGGTATGAGGATGATACAAGTTTTTTTTGCTGGGCTTATTCTCACACTAATTATTTTTAATTATCACTGATAATTTTAGATCTGGGGATAAAGGTAAGATAGTTATTACCATACTTTTTTTATATAAGATATGCAATTAAAATTCAAGTTTCTATAGCAAGTACTGAGAGTATCAGAGATATCATTGAATAGCTTCAAGTTCTATTTTCGTAATTTGTAATTTAAGTTCTTGCATCTCACAGTTTTAACATCAGTGGAAACATTATTTAAAGTAATTTTATCAATTAAATGATCATTATTTACAGAGGGGTTCTCATGATATTTGAAAGTTATCAAATGACCTTCATATTGACATAAGGATTAGATCAACTGATTGCCAACATTTAACTCGAATGGAAGATGGTCCACATGTCATTTACTCAGAGAGCAACACAGAGAGATTCACAGAGACAAGAAAACAGAGGAAGGGAGGAGGTGCATGGCGGCAGGCTTGCCGGCGGCGAGTAGCGGCTGGAGAGGTGGCGGGGCCAACAAAATGGGTTGCCAGGGAGGGGAGGAGGTCAAGGGAGGTGGTGTCGCGACCGAGGCAACACTGAGGAGGAGATGCCGGTGGTTGGAGCGGTCGGGTGCAAGGGCCGGATGGAGGCAACGGTGCCCGGAGGGAGGGGAGATTGAAAAGGAGGTGAGCACGGGCACGATGGAGGTGCAAGGAAGCTTATCGAGTGGCCCGTGGAGGAGGAGTACCGGAGCGGGCTGACGACGTGAGGCAGGGGCGACGCAAGGAGGCTTGCGGTGGGGGCGACCTAGGGTGGCAGGGAGTCTTGGTCGGCGGTTGGAGGAGGTTGAGGACGTCGATGTGGTACTCCGGGTATGAGGAATTGGTCCGCGGGGCGTCGAGGAGGAGATGGCGACGGTGGAGCTCAATTCGACCCGAATTGGGGAAGAACCGCGTTCAGGTGATTCCTGTGGATTTAATCGAGAAAATGAGTGGGAAAAGGATTCTTGGGGGTCATAACACACGGTGGCGTGGGTGGTGAGGAGAGGGGCTCACCGGAGAAGCGGGAACATCAATGGCGGTGGCGCGCAGGCGGTGTGGCCACGGCTTTGGGAGGGAGGATAAGCAAAGGGAGAGGGAAATGGCGAGGCCAGGGAGGCTTCTTATAGCCATGGGGAGATGGAGCTGTTGGAGGGCTCCATGATGGTGCGCAAGGGCCGAGGGCGACGCGAGCACGCTCCAAAGCGCGTGTGGCATGGGTGCAGATGGCACGCGCGAGGGGCGGGATGGGCATGGCCAGTGAACGCGGGGGCGGAGGAGCCAGGACAGGACGCATCGGAGGTGCGTGCACAGGCATCGCGTGGCACGACGTGACTTGCGCGCACGCGGGCTGCGGGGAGCGCCAGTGTTGGATTATGGTCGGGGTTGGATAGAGGGGGTCCGGCAAGGCGCAGACGCAGAGGAGCGGCATGCGCGGACTGGGCGAGGCGACGCTAGCGGGAGCGGGAGCGAGCGCAGAGCACTGGGCTTGGCGTTGGGCAGACAGAGGAAGGAAAGAGGGGGAAGGAGGAATAGATAAGGGAAAAGGAGTGGGGCCCAGTTGGAAGTAAACGAGAGAAAATAATGCTAGAAGAATGAATTTTAAATTTTAATTGAAATTCCCATTTGAGATTTGAATTCGAATTCCAATTTGAACTCTCGTCTCCAATCACTTGGATGAGAATTTTAATAATCCAACATTTTTGCTCTTCATTTCTTTTCGGATATTGATTTTTGGTTTGTAAATCCAATTTTAAATTATGCTCAAATTAGTTTTCCAATTATTTGGCTCTTGATTTCCCGATTTTCATTTTTTTTCTTTCAAGAATTGTTTAGCAAAAACCAAAACAAGATTCTCCAATAAACGTCAAAAATTCGAATAGCAACGAAAATCAAATGAAGATTTAAATTCTTTTTCATTTTCAACAATTCCCAACTTTGGGATGTTACAAACATCAAGGCAGTGCAAGAAGGATGTGAGAATGGAACAACATCAAGGCAGTTCATGAAGAAATTAGAACATCTTATAGGCACGAGAAAAACCAATATACCTGTCTTGAGGAGAGCAAGAAAAAACTTCCTGTTCACATCAACTTTGGGCACTATCAAACAACCTGAAATGCATGAAATTCTAGTTAATATGACTGAATTACCCCCTGTTGTTTAGCTTTCTGAACAGTAGGGGTGGGCATTCTTTTTTTTTTCGTAGAAAATATTTTGGTTTTTAGAACTAGCAACCGAACCAAACCTAATTAACCGAATTAAATCGATTCGATTATTTTGTTTTTTGGGTAAACCGAACCACACATAGCCTTCAGAGTGGGGAACATATGACCTTCAGAGTGGAGGACTGGCGGTAGGGGATGGGCGGCGGTAATGGGGCGGCGGGGAATGAGTGGTTGCGAGCTGCTGCTAGGGATTTCGATGTGCCTACGTGCGAATGAGAGAGAGAGAGAGAGAGAGATTAGGAGTAGGGGTGGGCGGGTGGTTCTTTGGTGGACGGTCGGGTTGGGTTGGGTGGTCGGAGACTCGAAGTGGCAAGTGGGCCTTGGAGTCGGAGTGGGCCACTTAGGTAGTTCAGTAACTCGACCTATTTTGGTTTTTCAGAGTTGGAAAACCGAACCTAATACTGAACACCGAATAGAGCCAGAAAAAAACAGAACACCAAAAACTGAATAAATCAATCTTTTCCGATTAAATTTGGTTCGGCTCGGTAATTCGGTTTCGGTTTAAAAAAAATGCCCACCCTTACTGAACAGGTATGTTGGTGGCTACATGGAGAGATAAAAAATAAATCAAAATGGGCACCCACCAAGTAATCTTGCAGAGGAAACTCTGGATAAGCAGTATGTTGATATAAAACCATTAGCAACACACGTTTTATTGTTTCCATCCATACCATGCTGCAGAAGCTATCCCAGTTTTATAAATCATCTGGATCATTCACCAATATCGTACCTCCAAAAGAAACATAAAATTTGAACCACCTGAGCTCAACAAAATCAAACGTTCTTTGTAACAACAAGTGATCCACCGGTAACTCGTTTTTGTAAATATCGATGGAATCTTTGGGCTTCTTGCGCATCAGCTTGGACAGTTGGGGTGTGGAGGAGTGGAGAGAAGACTATGGATGGCCAACTGTAGCACGAGAGGAACCGAGACAGAACCAGATCCAACGGCTCATATCTCACGAAGAAAGATAGATATAACGTCTCGCATTGTATTAGGGAGGACAATGGGCACCAATTCTTTTTTTTTTGAGTAGTAGAGATTTTTATCACTACTTTGTTATCGTTGTATATTGTCGCTCGTTATGTTGAATATTTTGTACTAAAAATTGCCGAACGCACGACTATTTAGTAAAATGTCGTTTGAAATTATACGCGTGGTTCTGTATAGGATATAGTAGTGTTCTGCCATGCGCACACGATTTCAGACGTGGCGTGGGCCGCGCATGGGCCAAGTATTTTACGTGGGCCGCATCTAGTCGTCGTGCAGCCGCGCGAGGAATTCTGGACTAAATTAGCCTCATTGCGCAATAGAAATTCCAAAAATAGCCTCATAAGTTCAAAAATTCCAAAAGTAGCTCCCAGAAGCGAGTCTTTGTCGACTAAGCGGAACCTAGTTGTTCCGTCCGGACGGCAAAGACTTGGTGTTCTTGTCCCGACTAAGAAGAACTGTTGTTGTTGTTGGGGACTCAGCAGCACAAAAGGTTCGTTGTCCCGTGGGCAAGACCTTGGTGCTTGCCCTGGTGCTTGCCGGGCGGCACCAATCCTGCGACGAGGCAAGACCAAGGTCCGCCCACGTGCAAGATTTTTATTTTTTTGAAATTTTTTTAAAAAGTTATTAATAATATATGTTAGACGATTTTTAAAATATACAAAATAAGCTCAAACAATTATGAAATTTTTGTGGAGCCTCCGGCATAGTATTTATGCTTGTGTAATTTTTTGAAATTTTATGTATTCTTTTTTCTCAGAAAATTCTTTAAAGTTTAATGTTTGTAGGAATTTTATAATATAGCAAATGAGGTCCAAACATTCTGATTTTTTTTCATACTCCCTACACAAAGGACTTGATTGTGTAAATTTTACAAAATTTTATATGCTCAAAATTGTCTCGACAAATTCGTGGTTTAGGTCTCAAAATTAGGACGAGACGTTTGAAAATTAGGGTTTCATGAATTCATGTGGCTTGAAATGTGGGAAGTATGGTTCTCCATCACATTTCTTCTGTGAAAGTAGAGTACGGAAAAGCAGTACTAAAAATAATTTAACCGAAAGGGCTTAGAACGTTGCGATTACGGAGAAACCCTAAAACATAGCGAGAATCGAGACCGATGTGAATGGCTATACTTTGATGGCTCAATGAGGCACGTAACCGTAACTACATTGCAGCCCGTGCGGACGAAGCACGTTACATGTGGTCACATGGCATGATGGTTCGGCTAATTACTTTACCATGGACGCTACTACTACGGTAACTCGCGACACGAGCTTCCGGACCATGTAAGTACGCATGCCTTTAGGGGATAGCTAAAACATGGCGAATAGGAGGGTCTACTACGGACTAGCCCGACCCATCGCGTGGGCCGGGCCATTTGCCCTTTCTTGCGAGCTCGGCATTGTAGTCCTCGCCGCCGCTCGGCCTCGGCCGCCATTTCCCGCTTTTTCTCGCGCTCCCTCTCGCGTGCCTCGCGCTCCCTGCGCCTGCACGCCTCGAGATGGGCCCGAGTCTCCCGACGGATACGCTCGTTGTGCTCTTCAGTCCGACGATCCTCCTCCCGGATCTCGCGTCCCCTTTCGCATTCCACTCCTCGAAGTCGAGTGCCATCGGTCGTGGGGTGGATCTCTAGGTCGATCCACTTGCGGAAGCCACATAGCGGCTCCGGACTGCGGTAGACGGAGAGATTGTTAGTGCATACTCGAAAAGAGAATTGGTACGATTATTCTCATTAGTACTCCTTACGGCCGCCGATAGTTGCTCGTATCCCAACGGCGGTCGGGATAGTCAGAGGAGTAGTTAGGACATCCCCAGTAACGCATGCCGAGGCTGAGCTGGTGCTTGGATTTGAAGAACTTGCATGTGTCCCTGCACCAACAGATGGGCGGCGTCTCCCCCTCTGGCGGGTGTTGCGGCGAAGGCTCGTTTGGAACGTTCTGACAGGGGTTGCTGGTACGCGGGGTTTCATTGCGGAGAGCTGCCATCCTGGCAAGCTGCTCTTGCCGGACCCGGGCCTCAGCAGCCCTAGCTTGTTCGGCCCGTGCCGTTGAAGCCCTTGCTAGATCACGGATCTCGTCCCATTGCTTCTTGAGGTTGTCCATCCCGCTGGTGAAGCAAGCTCGTGTAGTGTTTGGTTTGGTTGTGTGGTTTTCTCGTAGATGACTTGCACCACCTTTTATAAGCGGAGGGTTGGCATGACGTGGTTGGCGAGTGTTGTCTAATCTTTCTGCAGAGTAGTCATGGCCCCTTTTTAAGTGCTTTATTTTTGGTAGGAAAAGCTCGGAGGCGAGTGTTGTCTGGTTGTTGCGATGAGTTGTCACGCCTTGCTCTGCAGAGTGCCGCTATTTCGGTCTCAAAAGTCGGGCGAGGCGGTGAGTTGTCACGTCTATGACCGCAGAGTCTTTGTCATTTCGGCTCCAAAAGTCGGGCGAGGCGTTGAGTTGTCACGTCTTACTCGCAGAGGCCGCTATTTCATCTGAAAAATTTGGCGAGGCGAGCTTTGCTCATTTCGATCCGAAAAGTCGGCGAGGCGATGAGTTGTCACGTCTATGACCGCAGAGGCCGCTATTTCGGTCCGAAAAATCGCGAGGCGATGAGTTGTCACGCCTTACTCTGCAGAGTCTTGTCATTTCATCTGAAAAATTTGGCGAGGTCTTTATTTCGATCTCGAAAAGTCGGCGACGCAGCGAGTTGTCACGTCTTGCTCTGCAGAGTCTTTGTCATTTCGGTCCAAAAAGCCGTAAATTTGTTTTGCAATTGAAGTTGTTTTGAAAGCCATCCGCTTCTTTGCTTCTTTGTTAGGATGATCGGTAGTTCCGACGATATAAGTGCGAAGTACCTCTCGTGAAACTTCCAAAATCCCGCGAACGTTTTTTACAAAGAGCACTCTTTTGGGACTTAGCTGATTTTCTACAAGCGTGGTCCTTACCGCCATGTTTGGAGCGGTACTCTGCACCGCGGAGTTCAGATTTTCGCGAACGATAATCGAAGTACCGCAAATTAGATCACACGCAAAGTGTCCACAACGGAATTAGATAGATGCATACTTGATACAAACTAGTACCACAACACCGCAAAGGCATACATCACGTAGTGCGGGGATGCATAGATAAATAGTGGATATTACAATCTTATTAAAACCGAACTTCTACTTAGCAAGAACAAGAAATAATAGAAGAAAAATTACCAAACCGCCATGTTAACTAATTTACGTAGCGATTTCTCAACCCTTCCCATCCTTTCATCCAATCCTTTAAGAACATTATCTTTATTTTCCGTCGGTTCATCCGATGGTCGAGGCACTTGATTTAAATGCGACCACACGATGTGTGTCCTCTTGCAAGGTCGCAATTTGCATTGCGATGCCTCGAACGTCTGGCATCGCTTCATCACCTGACCCGAACCGACATGTTGTGTTCTATAAAATAATTGGGAATACAAGTGAAAAATATTATGTTTGGAAAGAAGTTCAATGGGGATGATCGGACATAAGTTACCGTAACATTCGAACACTTCATGAACACTCGGGATGGATTCGTTTGGCGTATGGGAGGTGAACACATTCACCGGATCCTCGCAACGAGGGCAATCCAAGTCTTTGTCTTAGTGCTTCTAATTGCTGCTCACTCGAAAGTTTGATGAAGCCGTAGACATCCGCTTAAGACGGGAGGAAGGAGAAGAGGAATCAAGAGTGAGTGGAATGGAAGCCAAATCATGCATATATATAGCCTGTTGGTAAATTATAATTTGGTTGAAGAAAATTCGCGTCCATGAGGTAGCAGGCCGAGGAGGTATCGTGGGGCGACATTGCGTTATGTATTTAAGGTTTAGTAAGTTTAAATCGGAGTTACTGATTGTTGTTAGTACTAAATATTTGAGATAACATGTTGTGTACATAAATCTAACGATCGAACGCATACATGGACATTACATAAATCGAAAGGCGAGATGCATGATGGCATTATGTAACAAGTTTTACACGTCCATGAAATTAGTTAGGCGCATGGTCGTGTAAACTGTCGGACGACGTAGATGATCCTCGTGGAATGTGAACTGTCCGGGAGTGGCGACGCCTCGAAGGCCGTAGTAGGGGCCCCGTCGGGGGCGAATGCGGGTGATCTCATCGTGGCGGTCCGTGAGGCCCGAGCATGTCGCCCACCCATCGGTGCTCTTCTGCGGGAAGCGTCAGGTGAGTTAGTCATTGCTTTTGTACGACGGGAAAATTGGTGTTAGTACGCTCACGTGTACCGAGTAGGCTGTTGTGTTGACGAGGACCCTCCCGCGGTCCGAGCCGTAGTCTTTGCGGTGTACCCTCCGTGCGTGTCGCCAACCACCGGTCGCGCTCCCGGAGGTGTGATTGAACGCCGTGCGAAGAAGCCCGATCCGCGCCTCCTCCGTGATGACGATGGTTGCAGCAGAGTCTTGCCCCTCGCAATCGCCGCAAGAATAAAGGGTAATGTCGATACGTCCAAATGAGTGTATGGAAAGGTACTCACGACAAGAACCGGTTGATGATGACATACACGTGGCTCGAGGCGGGTCGGGGCCGAAGCGATCGTAGCTCGACGACTCCGAGTCGACGGCGGCGTCGCGGGGGCGTCTTGACGAGGTGCGGAGGCGGAGGTGGTGGAAGGTACCGCCACGCACGCGATGATCTTGCGACGTGAACGTCGTTATGGCGACCACAAGTTATGGATCTAATCGCATAACTTACATCCTCGCGCATCGTCGCGCGACGCGCGCTATGATACGATCCATTGTGTTGGGGTTTCCACGGTCTATAGCTTCGGTGAAATGGTTGCGGACACGCTCAAGCGGTAGTCTTTGCCGCAAAACCGATAGTAAGTGCGAAAAGTGTTCTTTGAAGGAGAATTATGCGAAGAATGTTTTACCGTCTCGTCGCGGCGGGCCGCCGGTGTGGTCCGGACCAACTAGTACGACGTCGTCTCGCATGGCGCCCATCGACGCCGCGCGCCGCCCAAGAAGCTCGCACCTAGTGCGCGGAATGTACCACCGCAAGTACGCCGCGACGTCTCGGATGGCGTAGCCGCGAAACTCGGCAGACCACGTCCGTCGTAGCCTCGCTCAATCCACATCGCCGCCCGTGGTCGCCAGATGTCGCCTCGATCGCCGCTCCTCCGCCTCTCCTCGTCTCGCTGCAATTGAATTTACATGTCGAAAATCTTACTAAAATGCCTCAAAATAACATCAAATAATGACATACCGGTGAGCCTTTGCTGTGAGAGGTCGTCCCGCGGCCGGTGGAACCTCCTGGTAAAGGCCGAATTGCCTCATGACCCGCTGCGGGTTGTACTGCTCGACCATGTGCGAGAAGACCAAGTGACAGGTCGTCATCCAGAGTGCCTCGTCCAGAGTGCACTTGGGACGATAATCCGAAGGGGGCCGTGTCGTGAAGGAACGGTCTTTTCCCATGGCCACCAGATGACCTCGTCCTCGTGGAGAGTCTCGAAAAGGTTATGGAACTCGGGTATACGCGCCTCGGTCTCTCCCTAGCCCACCCTAGGGTAGCACGTGTCCAACGTGTTCCCATCGTAGGCCCGTCGACGGGGTCGTCCCCTGCAGCGTCCCCGTAAAGCTCGGTGGTCACCTGGTAAGGGTGCACGCTGGTGCGGAAGTACGGTCGGCCTACTGGAAAGTGCTCCCACGACCATAACTGTAGGAGGGCGTAGCACACCGCGAGGACTGGCTCCTCGCCCGTGCTGCGCTGACAAGCGTCACACAACCCTCGGTAGGTGGCGCAGCACCGCAGAGCCCCAACTGCTTGTGGAACCTCGTCGGCCAGCGTCCGCGGAGATCGCGCGATGGATGTAGCTCGGGTACACGCAGTCTCCCTGCGTGGTAGGAAACAGGATCCATCCGAACAAGAACAACAGGTACGCGACTAAATGTGTCCTCACTTCCTCCTGAGTCGCATGCTCGGGGCAGATCATGTACCGCCGCAGCCAGGAATGTGGCACACCCGACGCGTTCGCAGCAACCGGGTCACCAAATCTGTCAGCCAAACGGACCTTCCAGTCTACTGCCCTCGGAGGGGGCACTACTGGAAGACCACGAAGAGGTAGACCTGTAAGCAGAGACACGTCCTCCAGAGTAATGGTCATCTCCCCCCATCGGAAGTGGAAGGTGTGAGTCTCCGGTCTCCAACGGTCCACGAGCGCAGACAGGAGTGCCGCGTCAAACTGCAGCGCGTGCGGGAGGTCCAACATCCGGCGAGGGGGGAGCCCGTCTCCGGCTCGGGACGTCTGCTCGTCAAGGGGCCATCTCTCTCGGGCGCCAGACTGTGCTCGGAGGGCCGACGCCGGCAGACCACGCCCGGCAACGGTGTCCCACATCCCAACAGGTCGAGCGGCAGACGCTGCGTCGTCAATCGGAGCTGCGCCATCTCCCCGCCAACAGGAAACAACATGTCGGTTGCGCATGTAAAACATATTATGTGACACAGGAAAATAAGGCAAGACATACGATAAAAATTTCAACAATACAATATGATCATAATGAGTTAACAACAAACCCGGACAACTTAACAAGTACTACATAAAGGCATGGATTAACAGCAACAGAGTCCATCAAAGACATTGAAATAAGCAAGCGACATCACGACGTAGTAATTACATCTTCCTCACTACGATTGCAATCGCTTGTGCCGGTCTGCATTTAGCAATGGTGATGGAGTGCCCAATCTTACCGATACCGCAACGGGTCGGCGAACTTCGTTGCTGCCGGTCGTCGTCCATGTCGTTCGGATCGTCGGGTCGCGCCTTCCACGGTAGGGGTGCTTTAGTGCGTCGTCGGGCACCCACTTCACCGTCCCACCAAAGGTCCTCAGAGTGCGTGTCGGCCCGTATGAATGGAACTCAAGACTCAAGTTGCATACAGGTGGTGGATGTCATAGTACTCGGAGATGTAACGCTCCGAGGCTTGCCGCCACGCCGCGCATGCTGCGTACACATGGGAGCATCGTTTGTGCAGAAGTCGTGGCTTGTTGCAGGTGCACGACGCTTCTTCACCAATCGTGCGGACACTGCCACGATCCCCTCTAACATGGCCCATCACGCACTTCTCCACGAGCACGATCTCGAACTTCGCTGGACGCCATCCATGGTACGAGCGGTGTCGCGATCGAGCCTTGCGATCTTATTCTCCATGTAGGCATGCATTACTTGGAGAATTGCTTCCGTCCTCCAAATGCTTCTTGGCCATCATGGCTCTGTTGACAAAGTATCCGATGGTACGGTTCCAGCTCTCCTCCACGATCGCAGGTGATCGGCAGAGATCGGACACCCTTCAAAGACACCGTTGTACACCTCCGACATGTTGGTCGTCATGATCCCGCACCTTGCACCGTCCGTGTCGTGCGGCGGGACCATTTCTCCAGTCGGTGCGTGCGAGTTAACCCACCGTGAACTCCCCAACTCGCGGACCCTCTAGCCGCCGCCCTGCCTCGGCATGCGCCGAGTCCCTTACATGCTTCCGGTCTCCTCATCGAGCCGCTCCACACCGCTCAACTTCCTCCTTTGGTTACGCATGCGAGCTTCTTGAACATCTTCATGAGGTCCTTGCTCAAACCTTGTGTGGAAGTTGGCGCGAGATGCCTCATGCACCAACGGCTCCTAACATCGCTCCACCGATGCGGTAGTGCGTCCCCATTTTGCATCATGCACAACGCAGACAACAAGCCAACATTGCGATCCGAGATGACACATACATCCGCCGATCTTGCACGATCACCGCTTCACATTGCACAGAACCACCCACTCTCTCGTGTTCTCGCTCTCAACAATTGCGAACGCCACGGGACTAATCGGTCATTCGCACGGCCGCAACGGCAAGTGAGGATGGTACCCTGCATTTCCCACATAGGAAGGTACCATCCATCGTGAGCACGGACGACAATGTTTGAACCCTTCGATCGCTCGACGGAAGGCCCGAAGACCCTTTCAAGAACAAAACAATTGGGCCCTCCGTCGGATGCACCCGCTCAAGCTTGTTTACGACGTCCCGGATTAGATTCCGCGATTTGATGCGATAATCTTGGTACTAGGTTGTAAGCCTCTTGAATGTGCCGAACATTCGCTCCGTAACCTCTCTGCGTTTACGCACGCCATGCCGCCTTGTAGTGACGTGAATCCCACCATATTGGCAACATCCGCCGCCAGAGCTTTGGCGAAATGGACACATCTGCAGCGACGAGGTGGCTTATCAAGTCGGCAACATACGAGGACGCCATGTTGCGGTGCTCGTAGCGGCTCGGCTAACTTCGCATGTGTGGTCCTTCAAAGACCGTTATCCGGAAGCCCATGGCGTGATGCGTGAACCTCTGCGCCGGACCTTGCCAAAGACAGATTCATCAACACACCGACGATGTACGTGTCGGGTTGGACCTCTGCACCGATACGTCCGTCCGATGTTAACGGCGTATCTTGCAATAGCTTGTTGTGCGGCGATCTTATCGAAAGCGCTGGTTTACGACGGGGTGTCCTCATGGAACCCCACTCCGCACCCTCCGGACGTGGCGTAACCAAATCATCGCAACATCGCCCAATCGTGAGGGGACGTAAGCAATGTCGATGGTTACAAAACCACCAACCGCACCTCCCCGCAGCGACTTCTCCGCCTTCGTCGTCTTAGAACTAGTTGTTTCGACGTCCTCCTCGCTTCCACCTCATCCACAGGTCGGTCGGTACTCGTGACAATCAATACGGTGACCACCATCTCTCCGCCGCCGTTGGGCTCAAAATTGACCGCCGCGCCTCGTGTCTCCATCGCCCACGTCTCCTCGAATCACCAACGCAAGCTCCTCCTCACCGCAACCTCACCTTCACCGGAACCACCCGCCACGGATGTCCCGTGCTCTCCAAGAATCGAGCGTAGACCATCGGCCGCGCATATATCGCAGCAATGGGTTGCAAACAACCCCATGTAGTTGGCCCATGAAGCGTCACATGTGACCTTCATAAGTTGCCAAACGGTCTCGCCTGCACCACCCACCACCGAGGCATACAACGCCTCGATGCGCAGCTTCTTCCTTCCAGTGGCGCGATCGAACGCGGAACGCACGCACCGCCTTAGCTCGAGAGGCTCATGTCCTTGAGCCGCGCCGGATCACGGTGCGGTGACAATTTGATAGTCCGCACCGTGACGGTCCGTCAGCGTCTGAGACCGTCCCGTGGAACACGAATGATCTTGAATTTCCGCCATAAAGTACCTAACACATGTGCATATGAAACCATCGAATTATTTGCGGAATTTTTTTGTCGTAATGAACGCTTCTACAAATTTGGTTATGCCCACTGTACACGAACGTTTTGTCGTACATGTTTTCAATCCGATTGGAGTTCGTATGATTTTTCTATCAATGAAATGTCCAAGCTAATATTATTTCTAGTATAAATAATCCATAGCCTATTCTATGTTACACTTCGAAATTTCTGTGGTACTACATAGTTACAAATTTTTAACTAGTTCGATATTACGATTGCAAAAATAATTCACTTGAAATTCTTATTGCATTTCTACGTTTCCATACCCGAGTTAGACCTAACTTACACCAAAGACATGTGGTCCACGACAAGGTATTCTTTTTCATTAAATTTCAGATTTAAAAACTTACCGAGAGGTGCGTCGGGTTTCTCATTCTAGCGGTGTAATGTGTAGTACATGCACCAACGCGATATGCCCGATCAAGAGTACATATACAAAGCACTATTTCTATTTTGCTCGTTTTGCTATTTTATGACCAAGTGGGCTGCTCTTCAACTAATTACGGCATAATGACATTGTTAACTACTAGGTCTTCAAAATAAACTAACTACACAACTAAAACTACTCTGATAATTCATCTAATTGCATCCTAATCACATTGGATAATACTAATTGAATGCCATTTACCTTTTCTAGGTGCTCGCACACCAAAGCTTAAATTTTTCCGGCGGTAGAGGCCTGGCCCAAGCGTAGCGCCCACGTCACCAACCAAATTTTTGGAATTTATTATCAAGAATGGCGCTAATTTAGTCCGAATTCCCGCGCGTGCCGAACTGCTGCGGTCGTCATCGTCTCGTTCCTTCCCGAATCCTGATGTGGTTTTCTCCCCCTAACACCCTCGTGGTGGGCTGCTCTTGGACCAAGGGAAGTGGGCCACACCCAAAGGCGGTAGAGGCCTGGCCCAAGCGTAGCGCCCACGTCACCAACCAAACGCGTCCGCCTCGCCCTCGGCTACTTCTCCCTCATCGCCCCCGCCGCCGCCAACCCCGACCTATTCCGGAACTCGCCACGCCACCGCCAAGAAAGAGACAACCCGAAAGCGAGGAGAGAAGAGGAGCAAGGCTCGCGACCGCCGAAGCCGGAATCGAGAGAAGGGAGAGGAGAAGGGGAGGCAAAGATGCCGACGGTGACCTGCAACGCGTGCAACGCGGCGTTCGACGACGAGGAGCAGCAGCGCCTCCACTACCGCTCCGAGTGGCACCGCTACAACCTCAAGCGCAAGGTATTGTTACCCTCCACCACCGCGCCGCCTAATCCGTTCATGTAGGAGATGATGCCTTCTACGGGTAATACGGTGTATCCTTGTTTCTGGGGCGAAAGTTAAACCTGCAAGGCCTATGAAAGCACTTTGGTGGCGAGATTTTGCGCTTATTTTCTTAAGTCGGCTGTCAAAAAACATTAGATTTTCCACCTGAAATAGTGATATTTACCAAGCTTGGATTTTTATTTGAGTTGTGTACCAGTGTATATGCATTACTAGGAGGATATTTCCCTGAAGTTTTGAAGGCAACCGAAAAGACTGCTTCGGATTAGTAGCAGCAAAATATGGGTCCTTGTATTAGTCATCTTCTTGTTGCTTTGAAGTTACAGGTCATGGCTGAAATTTGAATTAGCAGGTCTTAAGTACTATGACTACGAGCACTCAAGCAAGGAGCTTATATATGCAAGCTTCTTGCGTGGCTTTGGCAGCTATTTCAGGAACTGGCTGTGGTTTTGGTGAATTTGTTCCTGGTGTGATGCGTTTTTCCAAAATGCGATTTTGTGTACTTGTGTTCTCAGTAGAAATATTACACAACCCTGCTTTGTTCATGGGATGATATCCTGGTGGTTGTCCCTGCTGTAGATGAAATTCATGTGCAGCTTCATTGGAGGACGAGGGAGAATTACCTTATTTGTTGGGGGGAAAATTGTTTTACTCGTCTTATAATTGACCTTACAAAGCATGCCTCGTGTTAGGAAAGTTATAGGGAACAAAACTGATGCAAGTCTGTGTGATGGATGGGTGGCTGTTTTCTGGATACTCTTGTAACACCTTGCCATTTAGTACTACATTGTTACCTTGAGTTACAGTAGCATATAATACCTGTTGGCTCAAAACAGAGCACTTCTGGGTTAACCCTTTTGGGTGAAGCGAGGACGAAAGCCCAAGTGAAATGCTACGCATGCGTTCTTGCCCCATGGCTTGTGGGTGGGCTGGGCTTTTAGCGAATTTTGGACGGCAGGGTTTTACTACTCCGTTAGCTGACCATTAAGTCCTAGAAGCAATCTTGCTATTCCATCTGACCAACTTGACAACTGTGCTTATGACACATACTTCTAGAGAACGATCTAGCTTCTTTTGGAAGGTTAATTTTGTCGCTTGGTGCTTCCTTGAAGTTTTTGAATTCTCGTCGTGCTTCATTTTGACATTCAGTGTTTGTCAGGTGGCTGGAGTTCCTGGCGTGACTGAGGCTCTATTTTTGGTTAGACAAGCTGCTTTAGCAGAGGGGAGCAACTCTACTAGTACTCCAATGCTTTACAGCTGTGCTCTTTGTGGAAAGGAGTACAGGAGTTCAAAAGCTCACGCCCAACATCTTAACTCGCGATCACATCTCACAAGAGCTTCTCAGGAACCCAATGGCTCCACTGCTGGGATTACAATAGTCAAGCCACTTCCTGAGCGAGTTCCTCGGAAAGGCCCATCTGCTCGGAAAGGCCCATCCGCTGTGGAAGAGGATGAAGATGAAGATGAGGAGGAAGAGTGGCTTGAAGTGGACCCCAGTGAGTTGGATTCCATTTCAGACATGCAAGTAGATGAGCATGCCTCCGAATCAGATGATGACATGGATGAGCTTGAAGAGTTGGATCCCTCGATCTGCTTCATGTGTGATCTCAAGCATGACACCATAGAGAACTGCATGGTCCATATGCACAAAAAACATGGCTTTTTCATACCTGATAGTGAATACCTGAAAGATCCCAATGGTCTTCTTACGTATGTTGGTCTGAAGGTAAACATTTTTCGTCAGTGGTAACGTCTAATGTTTTCTGGTTGTAGTTTAATCATGATGTTGCATTGGTTATTCTACTTGCAGGTGAAGCGTGATTTCATGTGCCTATACTGCAATGGCAGATGCCAGCCTTTCGTAAGTCTAGAGGCTGTCAGAAAACACATGGATGCCAAAGGTCACTGCAAATTACGATACGGAGATGGTGGGGATGATGAAGATGCTGACCTTGAGGATTTCTACGATTACAGCAGCAGGTTTCTATCTAGATCAACTTTATATTGATAAGTTTCTTCTTACGAAAGCTCAGCTTTTCTTCTTGTTTCCGGTAACAAGATTGTAAATTGCTTTAGATAAGAAAAAGATTTTATTCTGGGATTTTTAGGGACTTCTGTTTGTTAGTCACTAAGCCCTGTTCAAAACCATGTTGGGTACCATATTCACCTGAATGCTGCATTGATCTGTTGCATGGGTGGACTTTATTCATCAAAAACAATACTTTAAGATGCCATGGTGGGTGGAACTGGATATATTTTTGCAAATTTTAGAATTTTGGTTCGTAGCTTATGCTATATCATCGATTATTGAATAATTAGTCCTTGCTGTTGAGTTGTGACCTTTATATTCCACTAATGCTTTGATCGAATCATCATTTATTGGTAAAGAAATATAATCCTGGGAATTACATTCTGGGGCTGGTAGTGACTAGTGAGCCATTTATGATGGAACAATCTTTGCGCTATAGTTTTTGAACAAAAATAAAAATCATATCAGACGCTTGGAGATCGAACTATATAGTGGGCATGCTAGTTCTTCCTTTATCAACTGATCCATTGTTATGTGGTACTATGGTCAGTGTTGGACACATCTAGCGCCTAACGGTGTGGTGTTATTCTCATTGCAGTTATGTTGATGTGGAGGGTAAGGAATTGGTTGCTGCAGATGACATGGACAACAACATTGAGCTGGGAAGTGGTGGGTCTGAGCTTGTGATAACAAATAAGAGTGAGAAAGGCACGCGTGTCAGAACTCTTGGTTCTCGGGAATTCATTCGCTACTACCGCCAGAAACCACGTCCTTCTGTTGCAACAGATCGTGCTCTTGCACTTTCCCTGGCTTCCAGGTCTGAATCCTTGTGTTGTTTGCTCTCACATTTAAATATCTTTGTCATGTTACATTGTTAAATGGCAAGACCCTCCCGTTTAATGCTGTTCCTTATGGTTTCTATTACCCCCCTTCAGCTACAAGAGCATGGGTTTGGTGACGGTTCAGTCCAAGGAGCAATTGGTAAGGTTGAAAGTTCTCCGAGCAATGAACAGGACTGGGGTCGAGACGATGCGAACCAAGATTGGAATGAAGAGCAATGTGATCCGAAACCTCCCCAAGAACTGCCCGTATTAGTTGATGCCACACTCTCTTCTTGCAGGAGCAAGACTGTGGAGCTCCAGCATCACCTATTATGGCCATGGGTGTTTTTTTGGGTCCATCTGCAGGGTGTGGCAGAGCTTACGATGTTTAGAAAAGCAAGCACTTTTGATGAAAGATTTTGTTGAGTCGTGACTGTTAAAATCGACGCAGATCTTCATATCGTTCCAGTTGAACCTATGATGAGGCTCATGCTGGGACAAAGTTGTATCCAGTATATGACTTGTTCAGTAACCATAGTATTGCCGTGGTTGGATTCTATTTCGTGTGCTTGACTGATAGTGTGAGCCTTCGTTGTATTTCGCTCTCTTTTGGGTGCATGAACAGACCGGAGAATAGATTGGTATACAGCAACAGGTCTCGGTTTCACCTTCACCTACATGGTATTTAGACCAGGTGATCTGAACCTGTTTCCCTGGAGCGGTAGCCATTTTTTCCATGGCAAACACAAGTTGTTTCTTCCACACTGATGATTGGTAGAGTAGGTGGTTCCGAAAAAGTTTATGGTGGGAGAAATTGCAAACGCTTTCCATATGGCACGCTCTCTTCCTCGGCTCCTCACGTCATCCACTTGGCCATCAGGCGATCCCTTTCCCATCTTTAGCCGTCAGCCCGTCACATTGAGAAGTCAGCCCGTCACATTGAGAAGACCATGCGGGGGGAAAAATGTCGCTCCCATCCGATCCATCTCATTGTGAACACTATGCCAGATACCCGTTGAGGCCCATTTGAAGAAATTTTGCTGGAACAAGTTATAATTACTCCGAGATTTCATTTCTTCAAAAACTCTCTATGGTCTTGAAGCGTAGGTTTCTAGGCAATGTGACCTAAATTCTACAACGTGTCTTACTCGTACACGGTCGTATCCGATCCATCTCGTTGTGAAGGCTGTGCCTAATACCGTCAAGGCCCATTCGAAGAAATCTTGCCGGAAAAAGTTAATTTCTCCCGATATTTCTTCAAGAACCCTCTGTTTCAAAATGTGGCCTTAAGTCTTGGTTTCTCTTTGATACACTGATCCAAGAATTTTGGATATTGCTGAGCACATACGATCCGACCGATAAAGGATGCAAAATCGGACGCCCAACCCAAGTGTCCTAAACCACCACCACACAAACCTCTTTTCATACCACGCCTAGACCACATCATTATCATTCTTCTTCACTCTTCAACTCTCAAATCTCAATACACCACTACTAGCTATTCTCTTCCTTGCCGGACTCAAGGAGCTCTCACTTGGGCTCTCCTACCTAGCTCCTCCCCCCTCCCCCCCCGACCGAGGTTCCACCGCTCATGCTCATGCTCGGGCTATTTTCGGTGTCCAATTTCGAGCTTGTCATAGCTCATGCTTACGCAAAAATGACCGCTGTGCTCGCAAGCTCCATCATGACTAGACAAGCTCTGCGAAGGCACCAAGCCTAATTTGCCAACCGCCATGACCAGATCCATGCATGCATGTGATGCATCTTAATCGATGTCTAGCGCGTTACATAGTCATCCTTGAGCCTGAGGTCGAGTGTGCCGCTGTTGCTGTTGAGGGCACTGTTGTTGAGGCCGAGGCCAGTAAGTCAAGCTTTGTTGCTTTTTTGTTATTGCAATAAGTGATTTGAGATGTTGCAACTATATTTTTAAATAATGTAATAACCAATCATTGAAATCTTGTTTTGTGCCTAAATTTGGAGATTGAACCATCCAGGATTTTTGCATTATGAACATGCGACGGCAGGACAAGCGTCCGATGCTACGCTAGTCGTTCCTGCTATAAAATTCATACCGAATTCTTGTGTGACAAAACATATATATTTTTTCTATTTCCCGCAGGATAAGTCACCAAATTACTATTAGAATTAGACCATGGAGCCGGTTAAGTGATATTTATTCCGTACGGATTGCATATGGAAGGCTCCCTACTCAAATACAACTGACTACTATAACAAATCGGAATAGAGAGAAAAAAAAGAGAGAGAGAGAGAGAGAGAGAGAGAGACTTAGTATTGAACTAAACTAGAACAGCCGAAATAGAGGGCGACTTTGGCGAGTTAAAGAGAGGAGGAAGGTCAGGAGGAGGGAGGGAGATAGAGATAGAGATAGAGATAGGGAGAGGCCTCGGCTCGAGGGGTTCGTTTTTTCAACTCTCCTCTCCCACCACCACCACCTACCCAGGCCGCAGCGGCAGCGGCGGTACGGCTCCTCTTCCTCTCCCCCCCTCCCTTTTCCTCAGATTCTTGTTTGATCTTGACGTTTTCTTTTTGATCTCATCGATCCCGGCAGTCGGTAGGCGCTTCCGACCAATCGCCCTGTTCTTTGTTTTATTTTCCTCTCTCTGCGTAATTTGATTTGGATTTTGGAAGAAATTTCCTGGGCCGCGCCGCGCCATCTGTGTCTGGATTTGGCTTGGGTGAATTCTGGGCTGTTTCTTCCCTCTCCGGTGCTTTTAGGCGGTTCGTTTGATTCTTGCGTGTTCAGGGTTTAGGCTGCAACGATGCTCATGTAGTGTAATTTTGGGGCTCTATATTCACGATCTCCTTTGCGCAGCTCGTGGTTGTATTTCAGTGCCATGTTTAGATATGGAGTGAAAGAGCTGATTAGGAATTCGGGTTGGTTTCTATCAGTACCCAGATCGAGTTTTCTCGGGGTCGCTTTGCCGATTTCCGTTTCTTTGTGGTCGGGGTCTGGAATTTTCGTATTAAGCTTTCCTCTTGGAATGTTGTTAGACGTAGCTCCCATGTGATTTATTACTATTTAGAATTCTTTCTACGACCCTGTGGGCGGCTTTTGTATGTCCGATTATGCCATTTTATTGATTGGATAAATGGTTGGGTTTGATCAGATTGGTATGGTGTTTGGGGGATTGGGGTGAAGATGCTATTAAACGAGCAGTGGTTGATTTTGTTGCGGCGAGAGGTTGGACTGGGGCTCTTTTAGAGTTTATGAAATCATTACATGAATGAATTGCCCTAGTGTTTATGAGCACCACGTAGCCTAATGAGATTGTAGAAAATGATTACATGGGTTGATTGGATACATTAAGATGTCTGTACTGTGCCATAGACTATCTATCAGCTATCATGTTGTGTACTGATGGACATGCTAAGTATGTCACTTTGCTGTGTATGGAACATATATGCGATGTTTAGGAAGGAGGAACTTGGAGCTAATCCGTTTGCTTATTGATGTCATGCAGGTTGTAATGAAAAGTAGCACTTGTTAGAGTTAGGAATTTTGATAGGAAGTTCGACATGGGTTCAGGAAATCTGATGATGAAGAAGGTGGTGAGGCCCAGCTCTTTTGATCTGGACATACAGCTTGATAAAAGTTGGACGGAGGATGTTACTTGTCCAATCTGTCTAGATTACCCCCACAACGCAGTCCTACTGAGATGCACATCTTATGAGAAGGGTTGTAGACCATTTGTCTGTGATACAGACCAGACCCGCTCAAACTGTCTTGAGAGGTTTAAAGGTGCATATGAGCTGCCTGCCAATGTGAAAGTTTCATCTATAGCTGTGGCTCCTCTTGATAGCATTCATATTGTGTCATCTAATGCAAACAACCGCCCAAGTTGCCCATTGTGTAGAGGTGATGTTATTGGATGGATTGTTATCAGTGAGGCTCGTCTGCATCTTAACCAGAAGAAAAGATGCTGTGAGGAGGACTGTTGCTCGTTTGTTGGTAACTTCAATGAGCTTCAGAAGCACACACAACAAAAGCATCCAGATTCACGCCCTTCAGAAATTGATCCTGCTAGGCAAGTTGATTGGGAGAACTTTCAGCAATCTTCTGATATTGTAGATGTCCTGAGCACAATACATGCTCAAGTTCCTAATGGAATTGTTCTGGGCGATTATGTCATTGAGTATGGGGATGATGAAACTGGGGAAGACTATGAAGTTTTCCGCAGGGTTAGGAGGAACTGGTGGTCTTGTATTTTCTGTAAGGCATTTTGTAGATCCTCAAGAAGCCGAAGAAGAGCAAGAGCAAGGGAAAGAGGAGGCAGTGGAAGGAGGAACAGCAATCAGGCTCATCTGGAAAATTTTAATCTCGAGGTTCCCACACAATCTGTTGACTTGAGGGAGATCAGATTTGATGGAATTGATGATGAATACATAGTCACAGGGGCCTTACCTAGTATTGCAACACCTGGAAGAATGGCCAGTTTCCATTACAGGTCTGTATACGATATCCGCTTTTAATTTCCCCATAGTTATTGCAGCTATATTGTTGCAATTGTGTAAGAACCAAGACCACATGCCCCTGAAAATGTACACAAGTATACAACAGGCACATGCCAGTCCAAAGAGGGAAAAAAACCCTTCACAGACATGTAGAAAACATAGAATGCAAACATACAGTTGTTTTGGAGTTGTCCTGCTGTACTTACTTTTATAATATCTACCTGAGCTGGTGAGTTATGGATAAAAAAAATATATACTGTTTTGCACATTTCTTACTCTTTTGGCATGTTCCCTACTTTCCTCTTGATGGCAATATGCAGTATGAATGCTTCCTTTGGATTACTATCTATTTTTCTTTCTCTATTTATTGCATGCTCATTGTTTTGAGAGAACATGCAAAATCTTTGCGTGTCTTTGCATTAAGATAGAAAAAAGGGATAATCACAACAGAAACAACACCTTAAAGGAGATTACCAACACCGAACTGTAGGAAACCAAAAAGGAGAAAGAACACAAGAGAGAACAACAAGACGACATTTGGACTGAAGGGTCTCCAGACTCGCGGCTTGAAGCCGCAGAACAACACAAACTAGCTATTTCTTATTACAAACAGAGTCTGCAAATATATTGCATGCTCATGAGCTAGCTGTTTAGGGTATGTTTGTTTAGGAGGGGATAACAAAACTCTGGACGAGGATCTTATGGTGTAAGATGTGCATGCACAGTACAACACTGGAATTTTTATTTTATCCTTGGGAAAACATTTTAAGTCTCACTTTTATATCCAGCATGATCTACTGATTAATATAATTTGTGTTTTATTTAAATCTAGATCAAATTCTGTTTTTTTTTTAAAAAAAACTCTGGCTCTATTTGATATATGATCATTCCTTTTTATGGATCCAGGGATACAAGATATGGGCGGTGATGTGTGTACTTATAGAATCAGCTGTTTAAAAAGGATGTATAACCATTATGTGATGCAGCAATCATCAGAACCATTGTACCTCTTAGTGATGCAGCAATCATCAGAACCATTGTACCTCTTCTCATTTCCATTTCTTTTCTGCCTGTCATTGCTAGGTGCTGCCCCAACCTAGTTTGCATATAAAGTAGCAACAGAACTCTCCATTGCTCATTCGCAACAGGTTTCATCATTCTAGTTTCATTTTGTATATATTTAGCACCATCTCTATAGCGATGTTGGTGATAAAGTTCCTTTGGAAATGCTGCTCAGATGTAGCGAACTTTCACACACAAAAGAATGTCCAAAAAAGACTTCAGTTTATTCCAAGGGTTTGTTTGGAGATGTGGTTTGTGTTTTCCTGAGAAAACTTGGCCATGATTTGTTTGGTTATCTTGTGGCAGTTTTGAGAACACAAGTTCAAGCTTCCCAGACAACTTCAGACAAGTGTCTGCAAAGCTACAGCCTACAGATGCAACGACAAGCTGGTGTGCAAAGTTGTTCTTTGCTTGTGTAGCTGGTTGCGTCTCCTCCTGATAAGCATAGCTTCCGTGTTGGAGGCACTGAAAACAGCTAGCAGTAAGAGATTGCTTCTTTTCCATCCATTTGTGTGCATTTGTTATTGCTTCTTTTCCATCCATTTGTGTGCATTTGTTATGGTTTCATATTTGTTTAAGATGAGAGATTGCTTCTTTTCCATCCATTTGTGTGCATTTGTTATGGTTTCACATTTGTTTAAGATGCTGTCACGTGTTGAGATGAGCAGGACAGGTACGTGTTGGCGTCTCTGTTTGACCCTGCCATCTGCCTCATTCTAAATTCGGGCACAAGTACGATCTGGTGCCGTGTAGGACACGTGCTTAATCCTGGCGCGATATGGTCTGTCTATAATTGAGCTTGGCCTTGGTGTTTGAGCGTCATTTTTTCAAGATATTGCTTCCGTTAGGATATAGCCTGACCCAAGTTGGTAATCTACATGACACCGACATTGCAAATTCTTTTGATTAAGTTCCCTTACATCCCCAGCCAGTCGTTTTGACAGTCGTCCTTGACATTAAATGTTGATCTTATCCTGATCTGTGGAGTGCCAGATCGTTTTAAATTTGTCTGATTGTCATGTCAGAACGGGGCAAACTCTGGGCAGGGGGTAGCACAGCAAGCATAGGTTGTCTTACCAAAAGAGTACTTAGGGGACCTAGCGGCACCGGCTAGAGCTCTTCGCGGCTGACACGATGAAATACGGTGGCATGAGGCGGTTTTTTGTTTGAAAACCCAGCGGAGGATTTGATGAGGGTGCGTGACTGACTAATTTATCATTAACTGTTCTACTTGTATATAATATATAATTTATACAATTCTACTTACTAATATACAATCTAACACTTACATGTAATCACAAAATATCATTGGCTATATTAAAAATTTCCAAAAAAATTGGGGAGAGAAAAACTTCATCATGTGGTAAAGATTGAGGAGGCCACCAGCACGTCGGTCTGCCCCGCAATCCTCTCGCGGATGGGTCTTTCTTCTCGCTTGCCCAATAAGTAAGACCCAGTAGAGATGATTCTCGCGGCCCAATGGCCGCGGTGCACGGCAAGGGCACAACTCGCCCACGGAGCAGAGAAGCAGGCCGGGGCGGACATTTGGAACAGTTACTCCTCCTCTTTCCGTAGTTCTAGTAAGATCGTAGGATGTTCGTGTGTTTGCGAACTTCAAAAGAGTGATATATATCAGTAAAAGATAATATAAGTCGTATAATAAATATTAATTTTATTTCATACATAAACAGAAATATTAACTCAGCATATTGCATCACCTGCTACTACTATCCCGAAAATTTAAATTTTGAGCTCATAAATTGTTTACCATTGAAAGTTCAAGTTGATGCCGACTTCAATTTTCGATGTGTTGTCCATTTTTTTGCCATTGTCGACCGGCAAAGAAGAGGGCTACGCGTCAACGGCCACCTTCTTCCATCCTGAACCCAAGCCGCAACTCGGTTCTAACGATCATTGGCCTTTGCAGCCCTCGCTAGGCACAACACGACGAGGAGGTGAGAGTCTAGGGGAGGAGGCGGTGGCGGCGTCGCGGTGGTAAGCAAGGAGGTGGCGGCGATGCTTGCTCGACCGACGCGGAGCAGGAGGTGGCGACGGCGGTGTAGGGGAGGATAATGTGCGGTGAACTCGAGACGGTGACACGGTGAGGAAGGACACCTTTGTATCTGCCTCTTTCTAATGCTATGTCGTTGCCTCCCCTCCCTTTCCTGGCGTCGCCGCTTTTCCTCCAAGGTACTTTCGCCTTATAACATCTCAATTTTGGGTTTGTATTTCAAATGTATAAAGAGGTGAACTTTTAAAAACTTTTGCATGCATATTTTGTCATTTGAATTTTCTGGAATTTAATTAAAAGGCTTTGTGAATTTTGAAAATCAGAAGCAACAATTGCTAGAAGCATAACCCTACAGAATTTAAAAATAAATAATGTGAACAATCCTTGCGAATTTTTTTCCTAGGTTCTGGAACATTTAAATGACTTCTTTGAAAATTTACAAAGTTTTTAGAATTTAATTGCTATTTTAAAGTAGCCAGTCAAAGCAGTGGAGTAGAAGTCAAACATCAAAAACAGAGACTTGAATAATTTTACGAAAAATGCACTTCATGAAAAATCATGGAAAAATTACTCAATAATATCCTCTATGTCAGGAACCTCCTATAACAATTTCGTAATTTTTGTATCTAATATTCATTGTCTAAAAATTCTCTAAAGTCTCAGCCTTTTTGAATTCAACTCAGTCAAACCACTGTTCCATTGACCCGACCACTTGGCCTGACCAGACCGGGCTCCAACTCAAACCCGACCCCGACTCAAACCAGGCTCCACCGTGCCGCTCTCTCTCGCTGACACCGCGGGCCCCACCAGTCAAACCCTTCGTCCACCTCTCGCTGACGAGCGCTCAGCTCTCGCACGCCACGCAGAGCGCGCGCCAGATCAAGCTCCGTCCATGCGCCTCACGCTGTGACACCACTATCCTTATGAGTCAATCGACAGCTTCTCCTACTCACGTCGCTTCCTTCCCGGCCTCTCACTCACCTAGTAGAGCTCACTTTCCCTTTCGATGGCAGAGGGAAAAGAGATCTCTTGCAACTTTTTGGGTAGATTTCCCTCCTTCTTGTCCCTCTCCATATACCTTCCTCGCCGCACTCATCCACACTAATGTGAGCCCTTGCTTCTGCAGGTAGCGCTCAGAACGCGATGTTCGTCTTCGGAGCCGGTGGCCAAGCACAAAGCACCGCCACCGTGTCAACCTTTGCCCGGTGAGCCATTCTCCTTCTTTGGTGAGTCAGCACATATTCTGGAGTATGAGGAAGCTTTCCCCTTTATTGATTTGTCTTTCGTTCACAGGAGCCTCGGGATCTTGGGTTTTCCCTAAACATGGCCGGAAGCTCCCCTTTCGTCTTCATCTCGGACACGGTGAGGCCCTATCAAATTCCTCTCTCGTACACTATCTCTTAGCTTCACTAGTGTTGTCTATACATTTATTTCTGCTCTTTCTTCCTTAGGGCGTCCCCTCCACGGTGAAGCCTTCGTCACCACGTCAGGTCATCGCCGCCGGCCCAACTCCGCTAAGTGGTCCTCTCCTCGGCACTCTGGTAGGGTCCCTGGAACCTCCCGGTACACATGTGCTCGCTAGCTAGCTCGTTTAGCCCTCGGGTTGCAACATGCACCGTAGGTCATAGCGTCATCTCCGCTCTCCGTCGTCGCGCCGCCGCATCGGACCTCCTTCGACGATGCTCCAACCGCCCATAGCTTCTCCTTGGCACCAGCTTTCTGTTTTAGCCATTAGCCGGCGCCGCCATGGCTTGAGTCGCGATAGCCACTGCAAGCTCGCAACCGAGGAGTCCTCTGTGATCGGAACTCCCGACCGACACTATAGCCAATGATTAAACCAAATCTTGGTCATTAGATTAAGTAATCGTTGTTTAGCTGGAGTTATGAATTGATGTGTCTATGGCAAGCGGGCCTGGGAACAGAAGCCCAGGTGATTTAATGCCTAAACTTCTCGGTGAGTCGCCGACAAGTGGGCCCGAGCCTTTAAGTGCACAGCGCCCCGTGGTCCATGGACTGTGGACCGGGTGCATGGAAGTCCATGCACTATTCCCGTGAGCCGAGTCGGTGATGTGTAGGACCCACATGCCAGTTAAAATTTAAATCAAAATTTAAATGAAAAATGATACTATACAGTGGACCCCACATGTCATCGACTATGGCTAGCTCCATCTCAATAAGAAAAGTATTTATCTCCATTTAAATTTCTAAAATGATTTATTTTTGAACTAAAAATTCAAATAACTTCAAAAATTCACAACTATTTTAAATTAACTCTAAATTGAGTGAAATCAATTTTGCCAGTTTTCATTTTAATTTTACATTAATATGGAATAGGTTTGAAACATGTTTCTGTCCCAGAAAAATTAGTTTTTAGTTTTGCCTTTGGTTAGGGTTTATTTTTACACTAGAAATGGAATTAACTTCAAAATTTCGTAGAAAATTCTTATGAACTCCAAATGAGGAGAATCAAGTTATTCTGGTCATAACTTTTTTATCTATCATGCCATGTAATTTTTATTTCTACCACATTTCTGAAAAATTTCACCAAATAGATAATTTTGAATCTCCCAGAAACTAAGATCGTACAATAGGAGACCCTAAAAATTGTAGAAAAATCAAGGGTAGAAGTCCATCTTGGGGGCAGAAGATCAAAGATCTTGCACCAAAACTCAGAAGCCCTAGGAAAGAAGAGGAGAGAGAGAGCAGGGAGAAGGGAGAAGAGGACATGGAAGGGAGGAGGAGGCGGAGAAGGAATGGTGCACCAAGGCCAAGGTGTCGCCGTCTTTGGAGCGTGCTACAATCCCGCCCAACACATCCAAACCAAAGGGGGAAACAAAGCGGAATGACCTTGCAAATGCCGTAGGCAACGACCTTCTGCTCCACGCGGGAGAGAAAGGCAATGGGGTCGGTGAACTCAACTTCGTGGGGCGGTACTCCGGGGCGTGCGGGAGGCCGCGGAGCCACGCCGGCACATAGAGGGATCCGACGTACTGGCTGGCGGCGACGGCTGCGAAGGCGACATCAGGGGTGCGGCGAGGGGCTAGGGTTTTGGGAGGCGAGATGAGGAGCAGATGGGAGCATTTGGGGGGGGGGGTTGAGGCGAAGGGTGATGGGAGTGGGGGGCGGAGATTGTGAAGACGGTGTACGATTGCATGGGAATCGTGTGGGGGATGCGGGCGGTTGCCCGACTGGGAGGCGCGGTCGTGAGTCGCAGGTAGGGGAGGGGGTGATCGTCCTCACTGCTTGGGGTAAATCTCAATCTTTATTAGTTAAGATACGTCGCTCACCATAAGCATGGACCAAGAAACCACTAAATCTAAGAAAAAATTAATGTTTTTAGACCATGTATACCTCTATTAAATATGATAATACAACTACTAATCCACTTTTTCTGCATTAAAGCAGGGGTATTGAGTGAAAATATTGTAAAAGCTACACTTTAATTACATGGACTTATATCGTGGAATGACGCTTTCCAATATAGAGACTTACATTGCGGAACAGAGTATTTTCTGGGTATAACATGGTGCACTCAAATGTCTGCACAAACTCGCTGGCGGGGGCAGTTACTGTGCAGTTTTCCTTTATTTATTACGCATTTGCACATCACTGCAAAGTGTATTTCAATCCTCATCAGGGCATCTTCAATAGTATCTTTATTGTCGTCTCTTAGCTATGTCACGTCAACAAAATCCTACATGGAGGAGAGGGAGAGAGCACATGTAGTCTCTTCCTGAAGAGACCGTCATGCACGCAAAATAATACATGATACATTAATCTACTATAGTTAATATATAGACATGTTTCAAAGAAAAATTATAAAATTTAATTGTTAGAGAGTGTACTAGAGACCATCTATTAGAAATGTTGTCTCTAAAAATAATATAACATATATTAGAGATAAAGTTATCTCTAACTAGAGGAGATGCCCCCAACGAAACTTAGGGCTGAACCCTCGACGTTTTGCATAAGAAAATTCACGATGCTGCAGTGTTGTTAATCTCTCGTGTGTTAATAATATTTTACATGAGCAGAACAGGCAGACAATACTGTGGTGCCACATACTGACATAATTGCGTATTTGCATTACATTCTTGAGGAGAAAGGAGAATTAGATTACTAGGAAGTAGCATCACAAGCAGTTCTTGAATTAATGCAACTCATTAATTTCATTCAGTCACATAGTTTGCTGTTTACATTACACGACCAGGACAAAACAAGCTCAACTGTGCTACAGCATTAATTGAGTACACATCGAGAAGTTTGATGCACCATCAAGGTGAACCAAGGGACTCTAGACTCACAGAACCCTAAACCTTCTGAAGAGACGACATCAAGAACCTCCTCTCCGCAGCCTCATCTTCTTCTCCCTCTGCCTCACCATCTCCGGCGCCTCGCCTGGATCACGTGGATCTTGCGCTGCCGCTTCGCGTGCTCTGCTTCTTAGTACCCTTCGCGGAGCTTGCGCTTTGAACAGGACACGACGCGGTCGCCGCCGGCGCTGCCAACAACGGGCGTCGTCTTCTTGGGCAGCGGCTGTGGAACCTTTCTTGACGGTTCCATGTTGGCCGTCTTGGCATGAACGCTGCCGACGACGGTAGCCGTCTTCGCGGGCGATGGTTCCAGGATGTTGGCCCCTTTCTTCATCTTCGCTTCAAGATGCGAGGGCATATTGGCGCCGCGGGCGTCGCTGACGTCGTGCGTGGTCTTCTCCGGTGGGAGATCAGAAAGCTTATCCATGGCGGCTCTGACCCTGGCAAGGTCGTCCTCGACCGACGCCCTCCACCCGCGGACGATGCCGCTCGCAAGGCCTCGGACTCGCTCTGACTCGTGCTTCCTCAGCGCGCCGACGGCCTTGGCGAGGTCGGTGGACGCAAGCATCTTCGGCATCGCGGGAACCAGCTGCAGCGTCATGAGCGACTCGGCCATGACGTCGTCGAGCACCCGACAGAGCCCCTCCGCCTGCTCGTCGTCCGTGGCGTCGCAGAGCATCTCAACAAGCTGGCCCCTCGTGGGCCGTAAATCGTCGCGGGAGAGATCCGGATCGGCGGCCTCGATGGCGGCATCGATGCAGCCGAACGCCGCGAAGAAGCGCTTCCACCGGCGGAGCGGACTTTGCTCGGCCATCGCGGCGCACGCAAGCTCTGTCCTAGCTATGGATCGGTGTGGATGGGGAGAGTTGGGCGACGAGAGCCTTGGCATTCGCTGGCTTCCCCACGCGGCTGTGAGCGACTAATATCGCGACGAGAATCCGAATTCCAAACGGGGAGTTGCGGGTTAGGAGTCTGCAGCCTCCATTCCGAATCGGATTCATGGCACAGGCGGTTCGTCCAATGGTGGCCGAGGCGGTGTAACATCCTCGTATTTCTAAGAAATTTTAAAATACAAAAATTTCACTTCAATTTGAAATCTTCAAATCTCAAATCCTAACCTGGGTTTGGACCCAACCTGACCCGGTTCTTCTCCGTCCACCCCGGCCCAGGGCGTCGCTCCCACCGCATCGCCCGTGTGCGCATGCCACCGCGCCTTCTCGTCAATCCCTCCCCTCTGCACCCTCCTGCCCCTGTCACCTCTGTGAGCCCCGACTGCAGCGCCATCTCCGCCTTGTTCCCATCACCACCCCTCCTCACCAATCCCACTGCCGCACCCCTGCCTTGCCCGGTCGCCTCCACGCGCAGGCACTCAAGGCCGACCTCGCGCTCCGCGCGTGCGCCCGAGCCTCTCTCCTCTCCTCGCCCCCGCCTCCGCCGGCTATAAGAAGCCGGGTCTCTTCTCCTTCCTCCCCCTCCACCCCTTCACCTCCTCCACTCGTCTCCGACGCCGTCGCTTCGCCACCCAAGCCGTCGCCGGTGCTTCGCCTCCGGACTTGCTTTCTCCCTCTCCTCAAAGTCGTCACCGCCTCGATCGCTGTCGCCTCCGGCTTCGGCGCCGCCACTCCCTCCCTCCCTCCCTCCAGCTCCCACCGTGCGCTCCCGCCCTCTCCCCTCCTCTCCCCGCTTCATTCTCCCCTCCCCCCTCGTTCTTCGTGCGACGCCGTCGTGTTTTAACGTTGTGCCGAGGATGATAGGTGGGCCCCACTCGGTGCGTGTGCCGCTGACAGGTGGGCCCGCGACACTGTTCCGTAAACCGATGGTCCTGTGGAGCAGAACAGTGCAAGTGCCTCCGATCCACGCAACAGTGCCGTGGACCGTGCACAGTTCATACCACGTGTCAGTGCCTCGTTAATCCGGTTTTCTGATTTTGTTTTCAATTAAAAATTTCATTGAAAAGCTTCACAAATTCATATCTTTTTTCTTTATAACTCCAAAAATTATGAAATTTATTTCTAAAATGTTCTAAAATCTAGATCTCGCAAATGCAACTAGTCTTATTCAATTTGGAGTTTATTTATTATGAGTTTGTTATTTATTTGCTCTATTTGTTGTTGTGCCTTTTTCCGGTACTTTCGTCCGATTAGAGTTCGAAAACGCAAGAGACCTCCACTTCGACCAAGCTCAAGAGTACTAGGACCACACTGCCTTTAACCAAGGCGATTCAATACTTTGATCATTTTGAGCCTACAATTTATGCAAATTATATTTATGTAAAATATCAAAGTTGCATGCTTTAATTCTGTAATCAAATGTATGTTAAATTTTAAGGCAGTTAAACACTCATTTGATGATTAATTAAGTATTATCCATCTTTTGATAAATTGAACCCCTCATTCCATGACACCCTAGTAATTATGTGGTAAATACTAGCTTAGGTTGTACTTAAGCGATATGGTAGTCTTGCTTAAGTACCGGATAATAAATATCTCGGTCATCATCTTTTAATTATGAAAGTGATTTTGGGCAGTCATTGTCTGTAAATGACTGGCGTGTGGTGTTAATTAGTTTTCCTCCTCAAAACTCTAAATAACTTGCTAGTACCATATCTGAGCGGATGGAAAGAGTGGTGGGCGCGGATGTAGCACGAGAATGGGTGGAATGTGGTATGAACCGTCCAGATGAATTAAGGGCTTAATTTGTCATGACCTCCTGTGTAAAACAAGTACAACAGTAAGTCTGCAAAGTACAACTTGGCTTAGTAAAATTATTGAACCCTGAATATCATCCCACAACTGGTGTTTGGAAGTGTGCAAGCGGCAGGACGTATGCTGGCATGAAAGGGGCACCGAGGAGGGTGAAGTTGCTAGCTGCGCTAGTCATTGTGGTCGGGGCCAGCTGCGCTAGTCGTTGTGGTAAACATCCCGCACAACTTATGAAATTGGCCATAGGACGATGACGGAAGGGGCAAGATAGTTTGAAATGTTACTGTGACGATCGCTCAACTACATGACTAAGAAATCATGTCGGGTAACGAGTATGATTATCTCTTGTAGGTACAGTGCACAACCTATGCAGAGTCTAAACTGTTTAAACAGTCGCGCCTATGGTTAAAGGCGAACATGAGATCTTAACTTGAGTTAGTTCTATTTCAAAAACCTTTGTGGGTGGATTACAACCAGGACGGCTCACCTAGCCTGAGATTGGATTTTTTTTCTGAGCCGTCGAGCTCAGTGGTGTGAAGGAGCGGAGGTAGCTCCAACAAAATGATGCATGTGTAGAGTTTCGATAGAGGGAGCCTCTACTGTTATTTAAATATTGCACTTACTCTCTTTGATAAAATGCAATTTGTTTAAAATGCCAAGTCATAGGAATTTGTAACTATAATAATTGAAAATATTGCTTTAGCAAATAAAAGAACCCGAGCCATCTTTGTTAAGCCTTGCATGTCTACTATTGTATACTGTGTGTTGGCTCGCGAGCACGGTGGTTGTGCTCACTCTCGCTCCCCCCCCAATCCCTCCAAATGATTTGGAGCAAGGAGACTACGCGTACTACGAGGATCCCGAAGTCGATGGCCAAGGGAACCCTGAAGAGTAGTCTAGATTTTGTAGTCTAGGTTTCGCCCCAGTCTAGTGGACTCGTCGGTACTTGCGTACAACCGATATTACTCAATTCTTGGATAATATCAGTCGTACGTAGGTCACCTCAGTCGCTTGCCTGTGAAGAGATGAGCCATATCCTCTCTTTTGCTTCCGCTGTAGCTACGTGCTTTTATGTGATGTAATCAATTTTGCATGGTGGCCCTTATGTAAAAGTCGATCCGACGTGGTCTATGTAACTCTGATGTCTGTTTGTATTTGAATAAATTAATTCACGTTATGTATGAAATGATTCAACGCATTGAATATATGAGTGATACTTACTGATCCAAGGATTTGCTTGAGCGAAGAATTTCTTCAGGAAATTTGCGCCTTCTTCCCCACGGACGGCACCAGCTGTCGACGATCAAATCGTCGATCTTATGAATATATAAAATAGAGAAAAATAGTGCGTATCTCCTGGAATGGAATGAGGTCACTTTTTATTGCTATGAACTGGCATATTACAAGGAATGTCGGTCTTCAAACAAAAGGCTAATCCTAGTTACATTAGAATGCAATGCTTGCTATGGTGTTGTAATCAAATCGACTGCTAATCTTCTCAATTGCCTTCCATCTGATCTTTTTCCTCTCCTCCGCGATTCTCCTTAAGTAGTTGATAAAGTGACGGTAGTTATCCCTTGAAGAGACGTCTATTAGTAAATGACGCGTCTAGTCGGAGAGAGGTATCAGTTGACAGGGTATCAACTGTTGTACGGTTATATGTCGGTGAGACATTCAACCGTAGTCCAGTATCTTAGAATTATGTAACATCACGTGGTACGTGCTCTATTCATCACACGGCAAAGATATACATGGATTCAGGTCCAAATGATATTAGTTCATAACTTTACGAGCAGTTAACTGGTCGGGGACTAAGTACAGGATCTTGTTCGACCAGGATATTCATTATGTAAGCTCTGGAATCCTTACAACCAGTGATGTCGTTAACCTTAGGAGTTACAACTATGAAGTTATGGTTTCTCTTTGTGTATTAAAGTAATAGATAGAGGTTTTAATCCTCGTCAAACCGCGACCACCCCGCGACACGCGGACTCCTTTACCACCGTCGATCGCCGCGGATGAGCTCGCCGCCGGAACAGATGGCTGCAAGAGGAGGCGCTTCGGGAGTACTGATGACTACGATAAGACATGCGGGCTGGGGAAGGGCGGCTTCGACGTCTTTACCAAATCGAGTTGCATCTAGCGGAGGCGGTATGCCTCTGGCGAACCTTGAAGATCCGGCGTGCTATGGCATGCGAGGCGCCATCGTTGTCAAAGCGCGCCACCGCCCCACGGGCCAGTACGTCGCCCTCAAGTCCCTCCACAGCTCGTCCGGCGGCAAGAACCGTGTGGATGTTGCCCGCGACCTGCTCCGGGAGGCGTGCTTCCTCGCGGCGTGCCGCGCCCACCCCTCCCTCGTCAGCTTCCACGGCATCGTGCGCGATCCTCGCACCGGGGAGTGCAACCTCGTCCTGGAGCACGTCGGGCCTAGCCTTGAGCACGTCCTGCGGGAGCGCCGCGGCGGCCACCGGCCTTTCACGGAGGACGAAGTGCGCCGCGTCATGCGGCAGCTTCTGAGCGGGGCCAAGAGGATGCACGAGCGCCGCATCGTCCACCGGGACATCAAGCCCGCGAACATCCTCGTTGGCGACGGCGGCGACGTGGTGAAGATATGCGACCTCGGGCTGGCCATGTCGATGAACGCGAAGCCGCTTTACAAACAGGCCGGCACGCTCTGGTACATGGCGCCGGAGATGCTCCTGGAGAAGCCCGACTACGGCGAGCTCGTGGGACGCCTGGTCCCTCGGCTGCGTCATGGCCACCGGCCTTTCACGGAGGACGAAGTGCGTCATGGCGGAGCTGCTCGCCGGGGAGGCGCTGCTGCGGGGCCAGAACGCGACCGACCAGCTCCTGAGAATCTTCGTCGTGCTCGGCACACCAGGCCACAAGACGTGGCCAGGCTACGAGTCCCTGCCGCTCGCCGCCGCGGTGCCGCAGCCGCTCCCCCACGCCCCAACCGGCTGCGCGAGGTGTTCCCCAAGGGGCGCCTGTCGCGCGACGGGTTCGAGGTCTTGGACGGCCTGCTCACCTGCAACCCCGAGAAGCGGCTCTCGGCGGACATGGCGCTCCAGTGTCCGTGGTTCGCTGACAACGTCGACGCCCCTAGTGCCGCAAAGACTGGCGTGCCGGCGCTGCCGACGCAGGAGGAGGCGTGCTTCACCGCTGTTTCCAGGTGCTGATCATTGCTCTGCCATTGCCGACCAAACGGAAGCAGACGTAGGAGTGATAGTCCTATGATCGATCAATTCTTATTTATGTGTGATCTTTTATGTACATTGTACTGCACAGCACAATGTCTCTCTGTTTAGACCTTGAGATAATGAGATTGTCCCTTTTGCACTGTGTTGTTGGATTGAATTCTCCCTATGCCCTCTCGTTCCAATTTGCCGTAAGCTATCTGTGTGATGTTATCACTGCAGTACTATACTATTTACTCGTACAAAAATTTTGGTACGCTTATGCTCAAGTGATGAAAAAGGCCTTGCATTTAGTACTAGCTATTGTGTCTCCATCTGCAACCACATGACGAAACTGAAATCAACCTGTTAATGAATGTGTTATCATACGCATAATCATAGGAAGAAGAAAAAAAGAATACTGTGAAGATGATTGTTGCATAACCAATTGTACTTGTGTGCCTATGATGACAAAACATGTCAAATAAGAGGGAACATTATTGAGACGTATAGAACTTAGCTCACCTGACAAACTTGCTACAGCATGCTACATGTTTTACAAAAATAGGGTTGATCAAAGATGATACATCACATCACCATCAAATTGTGTCCTAGAGATGGCATCAAGAAGCATTGTACATCAAAAGATTCAACTATACAACGTAGCCTTTGTTTTCCCTACATAATGCATGTCAGAAGCGTCTGGGAATACATAAAATTGGTACTCATTCCACAAGAGTAGCTTATGAATTATACTTGTCTGGTAAAAGACCAAACAAACAAGAAGAAAAAGTAGCATATCACTAACCCTTGACTACATAAAGCGAGCAACCCCGAGTGAACAGGTTTGATATACTGAGGCCAATCATCTCTTCCAAGTAAAATACAGCTAGCTACCAAAGATTCAGCATGCTCATTCAGCGATCCAGTCATACTGGTGAAGATAATCAAGCTTCAGGCCACATGAACACATGAAAAATCACATATGTTTTCAAAGAAGCTTGCTAGCTAGAGAAAGCTCATGTATTTCAGTTAGCATCCACTCTTCTCCAGTTTGTCCTCCAAGCACTATTGCTTTTGTTCCTCCAACAACACAGGTGCTGTGGCCCCAGGCAAACCGTGGAGGACGTCCAGGAACATTCAGTATCCTCCACGTAGGCTTTTCTTCAGTTGGATCCAAGAGGAAAAGCTGTGATGCCGAGTGAAGACCTGCCACTGATCCACCAAATATCAGAACTCTTCCACCTGGTAAGCTCACAGCAACATGATCAAGGCGAGGTGGTGGACCAGCTCCGGCTGGATTTCCTGCACCGGGCATTCCACTACCAGTGAGGCACCGCCAACAGGGCTCTTCTTCACTCAAGTCCATCGTGAACACATCACTAGACCGGAGTCGCAGAGGACCACTCTTAGCAAGACCACCAAACATCAGGATTTTCCGGCCACCATAGACAGACATTGAGTGGCCCAATCTAGAAGACGGTGTCCAAGATGCAGGTACCTCCCTCCACACAGGTTTGTCCATGGTTACATCAAGAAGATATGTATCACTGAGTAGAACACCTGAGTCGGCACAGCCACCAGAAACCACCAACTTCGTCCCATCCAAAGTGCAGGAGCTGTGCCATGACCGTGGAACTGGTGGTGCAACTCCAGGAATTTCACGCCAAGTTGGGTGTTTTGCATCCAAGTCCAACATGAATACATCATTAAGCAGGCCCTGACTTCCACATCCACCAAACACAACTAACCGAGATCCATTTAGGCACGACAGGGTATGGCCCCAGCGGCCGGGAGGAGCTGAGCTTACATTGATATGCCTCCACTCTGGATTGCTGGCATTCAAATCCAACACAAATGTGTCGTTCATTGGTTGCATGTTTACACCTTCCCCACCAAAGAGAACAACACGGTTCCCTACAGCACAGGCACTGAAGTTGCATCGAGATGGCTCCACTGAACCCCCAACTGTCAATTTCCTCCAGGCAACAGCTTCCAGGGTGGTCAGTTCTCTTGCCAGCCGACCCCAGCCCAATCTTTTTGCAGCAGGCACAGTCTCAAGAGCTTGAGTAGTCTCACTACCCCATGCATTCTGGCAAACAATTCTCCAAAGATCTTCATTTTTTGTTAAGTGATACAACCGTCTACACACAGAGCTCACAGATGCTATATCTCTCGGTGACAACCTTGACAGGATATTCTGGGAAAGTACTTCATCAGTCAACTGGAAAAGGCTAGAATATTCCCAGCAGAAGTTGCTCTGCCCTGGCCCCATGGATATGGGTCGGAAAGAGTTATCCGGAGCAAACCGTGTAGATCTCACAGGTTCCCTTGTTATCGAGCCAGGCAATGGTCCCAAATCAACATTAGCATAGGTGAAGAACTGAATGGCCATATAATGAGTTATGGTTTCATCATCTCCATATATAGGGGTCAGATGCAACCTGTTCATCAACGGAGAGCCATCTTTCCTGAAATTTAGCAAATCACCGCGGAACTCAATACCATTGTCTATGCATCTTCGAATCTCAGAAACTACCGTATCATCAACTAGGGGGTGCCTCCTTTGAGCAAACGGGCCTCTGCATTGCAGGAATCGGCTGGAAGAGGAAAAACAGCAGTGCATAAGGATGTCAAGAAAAGTAAGTTTAATGATAAATAATTACATACAAAGTCAAATGATTGCACAGGTCAAAAAATGATAAATGTGTGAACAAAAGAGCCATACAAACCACACTTGCAGACAGGATATAATATTTTCAATTGCCATTGAAATTGGTAAATGCCCTTTCCAAATGCATTTTAGCATAAAAGAATTTCTGCCTCCCAGGAAATTCATAGTACCCACCGTGGCACTATGGGTCTTGTTTGCTCAGGACTTTTGTTTGCTCAGGACTTGGGACTTTTCATTGACAAACCCTTAATGTTATGCGTGTTTTGATGTGAACAATGACAAAAAAATGTCAGCCAAAAACAACAAATGTTTGTTCCAGAAATTCTTTCTTGCTAATGCCTCCAGATTTGAACCTCATGATCTCAAAATGTGATAGAAACATACTTACATTCATAGGGTACGGATATCTTGGATGAGTTTTTGAATTCATAAGAGAGTAAATATGCATGGTCAGGATGGACAGCAGTTGCGTGGTAGAACATCTTAAACCTTGTTTTCACAAAGACACAAATTAACTTCACCATCCCAATTCCCAACTGATATCTTCATGTTTATGCTGAAGCAATCATCCATCGTAGTATGCTTCTGTACATAAAGACTAATATTTTGTTTCCTAAGTAAATCAAGCCTTTTTTGTAAAGTTTTCTAGCTAATGTATTGGCTTAGGTAATTGTGATAGTAATAAGGTAGAGAAGTGCTAAACTGCTAATACAGGATAAGATAATCAATTAAGTATACTGCACTATAGGTCCCTAAACTTGCATGGGTGTATCACATAGGTCCTTGAACTTGGGTATTGCACATTTAGGTCCCTAAACTTGTATAAGCGAGTCAAGCTAGTTCATCCCTAAACTTGTATAACAGTATAACTGTATAAGTGAGTCAAGCTAGTTCATTCTTATTATGAGATATATGCACATTACTCTTCATTCTTCAAAAAGGAGAAAACAATTACACTGATATATCAAGAATATGCTTTCTCCAACTCCCTCCGTATCAAAATACAACGCCCGCACACACTTCTATAATCAAGCTTTCTAAATTTTGACCAACAACTGCTACAACGATATATTTGTTCCATCACATAAAGCAGTACCACTAGATTTGTCTTCCAACGTATTTTCACAATCATAATTATATAGCTCAAAGTTAATACTAATATGCTTTAACAAAAATCAGCGGTCAAAGTTTAATCTTGAAGATCATGCACAAACAAACTGGACCTTATTTTTTGAAACAGATGAAGCAGCATTTAGATGTCCATTAAAAAGTGGATCCCTCCCTTCCTCTTTGCAAGTTCTATATCATATGCAAAAAAGAGCATTACAAGGCAATAATATGCAAGGTTATGTTTCCAAAGCAGATAGTGCATAAGAGAACTTCAGGATCTGATGTCAACAAAAAAACAATTCACTTCTGCAAGATCAGACTCTGTCACAGTTTTATCATTTTCCTATCTCCATGTATATGTATATACTAGTTTTTACAGGTAAAATATTCAGTTCTGTGTAGGCATGTACTACTTTAAATTGTTCTCCCTTCTGTGTTATGGCCTATGGGGGATCTTTCATTTAGGTTAACTATCATGAAATCCCTTTTCACAACCTGTACTGACTCTAGAACTATAATGCTTTTCCACAACACAGTTGAAAATGCAAAATATCAGGCTTCTTGCCCACTGTCAACAGCTCGATCATCAAATAACCAGGGATTCCAGTGGAGAGGGCACAAAATAAATTATAGAAGGTGCTTCTTTAACTGATCAGGTCCATCCTTTTCTTTCCTAGAGATCATTACACCAAATAATTTCTTGATTTTCATTTGAAGGTGCTAAGTTTCAACTTCCAACAAATAACTTTCCTCAAAGGATACTACAACACAAGACCTCAAAACATGAAAGCATGCTAGTAACAATGATTAAAACCTCTTACTAACATGATCTTGTTTGTTATTAGTAATATGGTATCAAGCCAAACGATCCTATAATCAAAACAAAATGCTATAAAGGTTAAAAGGTATCAGAGTTAAGTCATATACTTCCATTGAGCTTTAGAAACAAAGTTAACCAAGGAGAACAACTAAAACACCATGGTCTCAAAACTAGCATGGCAACCAAAGACGCGGTTCACTAATTATAATCTAGAGTTAAAACCTCAAGATATAGTGCCAGCTCAAAATTTCCAATTAGGCAAACTTCCCTTCCCCCAGATCACGATGCAAAACATCATGATACTTTGTGGTTCTAATTTCTATCCTATTCAGCGTGCACTATATAATCCAAAACCAACGATCGTGCATTTGTAACATCAGCTGATGGCAAACAATACTAGTGGAAAAAGCATTTCTCACAAACAAATAAACACAAACAGTCACAAGGAATCCTAAACATAACAAAAAGATGTCACCGCTTGCCATTTCGCTCAAGGGCAGCGTCTTCTAACAGAGAAACCAAACACTTCCCAATCTAATCTCACTTCTATTGCTCAAAATCACCACCACAGAAGCTCATGACGTAACAAACCAAACAAAAAAAGTAAGTTTTGATCGATTCTAAGTGGCATCAATCCTAACACCGTAATCAAATGGACCGAAACAAAAAAAAATGATTGATAAGAACCAACCAGTTCCTGCCGAGAACTTCCTCCGCGCGATACCCGGTGGCCTCCTCGAACCCACGGTTGACGTAGATGATGGGGCAGTCGGGCTCGAGCGCGTCCGTGACCACCAGCCCGCACGGCCCGGAGGCGCGCAGCATCCCTTCAATCGCGAACGTGAACATCCCGCCGTCCCCACCGCCTCCTCCTCCTCCTCCTCCCCCGCCCTCGCTCCCGCCCCCACACACTCCCCCAAACGCCGCCGCCTCCTCCTCCCCGCCGCCGACGCTGCCGGCGCCGTCCGACTCGCTGTCCCACTCCATGGCGCGGCCGAAACCCTAGCTCCGGATCCGGTCTACCACCGCCGCGGCTCAGCCCATGGCGGTGCGCGCGCGCGGGGCGTG
The DNA here is from genome assembly GCA_036346395.1 of Hsuehochloa calcarea. NCBI lineage: Eukaryota > Viridiplantae > Streptophyta > Magnoliopsida > Poales > Poaceae > Hsuehochloa > Hsuehochloa calcarea. The sequence continues at coordinate 2,605,531 of CM070604.1, read as the reverse complement.
GGGATTAGGGTTTGGTGGCTCGGGATTGGATGAGAGGAGGAGAGGCGAGGGGGCCTTTGAGGAGGCGGAAATGGGAGGAGGTGGTGGGTTCGGGCTTTGGGTTGCAGCCTCGTTGTCTGGGGAGCAAGAGGGAAAGTAGAAAACCAACGAGTGGACGGGACAAGGGCACAGTGGCGTTAACCGACCTCGCCGCGCACAGGAGGCGTCCCGTTGGGTGCATCTTCTACGTCGGATCGGCGCGATAGGTGTACGTGGACGGCTGTGATCGGGTTATTTGCATCCGATGGTAGATGGTGTCCAAGCGGTCCAGCAGCACGCCCCTGGATGGAACGGCGTGGTTAGTTTTCCTTGTGCTGCCACCTGTCAGATTCGGCTTACTTATTCGAGATATTTTATTGACTAAATTAAAGAGCGATAAATGTGACTTTTGCAAGTCTAACGAATATTGGGGTCTTCGAGAATTATGGTAATGGAGAGAATGATACGGAGATTTTATATAGGTTTGAGTTTTCTTCGGAGAGAGTAATAACTTTATTCTTATGTCTCTGTATTGAATGTGTTGATTACAATCAAGAGGAAGATTAAAGTTTAATGTTGTAACATTCTAAAAAAATGCATAAATATAGGATTTTCAAAACTTTTTGCATGATTATTGTTATAACCTTGATTGCATAATTTGTGAGAATTATTTGAGCTACATTTTCTCTTTTGCCAGTACAAATGGTGTAGGGCCGAAAACTCTAGAAATAAAAACCCTACAAACGAGAATTCTAAAAGCAAAGGTATTGAACGCAATTAAATCATTATAAAAAAGTTAACCTAAGATGTTGCTCGTTAAATATTACTAAAGTATAAACCCTAATTAGGTCGACAACATAAAATATGAAACTTAATTCTCTAAAGGATCAAAAGCTCAATTAGAATTCTTTAGAAAATATCGGATTTCATCCATCGTCGCATGAGAATTTCCGAAAGAAAACGCGAGAATTTTAGTCAACCCTAAAATTTTGTCACATTCCTTTTCCAAAAAACTTTCCCTAGTGTTTACTTGGGCCTGTTTACTGTTCATCTTGGCCATGTGTACTGTTCATCGGGATAAAACCATCTAGCAAGGATCAAAATCCCGGTACCGGCGCAATTCCCGGCCGGCGGCCGGTACTAGTTTTTCGGTCAAATTTTATTAAATTTTGCTTAAAAATCAAATAAAATTCAAAATTTAAATTTAAAAACTCTAAAAAAAACCAGTCGAGATTACAAATCCCACCACCCACCGGTAAAATCCGTTACCGTCGGGATTTCCATCCATGCCATCGAGCAGCCCACAGTTGCTTCTCACCCGACAGCCAGCTATGTCACCCATGCCTTGGCCATTTCGCCAAGTCCCGTTCGCCACGCGCCCAAGTAGTTCAGCACCCATGCCTGCGGAATCAGCATGCCACGTGCTCGACATGTCGTTGCTCGCTGCGTCGCTTGCCCATGCCGCAGTCGCCTCATAAGCGCCCATTTCGCCAGCTCCAACTGTGAGCATCGACAAGCTTCATAGAGCGCATCACCTCCTTAAGCCATGCCCCGAGCCATCCTTCCCATTCCTATGCTCCACCGAGAGCCAAAAGTGAAGAAACCGCGGAGCAAGCTCTGCCTCAGCCGTGCGCAGAAGTGTCCACGGCCGCCAAGCTGCACTCCTGCCTCCATTCCTCCTTTGGTCTCCCCTCCCATCTTCCTCCACTAAGTGGCAGAAGACAAAGAGCTTGAAACTCCCTGTTTTCGCCGAAACGAGCTCAAGCCGCGCAAGCCCGCGTCGGCCGCCAACGCCACCTCATCGTCGCCAGCGATCCAGAGACCCCCATGTTCCTCCACCCCCACCACCTTATGTTCCCGCATACCATCAATAAATCCTCTAAGCTAATTCGACATTTTGTTCACAGGAACCCGGCAGAGCCTTCTTCTTCCCTGGTCCCAGCTACAACCGGCATTTCCACCGCCGAACCTCGCTCGGCAGGCCCCCGGCTGATTGCTCTAGGGTGGAGCACCCGATAGAGACCTTCCCAACCGCCCACCTGCGCCCCCTCACCGTAGCATCGCTGCCACGAAGCTCTTGCTGCTCGATCCGCTGGTGACCCTCGTCGCTGGAGCGCCTCGGCCTCCCTCCGCCAACGTGGCCCGCACCGGTGAGTTCCCCTCGACACCCCGAAGCTCGTGCGCGCCTCCTATTTCTCCCTATTTCCCTCCGGCATCGGCGCCCCTTTCCTCCCCCGCACCTGGTCACCATGTGCCGCTGCCAGCCTGCCCTAGCGCTGCCCGAGCTGCACCACCACTGCTCCCAAGGTTGCCTCCCTGGCCCAGTTATATTTTTTGCCCTCTGTGGCCGCCGCCGTTGCCCCCTCTGCCGACGTCGCTCTCGCCACCGCCGCCGGTTGCGCTCCTCTGTTTCTCTGCACTGTGGTTCTATCTCCCTCTCTGTGATATGTCTGTGACTCTTCTGTGTGTGTGTGGCAGTGGGCCTATTAGTTTAGGTAGCAAGGAATAATCAATATAGTGAATTAGCATATGTACATTTTAATTAGGATGATTAGTGACAATTAAAGTAATTAGCCAAAGACATTGGAAGGTTAGATAATCAATTGATAGGTTGTATTTTTGTATTTTCGGACAGTAACGGTCAGTATACAAACTTAATTATAAATTATCAATGGCTTGAGTTCAACTGGCGGTGAGGTTGAAAGAACAAAACTAGCTATGAGTAGCTAAGATAAACACTAGTTTAGTTAGTTGGTTAATTAAGTCCAATTGTTAGGGTTACTGATTAACATACAGATCAAGTTGCACTTATATTTTGTTAAGTTAATTAATGATTAGTTTAGATAATTAACTGTCAGTTAGTAAACCACATGTTCAAATGGTGTTAACTAATGAACATGATCAGTAATTAGGGGTTAATTAGACTATGCGAGATTGATTAGTTAGGAGTTGTTAAGACAGTCAGTACTAAGTATGGCAATTAGTAGTGGCATATCAAACTAAGCAAGCTCCCTGTTGATTAAGTCAATTAGTATATTGTTAGTAGTAGTTGGATGAAATACCATAATCGAATTAGAGGCTTAATTGAAACCTGAGCCAATGACAGTGGCCCCTACTAATACTAGAAGGGTATTATGAAGGTAGCCTGTAGGTTAGTTAGTCGTTATAGTTAGCACTTTGCAGATTCAACTCATGATTAGTTCAAATAGATCAGTATGCTAACAATCAGTTAGGGTTTATGCCAATTATAAGCTCAGGTTTAAAAGTATCTAGTTAACACGAAGATCCTAAACCATTAGCAATTGTTTTCAAACTTATTAGTTAAGATTAATATGGTTATAGAGTCTCATAAAATGATAATATGAAATGTGGATCCCATACAAATGTTATTTGATAGATTGACCCATTGTAACAAAGCCATTAAAAATGAACAAGGATGTAGTCATGTTTAGACATATACTAAGTTATTATGCTAGTTAAATTCGATCAACAAGTAATAGTAGTACACCTTAATAAGAGATGATCATATAAAAGGTGTCTAGGCGACCACTTAACCCCAAGCCATTAGCTATTGTCTAGTAAGATTAGTTTACTCAACAAAGGCCAATATCAACTAGGACAATAATATGACAATTGCACGCCACCTATAATTAGGTTTTAATGGAAAATAGGAACTAAACTATGATTCTAAACCATGTGAGACCTCTCATTGGATAAATGATAATAAGATAAACTAGGTTAATTACTCACTAAATAGGGATTAGCAGCCAACAATACATCTGGTTAACTCACAGGCTAATGTCTAGCCCGTGCTCGGAAGTTCGAGCTAAAGCTCATGGAATTTTCTTGATAAATATAAAATCATAAAAGAAGTCATTAAGTGAACTAGGTCCCATGTATCGATGAGACTTATGTCTACCCAGAGCGAACCCCACACCTATGCATAGGTCTCACCTGACTAACATGGAACTTCCTCGGTAAATAGAAAGTGACGAGGATCTGATAATCCTCATTTTATCTTTTATCTATAATTCTTATTATGGGTAAATATGATGTCACGTAGTCCCCAAAAGTACCCCTTATATTTATAAGGGAGAGGCCTACCAAGTGATTGTAAGTTCTCCTACAATCACCCCCATAGTCGTAAGTCTAACTACGACTATGTCATGGTCGTAAGTCCTTCTACGACCACTACCTGGTCGTAAGTCCTTCTACGACTATTGTTCAGTCGTAAGTTCTGCTACGACCTGTACCTAGTCGTAAGTCCTTCTACGACTATTATCCAGTCGTAAGTTCTACTACGACTTGTACCCAGTCGTAAGTCCTGCTACGACCAAGTCAACCACGACCACCTTATAATCAATAAAACCTACAAGCGAGTGGGTCCAATTGATTAAGGAATCCAGACGGTCCACATGCACTATTATTCTGCGCAGTAATAGTGCTTAAATACCACATTACCTCTGAAAGATAACTGCCAAACGGCGTGAAGGAGCCACTACACCGGTAATTATTGCCATCATGTGCCCATTACTGGCTTGATTAGACGCCTCTTCAGCAGGGGAAAACGGCTACTCCTTCACGACTATATAAAGGCATCAATCAGAAGGACAAAGGGAGAAAAAAGGGCCAATCGAGGACAATCAAGGAGAAAGACAAGTACTGTTCTTTGTAATAGTCTTAGTTTCTGGCTTGATTGTTGAGAATACAGTCAATACCACACACACACAGGAGTAGGATTGTTATTCTCCCCGGAGAAGGTCTGAACCTGTATAAAAATCACGTGTCAATCGCTCTGTGTGATTTCATCTCTAGGAAACCCCCCGAATCAAACAATCTTTACGTAAGATCGGTTCTAAAACACCGACAGTAAGTAATAACCAAAATAATTATTAGAGCAGCTAGGCGCCATGTGAGCAGCGGTGATATGTTTTCCATGTGGAAGAAATTCATCCACCAAGCAACATCATCTAGGCTGTAGCCACCATCCATCGCTATTTGTTCCCATTGATCGGACAATTCGCAATCCGAAGGTGGATAAGAGGATCCTATCGAACTGGGTGATCTATCCCATCTAAGTAAACCGATGAGAGATATTCTTATGAATATTCTCTCCCTTCCGCTGGAGTCTTAACTCCTTGCACCAGTGAAATTCTCGAGAGCTCGATCCCTCTTGGCCTCACTCTGGATCAAACAGTTGCCTGACCTTAAGTCTAACTAGCAACCCAAAACCCTACCACCGGATCAAACGAATATAGTTTGGATCTATCTGCTTCGTCTGCAGTATTTCTTTCATCAATTCCTTGGTTATACTTCGTCAGAAGTATTTCCTTCATCAATTCCTTGGTTATACTTCGTCAAGTATTTCCTTCATCAACTCCTTGGTTATACTTTGGTCTAGAGTATTTCCTTCATAAACCCCTTGATTATGTTTCGCCTGCGCTATTTCATTCATCAACTCCAGATGAGTATATTTTGGTCTCATCTTGTGGATATCATGGGGATATGCTTCAGATCTTAGGATGATGTAACAATTGGCAATGACGTTAATGATTTGTCGTTTCACGTGTTTTCGGCAAAGTGTAGTGCTGTCAGGCCATAACCGGTCGGACCGGCAGTAGCCCGGCGACCGATCAATCGCGGCGGTCCGACCGCCCTAGTGGTAGCCTGACCGACTCAGCCAGAAGTGAGGTTTTGAGCTGGGCCAAAAATAGAGGTTGGAGGCAACTGAGATGATTCTATTGCACTTGGTCTCATAATTTTTGGAGTCTCCAGTCAAAAGTTCTATTTGATTGAAATTTCCAGTAGGTTTCGGAATTTCAAAGGTTGAAATCGGCTAAGTCATTACTGGCGGTCTGACCGGCCAATAGGTGGCGGTCAGACCGGCCAGGGTGGGCGGTTAGACCAGTCCTGGGGGAGGTCTGACCGGTTTTCACTTGAATCGTCGCCCGTCGTGGCGGTGATGTTCGGTTGTTAAGTCAAAGTTATGAGTTTCAGGCATATATATTGCATGATGCATGTTTTGACTAACATGGGTCAAGTTGTGAAGAACTTGTTCCCAAATTCGGTTTGCTTGTCTATTGTTGTGCACATTGCTTGGTGGTCAACGACGGTCAACGGCGAGGATGGTCGAGACTAGGCTTGGAGAGCTGAGGTCCAGAACGATCGACGATGCCGGGTGAGGTCAATGAACTCAAGCGTGGTGCAAGATGAACAAGGGTGACCTATTAGCCAACCTGTGGCGCAAGATAACGCAAGGTGCAGCTGTTTAGGTCAAGAGACGATAAAGACGGCGCATTAAAATGCGTGCGTGTGTGATCCGTTTGTTTTAGGCCTTAACGGGAGCCCATTTGAGTTAAACTTCTAGAAGGTCTAAGCCTCCATTATAAATAGAGGAGGGTGGTGGCTGCACCACCTCTTCGTCTCTTTTATTCTTTTAAAACCCTAATTTGCTTATGGAGAGCTTTTGTGGAAGCTAGGGTTCTTGAGAGTTTGATGTGATTTTCATGCTCTTGGATTGAGCATTATCCTCCATTGATGGAGTGGATGTAAGCCCATATCATATCAAATCAATCTAGAGAAAGTTTGATCATGTCTTGTATCTTTGCGTTCTTTCTCTATATTTGATGATTTTGAGTATTTCTTTGATCCGTGAGTTTTTTTATTAAATTCTTCACGTGATTTAGCTTGCTGTGACATGTGGGAACATATCTAGGATCATCTTGATCATCAATCACCCATGAGCAAGATTTTGGATCTAGTTTTCGCTTTGACTCGGTTTTGAACCCTTCTTCAATCAAACGGAAAATGATCGTTATTCTTCCAAGAATTATCACAATCTTAGATTGGAATAGGTTCTTGATATCATAGAGAAGGTGTGTTCCAAGTTTCATCAAGTTTGGAGTTGTAGATCAAAAGTTTCATTTATTTGCAACTTCGTCATCGGGACTGTTTAGATATGTTCTTCAGGCCGGCGGTCAGACCGGCAGGGAATTGGTCAGACCACCTTTGACACAGCGGTCCGACCACCCTGCACTGTGCTTTGCTTTAGCCTGTGTTGATTTTTGTCGTATTGCTTAGGGGGTTAAATTGGATTCAATACTAGTATTCCGCTGTACTGGTATATTGATCTTTATAGCTTCCATAGCTACTGAAGTGAAATTTGTGATGAATCTATTATTTGTGAAAAAGTGAGCGTGCTCCTATTCACCCCCCCCCCCTTTAGTCGCTTTTTCGGTCCAACACATCTGAAGTACACCCTTCTTTCAAGATGTGGTTAGATATGATTACTTTCATTCGATGTATTTCCTTTTGTTTGAATGTATTTGGATTTATTGGATTTCATTTGAATGCTTTGGACGCTCTTGGATTTAATCGTATTCTGTGTAGTTATACTCTAAAACCATGAAGGAACAACAAACCCAACAGGGGCAAAGCCGGGATCAAGATTGTGAGAGCATTGAACATGATAATTATTAGTATATTGAGCGTGATTATTATCAGAGCGTTGAGGAAGAACAGAACCGAGGTTATCATAATATTGAGCAAGATGAGTCAATACTTTGATCATATTGCACCTACGTTTTGTAATTATATTGCTTTAAATTATGAAATTGCATTGCAATGTTTTATCCAAATATGTTGGTCTAGCTCATAGTTACTACCTTAATCATAATTGTATATAATTTCCCCAACTCTTGAACTTGGTTATTATCCTTGTCACCCTAGAAGTAATGGTTAACATAATAATTAATAAGTCTGTATTTAAATGTCATACTTAGTCTTGCTTAGATACATTGTCGATCGAGCAGTAATTTGTCCAACATCATTAAAAACCTTTTAAAATGATATTAGGCAGTCGAGGCCGGGCTGGTATGTTGGCTAGAAAGGTTATGTTTAAAAACAAAATAAAACTTGAAAAACAGATTTAGACTCGGGTGGCTGGAAAGAGTGGCTGGTGCCGGGTGCACGTGAGAATGTTGGTATGTGGATGTACCGCCCGAGTCAATAAAGGACCGAGTTCTTGTGGTGATCTCTTGTGTAAAAATAGTGCAACCACAAGTCCATAATGGGTACAACCTGGCTAACTAATTTGTTCGCCTCGACGTTGCTTCACCGTCAGTCAAGTACGTGGCGTGGGTAAAAGAAGACACAAATAAACCGCCTGGCGCAAATGGGAGACCTCCCGAGGGCGAGGCTAAAGAGGTGATACCTAGCGGTGTGGAGTTGCATTGAGGTGGGACATAGTAAAGGCCTTGTGATTACCAACTTAGTCGCACACTTGTGGAAATGTGTATGGGACATTATAAGTTAATTATCTCTTGTGGGTAAAGTGTACGAACTCTGCAGAGTAAGAAAACTATCTAGATAGTCGTGCTCATAGTCAAGAGCGGTGCTGTGAACTTGCTTGAGCTAGTTTTCATTTTATAAAATAATTTATGAGTGGAATGAAAAACTGGGCTGAAACCCAGAGAATTGAGATGGCCTGGTTGGGGATCAGTGGTAAGTACGGGATATGACCTGAGTATTGAGTGGACGGAGCCACTCAATGGTATATGAGATGGAATCTCCACTAGTACTTTACAACAAAAACTCGGATATAAAACATGTGTTAGTTAAAATGCTAAGTCTCAAGAATTTCTACCACTTACTATATTTCAATAAATGGCTTTGTGCAAAATAAAAGAACAATGAACCTCCCTTTGATTAACCTTGCATCTATAACAATTACATTTTGTGTTGGCTTGCGAGTACAGTTATGTACTCATGCTCGTTATTTACATTCTTTTAGTCAGTAAGCATAAAAGAAGGTTTCATAGGCAATTATGAGTGTTGATCAAGACTGAAGATCAAGAAGGCTGAGAACTAGGTCGCGAGCCCACAGTCGATTGCCGGTGGGTATATCGTGAGGGTTCCACACGTTATAATTTGATTCTACTTTCGCTGTTGTTCTCTGAAAGGTATTTCGCCTGTCCGACCATTTTTCAAGTCAAAAGGCATAAGGTATATTTATGTTTTGTTTAATATTATGCAATAGCTTTACATTTTCATGATATGTGTTTGAACTAACAATGTACATGTGTGTGCTATCTACTGATCCAAGGAATGACACAAATATACACAATGGGTCCCAAGATTGTAAATTTGGGCTCCAACAAATGTCTTCTACTCAGATTGTGCTCTTTTTTTTCTCTGTCTACTGACTTCATCATTTATATAGTGTGAAGAGGTGACAGTTTCTCCAAACTAAGAGACGTCTCAATGTTCCAAATAATGAAGCAGATGATGGATGTTACTGTCAGAGAGATAACACCACCACGTCGCCAGTAGTTATTGTTAGAGACAGAGATATAATATGTGCAATTATTCCAGAGAATAACATTGTATATTAACTACCCCGTATGTTTGAACATGGTGCACAAGACTCCTTAATCGACTAGACCCACATATCTACAGGCTCCATCGATTATAGAGCGGTTGTGTAGAAAATTACGACCACAAGGGGCTCGTAGAGGAGGCTCACAACTAGAGACGGGTCGTAGAAAAGTTTACGACTAGAGACTGGTCATAAAAAGGCTTATAAACAGGAGTGGTCGTAGTAAGACTTACGACCACTCGGTTAAACTTCTCCCTTATGGACAGTAAGGGGTATACTTGCGAGCAATATAAAGATATTGGTATCTATAATGAGAATTACAGATAAATAATTTATTGAGGATTATTGGATCCTCGTCATCTAGCCCCCAGCTTCAAGTGAAAATAACTTACTTGGTATAAGAGTCGTAGAATGGTGGTCGGAAGTTACCATATAATCAACATCGTAGAATCTTAAAAAGATAAAAATGACAAAATACATTTTATTGTGTTATTTCCCATTTCCTCACGTGGGAAATTGGTTTTCCATAGCTTTTTATGGTATTTCGTTGTGCGGGGGTGTAGCCCATAAAACTTAGCTCAAAGAATAATAAAATATACAAAACCCAGGTATCACCCGGTAAGTGGTTGCGTTGGTCAAATTTTCTTTGAATGGTTGGATAGATTCTAACTACCGAGTAGAGGGGACTGCATAACTACGAGTAGAGGGGACTGCATAATGTATAATAGGAACTACATGATGTTATCCTAGTTCTAACCCATCTTAACAATACTCAATATACATTAATCCATTATAATACCTGCTTAATATGTATCGATACTTCCTGGCTACTTGATGAAATGGTCTTCCCCTATACTTCCACAGATGACAGACTTTGCCATGATCAAATTTATGAATCTAGAGAACCAAACAAGTGTGAACCTGTAAATATAAACCATATCATACACCTACAATTCTACTAACCAAAAAATTGAAAGAGAAAAAACACTTAGGCTTGACCTACACTTTGTAAAAAACTAGTTCAATGCCCATGCTTTACTACGGATTAAAAAAATCATAGTCCCATTACGTCGGGTTGTCAATCGTTATTGTGCTCAGCGACACGATCTGGCCTGTCGGTGTCTCGCTCGTCAATCCAACGGATGCCCAAAAAGGTAAGGAGGATGGATGACCACCAACTACAATTTTTCAATTGTAGAGAAAATCGAACTCAAATCACACACAGAAAGGCCTGGTTTAAAATCTTGGAAATTAGTTATTTTTTAAAATAATAATAATAACAATAATTTTGCGTTCTATTAATAATATTTTTAAAAAATCTTGGAAAACAGGCCCAAATGCAAACCTGACCAAATGGACGGCTTGGCCCAGGCACGATCGGGCATGACCCATTCCGACCCGGCTATTAGATGGGCCGTGTCGAGCCGGCCCACGTGCCGGGGAGTCGGCCCAGGCACGACCCATTGGAAAATGTAATAAAATTAGGAAAATGTGTAGAATTCAAAAGTTGACATGAAAATTGAAAAAATGTGAGAATCATATTGAAAATTGTAATAAAGAGCTTTATTAATGTCCAGCCGACTGCCTTGTTAAAACCTTCGCCAAGTAAAAAATCAAATTAAGAAAATCTTAGCAAAGAAAAAGATTACATTCTACAGCTCTACAATTATACATACATGATATATCATTGTTCTATGTGTCTGCGTCATTATCTAAGTATAGATTTTGAACACCTTCAACAACTCGATTTCACAGAGTGTTGTGTTCGTGAATCAGCTTGTTCCTAGTCCTTCACAGATAGAGGTATCTCACTATCTCACTTGTGAGACTTGTTCTTCTCTTCTCTAACATTCTTCCAGGGAGGCTGAAAGCAGACTCGGAGGAAACCATCGAGATAGGAACAATAAACACATCACATGCAAGTATGGATAGCACGTGATATGTTAACTTATGTGATTGCCACCATTGCAAGATTTCGAAGCCTTCTGAGTTGAAATCTACCGTATTGCTGTCTAGATAGGTGAATAGTTCCCGCTCCTTGTGGGTCTTGGCTAAGTAGGATGCGGTGTAGAAGAAGAAGATCTGGATCTGGAGGAAGAGGTACCAAAATCTTGCCCCATATATTTATCTTGCTACTTGAGGCGGGCTACTAGAGGTCGTTGCGAGCGGACTCCCCGAAATTTATTTTCATACCTTTGGTAAATCTCGCATAACCGAGAATGAACTTCTGCAAAATAGTTAGTATAGTCTAGCCCTGTAGCATTACTAAGAAGTTCAAGTACACTACCAAAATGCATCAAGTTTACCCTAGGATCTAAAAGAAATGCAAATGCATATAGGTAAGGGATTTCTCTCCAATATTTAAGGTAATTAGATTTCATGGAAACAATATGTTATTTTCATACACTTTCAATTGAGTAGCAATCTGTAAAATAGTATGCACGATTATAGGAGATGTTGGATAGTACATAGCGGACAAAGCGACAGTGGCCTCATAAAATTTTTCTAAAAACCCTAGTATCTTCTCAGCAACGAACTAGTGTTGTTCAGTCAATAGTATACTACTGTCAGCGCTCTGATAGTGCGTTTGAATAAAAATAGAATAAGTGCTCTTGTATGGTAAAAGACTCTTAAGCATGAGGTAAATAGAGTTCCACCTTATCTCTATGTCCAAACCGAACTTTCTTAGACATACACCCATCGCCCTGCAGAAGTTCTTATATTGTGATATTCTTATGTTAGAATTATTCATGAAAGAAATCGCATAGCGAAAAGCTTTAATACATACTCAACCTCTTCAAACCACATTTGACTATAAGGTTGATAATATGATAAGCGCATTGTTGATGTAGCAAGAAGGAATCGACATATGTACTCAACACTGGAGTAAGAATGCCCATGGCCCTAGAGTTTGAAGCGGCATTGCCTAAAGTAATTGAGAATATTTTGTCTGTAAGACCAAAGTCTTCCACGACTTTGATAATATAGTTCGCAATATTCTCACCCGTGTGTGCTACACCAAAGTCTTCCTTTTCTCCATTACCCCGTCGTCATCAACATAATGCGCAACCACACTAAGGTAATCCTCCCTAGCCTGACCACTCCATACATCCGAGGTCAGGGCCACCGAAAATGTGCACGTAATAAATAGTTCATTTATTTTATTACGATGTTCATTGTAGTATTTTTATTAGATCCCTGGTTGTTATCTGTCTAGAAATTGAAGAAAATCTAGGATTATGCGCAGTCATGATGTAATTTTGGAAAGAAGAAGACTCGCCAAAGTCTAACGGTAAATCCTCAGAAGCAATTAAACAATAGAGATATTGTCAGGCTACCTAGAATCGTAGTCCCAGCTACGTACCGTATCATCGGGGTTGTATTACAGCCGCGTTTGCCTCATCACCAATATTCGTCTTACATCTTGCAGTATGTCTTTGCAAGTGCCTCATTCCACCTGTAGACTTTGTAGACAATTCATTATGATAAATTTTACAAATAGCATATGGTACCTCATTTCCCGCTGTGTCTTGCTTGGTTGTTCTGTCGAAATTCTCCCACACCCCCGATGTAGACGGTCTCGACCTCTTTGCTCCGGTTGCCGTGGAGCCTGATGTTGCCGTAGAGCCTGATGACAGAACTTCTGGTGAAACCTCCGGTTGGCTTGAGGCAGCCGCAGGCGCCTCCATGGATGTAATTTCCTCCGGTGAAAGTCCGTAATCACCAAGAGAAAAGTTATTGTAAGGACTGTCCATAACGAAAATTGTAAAATCGAAACTAAGACTATTACTTCTTTCATCTTAGCATAACAAACACTAACAAAAAAATTATGCAAAAAATAATATTGTACCTCTTTCGCTGACTTGCTGCCTAAAATTGATTTTTTTTTTAATTTTGGCACTTTTTTTTTGAATTTTGCCAAATTAGCTCAACACGAATTTGAATTTGCACAATAGAATTTCAAAGAGAGAATGGATAATGAAGGGAGTGCTAAATGAGGGGGGTATGGTGGCTATTTATAGAAATGTTTTAAGATTTTTTAAATTTTTTTTTCTATTTTTAAAGACCCCAACGATCAAGAACGGTAAAAAAATGGCCAAAATCCCCCAACAACTGGAAATTTTCAGGCCGTGTCGTGCCAAGTACGACCCACGAGGACGACACGGCCCGGCTGCCCCCACCCTGCCAAGCCCGCCTACCGCTTTGCCCCATCCCTTCTTCTCCTCTGCCAGGTTCGCGCGCGTGCGCCGCAGTGCCAAGACGACGCACGCACTATTGCCGCCTCCTCGCCGCCGCCTTATAACCCCAAGCGCGCTCCTCGTCCGCATGGACCGCACCGTCGAGCTAGCTCTTCTCGCCTCCTCGTTTGCAACGCCGACGCCGAGCCGCCTCCTCGTCTCGTCCACACCGCCGCATCACCGGCACCAAGCCGTCTCCTCGTCCGCACCGCCTCCTCGCCTCCTCATCCGCAACGCCGACGCTGAGTAGTCCTCTCGTCTCGTCCGCATCGCTTCACCACCGGCACCGAGCTGCCTCCCCGACCCTCTCTCTTCTCTCTCCGCTCCAACCTCCTCCCGCACCTCCGACCGTTCTTCCTCTCCTCCTCCTCCCGGACCTCCAGGCTTCCTCTCACGCTGCCCTTGCCCTTCTTCCACTGTGCCGGTGTGACGCCCTGGCATTGACTCTCCGGACCGCTTGGACCGCACCATGCCTGCTGGGATCGTGGCATGCCTGGCACGGCCCATCAATACCCAAATGGCCCACGAAGAACAGCACCGTGAGCAGCAGAGCAGTTGGGTGCTCGGACCGTCCGGCCCGCCATGCTCCCAACACCCGCCGCCGGGGCGGCGTTCCCCCGCGACGCCCTCCTCCGCATCGCCGCGCCGCTCCGCGAGTCCGTCGCCGCGGCGCCCTACGCGCCACCGGAGGGCTCCTCCACCTCCACCAAATCCCTCCTCGCGTCCCTCCTCCCGTCCCCTTCACAGCCCCAACCGCAGCCCCCGACTGGTGGGGGCCACAAGGAGGCCACAGACCTCCTCCTCTTCTGCGCCGCCGCCGCTGACGCGGCCAACGCGGAGTCCCCTGCGCTGCACTGGGTTCCGGAGTGCCTCTCGAAGGCCGCGGCCGCCGCGATGGAGGAGATGGCGGCGGCGGGCGGGTGGGGAGATGTCGGGGAGATGGTGGTGGCGATGATGCCGGAGGCGGTCCCGCCGCTGAAGGTCGTGGTGAAGGAGACGTGCGTCGACACGGATAACGACGAGGTTGGTGCCGTGAAGCCGCCCAAGGAGCACGCCGTCGTTGCCGCGCACCAGTTCCGGTGGCTGGTGTCTCAGGTTTGTGCTCCATGGAAGTTATTTGAGCTTTTTTTTACAATTGATTCTAAGACCATAGCAGAAATGTAGAAATGGTCTATATTAGGAGAACTTCACACTTGGTCTTGTTATGTTAAAATGAAAATATGTTGCACTAGAGAGTGTAGTAGCAGCAGAACTGCAGAGGTATTAGTAGGTAAAGCTGTAACATTGCGGCATTATAGATGTTTACTTCAGTTGCTGCTTTGTGTGTTTCAGGTTACTTACCCTAAGCTTGGTGATCTGTGTTGGTTGGTAATTCCGTGTGCTTTGACGGCCTTGGACCATTGGTCACCTGAAGTTAAGGTATGCTGTATGCATGATGTTCTCTCTTTGTTTTCTATATTGTGGATGATAGTAGTATAGGATGTATAGCATTGTCAGCTTTGTCTTGACAGTTAACAGCATCCAGCTTAAAACCCCCATGCTGATTACAGTTTGCCTTATAGTATTGTTAGTGAGCATTTTGAGTGAGATTGTTCCATATGATTTACAGGAACATGGAATGGTTAGCTCCATGCACATAGCAAAGAACGTGAAAGTAGCAGAATTAAGTTTGTATGAAGATGCAATACTTGATGCATGCTGCCATAACATTCCTGCCGATGATGAGTTATGGTATGACATTGTTGAGGTATCTGTGCTGTTGTTGACTTGCACTCAGCGAAGTAATCCCCGTAGCCCTTGGTACAATCTCTTTCTAGTTCTAAACTGTTTTCCTCTTTCTATATTGTGATAACGTATATTCTTTCTAGCTCTACAAAATCTGAACAAACAAACCTTATTCTGGTATGAGTTTACACTTTACAGTGGAGTATAGCTATTAGGAAATTTATATCATAATTATGACTTATATGCATTACTCATCTTACATTGTGTGAACTGTGCACTGTGGTATCTCTTTTCCCTTTTGCACCAAAAATAGTAAGCGAGGAAGATGAATCGACTGAGGGAGGAACAATTGCCTTTTGTTGAATGAAATGCAAATCATGTCCTTGTACTTCCATGATGGCTTGGAAAGTCAGCATTTATAAACAGAATGGTTTAAAGCCGAGAAAACTACCTCTTTTTTTAAGGATGGAAAGTTGTTTTTAAGTGAGATGAGATACACACAATGCAACATCTGCCATATTTTGTTGATCATCACTGTCGGGGAATGCAATATTTAGCCAGCATTTGTTCTACTTATATTGAGATAAGGCATCATTGTTGGAGAATCTAAGATACAATACTATTGGCCACTGTTGGAGAAGGCAAGGCTAGAAAAAAGACATACTGACAGTTAGTGAGCTATTTAATGATTGATATATTGCATGTGATTGCAAACTGTGGTTCATCTGCAAAATATCTTGTCATTTTTTTATTCATCTTCAGTATTTTGCGTTGGTTCCAGGTATGATCGAATGCTTACTGAGATGTTGGGCCACGTGGAACGGCAACCATTAAATAAAGAACGTCGTGTTGCATGGCTATTCCTTATTGGGCCAGTTTTTGATGCTATGGGTCTCTTCCTATTGGCACATTTTCGTCGCCTTTTCTCTCTCTTCTTTCAATGGATGCATGCTGATGATGATAAAACAGTTCTTCTGGTAAGAAAAAAAATCTCCAGATCATAGACGATACAATTATATAAGTCTTAAAAGACAGAACCATGCTACATCTTCACTTTCTGTTCCTGTCAGATAACCCTACCAAGTTTTTGTTTACAGGATATGAAAATTTGGTAAGCCTAGTTAATTATGGTATTTTGATAGTTAATCGTGTATCTTTTGCAGGTTTTAGAGCAAATTCATGCAGTTATTAAGCTCACCTGGATCAGGAAATCACCTTATACTTCAAGGTATTAGGAACTATGATATATGACTTATTGTTACTTCTTATGTCCCTTTTGCTCTGCTCGCTGAATCTGGTAATTCCAATAGCATACTCATATGTTAATTTACTAATGAAACTGACTTCCAGCTTACCTTCTTTTTGATAGGTTGGTGGATGAGCTTATTCTTTTATATAAAGAATCAGCTACAAGGAGGAGTCGTGAGGTTATGCGAAATCACATCCTAGAAATTCTCGCTCTGCTCCAGAAGTAAGAGATTCTTCTTCACTAGCAGTTCCAGTTTTTGCACCACATGCATAATCGCACAGTAAGAGCTATTAAGTGGCAGTCAAACTCAATCTTTCAGACTTCTTTTGGTACATAATATTTCATTCAGCATAAGTTCATATCTTCCATATTGTTGGTTGTCATTCTACTCTCTAGGTGCTCCTTGCTCGCAGACTAGTCAAATTAGATAATATTCTCCATTGTAGTTGGCCTATTGGGAATCAATATTCGAGATTGACTTCTGTTGTTATATTCCAGCTAGTTAGCTAACTAGTTGTAGATAATTTATCCACCTTAACAAATGGAATTAGTTGGAATAGAACTTTGCAGGGGCTAAGTTATTTTATGTTAACCTTATATAGTGTTTTGAGGGATAAATCAGCAAGTACATATTTATATCCTCTTACCTTCATAGCAAACTGATATTTGATGACCGTCTCTTTGCATCTTTGAGCCCTTTTTTGTTGAGGGATGACAGTGAAATTATTTCATCTTTACAGAATACAGTACATATAAGCCAATTGAGTTTCTGTCAAGGAAATAAACGCTTCCCTTATATTGGTTTGGGCCATTTGGATGAACGGAAAAGTTGCTATTTTTTCAATATCCACTATTTAGCATATCAATGTGGTACATGCGTCCAAGTGGAAATTTATGGGTTGTCAGAAACTACTTGGAAAAAAAAAATGCAAATTGGTTCGACTTTCAAACATGTTATATTTAAGCTCAAATTCTGCCTAGAAGGGAGCTCCTCTCGGTGTTCCAGTTGGTGGAGCACTGGAGCTACTCAGACGAAATTTCAACGTGCAATTATGTGTACTTATTGTTGCATTTCCGTTCTCACCAAGAAGATCTATCTGATAGTAAGATGTACTCATGTAGATGCAACGGACAGCGATTTGAGGAAGCTTGGAAGAAGCATGAAGTTGATCCAGACTTAAAAATGTTGCTATCTTGTTTCAATCAACTTTGTACCAAAAACAGTTCGTCAGGATGTCGAGTTTAACTGGTATTCTTGATGTAAATAGTTGTTTAACTTGGATGAAATTAAGGCTGCAAAATCTTCGCTGTTGGTATCCGTTCTTTTTTATCTCGAGATTTGTTGGTCTTGGAATTTGGATGCGTGGGTTGGCCCGCATGTTCTAATGGCTTTCGAACGGCGCTGGCTATCCGAAGCTTGCATCCAGATGAAATAAAACCGGATACGCTTGCAAATTAAGATGCATATACATACATAAATTAAAACTGCAACGTGTGCTTTTGCTCATAGCCTGATGCATCACATAAGTACATAGTAGCCTGTACTGAATGCTGATGCAATTGACTGATACGACAATAGATGGAACTCATGGAATAAGCCTTTAAATAGCTTAACGTTCCATCACGATCTCTGTTCATATCCCCATCTGTTTTACGTCTGCCCATCTTTCTCTGGGAAATTCAGTATCTGCGGCTGCAGGAACCTCCCATGGTAGACGAGCCTGGACATCGCCTTGTACGCCGCCTGAGTCATGTGTATGCCGTCCCAGCTCACGTACGCCGACGGCTCCGCGCAGGCCGTCGTCCCCTCGCCGCCGCACATCCTCCTCCAGTCGAAGTTGTACTTGCCGCCGGCGCCGCAGCACGCCTTGCGCGTGCTACTCGCGTCAAAACCTGAGCAGGTATAGGCACGTTCGTGAGACGAAGCCATTATCTTGGCACGAAGCTTATCGTCTATATCAGCGTGCGTACCGAGCGAGGAGGCGCCCCTGAGGAGGCTGAAGAACGAGTTGAAGTAGTCGGCGTAGGCGATGGACGCGTTGGGGTGCGACGACCGCAGGTCGGCGACGGCTTGCCGGAGCCTCGAGTTGTGCTTGGCGGCGAGGAGGTTCAGCTCTTTCAGGCACCCCACGGAGTCGTAGTCGGACGGCTCCGATGAGCCCTTCATGGTCAGGTAACTGGGGATGCAGCCGATGGGGAAGTTGCCCGGGACAATGACTCTGTTTGCGCCCATGTCCAGCACTTCCTGAGAATTGTGCAACTCGACAGGATTATTGTCAGGCTTGTGCTTGTTTGTTATCTCTAGCTTACTTTTTCTAGAGGGAAAGTATATACTCCCTCTATATTTGTTCGTGACTTGAGAGTATCTGTTTTAATATATTTATCTGTTATGAGAATTTAGAGTATAATTATTGTATTTTTTTTCCTCTTTATCTCTATTTAAGTACATTGAAAGATGTTAAGTGGCGGTATGTTATTTAATAGAGGTATGTATGATTGTTTCTCATTAATTATTCGTTAGATTAAGTGTTTTTTAGTCTGTGCGTATGGTAAATTATGGACAAATATAACGAAACCGAGGAAGTATTTTTGATACCTCAGCGGCATCTACGATGGTCTGAACGACACCTGGGACTAGCTTCTCCACCTCTTTTACAGTCCTGTTTCCGAAGAAGGCGTAGTTGTAATCGTTTCCTCCTATCTCCCCGATCAAAACTAGAGAAGATTGGAACCTTTTGCGTATATCTGCAGTCACATAAATGTGTAGAGCTTGTCAGACACGGAACTTTAAGATTACTTGTTGAAGAACGGAGTGGTGCATCAATTGATAAGTAGAAGCAAGAGAAAGCATTAGCAAGTGAGTAGGGAAGGGAAGAGGAATTGCCTTCATCGGTGGCGAAGCTGGACTTCATGAAGTCCTTGAACCACCTAAGCTGCAGTTTAAGGGAGTTAGCGCTGAAAGGCATGAAGAAGCCCCGGTTAAACTTATCGGCAGGGTCCATCGCGGTGGCTCCAGCGACGGCGAAGTTTACTCCGTGGTCGAAGCTTTTGTTCTTCCCTAGGTAAGGGTTCAGAAACGGAAGACCCAGGTCCTGAGCTGCACGATCGATAGAGCAAAAGTTCATAAAAAATCAATGCAACAACAAGACGTTGTAATACCACTCCGTTCTTGAGCAAGTTCAGAGGCAGCTCGCTGTTTACTCAAGCTAGATCAGAGCAAGAAAGTTCAGAAATTTACAGCAAAGCTGGACTAGCGATTGTACGCACCCAGGAAGTCGATCATGAGGAGGCCATCAGAGCACCGTCCAGTCGGGTACCCAAACGTGATGCCGTACGGGAGGTGCTTGATGGTCTCGAACGCGCCGGGTGGCGCCTCCTTGATCAGATTCCCCGTGTCAGTGATGGAGTCGCCAAGGCTATAGATCGCAGCTATGCTACCGTCACCTTGCCCATGACAGCAACAGAAGTGTAAAGCAACAAGGAGGGAGAAAGCAAAGAAGGAAGCCATGCACGCTTGCAATTGCATGCAGAAACAGTACTGAATGACCTGGAAAGAGATGAGATGTATATCGAGCGAGCGATGAGGGGTTCGTGCTTGCCCCGGCGTTTTATACAGAGAGGCCGGGAAATGAGGGGCACTTTGCCATCCACGCGTTCCAGAAGAGCATGGATGGGTGGAGTTTTTCGCCTTCGAGACGCCTCGGTCGGCTGCCTGCATGAGCGTGTGGGAGCTTTTTCTGGGGCTTTTGAGCGCCATGCTTTTGTCACCTTGTTAGCGAGAAGAATGCCTCGTAAGATCTGATCAAGTCTGAGATTATGGGGGGCTCCTTTAGACGACAGTCTTGACCACTGAAAGATTAACTTCAGGGACTGTATCATTATGAGGTCACCAGGTTTCTTAGCAAAGAAAACGAGAGCAGACATCTTTATGTTTTAGGTTATTTGCAGTTTTCGCTATATTGGACAGTGTGCATGCATGTCTAATCGTATTGCTAGAAATGTGCAAGTGGTATGTATAATTGACATGATTCATAAAACTCTGCACCCGAATGTACCCTCACAGGCAGTGGCGAACGTAAGACCAAAATTTGGAGGTATTAATGGGACTTACTTACTTATTTGCGGTTTATCAAATGCCGAGTTATCGATCAGCGGTAGTCTACTTGAGCACAACTGGACTAAGGTGCTAAAGGGTACACTATGAGCCGGTTGTCGGTAGGGGACACCAGCACCGACTACCCTTGGGTCCGCCCCTGAGTGGCGGAGCTAGAACTCAAAACCCTGTAGAGTCAATGCCTCTGAAATCCTCAAAGTTTCCTTTGTTTCACCGTAAATAACAATAGTATTAAGGCTATTTGGCGAAAACATGTGGATCGCTTGACCCCACGGGTCATAACGTGGCTCTGCCAATGCTTACATGTATAATGCATTGCTGATGTGGTGTATACAAAGATGAAGCATTATAACGTACAAAATGGCGATGCACGCTCGAGCTAAGTGGAGGATCGGTGTGCTAGCTACTTTATTCAACTTTACTCTGATATGGCGGTGGATGATAGATTTGTCACTGTGCGGAAGAAAGCTTGTAGGCATTTGGAGTCACTTTAGTGGAGGAATCGATAGGTAAGTATGATATGGTCGGCTGCTTGGGAGGAGAATAATTGATATTGTCTTGGAAGCGAAGTTAGTGCCTCTGTGTGTTTGGCTCACGAATTGTGATCAACATGTAAAGTAGATTGCGTGATCAGGGGAAGATTTCGAGTACGTGTGTGCAGTAAATAACAGCTTCCGTTACCGGAGATTTCGGGTAGGCGAGGTGAAGAAAAAAAATGAACTAGGAGTACTGAGAAAAGACACCGGTGAGCGACACACATGTCGATTCGCAGAATCGCAAGCCTTCGAATCGTCTGATTGTCCTTTTACTTTTTAGCTGTGCAGAGTCCATGGCGTACATGGTTCAGGGTTAGCCCGAGTTCACAATGTACGTGAACAGT
Organism: Hsuehochloa calcarea; assembly: GCA_036346395.1. Lineage (NCBI taxonomy): Eukaryota > Viridiplantae > Streptophyta > Magnoliopsida > Poales > Poaceae > Hsuehochloa > Hsuehochloa calcarea. The sequence continues at coordinate 2,583,931 of CM070604.1, read as the reverse complement.
GAGCCATATATGTATGGCCTGTCCCTGACCCAGTGACCTGCATAACATGCACAACGCACAATGGTATCGAAATGAGTGGGGTACGCGGCCCGCCACACTACTTTTACTTTAGACATGTCGCTACTCGATTCGATAGGTTGTAAACCCGACTTGTGTGTCAAGTAGTACTCATGTGTTTATTGTGTTCTCTTTATGCTAAATTTTAGTAATTTTACGGTGACAATTTTTTTGTTTTATTATTACCTTTCAGTTCATTTACTGCATTATTTATTTGGGAAAATTTTATTTCTTTCTCGAATTGTTAATAACTTCTTTGTTATTCCGTAGGCATGGCGTGTTAGGGTGGCATCGTCGATTGGCGTACGACCTTTTGGACCATGAGCTAGGCGGTCGGCACTGTAGCCGGCTACATACTTCACTTCCACTAGAGGGACATGTTCCCGATGAGTTGAGAGTGTTGTTGACTCACGCCCTATCGAAATCTTGGAGGTTGGACCAGCATTGGTTCTCTAGGCAAGACACTTGTTAATTGTTGCATCCAAAGTTTTCAAATGTTTGTGTACTTTCATCCTTCTCTTCAATGTTGCACTACATATTGTGAGCTACCAAACTCCTTCCTCTAGCACGAATGTTGCAAGCCACTCAGGAAGACACCGCCCAGCAGGATGCTGCCCCCGGAGCGAACGTAGAGCGGTCTCGACGCATCCCTTTTGACATATCACTCCTCACAGCTCTTGTGGACCGTTGGCGGCCGGAGATACACACTTTCCACCTGTCGCGCGGTGAGACGGTGCCAACTCTACATGATGTGTCCATGCTCACTGAACTACCGATTGGCAATCACCCAGTCGTGCCAGAGGAGCCTGTGAATGACTGGTGGGCTGATTTGCTGCAGAGGTTCCGCGGAGTTCTTCCACAGTTGCAGGAGGGCGAGACGCTCTACCAGGTCTTCTCGGATAGCTAGAAGCATGGGCCGACGAAGATGTGGCTACAACAGTTCAGGGTTAGTGCATTTACAATTTTGTAACACTTTTGTCTACATTTGTATAGATCTAATGTATTATTCTTCTTGTAGGTTTAGAGGATGGCAACCGACGCGAACGACTACTAGGTGGCGTGTCAGCTAGAGGCGTACCTGTTGTGGCTGTTTGGTTGGGTGATGTTCACGAATACCTACGACAACAACGTTGATGCATGATTCATCCAATTTGCCCAGTGAAGAATCTAGGCCTCGTTTTAGTGTTTTGATAATTAACGATAATCATTATTTGTGGACTAATAACTCCCTCCTCTAGCATGAATGTTGCAAGCCACTCAGGAAGACACCGCCCAGCAGGATGCTGCCCCCGGAGCGAACGTAGAGCGGTCCCGACGCATCCCTTTTGACCTATCACTCCTCACAGCTCTTGTGGACCGTTGGTGTTGAGGATTAAAATATTCATATATTATCTTAATATATGATAAAGACCATACGTCTTCGTGGTCGTAACTTCTAAGACCACCGATCTAACTGGTCGGAGATACTACAGAAGTTATATAATAAATACCCTGGTCGGACAAAGTTCCAAACCTAGTCCACGACCAGGTAAATGCTCGTAAAGCTATGAACAGGCGTCTGGGTCAAGTCCCGACCACGCCACTCACTATGTGATGAATGAAACACGTGTTTCATATTCCGTATAATACAACACTATCCCGGTTGATGGTGTAACGTCTCTTAAAACCATTAACCGCAGAACAGTTGACATCTTCACCAACCGCCTCTGCAGTTGGTAGAACCGTCAAACTGCCGTCTCTTTCCGACCAGACGCGACGCTCTCCAACGGGTGTCTCTTCATGGGATAACTGCCACCGCTTCATCAAGTACTTAAGGAGAACCATAGAAGGCCGGAAGGAGGAGAGGCAGAGAAGCACAGACACAAGCACACAAAGACGAAGTTAGAACATCGTTGCAGAAACAACACTAAGCAAGGTATTGTATTCTCGTAGTGATTAGAGATTCTTAGTGTTTGTAACAGTGAGTTCATAGCAATAAAGAGCAAGCCCGTTCCACTCCCAGGAGATACGCATATTTTTCCTCTTTTCTTTTATAATCATAAGATCGGCGATTTGATCGTCGACAGCTGGCGGCCGGAGATACACACTTTCCACTTGTCGCGCGGTGAGACGGTGCCAACTCTACATGATGTGTCCATGCTCACTGAACTACCGATTGGCAGTCACCCAGTCGTGCCAGAGGAGCCTGGGGATGACTGGTGGGCTGATTTGCTGCAGAGTTCTTCCACAGTTGTAGGAGGGGGAGACGCTCTGCCAGGTCTTCCCGGATAGCTAGAAGCATGGGCCGACGAATATGTGGCTACAACAGTTCAAGGTTAGTGCATTTACAATTTTGTAACAATTTTGTCTACATTTGTATCGATATAATGCATTATTCTGCTTGTAGGTTTAGAGGATGGCAACCGACACGACTACCAGATGGCCCGTCAGCTAGAGGCGTACCTATTGTGGCTGTTTGGTTGGGTGATGTTCACGAATACCTACGACAACAACGTTGATGCTTGATTCATCCAATTTGCCCAGTGAAGAATCTAGGCCTCATTTTAGTGTTTTGATCATTAACCATAATCATTATTTGTGGACTAATATGGTTGTTCAAGTAATTGAAAGGGTTTGTTCAAGTAATTGAAAGGGTTAGTCCCAAATGAAAGATAAAGAGCACAAAAGGCACCTGGAGAATAGATATCAACATAATCTAGCTCAAGGCAAAAGGTATCTAGTTGAATAAGGTTTTTTTCATAGTTTTACTGGTCTAGGTGTTTGTAGTTTAAAAGACCGGATTACTAGTATAGGTAGTCGTACTATGAAGAGGGATTTACGAATAGTAGCTTGATAGAAAAGTGCGCCACACTACTCAAACTTACTTGGATGCATCTTTGATCTCACAACCATGAAAATTCCTCGTCCTGATTTTTGGCCAAACTGACCAGGACCCTGGTCCACCGAGGCGGTCAGCTTTTTCCAAAGAGCTCCTTTCCCCTCATTTGCTTCCCTGACTGATTGCAAGCTATAAGCTAGACTGATCGAAACCCCGGTCCATCGAGGCGGTAAGCTTTTTATAGAGAGCCTCCTTTTGCTTCTACTCTACTCTATTTTATCTCCTAGACTGACCTCAGTTGCAAGGCCAGTCTGACCATACCTCCGAGTCGAACATGCGGTCAGCTTTTTCCAAAGAGGGTCATTTTGGTACTTGCTACGGTTTTCTTCACTCCGGATTGACCGTAGGCTCTTGGCCAGTCAGATCAGACCCCCGGTTTGACCATTGCGGTCAGCTTTTTTCCAGTAGCAATATTGTCCATTTTGAGAATTTATTGAACCCGGTCTGACCGGACCTTGAGTGGACAGTCTGATCAGACCCAGCTAGCGGTTATATTCCATATCAATGATTACTACAGAGCTTACAGTTATATTGTAGTTCAGTCTGACTGGCCTTATGCCTGCGGTCTGACCAGGGTTGCTGATTTTGCACAATTTCATGTGCCAATGGCTAGTGGAGGGGGTTCGGGCTATAAACACCTCTCCACCTGCAGTAAGGGTGACTTTAGAACCTCTATTGAACACTCTTTAGCACTTACTTCTTCTACTACTCATTGATAGCAAAATTTCCATCTTTCAAAGCTTGTAGAGTGTTTCGAAGTGTATTGAGTTGAGTTTGATTTTTGTGGCACTAGAGCATCATCAAGCAAAGCGTTGTTGGTATATTACTCTTGGAGGTTGCCGCCTCCTAGACAGCTTGAAGGAGACGCGTCAGTGCTCTCCTATCCGCAATAGAGAAGAGCTACCACCAGTGATCGAGGAGTGTGCTCGTGTGGAGCTGGCTTGATTCGTTCAAGCTTCCTCAATATGGATTAGAGGAGACTAGCAAGTCTCTAAGACCACAGGAAAACATTGTTTGTCTTCATATTTTGGTTTATTCATATTGCTATTCTCTTAGTGCATTTACTTACATAGCAATTGTTTGTCTCTTGATTAGGTTGTTTAGCTTAGTCTAGATAGGTTGGTGCACTTAGAGAGACTTAGATTATTTAGGTCTTGAATTGTGAAAACAAATATCATTTCATTACTTACTAAAAATCTAATTTTAGCCAAAAGTTTTAAAACCATCTATTCACTCCCCTCTAGTCTGTTATCCTTGATCCTACACCCACACGATCATCGATGCGGACATTGAGGTGGTGCAATAGTTCAACTAGGGTTCAGTTGTGCTGTGTGGTACGTATCGTGCCCTCTGCGATGCTTGCCTAAGGAGCAAGGCAACATCCCTGTTGTATAGTTGCCCTCTACTAATCCTGTTGTGGTCGTTTGAGCGTTTTCGGGTTGGATGATCGTGGGTAGAGGGGAGGGACTATCCCAAGCCATGACACATCCATCACAACACCTAGTAGCTCCTCACCATAATAGGCTAGTGGCTCAACATGGCAGCGGGCATTCTCACCGTACTAGTTCCCCACGAGAGGTAATACAATAAACATGGTGTGTATTATGTATGTATTATGACAAATAACCAAACTTGCATCTCACACTGTAGGTCCACTGATGTCTCAATGGGCATTTCACACAACATTGGCGTTCTCATCATGGGTGCCTCCCACGATGATGCCCACGCCAAGTACTTGCCACCATCACTTTTGATTTTCCATGATTGAGAACTAACAAATGCATCGAGTGTTTAACACTTTACTACTTTTGCAAACCAAGTACGCATTAGTCGAGCCCTCATACGCGCATCCCTGCGGTAAGGTGAGATGGAGGACTACCTCATCAACGACCTGGCCGTACACCCTGACGTGTTTACAGGTGCATAGTTGTTCGGCGCACCGTCCGAGATGCAGCCCATGTAGGTCATGGATCCATACGCCATGCCTTCTCGTGTTGCACCACGTGGGTCATCCGAGAACCCGAGCGGTGGAGCCCTTTGGGACCGACATCGACCAGTAGGGACATGTCGGCCCAAGTGGGCCAGCGATAGGGACTGGGACAAGGGCGTGGAATTGGAGACGAGGAGGGAGATGGACATGTATATCATTAGTACCATACGTGGTATGTCTTTTATTTCACACCTTAGTATCGATGTGGATGATGGGATTGTTGTACTACTATATGCTTTAAAATTCCACATGTTACACTATTTTCTTGTGGTGCTTGGGTCCCTCGGTTAGCACAGCGACGATGGGACATGCAATGTAATTCTCGCCCTACGTCCTCTAGTCCGCACCGCGACAGAGAGGTATGCTATTCAATTTCAGCTCCTTCCACCCTAGTCAGCACCGCGACATAAGGGGCATGTTATATGAATCTCTCTATTTCTACTAGGTATCCTCCCCTACTCGGTGAGAATTGACAACAGTATGCTGCCTCCGTTTCATGCCGAATAGACTACACTCCGACCGCTTTTTCACATTGAAGCAACAACACTTTACCATCTTATTTTCATACCAAAACGACCATACCCTAGTTCCAGCACGGTGTATATCTGTCAAGTCTGTCGCTCACATTCGAGAGGGCCAGTAAATTGTGCCTCCAACTTTTCCAACCGAAGTGACCATATCATGCCACCTTTTCAATCTAAGTTGACAACACGCACCAGTTTTTCTCTATGAATTGACAACTCGCTGAGCTATCATGTACCCAAAGATTCCTTCTAGCGGACACGAGTAACTTCCATTGAACAAAAAATACTCCTTCAACTGGGGCATACTCCACCATTACAGGCAAGACTCCATTAGAGCTAGTTTGGAAACAGGGAGAGGGGAGGGAGAAGAGAGGTGCAGGAGGTCACTCGGTCCGGCTTTGGGGATGTCAAACTATGGAGAGATGCCCCAGAAGTGCAAATGACCCGCCAAGAAGGTACAAACATACCTTGATAGTTCTTGCAATGATGCTCCTGTACTACCAGAGTTTTCACACCCGTAGTGCGATTGCGGTAACCCGACATAGATAATTCAATCTACACATCCTAGTACAGCCACACGGGCTTACTACATGTGCGGGATTGCCACTTAAGTGAATGTCATACATTGATATTTCATATTGCATGTTGCATTTTAAATATCATTGACTTTATTCGTGCATAGCAATCCGTCGGAGCGTTGCTTTTTTTCAATTGATCGACGGCCCGAAGAAGTATGACAAGGCATTCATTCAACAAAAATACATACTGAACTATACAGTTTCTTCCGAGGCCTTTAGCCGTTGGGAACCCTACTCAACCGGGAGCGAGGAAAACAAGGGAAATGCATCTATGGTCCCTGATGCCCTGTTGCACCAAAGATTATTCTAGATAAGGATATACCCAAAAAAGAACTTTGGCCGAGTACTGGGAGGCCCACGCGAAGGCCCACGTTCGCAAGGGGAGTAGAACGCATGTCCGTAATTATGAGTTGATTTTGATCTGTCAAGTATTTTTCTTTCCAAAAGACGTGCTTGTATCATAGTTGTAATTTGGGTCGAAGGTTCGTGTATATAGCTATTTGTGCCGTAGAAATAGCCACACAAACATATGCAACTAACCATACCCTAAGTGTTATGTAATTCAGACTTTTATGGTCAAGTGTTATGTGGGGCTTGCAATATCATCTTCGTTGCTCCATTCTCGTCTGGCTCAAACCGAAGCTTACAAAATATTTTGCCAAATTTTGGGTTATTTGTATAAAAAAATAAAATGGTGAACATATACGTAAAACAATTAAAACATGATTCATTTACAAACAATTGCAGAAAGCAAACTCCAACTTTTTTACTACTAACAATTATTAACAAACAACTCTTCCAGTCATTTAATTTTATAAAATTAAAGCTCAGTTTATTTAAATTATTTCTTTTAAAAATAGCATATTGTTGTTGGGTGGGAATACTACCGTGCACAGTCATCGACTTGATTTAAGAAGGGTCTCAGTCGCGTTCTGGCCCAGCAACTGTGCCCATCACGAGCCTCGATCGCACCACCAGATTGCGACTCAGACACATGGCAGACCAAGGCCTCGACCACATTTATGTCTCACCATTGGGCCTCCTATGTCAGCTAATCGCTAAGCCACTAAGTGATTAGACATAGTCATACGGTGAACCAACGATTATGGGTTATTTTTTTTGTAAAAATATTAAACCATTGTTTATTTGTGTAAATGTTTTTAATAAATGGTTTATTTTGAAAACAATTCATCCACTTCTATCGTGCCGTCGGGATTTTTTGACTCACTTAACCTCTTTTTAGAACGGAATAGCAAATCTAGTCATTTATAAATAAAATTACAAAAATAACATCCCTACTATACAAAAATGTTATGGTGGACCACCTCCTGCTAGCAGAAAAATAGCACTGTAGCAACAGTGTTCATACCTGTTCGAAATGGTGCCTGTTCATACGCGTTTTTCAACTTGTCACGCTCGCCGCCGCGTTTTTGCATAGTAAAAATGCCATTTTTGTCATACTATTTTTTTGATATAACACGTAAAAAACGTGCCTACTTGCCCTTGCGCCGTTGCCTGGCCGCGAAAACCTCGTGTTTCGAAACCAATCCGCCGCTTGCCGGCTGCCGCAAGTCCGCGACTCCCGTGGAACCGTCGTAAAGCACCCTCGCCTCACACCGTGCCGCACATGGTGCACCTCGCCCCGCCTCCCCACCCGCGCGACTCCACGCTCCACCACTTCCCACCGCGCTGCCGCTCCCTCTCCTCCCGCCCCCAGCGCTCGCCTCGCTCCTCCTCGCCGCCGTCTCATCCTCGCCCTCCCTCCCCCACCTCCGCCACCTCCACGCGCTCCTCGTCCGCCTTCCGCTCCCGGCGCCCTCCCTCCCCTTCCTCCTTTCCCGCCTCCTCCGCCGCCTCGCCGCCCTCCCGCCCCCGCACGCGCCGCTCCCCTACGCGCTCTCCGTCTTCTCCGCCCTCTCTCCCCCGGACCCCTTCCTCGCCGCTGCGCTCCTCCGTTTCGCGCTCCTCACGCTGCCGCCGCTGCACACCTTCCGCGTCTTTTCCCACCTCCGCCGCGCGCATGGCGGCGAGCTCCCTTCCTCCCGTTCGCTTTCTCCCCGCTCGCCAAGTCCGCCGCGGCCGCCTGCTCCCTCCCCGCTGCCGCGGCAGCCCACGCGGTCTCCATCCTTGTCGGTGGGTTTGATAAGCACCGGTTTGTTGAGAACTCGCTGATTGGTGCCTATGTTGCCTGTGGTGATGTCGGTGCTGCACGTAAGGTGTTTGATGAAATGGTGGCGAAGGATGTCATTTCCTGGACAAGTATTGTGGTGGCGTATTCCAGGAACGGGGATATGGGGTCCGCAGAGGAGGTGTTTGGGCAGTGCCCGGTGAAGGATATGGTGGCATGGACAGCGATGGTAACTGGTTATGCGCAAAATGCCATGCCAATGAAGGCATTGGATGTGTTTGATCGGATGGCAGCACTGGGTATGGTCATTGATGAGGTCTCATTGACAGGTGCAATCTCAGCATGTGCTCAGCTTGGTGCAGTGAGGCGTGCTGCCTGGGTTCAGGAGATTGCAGAGAGGAATGGTTTCGGACGGAATCTGGTTGTTGGGTCGGGGTTGGTTGATATGTATGCCAAGTGTGGACTTATTGATGAGGCACGCATGGTATTTGATGGGATGCAGGAAAAGAACGTGTACACATATAGCTCAATGATTGTTGGTCTTGCATCACATGGGAGGGCTAACGAGGCGATTGCTTTGTTCAAGGACATGGTTAGGAGGGCAGACGTGGAGCCAAACCATGTCACCTTTATTGGAGTATTGACAGCTTGTAGCCATGCAGGCATGGTGAAAGAAGGGCGCTACTACTTTGCACAGATGAAGGACAGATATGGGATATTGCCATCCGCAGATCACTATGCCTGTATGGTTGATTTGCTTGGTCGGGCTGGATTGGTGGATGAAACCCTTGATCTTGTGAGGTCGATGACCATGGAGCCTCATGGTGGTGTGTGGGGAGCACTGCTTGGGGCTTGCCGGATCCATGGGAAAACTGAAATTGCTAAGATTGCGGCAGAACATCTTTTTAAGCTCGAGCCGGAGGGCATAGGGAACTATGTGCTGTTATCAAATATACTTTCGTCGGCAGGAAAGTGGGATGAAGTGTCAAAGGTTAGGAAACTGATGAGAAGCCGGAGGCTGAAAAAGGACCCTGCAGTGAGCTGGTTTGAAGGCAGAGATGGTTTGGTCCATCAGTTCTTTGCTGGTGATAATTCTCACCCAAGGACACATGAAATAAAGAAGGCGTTATTGGAGCTAGTGGCAAAACTGAAGCTTGCAGGTTATGTTCCAATCCTGAGTTCAATTGTTTATGATGTGAGCGATGCAGAGAAAGAAAGACTGTTAATGGGTCACAGCGAGAAGCTTGCTCTGTCATTTGGATTGCTCACGCTTGGATCTAGATTCACAATTAGGATTGTAAAGAATATAAGGATCTGTGAGGACTGCCATTTGTTTATACAAATGGTGTCAAGAGTTAAGCCTGTTGAGATTATAGTCAGGGACAATATGAGATTCCATCATTTCAAAGATGGAGAATGCTCCTGTGGTGGATTCTGGTGATATCTGAGTAGATTTTTTTAATATGAAAAATGGCAGAGTAGGATCTTAATTGATTAATGATACCTGGACTAAATTATTTATTTGACTTGTTTCTTGAACATTAGGCACTCAATTTTGAATAGCAGGACAAACTCACTTCAAAATGTAGCTTGTGGGTTGAGAGGAGTTGATGGTATGTCGAATTTGCAATGAATTGTTACATAATGCAGATCTAGTCAGCAATATTTGGGCAATAAAGAACTTAGATGTTTGGTCGCAAAAAGCTCTTATTCATTTTGAAAAATGTTACTTAAAGGACATGGATGATGCAGAGAAACAAGACAAATTCAAATAAAGCACCGATCATGTTAGATTAGTCAGATCTCCTTTTAGGACATTGGTGAATATAACTATTGCAATATGAGGACTGAAGTCAGGACCTCTTTTGATATTTCAAATTTGATACTTTCCCAGTAAAATTTGTTCTCTTTCACTCTAAATTATAGAGAGGACAAATAAGAACTGAATTGCCGCCAATGCTTTGCTAGCTTGCCATTACATTAATGTGCTCCTAGCAAGTCCTGGTGCCTGAGAAGCCATAGATTTTTGCATTCAGAGTACTCGTGACCTCTTAGGCATATTTCTTATTGAAATTTAAAGGCAGCATCTCAAGGGCACAAGATTTGTCGCGAGATATCTTCGAAGTGTTGTGTGCCATTGCTAGGATGCTTCTGCTTCCTCGGTATGGAGTATGGACTGGTGTTTCTTTGCTTCATGCACCATCTAACTAATTGATCTAGAATACCTGTTTGTTGTCATCTATGCTGACCGGAAGGGTTTCTTTCCCTGCTGCCTGAGAAGAGCCAATGTGGTGCTTTTGTTGCATGTGAACTGGGGCCAATGCTCAATTTGAGATCGAGATCACTCTCTACAGAAGCACTCCAACTTTCACCTTCAACTGATTTACTGCTTTGTGGTCTTCCTTCTTGGGTTCTTGAAGTTTCTTCATCGAAGAGATTTAGACATGATGCCGGCTTGCATTCTTGAAGAAACAAATGTTCAGGTACTTGTCGTGGAGCAGAGTGTTGTGCATTACCAAGACGAGCAGATTGACTGGTCTCTGATGTAGAGGGACTGGTCTTGAGGTTTGACCTGGTGCCCTGCACCATTTCTTGAGTTTCTTCTGTTCTAGATTGGAAACTATTTTTCTCACCACCTAATTCAGCCATCAGTGATTTTTGTACATGATATAGCCGATGCAGTTCATGGACCTGATGCAACAGACAGCATGAGATGTAAAGGTTCTGTGTTGCAGCAGTGGCAAAATAATTGTAGAGCTGCGTAATAATTGGTTGACAAGTAATTTTCAGATGAGATTTATGCAGAATAAATAGTAGCATTGCAGTGCATTATATTTTGAAGCTGGAACAGCCTGTTTTCCCCCCCTCATTACAGCTGCAAACATGTCTTGCAATTGAAAAGGCTAGAGACCTTTCAGGTATTTGAACTTTGACTACCTTAATGACAATTTCCCCCACTTTTATTCTATATAGATATCTGGCGAATCTTGTGTTTTATGAGATGAATAACAAAGCTACTCCTTGTTACCTGCTGTCTGAAGACCTCATCTTGTTCCATGATTGTTCTCCGAACTAATTCCTTACTGTCGTGTCTAGAATATTTGTCCATTGGCTCTACCAAGACTTGGTTTAAAAGCTTTCGCCCACTAGCTTTCAGCAATACTTTGGCTAGTTTCTGAATAGAATCTTTACTTTTCAGCCCTCTAGTGATGGTTATTGCCTCTATCTTCAACAAGGAAGACAGGATTTTATAAGTACCAAATAAATCAGTAGCCATTCCTGAAATAATCAGAGCTAAAGGTCAGAGCCATATCGTCTGGAAGATAAGTTAATTTTCATATGAAGTTCAAGCTGCAACAAGAGTCGATTGCACTACTTGTTAGGTAATTATCATATGCTTGGCTGCAGAGTATGAAGGAAAGTCAGTCTTGTTAGGTAATTATCATATGCTTGGCTGCAGAGTATGAAGGAAAGCGACTGACGATGGATATGAGTCAATACAGAATCAAAATAATCAAACAAAGAGGAATTCGCATGAAGATTCACTCACCTGAAACCCTGCAACTCATGTTCCAGCTGCTTATCGCGCATTTTCCCTCTCCTTTGGTTACAAGTCAATAACGCTGGCAATCTCCATATATAAGCAAGGGCACAGAATGGGATGAAGGTTGCACAAATCTCTCCTCAGCGCCCATTACTCATTTCACAGCCAGGCCCTGAGGAGGAAAATTTGGAGTTTGGATGTGGTAGCCAGGCTCTCTCTCCTCATGCTTATGAAGCAAACAACATCCTTTAGTAGAAATAACAGAAGCCAACCAAAAGGGAAGAAAAGGTAGTAATGCTGCAAAGGTCGACAGGCTGTGAGAGGCTAGGCAGGATGCAAGGGCAGCAAGTCAAAAGTTCAGAAGTTGAGATCGATGGCTATTTGTTTAACAGGTTCAAGGAAGGATCAGGGAAGTGCAGCAACCAATGGGAAGGCCAAATCTGGCTGGTTTAATGAAACAACAAGGCCAACCTATAAACATGTGAAGCAGATATTCCACGCACTTGGCACCCCCTCTGGGATAGATAAGCAAGGCCAGACATATCTTCACATGTTTGTAGTTTGCAGAAGAGATCTGAAGATACCATGGGCCCACGGCAATGAGTTATCCTAGGCTGTCCTTCGTCGTCGTCACAATCCCAGCTCTGGGATCTGCCCACAGCCTCAGAAAAGTAAACTGCAGTTTAAGCTTCCATGTGAGTTACAAGCCCCTTACTTTGTGTTTCTTCTTTAACCTGGACAGGTTGTTGCTGTACTGCTGCTTCAGCATGTTCCATCCCTGCCTTACCAAGATTCTTGGACGGCCAGATCTCAAATTAAGCCTTTGTTAATCTCTTAATCACACCGACGCGGTACTAAACTAACCTCTCTTCTCTTGTTGATCTAAATTACTACATTTGAGTTGACTTAACACTAGCTAGGCAGTTGATCGATCAATTCATGATTTGACCTTGAGTCCAGATTCCATAAGCCATCGAGTTTGACATTTTTTAGTTCCTGGGTGCCCTTCATGGATCCATGCCTTGATTTAAGTCACCACATGAACATTATCCAGAGCTAGCTGAAGATTTTTGGCAAGAGCCTGATGTGTTTTTTCAGATATGGTACATACACAGTACAGCAGCACTACAACGTAGGGTAAGATTATGCTGCCCATCACTTGGCTTTCCAATATTCCTATGTCAACTACTAAGATTTAATGCCGGGGCCAATGATAGGCCATTCTACTTGCTAGCTACTCCAACTCCAACCTGCATTCTCTTCTCGGGTTTCCTTCTCCGCGAAAGAATGGATATTCTAGAAATCTGACTGTAACTGTTCCTGAAAAGGATTTGCACTTGGATTTATGGCATGATTAAACTCTTGACCCTATGCTGTTATTATCTATTTATTTTCTTTCATGAACCCTATCTTGTGTTAGGCCTTGAATCATACATACACCCATGCTAACGTACGCATGTAGTTTTGGTCTTCTTGTCTGCAGTATGAAAGTTATTTGGCATTCTAATGTACGGTGACATCTTTGTGCTGCATCATTCATACCCTGGCTAGTATTGAACCCTGAGCTATTTGTCAGGTTTGAGAATCTTCAGACTTCTGTCCAGCAGCTGTCTGATGTGTTCTCCTCCTCCATATATTCCGGGTGTCCGATATCAGACAACCAAATATCTAACTTGGAAAGGAACTCTGCAATCTCATGGCCATCCACGTACCACCCAAAGGTAAACCAGTAGCATCAACTCACGTATATCCGGATAACTTCGAGAACAATCTAGTGGTTCTTGTTGCACTCAACAGTCCAGATATTGGATAGCGGTTCCTTTCAACAAAGACCCGATATCGGATATACGACTTTCTCGTAAAGGTAGAAACATATCAAGCATTAATTGCCTTTCTGGTTCTTTAACATTTATTCCTACAAATCCACGATACGTAGCTCTCCTGCGCGTTCTCGAAAAAATATCCTGCGCGTTCTCGAAAAAAAAAAACGTGACGTGCGGGCATGAAAATGACCGTGTGCAAATGACTGATGCTACTGCTGCCGAGGGAGGAGGGGATCCCGAACAGGGAGCAGCAGCAGCCAAATAATGCAAGCGACCATCAATCCTTTCCACAGACCGACAGGCTACCTGCCGCTACTCCTTTTCACTAGCTAGCCAATGTATATATGGATGTGCACTCGGTGGCCAGCACAAACAACATCAAACTGGCTGGCTCTCACATGGACGGCACCGCGGGACGCGGATCCTCTGCATTACTATTTGCTAATGTACAGGGATCTCAACCGTTCATTCTGAATGGATGGTTGTGGCTTTGGCAGAATAGTTTGAGAGGAAAAATCAGATTTGAAGGCATGAACAGTCCTACGAACTTGAGTTCGAGCCCTTCCTAGCCTTATTATGGGATTAATTTATTTTATTTTTCAAAACTGAGCACTTTTCTACTTCTTGCTACTATGAACTGCGAATTATAGTGTTAGTCTTAAAATGGTATTAATTAACGTGTTAAAAGAAAAGTTTACTCAATTCTACTTCAAAAGTGGTACGACTAATACTGGAAACGCCATATATTTACTCTGGGACTCGACATCCTAGCTTTAAACGACAACATCCAATCATTCTTCATTACATTTTACTTCCACGATCAAGCCAAGCCACCTTTTGAGCAATTAACCAAAAAGAGAGAGCAAGCCAACCAGAATTGCAGAGCTGAATTGCTATGATTGGCACAGGCTAAAAGTGAGGAGAGATTAATTAAGAGGTTAATTAAAGTGATAACGATAGAAACAAGAAATTGCCAACAAACTCCAGATCTGATTTAGACAATTTGAAACAACTAAGATCACTGTTGGATTTAATTGGGCTTTGGCATATTTATTAATCAATAATTCATAGAAAAATCTCAAAGGTCCACTCATGTATGATGACATGTGGGATACTTTAGTCTTATATTGCTAGTCAAGGTGGAGAGACATCACCTTATAAGGTGGAGTATGTCTAGCCTTGGTAAAACAAGAGAAAGGAGGACTACACGCGTGCGCTCGCTCGCCTCGCTGGCATGCAACGTGCGCGTGAATGGTGCGGCCATTTCGGGTACGACCGTGAGTCCAGACACAACTATCTTTTGCAATTTTGTTTTGTCATGCAATCTGGCCTTGATGGAAAGAAATGCATTGATTACGCGGCTTTAACTGCGAATTAATTGCGATTAATGAGTGCGGTTTCTGATTGCCGCAAAACACATCCTCGCAAGAGTTGGATTGTTCATGATAGCGCTGTGCTGCTGAGTGCTACTCTGTCCCTGTGTGCACTGGTGGTGGGGAGAGCAGGTCTTCGGAACCATCGTCCTTGCGATCCTGTACGGGAGAGGACAAATCAGGTTTTTGGGAAGCGATTTCGTGACTGATCGTCGTTCCCTGATCGACTACATCGGCGACGTCCTCTTCTTCGTCTCCTCAACTGCTCACCGGTCCTTGTCTTTGTCTCCACGACTACATCGGTAACATCTAGTATTCTGCAGTATGAATATATACATTCTTTTGTTTGTATTGCTTATTGTCCTAGTTCATCTTTTGGACATATTTAGTACTCATGCTATTTCTGTAGTCATGATTTATTTGTGGAATTATGTAATCACTAAAGTGCTAAATATTATAATAATCCAAAAACCTGATTATGAATTTGATAGACACTCTGTGATGAAAATGGCTGGTTTTGCTCAGGCAATGAAACCAAAGAAGTTCAGTGGAGTGAACTTCAAAAGATGGCAGACAAGAGTCACTTTGCGGTTCACGGCTCTGAACGTATTTTGGGTTGCCTCCGGAAGACCTGAGGGAGAACTCACTCCCGAACAGGAAAATGAGTTTAAAGTAGCCACCACAATTTTTGTGGGATGCGTTCTTAGCGTTCTTTTCGATCGTCTGTGCGATGTGTATATGCACATGACAGACACAAAGGAGCTGTGGGAGACACTCGAACATAAGTTTGTTGCCTCGGATGCTGGCAGTGAGTTGTATACCATTGAGCAATATCTTGACTACAAGATGGTTGAGAATCGTTTTCTGTAGTGGAGCAGGCTCATGAAATACAATTCATTGCGAGGGAACCCAACCATCTCAAATGCACATTACCTGATAAATTTGTGGCGAGTGGCATCATTGCCAAACTACCCTCTTCATGGAGTAATTTTTTCACATCTTTGAAACACAAGAGACAATATATTTCTATTGAGGATTTGAATGTGTCCCTTGATGTTGAAGAGAAAACTCGGGCGAAGGATGTGCATCCTAAGATGGCCGAAGGACATTCTTGCGCCAATGTCTATAACACCATGGTAACGAAAAGTTCAAGGGAAAGACCAATGTCATACAAACCACCAATTTTAAGAAGAATAAGAAGCCAAACAAGAAAAAGATGTCTCTATGTTTGCGGTAAGGACGGTCACTGGGCCAACAAATGTCCTAACCGTAAAAGCAGAAAGAAAGAGTATAGCCAAACCAAGTCTGTGAATGTGACTATTGGCGATACCGGAACATGGACATCTGAGTATGGTAATTTACCTACTGTTCTTTCGGTCTGTCATTCCACTGACTGGTGGATTGACACATGAGCTAATATTCACGTATGTGCTAATGTGTCCTTGTTTTCTTCTTATTAGGTCGCTCGGGCTTCCTCTGTGTTGATGGAAACGGTTCACATGCCTCAGTTCTTGGTGTTGGCACGGTAGATCTAAAATTTACTTCGAGAAAGATTGTGCAGCTGAAGAACGTGTAGCATGCCCCATCAATAAATAAGAATCTCGCCAGTGGCTCCCTTCTGTGTAGAGATGGTATAAGTTAGTTTTTGAGTCAAATAAAGTAATCATTTCTAAATTTGGACTCTTTATTAGAAAATGTTATGATTGCGGAAGCTTGTTCCGTTTTTCCCTTTCAGATTTCTGTAATAAGCTTGTGAACCATATTTGTGATCCAAATAATGGGGATGAGGCCAACATTTGGCACTCACGTTTGTGTCACATAAATTTTGGTTATATGTCTCGGCTATCCAGTCTAAATTCAATTCCAAAACTCTCTATAGTCAAAGGTTCTAAATGCCCAACTTATGTCCAACCAAAGCAACCTCGCAAACCTCATAAAATTATAGGGAAAGAAATTTGGCACCTTTAGAACTCATACATTCAGATCTCTATGAAATAAATAGTGTGTTGACAAAAGAAGGGAAAATATATTTCATGACTCTAATTGATGATGCTTATAGATATTGTTATGTGTATCTGTTGAAAACAAAAGATGAGGTTCTAGACTATTTTAAAACTTATAAGGTTGAAGTTGAGAATCAACTAGAAAGGAAAATCAAAAGACTTCGGTCGGATCGTGGTGGAGAGTATTTCTTAAATGAGTTCTCCCAATTTTGTGTAGAGCCCGGAATTATCCATGAGAGGACACCTCCTTATTCGCCTCAATCCAATGGGATTGTTGAAAGAAAGAACCACACGTTGAGTGACTTGGTTAATGCCATGTTAGACATTGCGGATTTATCTAAGGCATGGTGGTGGGAGGCTATACTGACATCGACTTATGTTCTAAACAGAGTTCCCACTAAGAATAGTGAGATCACTTCGTATGAAGGATGGAAAGAGAGAAAATCATTACTATCCTACTTGCGCACTTGGGGGGTGCTTGGCAAAAGTCAATGTATCGATAACTAAAATGCGCAAACTTGGACCGAAAACTGTGGATTATGTCTTTCTAGAATATGCTCATTGCAGTACTGCCTATAGGTTTCTAATAGTTAAATCTGAGGTATCTGACATGCATGTCGATACAATAATGGAGTCTCGAGATGTTATATTTTTTGAGAATATATTCCCTATGAAGGATGTGCACAACTCTACTAGTCAAGCAAATGATTGAACTCCCGAATCCATAATAGGAAGGGAGAGAAAGGGAGTTTTTTTTTTGGAAAAACATAGCACGAATCTTGGATCACTTCACCGTTGAAGATAGTGTATATGGCACCATGTACATGTAGCTTTTATTTATCCTTTTTGTTGTTAAGAACTTTGTCCATACTTTTTCGATAGGACCATGGCCCTGGACGGTGGATATGGAAGAAACTACGGGGTTTGCAAATATGGTTGTCAAAAAGTTCGAGCTCAACAAGCTTGGCTCAACTTAGACCTGTTCGTGGGCGGTCCGGTCCGAGCCTGGCTAGAAATTTTTCGAGCTCAGGCCTTGATTTTTCGACCAAAACCCAAAAATCCCAACATTGACATTAATAATAATAATAATAACTATTTTTATTCTCGAAGCAAATTAAATATTAATTTTTATTCTAAAAATTAAAATAATAGTATTTTATTGGGAAAAATGACCTAGCTTGCCCATTCAAAGATAGGCTTTCCAGGCTTGTTCCAAAGCTCGACCCGACCCGATGTTTGAACATGTTTAGCTCAACTGGACCTCTTCAAACCCTCGACCAGGCCTTGAAAAGGCAGGCCTAAGCTCGGCCCGAAAGTTGTTTTTCCAATAAAAAATATTATATTATTTTTGAAAATAAAAATTAATATTTTATTCATTTCAAGAATAAAATGGCAGTTTTTATTATTTTTATTGCGACTTTTTCGGGATTCAGGCCAGAAATGAAGACCCACGCCCATGAAATTCGAACCGGCCGCCCATGAACAGGCTAGGCTCCACCGGAAATCGAGCCTAACTCAGGCCCTTTAACGAGCAGAGGTCGATCAGCTCAGCAAGGCCCGAAAACATGCAAATCTTCCACCCCCAAAGCTCTCCTCGTCGACCGCCCTGTGTGGAAACAGGTGTTACGGCTCATCTCGGCCCAACAAAACCTCGCCATCCAGGAGAAGAATCACGAATGGGTGATCCTGGTGCAGGATACGACGCGTGACGAAACGAACGAGGAATCGGGTTCGGATGAGGCTCTTCTCTCCTAATCTCCGGCAAGCGGCAGCGGCCACCAACGCTCCCCTCGCAGCAGCTCTCCGCAAGGTATTCTCGTTTCCCTCACCTCTTCGGCCATTCTTCCCCTCCTGATTCACTAACTTGCTCTGTTTCTGCGTAGAATTCTTCTTGCTCCCTTATCCATGGCCGGTTCAGCTTCAACCACACGTCGCTGCGGACACCAAACCATGCAAACAGAACAGGTACCACACCTTCCGTGTTAGCTCTGCCCAGGAACACACGCACGCACGCGAACACGAGGTAGAAGAAGCACAGTAGATTTTCCGGCGACGAACGCCGCAGCGACAAACTCGCCTGTATCTTTGAAGCTTTATTCACTGGACTTGGCAAATGGAAATGATGGAGTACAAGGGCTATTTAACAGCCAAGGGACGCACACCTTGGAGCCACTAACTCCCTCCCCGGCCAGCTCGCCATGATCCGCACGATTCGGTCTTCAACGTCTCGAGCACCACGCGCTCGTTCCCGGACGACTCGGCCTCCTCCAGTGCCAACCGGCACCATGCATGCCCTTCTCCTACCTATTCCCACGCACAAAACAAACCGAATCGACTCGGACTCACCGACGTGAACGCACCGCATTCTCTACGACACAGCTCGACACCACGCGACACACACGTACTGACCAGAACACATCTCGGTCAGGTTTATTTTCCTAACAATCACCCCCCTAAACCTGACATCACCATGCGCGCCGACTCACAGCAGGCATGGCTCCTCGCCGGCGTCCGCGAGGAGAGCCCTCTCCTTCTTCGGCTCCCGGCAGTCCCTGGCGAAGTGGCCACGAACACCGCAGTTGAAGCACCTCCCTCGGTTGCGGCGCTCCGAACGCCCGCTGGTCCCCGAGCACGTGCTACTGCCGCTGTCGTCGTCGACGTGGCTTTCATTGCCCTTGTCACCGCCGCCTCCGCGCCGCGCATTTCCGCTGCGCCTCGCTTCGCCGCCATGCTCCTTGCCGCTGCGCCGGCGAGCTTCCCACTACTCCTCAGTGAGCAGCAGACGCCCAGCACCCCCCATCACCTCATTGACGTCGCGAGGCTCCTCCGCCACACGCAGCCGTCCGACGAGCTCCTCCACGGACATGGTGTTGAGGTCCAAAAACATCTCGATCGCCACCGCGACCTGCTTCATCTTCGTCGGTACCACGCGCAGGATCTTCTTCACCACGCGGCTGTCCTCCATTGCCTCGCCCAGCTCGCGCAGGCTGGCGACAAGTCCGTTGATGCGCATCGCGAAATCGTCGACGGACTCCCCGTCGTGGAACGCGACGTTCTCGAACTCCTTCAAGAGACGTTGCACGTTTGCGGACTTCACGCGATCATCGCCGACCCTCATCCTCTTCACCGCCTCCCACGCTTCTTTCGCCGACTTCTTCACGGCAAGCCCCGCCTTCATCTCCGGCGGCACCGCACGCAAGATGGTGGCGACTCCGCCGATCCTTGGCGCTTCGGTACCGTGGCAAGCCGATCCTTGGCGCTTCGGCCACCGACGGCCTCCACAAAGATCCCGAGCTCCAACGCCTCTAGGCTCACTGCATGACCAATGACCACTCATGATAATTGGTCTTGGTCGGCAGCCGGCACTCAAGCGCTCCGGTGTTGGGGACGACGCGCTCGCCGTGTGCCGAGCTTCGCAGGTGCCGGACATCTTCGTTCCTTGCTCGATACCAAATGTTAGCTCGCCAGAACGCACGCACGCACGCCGAACACGAGGTAGAAGAAGCACAGATTTTCCGGCGACGAACGCCGCAAATGACAAACTCGCTGTATCTTTGAAGCTTTATTCACTGGACTTGGCAAATGGAAATGATGGAGTACAAGGGCTATTTAACAGCCAAGGGACGCACACCTTGGAGCCACTAACTCCCTCCCCGGCCAGCTCGCCATGATCCGCACGATTCGGTCTTCAACGTCTCGAGCACCACGCGCTCGTTCCCGGACGACTCAGCCTCCTCCAGTGCCAACCGGCACCATGCATGCCCTTCTCCTACCTATTCCCACGCACAAAACAAACTGAATCGACTCGGACTCACCGACGTGAACGCACCGCATTCTCTACGACACAGCTCGACACCACGTGACACACACGTACTGACCCGAACACATCTCAGTCAGGTTTATTTTCCTAACATTCCGTTCCAAAGATTAGAGTTGCAGCTAGAGCATGCAGGAAATGAGGAAAAAGTACTTAAAAGAACTTGCAGAACTAAGCATGTGTTGATACACCCAGGGTGGGCGGTGCGCGTGCTCCCTCTGACGGAGGAGAACGTGGAGATGGTGCTGGACGGGGTGCGCCCGAGCCTCATGGCGGATGGCGGCAACGTGGCCCTGCACGAGATCGACGGCCTCGTCGTCGTGCTCAAGCTCCAGGGGGCATGCGGCTCCTGCCCAAGCTCCACCATGACGCTCAAGATGGGCATCGAGACACGCCTCCGCGACAAGATCCCCGAGATCCTCGCCGTCGAGCAGATCCTCGACACCGAGACCGGGCTCGAGCTCAACCTCGAGAACGTTGAGAAGGTTAGCCACATGTCACCATACTTTACTCACTGATCAATGTTCAGTATGCATGCCACTCGTCGATTTCCTGAGCATGCAAATTTGGACACTTCACTCAATACAAACAGCACTATGTGGATGATCATTTTGTAAATTTGAAGTCCCATTGATGTTGTAGGTACTAGATGAGATCAGACCATACCTTGCCGGCACCGGAGGTGGAAGCCTTGAGCTTGTTCAGATCGACGGTTTCGTTGTCAAAATTCGAATCAGTGGACCTGCAGCAGGTGTAATGACAGTACGTGTAGCAGTGACACAAAAATTGAGGGAAAAGATACCATCAATCTTGGCTATTCAGTTGACAGAGTAGAAACATTGGTTCTATTATGCATCAATAAAGAGAACACAAAATTTGGCTTTCCAGTGACTTTTGACTGCTTTGGTCTTATAGTTCTGAATCACTACACTTAACTGATCAATACAATTGTTATGTACAAGAATTCTGCGACTTGGACAAAATAAAAGTCACAACACCAGTCTGAAAGATAAAGCTCAACATAACTTTCAACTGTTGTTATTTCAGTGAATAATCATGACATTTTACAGTGCACATATCGATACATTGTATCAGTTTCAGACTTTCAGTGTCTTCCCTTGCAAACTCTTATCATATTTCATGGTCCTTCATCTCTGTTCCTCTCAAAATTGACATCTTCAGGCTACCTCTTCATTACCTCCTCCTTTTCCCAGTCCGGAAAATTTTGGTCATTGCAACATTTCACCCTTGATATCACAAGGCCATAAAAAAAAAAAATCTGCGATGACCTTATTAAACCATGGTGGCTTGCATGGATTGAAATACCGGCCGGCCGGTAACCGCCGTTTACCGGCCGGTAACCGGTTTACCGGTGGGGGCCGGGATTTGAAATCCCGGCCGGTTTTTCCGGAGTTTGCAAATTCAAATTTCGAATTTCGAATTTCGATTGATTTTTAAGCAAAATTTAACGAAATTTAACCGGGAAAAACCGGCCGGTTACCGGTACCGGCCGCCGGCCGGTAATTGCGCCGGTACCAGTTTTTTTAACCCTGGTGGCTTGCAATTTTTACATGGCCCAATTTCAAAACACACACAGATAATTTACTCTCAAAAGTAAACACAAGCAGGTTAGCGCCTCGACGCAGCCTTTTCTTCAATTGGATGCTCCTCCAATTGGGTTGCCTTCATCATTTGCCTAATCTCCTCAACCTTCCCAAACTCCCGCTTTCGCTTCAAAAACCCTTCCAAAACCCTAAATGCACGCTCTGTAGGTGTCATCCCCATCTCAATCATCTCCCTAAAGCACCTATATGCTTCGACAATCACATCTCTGCAGCATAAACCAGTTACCAGAACATCCAATGCATGCCGGTGAGGTACACATCCCTTTCCGATTAGATAATCCCACAGCGCCAGCCCAAGATCCGGTCGCCCATTCTCGCAAAAGACCTTCATGAGCAGCATTGTCGTCCTGGTCCTTGGCATGAACCCTGAGCCGACCATCTTGCTATATATCTTCCAGATCCCCTCCAAGTCCCCAACCCTCCGAAACCCGCACAACATTGTGTTGTAGCTAACATCATCCAGACCAATCCCCTTCTGCTCCATCTCGCCCATCACCGCCATCCCAGACTGCAAATCTCTCGCCCTCACATACGCGCCCATGAGTGCATTATGAGCCCCACGGTCCGAGGTCACACCCCATTTCTCCATTTCATCAAACAGGCGACGTGCACGCACAGCATCCCTTGCAATCCCAGCTCCATATATCAGCGTGGTGAACACCTGCAACGTCGGCTTGCAGTTCTCCCTCCTGCACATTTCGCCGAGCAGTTCGAGGGCGTCCAAAAAACTCCCTTTCTTGCAGTACGCGTCCATTCTAATGCAGTACGACACGGCATCAGGCACGAAGCCGCGCAGCACGGCGTCGTGGTAGAACAGGTCCAGCGCCCGGAGGTGGCCGGCCTCCTTGAACCCGAGAAGCAGCGTGTTGAACGTGCGGGTGTCGGGCGGGTACACGTCGCAGTACCGGCGGAAGAGCGCGCGCGCCTCGCCGACGCGACCGTGGGCGCAGAACGCGCGCAGCAGCGCGTTGAGCTCCGCGGCGCCGAACGCGCGCCCGGCCCGCGCCCAGACGCGGGCGGCGGAGTCGAAGCAGGTGATGGCGGTGTGGAAGGACGCGCCGGGGGCGGAGGCGGAGAGCGCGGTGGAGAGGAGGACGGCGAGGGCGGGGGCGGAGAGGAGGTGCGGGTGCGTGGACGGGAGGGACTCGAGCAGCGGGAAGGAGAGGTGCGCGTAGCGGCGGGAACGCGCGAGGAGGCGGAGGAGCACGGGGAGGGAGCCCTCCAGGACGGGGAAGTGGGGAAGCGCAAGGAGGCGGCGGAAGAGGGTGAGCGCGGGGAGGGGCGGGGAGTGGGAGAGGAGGAGGTGGGAGAGGAGTGGCGTAAGGAGGGAGGGCGAGGCCGGGAGGATGGCGAGGAGAAGCGGCGGGATCGCCGGCGCGTTCGTGAGGAGGAGGCGCGCTAGGTGGGGTACGGTCGGGGCGAGGAGCGGTGGGGCGGCGCGCGGCGGCGGCGGCAGGAGGAGGGGCATGGGGGCCCGGCGCGGAGGGAGACGAGAGCGGGGCCGATTGGCGAGTGGTGTTTGGTTAACGGGCCGGCCCTGTTTCGACTTTCGACCCAAAATTAATAAAGTTTCTTCGTCCCCTAAAAAAACCTTACTCATTCGTTTGTTTCGGGTAAATGGCAAAATTAATCCGACTGTGAAGCGGAGTCGACAATGTCGAGCTCAATAATCCGCATTAACGTCTGAATATAGGAGAGAGCAAGTTGCTACATTAACACCGAATTCATTCTCTCTGTCTCTTCCTTCCATGGCCTCCTCGCCGGTCCGTCCGTCCGCCGCTAATGCGGAGCCGAAATCTTTCCGTATAGTGCGAATGCCACTCCTACTCTATTACGGATTCAGCACGTCGGCGGCCGGAGGAATGAAAATAAATACTGGCGGCCATGTTCTCGTTCATTCATCCAACTTACGTCCTCTCATTTCCCTTCTCGATAGCCCTAGCTTCCATGGCCTCCTCCTCGCCGCTTCGTCCGTCTGTCGCTACTGTCCGGCCGCTGTGCCGTCGGTTCCAGCCTCGGAGCCCGCCCGACCGCCGAGACGTGTCCTGCGACTCGTTGTCTCCTCCGCGCGTCACCTTGGTGCGATGGATGCCACCACGTCGTGGGTGGGCGAGCTCAACTTCGACGGGTCCGTTCACCACAACGGCTCCGGGTGGGGCGAGCATCGGCGGCGCAATCCGCGATGGGAACGGACGCGTCCTTCGCTTTCGCCGAGCGGACGGCGCACGCCCCGATCGGCGTCTTCGAGGCGCGCGCGCTGATCCACGGCCTTCAGCTCGCGTTGGACAACGGCTGGGACAGGTCGCTGGTGGAGGGCGGCGACCTGACGCTGGTTCAGTTGCTGCTCTGCGAGTCGACCCATACGCGCATACCGCCGGCGATGCTCGACGAGATCATCTGGTTGCTTGACTCCTTCTGGGTGTGCGAAGCGCAGCACGCCTACCGGGAGGGTAACCTAGTACCCGAGGCTATGGACGGACAAGATGGTTCCGCTCGCCTTTTGGGAGAAGCTCGAGGCCGACCGCCGCGGCGCCATCCACGAGCGAGTCCGCGGGTGAAGTGGATTGCATGGCGCCAACCAAGAATAATAGATTGATCTGAACTCCCAAGTTATTCTGTACTATCTATGTATATATGTACTCTAGCAATAATCAATCTACTAGAGCGTCGGAGGGCATATATATATATATATATATATATATATATAAAGATAAAGTAGATGATAACTTAGAGATCAAATAAATCTAGTAGAGATAAGAAAATAATCGGATACAAATTATAATTGATACTATTCAATCTCTAATAGTCTTGTTGCACAGTACATATACTCTGACAGTTCCTAGGTACAAGGATTCGTTCGGTCTATCTGATCTGAAACAGCTAGTCAGCTAGCAAAATATATTTTTTTCCCTTCAATTTTATTACTTCAAGGTTGTACGCGCGTACATAAATGAACAAATGAAATATATATTTTTTCCTGATGTTTAATGATATTTGTGTTGTAATTCTCTCTAAAAAAAGGATATTGACGTAAATCTAACATGCTAGCTAGGCACGTCGTTTTTTTATGTAGTCGATGGTGAAAGGTGTGTCAAGCGATTGCGTAAACCCTGCACGGATGTGGTGAAGGCAGTAGCCTCGAATCCTTCCGGTTACGCCATGCAATCCATGGATCCATTTTCACAATGGTGATTAAGCCTCAAAGAAATATACAGAGTTTTTTGGCCCTGTGATTGTTGTTTTCCTTCACATACCACAACCATGAGGAGGATCAAAACCATTGCTTCTGATGTGCAGCGTCGACGAGTTGGATTTGTGTGCTAGGATTTGTGACGATAGGATCCTGATGCAATGCAATGCAACGACTGACGAGCAAGTGTAGAAACTTCGTGTAAATACTAAATAACTGAATTTTCGAGCAAAAATGATGTGCGTGCGTAATTAGATGTGGATTGTTCTCTTTAATTAGACAGTTAAATCCAGAGGTGATTAGAACAAGGAACTTTATTTCGTTTTTTTAATTCGTTAGGGGGCCAAAATCACCGAAATTTCAGTGGGTTTTCAAACTGGACGAAATATGAACTTGAAATTAGGATGAAATTTGACCGAATTTTGTTCAAAATTAAATTTAGGATTCAAATTGTCCGATTTTAAAGAACAAATTAGAAAAAATTTAGAGAAGGGCAAAATCACCGATATTTCCAAATTTTTGGTGAAATTTCACCGAAATTATTTTCCCCAATTAGAACACGTTGTTGAAAGTGTGCTCGCCATACTTTCTTTGGCGTCCAAATCAGCCGTCGCAACTTAAGGCAAATTTGGCAGGAGCTTGTGTGTACGACAAGTGGCGCATGGTTCTACGAGAACGTGGGTCTTCATAACTGTGGCTCTGCAAACCAAACGGTGCCCATCGAAAGTCAAACTTGAGTGTGACAAAGTGTTGCAAAAATGAAACACCTCCCAAAGTCTTAACATACCGTCCGTGTCATGGCTTCCAACGCAATGCTCAATCAAAATTGAACGAACACATTAGAACAAGTTGTTTGTGCCACCAAATTAGTCTGTTTCGATAATGTTGAGATAGGATGATTCATATCCTATTCCGTTAGGACCTGGAGAGGTATGTTGTATGAAGGTCCAGATGAAGAGTGGAATTTCTATTTTTTTTAAGGAGAACTAGAAGACTATATAAACCCATAAAAAGTGGTCATAGAAACTCAAAAAGCAAGCTAAGCAAGAGAAATTCATCCAAAGCAGATGACACGAGAGGGTTAGAGGTTAGGTTATTTAGCACTAGATTCTTGTACAGGACAAGGATCCGATGATCATAAAAGATTGAAGAGGGTTGTGAGAGAGCGATAATCTCTTGTATTTTTAAAACTATACTTAAGGAATTTTGTGGTTGACTTTGCTAAATCTTTCTACCTCGTTGTGGTTGCTTCGTCGACGTTATTTTGGTTCTCTCAACGAGATTCATCAACTTTGTTTTTTGATACCGTGCAAGTTCATGTCATATCTCATAACTCTGATCGATCCGGTTGCTACACATAAGGAGAAATATTATAGTATAACAACTAAGTTAATGGACAACATGCCAGCACCGAGTATGATAAAAACACATAACTCATATTCCTCGTTTGGAACAAGGGAATTTGGTAAGAATCCTACAAGAATTTTAAAGAACTACATACATCCATAAAATTCGTACAAAATTCTTGCGTTCTAAATAAGACCTAAACCGAGCTGAGTTTTTTCCCAAGTAATGATAGTTAGTTAGTTACATTCTCTCATTTGCACTTCACAGCAACAAAATTGTACATACAAGTTCCTCTTACAACTCAGTACTACTCATCTATTTTATTTCTTGAAATCAACTAGAGCCTGAAACTCGCAAAAGACTTGCTGATTCTCTTGGATTTCCTTACATGACAAACCACCGATCTTTGTGACATCGAGTTTGTCGGTCTACAGCCCTGCCATGCATGACTTGACAATATATTTCAATTATCACCTGAGATATCAATGATGCAAGTGAATATGATAATTAGACTCTTTTTTTCAACTGTTACAAGCAGAAAGGCCGTGCACTGTTCTTGGGATCTCATACGACAAAAATGTAAGATTCGTACATTTTTAAGTCGAATAGGTGCAAGATGAGAGAGGGGGTGACACGATGCAGCAAAATCCCAAGTAACTATAACTGCTACTCTCATTTTACTTAGGCAAAAACCAAATTATACACATAGGTGACTCATACGTCATTGAATTGCTCGTTTAGCATTCTGCTGCTTAAAATTAAAAGGAACAAAAAAAAAACCAGTCTCGCTATATTACACGGTGTTGGATGAGATTACATCGACCCTAGCAGTATATATGAATCAGTACTCGTCGTAATCCTCACTATCCCTGTTGAGAAACCGCCTGATAGCCCCGACGACAGTTCCGAGCACCAAGAACAGGACGAGCGTGTCGAATCCGCCACCGATCCCGACGGCGACGCTCGGGCCGGGGGCGAAGAAGGTGAACGGCGACAAGCCCCAGCCGCCGTAACCGTAGCCGTACCCGCCCACCAGAGGCGGCGCCACCGGAGGGTTGATGTATATGTTCGTCCTGCGCGCGTGTATGGTGCGTCACAAAATGATCAGAATTGCATTAGCAAACGCATCATGCCACAACTGAATTGGCAAACAGACTGTAAGATCTTGGAAATGGACAGATCTTCAGAAAGGCTGGATCTTCTCGAGGTTCCAGTTATTCATCGTACTACGATGGACTCATGAGATGCAAATGAAAAGAACGGAGAGGTCGAAACTGCAAAGGAATGGCAATTAACAATGGATATAATTCACAAGAACGCGAGCATTCAGAATTCAGATATCGTACTCCGAGCTAAGAAAGCATAATTTAGTCTGAAGTCTGAACTAAACACAGCTAGAGCGTAGGTGTATGTGTATCATGTACGATGTATCTATCAGATATCACTAATTCAGTGTGCATGAAAGTAATTACCTTGAGTTGTTTATCCGAGGACCGGATGCCCGTGGCGCGGACCGGAACGCCTGCCCGCCGACCCTGCCGCCGGACTTAGCCGCCATAGCGTCGTCGACAGACCCGAGCGCAAGCACGCCGGCGGCCAGCGCGACAATCGCCAGTTTCCCAAGCTTCACCTCAAGATTGCCCCGAGACGGAGGCGTGTCCTTCTCATTCGTGGCCTTGCACGAGAGCCTCGACGGCCTTATCCTCGTGAGCTGTGGGACTGTGGCCGTGCAGCACAGGGGCCTTCCTGTGAGGAAGCACTGGACAGATGTGGGTACTAAAGCCATGGGCACTCTTCCTAGCTAGCTTGCTCTCTCTTTCTTTCTCTCAGCTTCTTGGATTGCTGCAGTTTCGTACTAGGAAGGAGAAGGGTAACAGAAGGCTTATCTTCAGATGAGAAAGCGACCACTTGGCCAAATGTGAGTGGCCTGGTGAAACGTTCTGGAGGGGAGAGAGAGGGGGGGTGAGATCTTTTGAGCGCTCGTTTGTTCCGTAGCTCAACTTGTTTTGAATGCCGTGGCTTGGCACGGGTTCGTCCGGTACTTTTATTTTTGTTTGTTTAGCTACTTTTTTTTGTCAGTCCATGAAAAATTCTAATCTTCGTTTGGTCATGTAGATGGATTCAGAAACTCTAGAACTTTCGATTGAAGCAGTATTCAAATGGAGCTTTTCATGGTGTGTTCCTTTGCCCGAACAAAAAATCCTCTGGCTACGTACGTGCAAGCTGGATAGATGTTTTGCCATGCAGTGCAAATTACACGTTTGTGATGACTGAAGAGTTACAGTGTGAAATTCAGGAGACTGTGCTACAACAATGTCTTTCGTGCAGAGCCAGTAATCACCACTCGCTCGCGTCCAACCTGGTATGGGCTGCCGCATCATATGCCACCGGCAGAACCTTGCACCCAAATGGCGGCCACGCGGCCCACCACAGAGGGAACTGATGAGCTTTTTCGGAAAAGATTGTGACCAAAATAAAATAAGTTGGGAGATAGCCAATTGTATTTCACATTAAACTCAACAACTATTTGCAAAACATAGGTTCTTCAAACAAATTACCACAACTTATTAGAATCAGCAACAAGCAACGAATTAAATCTGGCACACACGTTTTCACTCAGTCCAAAAGATATTAAAGTCAGCAGCAGAGAGATTAAAGTCAGCAGCAGAGCACGCACCCCCCAACAAACACGCAAACCCACCTGAGGTAGATCGCGTCACGTCATGGCGCGCACAAAACCGTTGCGGCGCAGCCAAATCAGATCAGTTCGGGAACCTGCAGTCGCGGCGTATCTCGCCGTTGGCCGCCGTCCTGACCCCGACCCTGCCGAGCTTGGTGATCGCCGTCACGAAATCGGCGAAGAAGGCGCCCTGGTTGGCGGCGTAGAGGTCGACCGCGCCGCGCGACCGCGGGTCGGCGTAGAGCGCCTGGTCGGAGCCCAGGAGGCCCCTCCCGCCGCGCAGGTTCTGGTAGTAGGCGTTGTCGAACCGCAGCGGCGTCGCGCCGTCCAGGAACGCGAACCCGCCCGGGTTCGCGCCGCAGGTGCCGCGCAGCTGCGCCGCGAACCCTGGGTCCATTGCCGGGTCCGTCCCGATCCTGTACTGGAAGAAGCTGCATGTGGCCGCGCCGATCGTGTGGCCCCCTGAACACACACACACACACGAGCGATCCATCACACAATGTACGTACGGGAACTACGGCTGTTAGTAATGGAACCATGTGGTACAAATGTACAGCGCAAAGGTCAGTTTCGCAAGTCAATACTACGTTCGTTTGCGTGTTCTAGCAGCCGAGAATGTGTGCACATGCACCATACCTGAGAGAGCGATCATGTCAGTCTGGGAGAGGCCTAGTCTCGAGAAGAACGCGTTGAGCTGGTCGAGGTTGAACGTGCCATGCGGTACCACGACGCTGTTGCGAGTGGACACTCTGCCGTCGTACCTGCCCAGCTCCACCTGGTAGTTTGGCCCTCCGCTCTGCAGCCATTCAACCGCGCGTAGCATCAGGTGATCCGGCGCGACGAGCCGGCATAAAAACGGTGCATTGGTGCAAGAATTGGCAAGGGGATCAGTACCAGGAAGACGGAATCCCTCGCGGCGAGGGCCAAGATGTCAGCGCAGGACACCCTGTTCCGGCACTGCGGGTCGCTGTCCACCGCAGCCTTGGCGTTCATCACGGTGAAGAACCCCTCCGGCTTCAGCGTCTGGTCGTCGGGGCTCCGCCACTCGTCGTCGCCGTTCGGGTTTATGATCATGATCGACGCGTCGCAGCCCTGCCCACCCAACAATTGCACAGCAGCAACGATTCACCCACAAATCATCAGGTTCAGAGGACGATAACTGGTTGATAGATCATAAACAGTGAATGAGCTTTACCCTGACGGCGCAGTCGTGGAAGAAGAGCCTCAGCGTCGCCGGCGCAGAGATCGGCGACTGCGCCATGGACCGCTGGACGGCGCCGCGGACAATGTTCTCAAGGTTTGGGCAGATGTTAGCGTAGTAGTTTGGCCTCAGCTGGGCAGCCGCCATTGGCGAGAGCGCAACCAATGCGAGGAGAAAGGCGAAGAACTGGATGTTCTCCATTCTGCCGCTCTTAAGGCCGCTGTTTGTTTACTATTTGCTCTTAAAATAGCTAAAGCTGTTAAGCTGTTTGAGCTCGAGGTGGTTTGCAAGCGATGAGAGCGTGCGTTTATATAGAACAGTGGCGTGTGGCTTCCTCGCACCCGGCCATTAATTTAGCATTGTTGTGCTTACATAGAGAATGCCATCATGAAAATGCTTATTGTTTAACCGGGGTTTAATCGGTCAATGTAGATGGCAGTTGATGTCCATGATTGATCACAGCTCATAACCTGCACACGAGATGACAAAACTGTGGGTTCTTGTTTCTCTCCTCTATTGTACTTGTTGCATATTTGCTTATATCACTCTGACAAGGGATGAATATTTCTGCAGTCAGAAAGGAAGGGTCAAGTCCGAATGTCTGATGAACTACAATGTGGTATGATGGTACCTGTTCAGTGTAGAGACACCCCAATGGATTTTTGTTGCCAGATCCGTCAATCTGAAGATCGATCAGTTTGTTCGCAATGAATGAATTGAAATCCTCTGTTTGTTTGTTTGTTTTGCATTTTTTTTTAACTAAAAAACAGCTTTCGTTCAAAAATGAAAGATGGTAAATTTGTTTCACGATTGATTAGCAGCAAATTTGAAACCAGGTCTGTTTCCATGTTTCGTAACGTGCGCCTCCATGTTTTGTTTCGCTGACGAGAAACCTTGTGAGTCTGTGTCTTCAAAAAGAGAAACCTTGTGTGGAATTGTGCATACTGTGGGCAGGCTTGACCTGGTACATACTGCCACGCAGGTGTCAACCATGCAGACGAACATTCCAACTGACGAACAGAATAAAAGAATGGCATACTGTGAGCATTCCTTTTTCCTGCAGCGCGTCCATCTCCGCGTCACTAGTTTATAAACGGTTAGCATGTCCTTTTCTTTACATCATGAAGTGCGTATGTTCTTATGATGTAGAACATGCACAAAAGTTCTATAGAGTGCAGAGGATTTCTTGAGTATTCTGGGATTCATATTGACTTTATCTAAACTCGTAGACATGTAGGTTTTCTGTGCAATCCACCATGAAGTTTAACCTGAACCCGAAAATTGTCATTTGGTTGCCTTTCATTACTGAATCTGCGATTCCTTCCAAATTGTAACGTCCTGTTTTCAGACGGTAAATAGTAACTACCATGGTTTCCGATTTTCATTCAATTTTCAAATTTTGGGTTAAAATTTAAAAAACTCCTAGCTTCCGTTAAACTCGGGTTTGTGTTTCAAACCTCCTTTCAACCTCTGAATTCAAATCTCAATTTGAATTTCACTTTTTCAAATTCTGGCCCATCCTTTTCTTCTTGGGCCGGTTTTTCTCCGGCCCACCGTCTTTTCTCCCACCAGCCCACCTCATTTTTACCCCGGCCCAGCCGAACCTCGGGCCGACTTCTCCCCAGTCGGGCCCGTTCACTCCCCCCTCTTCTCTCTCTTTTCTCTCCCCCGCACCGCCATTTCTTCCTCTCCCCTCTCTTTTCTCTCCGCCCGGGCCCCTCCTCTCTCCTCTCCGCTTCCGTCGCCTCCGCTCCCGACTCATCTCCGCTCGGGGCCCCTCCTCTCTTCCCTCGGCTCGGCGCTGCGCCTCCTTTCGCTCGAGCCCCGCCACGACAGACTTGCTGTTGTGCGACCCCCCACCACTGCCCTAACGTCTCCCCGCACCGTCCGGCTTTTCCTCCCTCTCCGCCATTACTGCAGCCTCTCCGACTTTCCGCTCTCCCGGCCATAAAAGCCAAGAGGTCCCCCTCCTTTCTTCCCCTCTTTCCCAGTCTCTGCGCAGCAGCTCGACCGCACTCGGTGCCACCGCCACCTTTCTCCCTCCCTACGGTGCTACTCCGCCAATCCGTCACCACGGGAGCTCCGCCCCACCGCCTCGGCCATCTCCGCCGGTCGGTGGGGCTTTTCCCGCGCCGCAGCCTTGCCGCCTCGTGCGCCTCCCCGACCTCGCTCGGCTCCGTCGTCGGCCGCCTCTCATTGCTCTCCCGCCCACGACAAAGACGGTGAGCCTCCTCCTCTCCTGATGCTCTTGGCCTCCTCCTGCCTCCTCCCTCTGGTCGTCGTCGCTGCCGTTGGCCACAAAGCCCGACCGCCTCAGCCGCCGCCAGCTCCTCCTCGACGCCGCTCCGGCCACGCCGCCACCTCCCTTGGCCTCCTCCCCCTCACGGCATTCCATTTTGCCACCTCGCCGCCTCTCCGTCGCCGCCGTCGCCGACAATGCGCCTGCGCACCTTCTCGCTTCAGTCTTAGCTAGCTCTCTCTCTCTCTCTGGCAGTGGGCCACCCCCCTTCTCTGTGCAGTGCAGAGCAGTAGTCTTGAGACATCAACAGAGGCAAATATGAGTAGTTGTTTTGGAAAAGAAAATCTGTGTATTAATCTTGTATTGTTTTGTTAACCATGTGCAGTATACTCTTGGAGCATCATGTTAACTAACCATTTCCATCGAGCACGTAGCAGCACGATCAGCGTGATCATGTTCACGTGCACGTACGCACCCCACGTCTTTATTTTCTTTTAGGCCCCATTTTGATACATGACAATTTTGTAAAAATGCTGGGAAAATTATATCTAGTTATACGATTCTACGTTTTTACAGCTCAGATTGACTAGACCGATCCGATTGTATGGTAAAATCTTAATTTAGTATAATCTTAATATTATTACGATTATAAAATAATAATTATAGGATCATGATCAAAATTTTCATACGATCCTACCCAATTCTAGTGATTTATTATAAATAATTGTTTGCATATGTTTCATTCATTTAAATTTTTACTTTTTATTTCTTTATATCAATTATAATTTGCATAAATAACAAATGATATTTCCTTTGCACTATATTTTGGGTAAACAAAAGTTCTCAAAGTGTAGTTTTAAAAATAAAGAAGTGTTAAAATACAAGGTAGATTTTAAAAATTGTTTCTTTGGTAGCATCAGATAGGATATTAAATTCTACAAATCCAGCTAAATAACCTCCGATCCCATTTAGGCTCGTGATTTGGACAACATATTATACTCTTCAAAATTGACGTGAAATTCTTGCGTTTTGAAAGGCTGTGAACATGCTACATTGTCCATGAGGTCGTCGGTCTTGCAAAAGCAACTAATTACAGGGCCATATTTCGATCCAGCCCGTGAACTCCTTGCAGCAAAAGATACACAGCCCAATCAGACCGAGGTCTTGCGAGTGTCCCGATCTTTTGTGAAGCCGAACCTGACCCATGTACACGCTCGGCCCATTGAGATTGTGGGCTGTCCGTGTTTTGCCCTAACTGTGAAATACATATTTTATAGGTAAACAAAAAGTCAACACGGAAAGTGCGAGCTTAAATTTGTAGTCATCTCGAACACAATTTTGCGAAAATAAATTCTATGGGATCTTAACCCCTTAACATTTGCTTAGATCCATTTTTAAACTATGACATGTAGTCGTACAAAAGGATAATTAATTTATTATATCATATATCATAAGATTAATGGGATCTAATAAGCTAGATTGATTAACTCAGACAGACTGGCAGACACGCGGCACGCCCACGGGTGCCGAGCATCTCGTCTCGTCTCATGTGCATGTATGTACCCGCCCACGTACGGTGGCAGCGAGTTATTTTGGCCCAGACAGGCGGTGCGTGCGAGCAGTGGATGCACGTCCGGATTTCTGGTGTATCGATCGTGCCTCGGAATCTGGGACCATACCCCGCCCATAATTCTTGGCTCGGCGCACAGCCGCGCGAATCGAAATGATATTATTTGAAGTGCTATCAGTAAATACGGTGTTCTTGTAGTCGTAATTGAAAAAATAATATGCACAACCACCAAATGGAAAAGCTAGAGGGTGATACGTGGTGCTTCGTTCACGCAATACCACGTGTCGTTCCATGACTTATCTGCATGGCTATAAGATAACTATGCGATCGATAATAATATTTTTGCAAATGTAACCGTGAACATATCATTTTTACTCAGAACACTTTTTTAATTAATATTGTTCCGGCCAAAAATTCCACCCGTACGAGCGCATCTTCGTCGCTACGGAATTGCTCCATATGCAGATCGAGGGCAGCCTGGTTTGGCTTCCAGCCCATTCTGCTGCCACGGGACACAACGCTCTAGTGCCGGTGTACTGTATTATGCAGCAGGGAAAGTTTATGGTACACCCACACTAATATGAGCCGTTGATTTCGTGTGATTGGATGCCTGATATATAGTATTACCTCTCACTAGGTTAAAAAAAAGGCTACCAATGACTATAAATGGTTAATGTTCTTTCTATATTTCAGTTTTTGCTCACTAGTTCGCATGCATAAGCGTCGAATTACTTTTTTTCTGGACTCAGTACACACCTTTTTTTTTTGGCCAGACTAGCTAGAGACTAGTAATAAGTACTAGAACTTAGGATGCGTCCGTAAAAAAAAAGAACTTAGGATGCGTACATTGATTAATACTTAACTAATTTTGATAAATAATTTATCTGTCATTGACAACACACACACACAATATATATCATATGATATATGTTGATTTGAAGTATAAAAATATGTTTTTTTACTTTGAACGTTCGTACAAGATAATGTGTAAAAATATAATTATTGTGAAACCGTTCATGTGGTGAGAAAAAAAATCGTCTTTCAAGCTATGCATGCATATGGGAGTCATTGGGTGAATGAATTGGAAAGAGATAATTATTCCATTTAAAATATTCATTTTTTACATAGCCATTGACTTGCTATAGATAGAATTCTTATATGGTCAATATTAACCTTGATCAATGGACAGCTAAGATTAAATACTCCACTTACCCCATAGGTGGTAAGTAGAGCACTGTAAAATAGCTCAGGTAGGTAGTTGCTTCCAAAGGTGTTATAGCTTCTGCTCCAGCTAGGATTTTTTAAAAGAATATTATAAAAATAAATAATCAACTCAAAAACTTACAAAAATTGGGTTCGCTTATCGATCATGTGAAGTCGACACCTCCTTCTGACTATGTGAGTCGAAACCTTCCGACTGTACCACGAAAACCTTGGGATAGTCGAAACGTTCCGATCAGTCAAACTTCCTTCGACTACGTAGTCGAACCACCTTCCGACTAAGTAGTCAAAACCTGCTTCCGATCATGTGAAGTCGACACCTCCTTCCGACTATGTGAGTCGAAACCACAGGAAGTTGGACCGGTAATAGGGGGTGATAGGGTACCTGTCATCAGTTGAACTGACGATCAGTTCAACCGGCGACATGAACCTATTTTGTAATTTTTTTTGGTCGGTTATTTATTTTTGTATTTTTTTAAATAATAATAATAATATTTTAAAAAACTCCTCTAACTAGTGCTTTTAACAAGTCTGCAACACTTCACCCGTGAGCTACTCTGTCTGAACAAGCATATGCGTGGTGATGCACAGCGAGCACTGTGCACGCGGCAAACCAAACAAAAAAGGCTATGGATTTGCACTGCGTCCCATGTATCCCATCGGCGGCCAAAAAGCGGCGACGCCGCTTTCCAGTTTAATACATCCGCATAGCTAGGTGCGGTGATCATAGTAGGTGATCCTAGTACCAGTGTGATTAATATTAGTGTGATTGAATAATTAGCTACGGTGTTAAGGTGTCCGGGAAATTCTCGTTTTAGTGAAATTCAGCTGCTGTTGGACTATGACGGTTTGATTGACGATCGTCGGACCGGACAGTGGCTGGCGATATGATTAGTCAAAAGTAAAAAAAGTTGTCTTTTTTAAATTGGCCAAAAATCGTGTGTGCGGGCAGGTGAGAGGATGTGTTTGCACTTTAATCTCATTGAAATAGAAGTTTTGAGAAAAAACTAGACAAAGTTTGAAATTTTCAAAGAGGGTGCAATCCAAAAAAAACTAGACAAAATTTGAAATTTTCAAAGAGGGTGCAATCCGAGACTTGGGAAAATTTTCCAAGTTCCAAGCGGCTGGCCGTTTGCCGGTGGTCAGACCGGTGGATTGGCCAGCCAAAGGTGTTTCATGCGCTTGGAAGGCAGTGAATTTCGTGGGATTGACCAAAGTCATGGGATTTAGTGCATAGGTGTTGCATGATGCATGCTTTGGCTAACATAGGTCAAGTTATGAAGAATTTATGGTTGGAATTGATTTCTTGGTCTATTGTTGTGCGGTGATTAGAGTCAACGAAAATCCACACGCGAAGATGATCGGAACTAGACTAGGAGAACTGAGGTCCAAAACGACTAAGGACGTCGGGTAAACTAGTTGGACTCAAGCACGGCACAAGATGGACAAAAACGACCGAACGAGAAGTTCAGTGCGACTGATTGCATCAAGTGGCTTAGTGAGTGGTGCAAGTATCATGGTGGTTCCGGTGGGAGCCAGATGCGAAAGACTTGCCAACACGAAGAAAGTCATTGATCAACCTATACGAGGTGAAATATGGAATTGCATCACATTGATTGGACTCGGCCTTTGGTTGTTGGTGATATGCCCTAGAAACAATCATAGAGATGATTGTATCACGTTTATGTTTGTGAGTTATAGAATAAATGTTATTATGTTTCTTGAATGAATCATCAGTAATAAAGATTAACAAGTATGTGATTTGTTGGTGAAGTTCTTTAACTTATATGATGTCGTTCTAAATGTATCCCTGGTTGAATGTCACTGATCGAAATACTAATGACTTATCGACTAGCACATGTATTGATTGATAACAATGTTTCACAGTCATGGATATAGGGATATCGAATCAATAATATGAACACATGTTGGAGAACATGATGTTGGGTTGAGCCACCTTGAGACACTATTGTGATTGTTGTGATTTTATGTGCCATCAGTTGATCTCAAGCAATGATGATGTATAATCTTTCGACCTAAGATCAATACAATTTTCTACATGTGTAATAGTACACTTAGGAGTTGCCAACGCTACTCCATAACTGAGTATTTATAAAGTAGCTTTTGGGTATACTATGAAACATGTGGAGGGATGTGGCTGGTCGGACATGGGATTTACCACTCCTAACATAATAGGAGAGATATCTCTGGACCCCTCGATGTGGTCGGTTAAAGAAAGTGCATAGCCATGCCACTAGTGGTCGAAGAGTCAACCACATGAACTTATCCGTCACGTGATCGAGAAAGTATTGAGCAGTCCATGGATGACAGATTATCTCACCTGGAGTTCAACCAGATGCCGTAAGGCACAGTGAGAATACACAAGCAGGTCGTTCAGTTCGACCAGATACGGACTGATCGTATGGAGATACGAGCTGGTCGTAGACTGGTCGAACATAATCACTAACTAGTCGTAACGAGTTATGAACTAGTCTTGACTAAATATGAGCTGGCCGTATAGAAATACGAGTTGGTCATAAGTGAGTAGGAACTGGCATAAGATCATATTGCATTAAGGTTTGTCCGATATAATTTATATGTGTTCAGAATCGACATGGATGCCAGCCAACGTACCAGTATTAGCCGCACAATTAAGTGCAGGATATACAAGAACCTTGGGCACTCAATGAAGGATTGTTCCAACAATCCGAGCTCGTCTGGTCGTCATTTAGTGTCATAATTTAATGCATTATCCGCCTTATTTTGTGATGTACAGCGAAACTTCTACGATACCAAAATACGTCAAACTCATCGGCAAACTTATACGCGAGGACGCTGCAGAAGTGCAAGTGGCTTGCGCAGAAGGTCAAACATGTACAATACCCAGATTATTCAATGAAAGATGCTCCGATGCCACCACGGTTTCCGATCCCGCGGTGTGTGTGTGGCAAGCCGAAAATCATTCAGTCCACACACCCATACACCTCCGCTCGGGCGTACTACACGTGCGGGCACCACCTCGTAAGCATTTCTTTCGTATGGATCGATTTTCCTCTACCTACGTTGAATTCCACAAATTTTTAACTCATCCCCATGTAATGGCAGTCCGAGATGCGCTGCAACTTCTTTCAGTGGATCGATAGCCCAGAGATGTACAACAGAGCGTTCATCCAGTAGAAGTACATGTTGAACTACTCGATGAGGGCTGAGACCTTCGTGCGGTGGAAACCTTACATACTAGACCCTGTTGAGGAGGCACCGAAGGAGCCCAGGACTCGCTCGGTCGTAATCCATATCGACGACATGAGTTATGAAGAATTTATATCGTTGTTACGTTTTTTGCTGTATGGTGCACTTACATCATGGAATCGCAGGATATAAACGACTTCGACATACCCGCCCGACGTGGAGAGCCCTACGACAAGGGGAAGGGAAAGGCTCATGCGGCTGAGCCCGACCGCCATAGCGTATCCAGTCGCCTGGGCATAATCCATATCGACGATGTGAGTTATGAAGAATTTACATCCTTGTTACGTTTTTGACTATATGGTGCACTTACATCATGGAATTGTAGGATATGGACAACTTTGACATACCAGCCAGACGTGGAGAGTCCCGCGATAAGGGTAAGGCTCCTTCGGCCGAGACCGGTCGTCGTCGTAGCGTATCCGCTGACCGGCGCACTCTGTATCGAAGATGTGAGTTATATACAATTTAGATCCTTGCTATATTTCTTACTGTATGATCCACTAACATCATGGAATCCATCGTGGGCAGCCCCAAGACAAGGGGCACTCGCAATGGCACCGCGGAGACTAGTTGCACATATTGTTAAATAACAGCCCCGTGAAAAGCATTCCTGTTGATAAAGCAATTAATATGTCTAGAAAACGTGGAATGTCGGAAAACAACAAATGTACTACTGGCTTGAAAAGACTGCAAACATCAATCAACATGCATCGAAGGTGCTGCTATGTGATGAGGTAAGCTCACCAAGAAAAGAGATTGCCGCGGAGACTAGTTGTAGACACCTATTTTTTATTCTATAGGATACGCTTTGCTAATTTAGCAGTCTACTATGGATTGTATTATTTAATATTGTATTATACCACAGGCTAGGTAAGTTTGTGCTTGAACTAACTGAGGAAAATATGTGGCGTGCAGATCATATATCGATGTACCGTAGCCTTCGAAATGCACACGAGTCGGAGGTTACGGTACATTGTTATGTGATCTGCATGCCACATATTTCCTCAGTTGGTTCATGCACAAGCTTATCTGGCCTGCTTCACAATACAATATTAAATAATATCATCCACAGTAGACTGCTAAATTAACAAACAATGTCCTATTTCATCAGATTACATGTGATAATACCCCGTCCCCCTTCATCCTGGTTCATGCACAAGCTTATCTAGACTTTGGTATATCCGTGTTATGCCATTATGTTTGGGTATATTTGTATTCATATTTTATTTTTCTATATTTGTACGCATATTTTGGTTGTTGTGTGTGTACTCCTGCACCGTATTGTATATCAACATCTCGAATGGAGTTGTAATGCAGTTTTTTCGATACATTCGAAGTCACATGAAATCATAAAATCTTAATTTTTAAAACCTAAAATCCAAACTTTCGCGACCTAAATCCTAAATTTTACAATTCCATAACACATATCAAATTGTGCAAACAGTACACATTCAAGTCCACTGCGCGAGGATCCTTCAAAATTGAATTCATAATTTTTGGAGCTCAATTTCTACATTTGAAAATTCGTACAAACAATACATTTATATGAAATTGCGAGAAAATTTATGAAGGAATAAAATTATAAAAATTTATACAAGCAAGTACAATATGTCGAGTCTACATATAAATTTTTGTGATTTTTGAAACTCGTTTCCTATATTGAAAAATTCATACAAACAGACGCGAAACCCTAATTTCAGAAACAGACTAAACCCTAGCTAACCCTAACCTACATACGACACGTGGCGGCGTGTGGAGCGTTGCCGCACGGCCGTCGTGTAGCAACGGGGTGAGGTGGTGGGCGGGGAGCGCTTCCGCACGCCGCACGGTGGCCGTGCGACAATGATGTTTAATTTGAAAATAAGCTCGTGTGGTGATTAATTCTGTAAATACTACTTTAAAAGTTGCTATATACGACAAAAAATCATGCTCTTGGCCCCACACGGTCGATCGTGGGCGCGAAAACATCTTCTTCCAGCTTCAAGGCTAGAGCATAGCGGCCGGCATTACTTCTTCTTGCGCCC
This sequence comes from Hsuehochloa calcarea, assembly GCA_036346395.1. Classification (NCBI taxonomy): domain Eukaryota; kingdom Viridiplantae; phylum Streptophyta; class Magnoliopsida; order Poales; family Poaceae; genus Hsuehochloa; species Hsuehochloa calcarea. The sequence continues at coordinate 2,542,870 of CM070604.1, read as the reverse complement.
CATCGTTTGCCATGATCGGCGGATCTAGTTGGTGCGTCACCCGCCGCTGAGAACGATGAGCCACGCACGGATCGTCCATGCCGAAACGGAAAGCTGCGGGCGTGTTGCACTGGAATTCCGCGCAACGTGCACGCCAGCATTGCCCGGACCGGCTTGAGAGACAAACAAGCTCGCTTGCATCGCTGGTCATTTCGGGCTGCTTGCTGGCTGCTGAACGCTATCGCAGCCAGGCGCCAGCTGATAAGGGATTTCACGGGGAAACCCAAGGGAATTGGGCGTCCTTCCGACCTGAATGCCGCAGATGCACCTAACTGAACGTCCTTCGCTGGGGCGTTCTTCCATTTCACGTGGTACTCGACAAGAATTTTCGGCGACATCTTCGTCCAAGCTGTGTCCACAATTGCTATATAGGTGCATGTGACAGCCTGCTAGGATGCCGGCCTCACGTGAGGACTTTGTTACATGCACTTTTTTTGTTTTAACAGGGTAACGACTGGACTAATGAACTATAAGAGTGGAGTTTTGATGCAAGACAGTTTTCAGAATAGAATAATAAAATGAAAAGTGGAGACGAGTCGCCATCCGCTCGGAAGTTTTAAAGAATTTGTAATCATCGTTTAACTCGGTAACTAATCGTCCACCGTGCGGTATAATTTATTCCGGAAGCACGGTAAAGTGACACGCTTTACACTGTAACTGTCGAACGTTTCTCCAAGGCAGTTACCGTTAAAGCGTTAGATTGCGTCGTGTTCACCGTGCGTAGACCGTAACAATTATTATTTCCTACCGACTGGTGTCAAAATTTCGCACTACATTCTACCACCTGTTCTTTTAATCATTCGCTTCGGCCCTTGCTTCTATCCGACTTGACAGCCCTGTACTTCCTCTTGGGTGGATAATAATTATACTCCTGTATTAATGTATTGTTTATATTTACAACAAGAAAAAAAGTCACTAGAGCTAGAGCTTGATGACTCATGTCTTTTGTTGCAACTGTCGAATCGCTTGATCACTCCATCATATATCCCTTGTCCTCTATCCATCGATTTTATCCCTTATATAGCGCATTGGAGGGGTGATAGTTGTCTACGTCAAGAGATGTCTTGTCGTTTGATGCAATGCACATATTTTTAAGGGTAGTTATTGTTAGAAACAAATTCCCACGTCGCCTTACGGTTATGTCATAGACAAATGTTTAATATGTGTAGTTATCTCAGAAATAACAACACATATTAACTACTGCATGTATTAAATACATCGCACAAATGTCCCTAGTCGATTAGACTCACATGTCTGTAGGCTTTTATCTGAAGGATCGCGGGAAGGCTACAATAGCACAAAACAAAAAAATTACCGCGGAACCAAGAAACATCCGCTAGTAATAGATCACGAGATTACCACTAAACACGCCGACTCGTAGCGGAAGAAGAGTCGATATAGCAGTCGATGCGGTCGTAGTCGTACTCGCCGCGCGTCTTCTCTTCCGAGTGGTCATACTCGCCGCACGTCTTTTTCCTCCTGCTCCTGTGATCGTCACGAGTTGCGGATCGTCCTAGTGCTGATGCTTCGCAACAACACCTCCAAGGTATCCACACGTACGGAGCAGAGATACCACGCGCTGCAGTGCTAGCGCCGGCAGCGTAGTATGAGGAAGGTGTGGCTGTTAGGATTTCGGGAGTTCTTCAAAAGATCATGATGACACCCCTTGCCACCTCCCCTCTATTTATAGGCATACATAATGGGTCTAGTACTTGAGGCCCATTAGGAACTCATGGCCTACAAGAATTCGAATTACCATCCAAATCAAATCATAGCCCTTTAAGTGTGCGACCCTATAGGTTCATGTGTAATCGGTTGTGACTCGGAAACTCTTTTCCGACCACTAGTCGTTAGCGGTACCTAGCAGCACATAACGATTCCCAAATACACATAGAATATATCGGACGAACCTTAATGCAATATGATCTACGACCAAGTCCATATCACTAACGACCAGCTCGTATCTCTATATGACCAGTTCATATTTGGTATCGACCAATTCGTAACTCCTTACGACCAGGTTTCGACCACTTAGTGATCATATTCGACCAACCTACGACCAGGTCGTATCTCTATACGACTAGTCTGTATCTGATCGAACTGAAAAACCTTCTCGTGTATTCTCCCTTTGCCTCACGATGTCTAGTTAAACTCCAGGTGAGATGTTGTATCATCCATAGACTGTTCAATACTTTCTCGATCAAATGTCGAAAAACTTCATGTGGTCGACACTTCGACCACTAATGGCATGGCCATGCACTTTTTTATCCGACCACAACGAGGGGCCCAGAGACATCTCTACTGTTATGTTAGGAGGGACAAATCTCATATCCGACCAGTCACATCCATCCGCATATTTCATAGCATACCCGAAAGTTACCTTTATAACTACCCAGTTACGAGTAGCGTTTGACAACCCCTAAGAGTGCTACTACATATGTAGGAAACCATACTGATATCAGGTCTAAGGATTATACATGATCATTGCTGAGACCAACTAATGATATATAGAATCATAACAATCTCAGCACTGTCTCAAGGTGGGTCTTTTTCAACACCATGTTCTCTAACATGTGTCCATATTATTGGTTTGATATCTCCATATCCATGACTTGTGAAACATAGTCATCAACCAATACATATGTTAGTCTATTCATATGTGTTCTCATATATTTTCGACCAGTGAACGTTTAAGAATAATCATCACAGAAATATAGAGTTTCACAATCAAGTCACATACTTGATAATAAATATTATTGATATTATTTTAGAAACAAGATAATATATTATCCAATGTTATGAACATAAAGAAATATAATCATCTTTATGATTATCTCTAGGGCATATTTCCAACATTATCGACCATAGGGTGATCATAACTAACCTGGTCATAATAAGACTTACGACCACAAGGTGATCGTAGTATGACTTACGATTAATAAGTGATCGTAGGAGAACTTACGAACATAAAATGATCGTAGTAGGATTTACGACCATATAGGATGACCGTAGAATAGTTTACGACCATTAGGTGTTTATGACTCCCTCATTGTTAATATTGAGGGTACCTTTGAATGTTGTATAAGCAACATTATTATCTATAATACTATAGATAAATAACTTAATTAAATAAGAATTATTAGATCCACATCACTACTCTTCTAGCCAAATGAAGTTTGAGATAGCAATCAGATGTGACTCACAAGAACACGATTTTTTCCATGAATTTTTTTAGCGGATATTGATGTTGGGAGCAGTTCTACATGTCCACATGTTATAAAGAAAGGAGTGAGGGGTTGTAGCATGTGTGTGAACAATAGCATGTCACACTATAGTGATACATGTACAATACTCATCGGTACTTAGCATATTAATTTCCATACATGCTGATTGATTTTCTAGAATAAAGAATAGTTAGTTGGTTAGATAGATTTTTTGGTATTCCTCATCTATTAAGTTATTATTATGATATGATCTTATCTATTAGGAATATTATTTTAATAGTTAAAAGATTAGATTGGATTGATAAATTTCCTTATAGATTATTTTTTAAGCGTTAAGTCCAGGTTGTCCTTATAAAAGGGATAACATATATCCATTATCAATCTAAGCAATGAGAAATCAAAAGTTCCACTAAGCCTCGGAGCCTCGCTACCTCGACAGAGAAGAATCCTGCTAGCGATTAGATGAGAGCGAGTGCGCTACCCTCGGTTTTTCAGACCGTACCAACCAGTAGTTACCTCAACACCACTATTTGATGTGCAGACATCGTACACTTCCGTACAAAACAAATACAAGAATGTGAAACAGGTTAAACAACAAACACACACCGTACCTTTTTCTTTATTAAGGAAAAGACATGAGCTATACCAATCAATTAAAGGAGAAAAGGAGTTCACAAACACAGGCCCCTAAAGAGGGGGAGGTCCCACAAAAGGCTAGCTTCTAAATTACAGGGAAAAAAAACAATCTGAAGCGAAAAGGTTTAATAAGGATATGTGGAATACATTTTTCCTAAAATCAGCCGCCTCCTTTGTTTGGGCCATATGATGTGAATGCGGTGGTGTGTGTTCCTGTATGTCTTCCTTGTAATTAAAAAAATAGTTATGGTTACTGATAGTGGTTAGCGGTCACTAATTACTAGTTTCAAAGTTGAGTCATATATGCGGTGTTTCTTTTAGAAACATACTCCACACATATATGTCCCAACCCAACATAATCTTCTGTACTTGCTAAGTTCCTCCTTGCAATGCTAGTACGTACGAGTATCACTTACTACAGTGACAAATCTGAAAAGATAACCAATCGATCCACTCGTGTTGTTAAAGCATGAAAGCTAGCCTCTCTTTAAGCTCCAGCCACAAGCCCAACGTTCTAATGAGATTCCAGTGGATTTTCCAAGCAGCTGGATGTGACCTGAATTTTATAGCAGGTCGCAGTTACTTGGTTCCATCCGAGAGTCACGCGCGCTTGCTTCCCCAGTTCCCCCCACCTCGATCGATCGTTCTCACTCTCCTTGACCAAGCACTAGCATAAACTGTTTGTGCACGGGTATGGGTACTTCTTCAGTTCTAGAAATCGAACACGAGCAACTTGATGGGGACAACATGTGAAGGAACAAAGAAAGCGCTAATTCTTTCACGACAATGTACAAACAGTCTCAGAAATGTGAAGGGAGGTATGTGAGGAAATCAACCTTTTTATGATGGATTTTACTAACGTGGCTCTGTACAAACACGCCACATTTTTTTACGGGCAAAGTTGTTTATCCAGTAACGTACGTACTTGTGCAGCACTAGTGCAATACGCCTGGACCGTCTGGTACATGTTCAGTCACCAAGTCTATAATATAACTGGCCTTGCTGAAATTAGCGACACGCACATTTCTGCACACTTTTATCGCAAAGTTGTCGTATACTACAACATTCGAGCCCCAACAGGATTTCATCAGTCAAGATAGTTTACACTGGAAAAAACGAACAACGCATCACTCAAATCTACTCTTACATTTTATATGTCCTTATCTGCATCACGGATTCCCTTGGGACTTGGGAGCGGTGGTTACCATCCACACTGCACAACACTCGGAAACACTCCGATCTCCGCTCCTGCGCGTGGCCAATGCCGTCGTTCCGGGCGAACTCGTGCCGTCGTTCCGAATCAGTGATCTTGTCGTTGTTTTCTCCTCCCGGTTTCGGTACTCTTAACAGACGCAGTGAGAGTGGAGGAGCACGTACATCGGTTGCACTAGTTTTTGACTTATTTAGCTTCGCTTCGAAACAAAATAGCAATATTAATCCTACGTGTCCTAAATACAAAAAAGTGGGATATTTGCCACAGAAGTCACATGACCCGTCTCAAATCGCGGCATGCGATCCGTCACATTTCCAGTTCACGGCAGAATGACATGCCAGCACGGCAGGTGGCTTGCGTACGCTCCTGCCGTGGACTAGAGGTAGCGTGACATGTCATTTGTCATGATCTGAAAGCGAAACACATAACTTCCGTGGCAAAGTAGTACAATAGCAGTGCTATTTTGTCATTTGGGAGGTGAAGAGTTGGTTTTTTAATTTCAAATAAAAAACTTGCTATTTCAGTCGAAGCTTTTGCTAGTTGCCTTCGGCCTTTGTTTAGAACGTGTTTGTTTCGGCTTCGGTTTCCGGCTTTCGTCCAAAAAAGCCGAAAGTCGAACCAAACGATCGATTTTTCGCAACGGCTTTCTCGGAAGTCGGAAGCTGTTTTAACATGAAAAAGCTGAAAGCCGAAAGCCGCCGCGGGGCAGCTTCCCACGGCTTCCCACCACACCCTTCCGAATTTGCCCCTCAACTAAACATATATTTACCCGCTTTTGCCATCGAATATATTCCCCACTCCGCCCTCCGCCCTCTTCCCCCTGCGTCCCCGAGCTCCTCCTCCCAGCTCCCTCCTCCCACATCGCCGCCTGCAACTCCCTCTTCCCCCCGCGCTTCTCCCTCCACCTCCCCCTCCTCCGCCCACGACCCTCCTCACTACTACAGAGAGGGTCATCACAGACGTCTCTAAACTGTCATCACAGATGGTTTTTGAACCGTCTAAATCTATGTATTTGTGATAACAGACAGTTATCACAGACGGTTTTTAGTAGAAACCATCTGTGAAGTCCTACTATCACAGACAGTTTTCACAAAAAACCGCATGTGAAAGTCTACTATCTCAGACGATTTATACCAAAAAATCGTTTGTGATAGTAGGTCTTTATAGACGGTTTTGATAGTAGCCGTCTGTGATATTCGACATATCACAGATGGTTGTTGGTGGTAGCCGTCCATGATCGGATATATATCACAGACGAGTGTTAGTAGTAGTTGTCTGTGATTGTATACATATCACATATGGTTGTTAGTAGTAGCCGTCTATGAGTATCATTCACAAACGGTTTATTTTACAAAACCGTTTGTGATAGTTCATTCTATACCTAAATATATTTTAATTTTTCGACTAGCCTCAGGTAACACTAGCCATGCCCTCTGAAAACAAGCAAGTAGAAAGCATATATTACAATTGATTTAATATAGAACAACTCAAAGTGATTTACAAACTTAATATCAATTACAAAGTCACTACAGGACCTGATTGTCTCTTAATGTGGTCTTTGTTAGATTTTTTTTTATCTCACTTTGACATTTTAACATGGCCAGTTTCACTTTAGGATCCCTGTTGATGAACTTGCTGAATTTGAAATTTTGCTTAAATTGATCAAATCTATTACTTTACTTTTGAGCCTTCGTGCTTAGCTTTGATATATATATATATATATTTTTTCATGATCTTGCTAGCGTTGTTAGGCTTGATATGTTGTTTGTGCAATATTAGAGATGCTAGCTTGTTCTTTTGGGTAATCTCCAAAGCTTCTTGTAATCAAAAATTAAAAAATACAAAAAATGAAGCTACTGCATTGCACTTCATGCATACTCCTTCTTATGCTTCTTTCTTCATTCTGCATTTGTTATCTCTGGATGAGAGGAAGACGTGATTCCTTGATGACTCCATTGTCAAAGGGAGAAGATATTTCAATGTTGGGGAGAAGATATATCATTGTTGTACGAAGGGGGAGAAGATATATAAAAATGATAAAAAGAGGGAGAAATAGGAGAATTTAAAATTTTCTGAAATCTGAGGATCATAGTGAGGGGGAGTTTTTGAATTGCATTCTTATTGTCTTATTGACTTTTCTGAACTTGAATTGCATTTATTTATCATCACAATGATCATAGGTCAATTAATCGATTGTTCTTTCATACAGACCTTAAGTGAGATTTTTGACTGTTTTCTGGAATTTAAAGTTTTTATACTTTATTTTGCCTTATCTCACTTGCCTATGCTATTCTGATGCAGCTTGGTCATTTTCATTATTTTCTCTTGCTTATGGACCAAGTTGTGCCTTTGTGCGAAAACGAAAGTATTTTACTTTTTAAACCTCCAAATTACATTTTCGGATTATTATCAATTTGTTCATCAAGGGGGAGATTGTGGATATCATAGGGGTATGCTCTAGATCTTATAATGATGTGACAATTGGCAATGACGTTAACGGTTTGTCGTTTCACGGGTTTTCGGTAAAGTTTCAGGACTGTCAGGTCTCAGGCGGTCTGACCGGCCAGGGTCGCGGTCAGACCGGTCCAAGATCGGTCCGACCGGTCAACTTCAGAAGTGAGATTTTGAGCTGGGCCAAAAAATAGAGGTAGCGTGCAACAGAGGGGATTCTATTACACTTGGTCTCATAATTTTTGGAGTCTCCAGTCAAAAGTTCTATTGGATTGAAAATTCCAGTAGGTTTCGGTTTTCCAGAGGGGAAATTCGGCTAAGTCTTTACTGGCGGTCTGACCGGCCAATAGGTGGCGGTCAGACCGCCCAGAGTGGGCGGTCAGACTTGCCCTAGGGGCGATCTGACCGGTTTTCACTTGGTTCGTCGCCCGTCGTGGCGGAGATATTCGGTTGTTAGGTCAAAGTCTTGAGTTTCAGGGCATATATATTGCATAATGCATGTTTTGACTAACATGGGTCAAGTTGTAAAGAACTTGTTCCCAAATTTGTTTTACTTGTCTATTGTTGTATATGTTGCTTGGTGGTCATCGACGGTCAACGGCGAGGATGATCGGGACTATGTTTGGAGAGCTGAGGTCCAGAACGATCGACGATGTCGGGTGACATCAATGTACTCAAGCGTGGTGCAAGATGGACAAGGGTGACCTATTGGCTAATCCGAGGCGCTAGATGTAGCTAGTTAGGTTAAGGGGAGTTAAAGACGGCGTATTAAAATGCGTGCGTAAGTGTCCCGTTTGTTTTGGGTCTTAACGGGAGCCCAATTGAGTCAAACTTCTAGAAGGTTTAAGCCTCCACTATAAATAGGGAGGAAGGTGGCTGCATCTCCTCTTCGTCTCTTTTGCTATTTTTGAAAACCCTAATTTTCTTAAAGAGAACTTTTGTGGAGGCTAGGGTTCTTGATAGTTTGATGTGATTTTCGTGCTCTTGGATTGAGCATTATCCTCCATTGATGGAGAACTTGTAAGCCCATATCATATCAATCAATCAAAGGAAAGTTTGATCAATGTTTTTGTCTCATTGCGTTCTTTCTTTATATTTGACGATTTTGAGTCTTTTTTTGATCCGCGAGTTTTTGATTGAATTCTCCACGTGATTTAGCTTGCTGTGACATGCGGGAATATACCTATGATCATCTTGATCATCAATCACTCACGAGCAAGATCTTGGATCAAGTTTTCGTTTTGACCCGGTTTTGAAACCTTCTTCAATCAAACCAAAAGGATCGCTATTCTTCTAAGAATTATCATAATCTTCGATTGGAATAGGTTCCTGATATCATAGAGAAGGTGTGTACCAAGCTTCATCAAATTTGGAGTTGTAGATCAAAAGTTTCATCTATTTGCAACTTCGTCATCGGCCGTTTGATCTGCTACGAGGCCGGTGGTCGATCGCCGAGTCACCGGTCGAGCGGCAGTAATCGGTCCGATCACTTGATACACATGGCCCGATGGCCGGCAGTGCATTGATTTGTTTCAATCTTTGTTGATTTTGTCGTTTTGCTAAAGGGTTTCAATTGGATTCAATATTAGTCTTCCGCTCTACTGATATACTGATCTTCATAGCTTCCATAGCTACTGGAGTGAAATATTATTAAATCAATTATTTGTGAAAAAGTGAGTGTGCTTCTATTCACCCCCCTCTAGTCGCCTTTTCGGTCCAACAGTTACGTATTGAGAAAATGAGCATACATGTTGAGTACTTTTTGCACAAGGGTGAAGTCATGCTTGTTATTGACTAGAGAATCGAGGTAACCTTGTTCCACTTTAGTACAATGACTATAAGGACCCAGTGCCACCTACTCATGTATGTGGCTTTAGTCATTAAACCTAAGTTTGTGTTGCGTACGAAGAACAAATAAAATTTGTATAGCAAGTAGTGAAACACTTACCCCTGATTTGTAGGGCACCAGTATGTAGTCTTTGTCGCTATGAGTATGCAATCCCTTCGTTATGTACTTCTTGACGTAGTTTGCGTCTTCGCGGATGCATTGCTCTGAAATTAAATGTGGGTCGAGGAAACCTACTGGTTGTCGCCATCACTAGCATTGTTGCATCATGTATCTATACATAAGCAATTAGTTATGACATTTTATCAGCATTGCGTGAATGTAGAACTTGATTGTATACACTTACAGTGTCCAGCATCGTAGAAGTGAGGCGCCGAGGTTAAATAGATCTAATAAGTCTTTGAAGCACACGACGAAGTAGCCTGTCTTGTGGTGGAAATGGTAGGCCGGTCTTCCCTCGCCTCGTCGGTCTGCCGCATATAGCAGTCATGCAAAGTCTGGCAAGCCAAACTAATGTTGCATAATGTTGTGCGGGAGACCAACAACATTCCGAGGGAGAACGTTCCGGGCTTGTGAGGCGCCTTAATCTTCTTCGATTTGGCCTTAGCGCCTGTGTGCTAGTTATCTTCCTGAAAGACGACTCGGCAACCTTTTCTTGTTTCTTCGGCGCCATCTCCACGGCCACCGTCTCCACAGTACGGGATACGGAGGCCTTCTGAAGTGGCACTGCAGGGTCAGGGCGATGTCCCTCTTGGGCCACTGAACAAAAGCGTGCACGACATCCCCTAGTGTTATGATGTCTTTGTTCAGGCACTTCTCTAGCGAGATGGATATCAAATTATCATGTACCATGTTCACCTACACCTTGGCATAACCCAGCGCCAACTGGGCACCGTGCACCACTATCTTTTTGTGGCATAGAAACACTACCCTCGCCCAACCTCGACATGAATTGACCCAACCAACACTTGAAGTCTGCAGGGCGTGGGCACCTACAAAATGATACAGAATTAGCTAAGGCGTCATACATGTCTGTCTTTGGATAATCTCAGAGATGTACATTACCTGGATGGGATCGATAGGTAATTGGGCGTTGCCAAGTTCAGAAAGTGTAGGCGTGGATGCGACGTTACTCCGATGTTGAGGGGGACTGGCTACCAAAATCACGGGGGTGTCTTGCGGCAGGTTGAGAATTTGATTCATTTGTTCCTACAATGTTGTTATATGTGCTTGAAATTATGCAGTAATACGTTCTTTAAACTTCGCTTTTCATTGTTCTTCGTACTCGGCCTTGGATCTCTTTCGACTCCTATACGCCTCGGAGTCGTGTGGAAATCTATGCTTTCGAGGTATGTAAACACTACATAAATTACTGGTAGTTCATTTGCACTAATTATTTCTGCAAACAACTGATTACGACTTATTAATTATTACTAAAAAAATATCAGTATTTCATTTCCACTTATTCAATATGTCGTAATGATGACTACTAAACTAATTACAACTAATTAATTACCACTAAACTAATTCATTACTAGTGAACTAACTAATTACGACCAATTAATTACCTCTAAACTAACGAATTACGATTGATTAATTGCCACTAAAAAATTACCAGTACTCCATTTTCACTTACTTAATATGCCAAAATGATTACTACTAAATTAATTACGACTAATTAATTACAACTAAACTAATTCATTACTAGTGAACTAACTAATTACGACTAATTAATTGCACATAAACTATCTAATTACGACTAGCTGACTAAGACTGACTAATTACGACTACGGTAATAACAGCAAAAGTATCTGACAAATTACCTACCCTTCAGGGAAAAGTAATCAATCAAAGCCAAGCGTCGAGCGACAAGAAGCAAGAAAACAGTTAACCTCCCAATAAAAGTAATTATGTTACATTGTCTGAGTTCTCAGCGACGAGCGCAACAACGAGAATCAAAACACAAATGAGATGAGCGAAAAGCAAGAGCCAGAGTTCGGTATTTATAGCCAAGCGGAAGGAGGGTCGCGACGTTGGTGTCTGGAATTCCGTAAGCGTTGGCGCCGGAATTTCTGGATGAGGCGACAGATGTGCGGAGGAGGGAGGAGGGATGGTGGGAAAGATGGTCACCCCGAGGTTTTTTAATTCTTCGCAGAACAGTCCGGGTGCGTGGCGTGTGTGGTGGGCAGGAGGGATGGAGGGTTGGAAGGCGGCGCGAGTCGAGAGGGTGTTGCGAGAACAATCCTGAATGAATAAAATTATGAAAAATTTGTTCAAGCAAGTACACGATGTCGGGAGCCTCCATAAAAAATTTCTTAATTTTTTGAACTCATTTGCTATATTTTAAAATTCCTTCAAATTTCAGCCCAACACTAATTAACCTAATTAATTAACTAATTAACTAATCAAACTAACTAATTAAGCGACTAATTGGCTGGCGCCAGCGGCTAAGGTGGCGGGCATACGTCGGCGTCGCGTGCGTTGGCGCACGTGCCGTGATATCCGGCATTGGTAGCAGCGCTAAATCTACAAATACACCATTGTTATGATCAAATTCGCAAATACAGGATAAAAAAATTTGTATCTGCTAAAATTTCCCATGTCGGGGCTTAATATTCTCCCTAGTCCCCATCATTGCAACGAGCAGTAACACTCCATCTGCAGACTCCATGTCGGGGCTCAGCTCAATGCTCATCTCATGTCTCGTCCCGTCGTCCGTCTCATCTATATAAGCGCTCGCCTCTCTGCACACTTAAAGCACCGAGCGTTAGCTACAGAGAGAGAGAGAGCAACAGCAGCAAGCAAGCAATAAAGACCAGACAGATAGGCGGTAGACAGAGAAATTGGCGAGAGCTAAGAGTCGAGGAAAGGGAAACAAGAAGGTAGTGCTTGTGCCTGCTAGCTAGCAATGAGATCGAGAAGGTTGCAGTCTAGGCAGCAGAGTATGCTGGCCGCGGTCGGCGTGCTGCTGGCGACGGCGGCGTGCGCGGCGGGCCAGCTGAGCCAGAACTACTACGCGTCGACGTGCCCCAACGTGGAGACGCTCGTCCGCGGCGCCGTCACCCAGAAGCTCCAGGAGACCTTCAACGCCGCGCCCGGCACCCTCCGCCTCTTCTTCCACGACTGCTTCGTCAGGGTACCACAATCAAAACCAGCTTAATTACCCATGCTTTACTTGATCATGTTTGCTTCTGTTGTCGATTTTTTTAAGACTCCAGAGATAACTTTTCATTAATCCCCGGCCTCCGCGCCATCCTCCTTGCGCCTCCCGCGCCATCCTCCTTGCGCCTGACTCCAGTCCTGTGCGGCAGTCCCGTCTCTGCAAAATCGAAATCGACCAAGTACACAGCCAACGGCACATTCCATGCACCATCTGATTAGGATGTGATGGCCATTTCAATTCAAAACAAGCAGCATTTCTTGCACGCCAAATGGCCCAACATAAAGCTGCAAATCCCACGACACACTTGTTGCTGTAATGGTTTCCCAGACCCAGTTTGCCGCATACCAAACATACGAGATATGCTGCTTCTGTTGTCGATGGTAAAGCGATTAATCGATCTTTAATTTTTGTTGGTGCAGGGGTGCGACGCGTCGGTGCTGATCGCGGGGCAGGACGACGAGCACAGCGCGGGCGCGGACACGACGCTGTCGCCCGACGCGCTGGACCTCATCTCCCGCGCCAAGGCCGCCGTCGACGCCGACGCCCAGTGCTCCAACAAGGTCTCCTGCGCCGACATCCTCGCCCTCGCCGCTCGCGACGTCGTCTCGCAGGTACACCAAATCATGCGCACCTGTCTCTCTTTACGTTGCTTTCGGCGCGCCCGGCGCGCCTGCAGGAGTGGAGAGCCGTTTGAGTGCGCTTTCGAGGCGGTTACGCCACGTTCGATGGCGAGTGGCGACGCGTGGGATTAGGGGGCAAAGGCGTGCGCTGAAAGAGAAAACCTCACTTAGCGACTTAGCGGCTGTTTGGTTGGGTGCCCCGGGAACCGAAGTTGCCCCCATTTGATTTGATGTCATTTTTTTTGGGTAAGATTCTGTTAATATTTTGTTTTTCAGTTCATTTCTAATATTTGGATTTTACGGCCGTCTGAATTTGGGTAACACTAATTTTTAGTTTGGCTTTATGTATAATTTTGGTCCTCAAGCTAACCAAGCCCTTACTTTCGCGGTTAGGCCGGTATTTTTTTTGGGCTAATCGCGCGCGGCTTCTTTATGTTTTGCGCGGCTTTCTAGCTCGGGCAGGTGGGTAGCTGGCTCGCTCGGCGACAACTATGATGCGGCCGACATGACATGTACATTGGCGTTCTGCGCTGCGAGCCCACTCTCTTAGCTGTGCCGCAATTATGCCTCTCCCTGTGCCGCAGAACACGTACGTACGCGCGCATCATGTTTGACAGCGCAGATTACTAACTAGAATACTAGGCATACTTGCAGAAGCAGTCAAAGCAGTGACCATTCACTTATCTTTTCCGTTTTGATTAGTAGTACTAGCGCAAAATTACCGGTGGAAAGCTGGAGAGAACAGCTCGGAAAAAAATGGATATTGCGCTAAAATTTGGACACGGGGTGGTCCCCTGGGTTAGCTTGTCAGAATTCTGCTGTCCTATTTATTTATAGCAGAGTCCAGGGGGCATGGTGTGGAGATGAACTACTCCTACTCCGTAGCCAGTCTACAGTGACGCTCCGCTGGCCGGTCTTCTCCTCTGATCTGATCTGATCTGATCGGATTCAATTCACTTCCCTGAAGGGGAAAAAAAATACACGGTTTGGGTGCTTAAATGAACCGCGTACGGCGGGCGACACATACCGGCATGGCGGCATCCAATACCTAATCCGCCGAGCCGATCGAGAGAGATGCGCGGCGCAGTGCGGCCCCTCTGGACAGTCAGACGGGTGGTATTCGGGGAGCTACGGAATCAATTATTGACGAGCCACGGAAGTTGGCCGTGCCGAAAATTCTGCTCCTCGTATACTCACGCTGATGCTACTACTGTACTACACTTGATTGCAAACTGTGCTGTAAATTACTGGGATTTCAGTATTTCACTGCAAGGCTAGCTTCGTGCTGACGGTGAAAGCTGCCGGTGTTGCTCGATGCGTGCAGGCGGGAGGGCCGTACTACCAGGTGGAGCTCGGCCGGCTGGACGGCAAGGTCGGGACGCGCGCCGTCGTGAAGCGCAGCCTCCCCGGCGCCGGCTTCAACCTGGACCAGCTCAACAAGCTCTTCGCCATCAACGGCCTCACGCAGACCGACATGATCGCTCTCTCTGGTACGTTCGTACGTAGGACGAGATTTCTCGGCAGTTTCACATCAAAACATGCCGTGTGATTAGCCGAAAGCTAAAGCTCAGCAGTAGACGATTGGAACGGTGGTTAGCGAGTCCCATATGTCACGAAAGTGGAAAAATGGTTGGGAGCGGCGCCGGGAGGGCTCATCACTTCGTCTCGTCTGCGCCTGCCTCTCCAATCCGCATCGATCCACCCCAAGTGTATCGTAGCGTACTACTGCCAACTCATCACACTGGCAGAGAAGATACTACTTTGATCTCTAAGAAACTGCTCTGTTGTAGTACGTACGTAGGCTGAACATCACGCGTTAATCTCTAAGACACTGCTTTGTTGTAGTACAGTAGTAGCGCTAGTTGATTGAGGATGCTAGTACTACCATTGACGTACTTGCGAATTGCGATGCTGCAGGGGGTCACACGATCGGTGTGACGCACTGCGACAAGTTCGTGCGGCGGCTGTACCAGTTCAAGGCCGGCGCGGTGCCGCAGTACAGCCCGCCGATGAACCTCGCCTTCCTGCGGCAGATGCGGCGGACGTGCCCGCTCAACTACAGCCTGTCCACGGTGGCGATGCTCGACGCCGTCACGCCCTTCAAGTTCGACAACGGCTACTACCAGACGCTGCAGCAGATGAAGGGCCTGCTGGCCTCTGACCAGGCCCTCTTCGCCGACCGCCGGTCGCGGAGCACCGTCAACTACTTCGCCGCCAACCAGACGGCCTTCTTTGACGCCTTCGTCACCGCCATGACCAAGCTCGGCCGCGTCGGGGCCAAGACCGGCTCCGACGGTGAGATCCGCCGAGTGTGCACCAAGGTCAACTAATGCTAGTTACATTGCGCCGTACGTACATTGAGTAGTAGAGGGGCTTATAACCTCTCTCTCTCTCTCTCTCTCTCTCTCTCCGTGTTCACAGTCCATCACAGTGTATTTGTTCCCGCCCAATCCTTTTCTTGATTGCGTAATCATATAAGTGCGATACACCTTAGGATATTTTCAGGGTCTGCCATGTGATAGAAGGTACACTTACATTGATGTAAATGTTACAGTCGGTCCAGTTAATCAAGTATATCCCATATGCCGTTCTTTTTGGACAATTTGCAAGTCAGTCACGAAGAATAGCCACTCAGTGCCCTCTAACTACTTAGGACTACCTCTCTCCATTAATGAGATTCCCCACAGCCTTATGCAACGAATCATCGACAGAACAGACCTCTAGCCTACTGTCATGGGGGAGGGAGAGTAATCATGATAAATACAGTGCTATCGGTTATACATACGGCTACATGAGCTGCCTTAATGGCCAAAACGCAGCATAGAAGCTATTGACAAAATTCGGAGAGAGGTACACGTACGACAGACATTGCCTAGTTGCATGGACGACAGTCACGCTGCCAAAAGAGCAAAGGGGTTTGAGACTCCGTGATCTCATAATTCATAATCAAGCATTGCTCATGAAATCTGTGGGAAACTACTATCAAACTCTACTGAATGAGCAATCTGTGGGAAACTACTATCAACTCTACTGAACCCTGCTTGCAATGGTTAAGATGGCAATATATTCGGAATCACATACCAACACAATCTCATCAGGGAGACACATTGATTTGGAGAACATTATCATATGTTTCAAAGTGACAATACAAATGACCAAGGTTATAGTCGGGAATGGCTAGACTACTATGTTTTGGAAAGACCATTGGACCTTATTAGGGCGACTTTACCTCTGTTTACCCACTCTGTTCACCTTCGTTACTAACCTGAACTGCACGGTCCTCTCGCAATTCATCGACGATACTTGAGTAGTATCACTGCACCCAGTTCTCTCACAACCAGCACATTCGGAATTTCAAACCTTGCTAGACATCTTATCCGAACAACAATTGCAACTAGGAGCATTGGACCAAAGGGTGATCGGTTCAACCATGGTAGACTTAACCACTTCAGAGTTCTACAAGCTCCTATCGTTTCACGGCATCAAATGGCTAGCGACAGACTATACCTGGCATAGGTCAATACCACACAAAACACATAATCTTCTTATGGCTAGCTTTCAGAGGACAGGTGAACATCAAGGATTACATAACAACTAAACACTGGATGAATGACCCTCACCACGACCTTTGCTCTGCATTGAACACAATCGATCATATCATTTTGCGATGTAAAGCTGTGAATAATCTCTGAAAAAACAGGACCTAGCAACAATAGCAACCTCGTCACACTGCATACTGGAATGTGTTGAGAGGACGTCCATAGAAACAGGTAATTCCTGTGAATTTTTGCCAATATGTTTTGCAGCTTGTGCTCATACACTATGTACTACAAGAAATAGACGAGTGTTTCAAAAAATTGAAGACAATGCCATCTCGATTCAACGTCAGGATTCCATTAGCCTTTGGGCTTACATGTCAAAGCCCAAGCACCGAGCTTCTCTTCACCAGTGGAGCCAACTCTTAGCTTAATCCCCTTTATGTAGTTTTGTCGTTCCTTTTGTACCTCTAATTTTGTAGAGTTTCCTCTTTTTTGCTTGATTTTACTTGTTTAAGATATTTTGACGCCGTTGACGTTGTAATACCTTTTGACAACCATTTCAATATAATTGTCATAAGGCACAGAGTTCTCTACTCTCTTTTTTTACGTCAAAAAAAAAAAAGAATAGCAGTATGAAGTTGAGTTTGTACATTGAACTCTCACCTTGTGGCTCCAGACTGATGACAGCGGATTCAGCACGCGTGGTCCAAGTCCTCATAAATACAACTAACATGACCTGTGAATGCCCTCCAGAAACCACGTGATATTTTCAGTCAATCAACCAAGCAAACCTAAAGCCTTAAACTCAGAAGGAACAACAATAGTAATGTTCACGCCTACTCCAGTCACAGAGAGGATAATTTTTTTTTTGGGTGATAAGTTTGGTCCCCTTGATAAGAAATGAAAGTTAGTAAGGCAATGAAAAAGAGAGCACAAGCTGATACACAAGGGGGGAAAAAGATGTTTGAAATGTGATTCTGTAACACCACAGAGCATGCCAGCCATAAATCACTGCTTTTCTAGGTCAAGTACCCGAGTTTCAAGCCATTGGCACAAATTTGCATTACATAACTTCATGCGTTGGTTTGGCACAATCGCCAGGTCCTTTTCTTGATCACAAGGAACCGACTTTGCGGTTTTTCCTACCAACTGAAGTGAATTCAAATTAATGCTCTGAATTTGGAACTTGGTTTTACGCAGCTGATTAGCTGAACATCGTGATTCCAGGGTTCTGGCCTTCTGGGTATAGTAGCAAATTACCGTTTGAGCAATGGAATTTGCTCTGCAAGCTTGGTACGTCTGAAAAATCAAGTCATGATTACTTGGATAACATGGACTTCAAGTTTGGTATTCATTAAACACTAAAATTTACTCCTAAATGTGTGCAACTGTGCATTACATGGCACAGTCGCACACAACTCAATAGCCACCTTGTTCACATCAACATTGTATTTCTCGCCCAGTCTTTTTATTGACCATGTAATGAAAATGCGTCATGTCATATTGACAGGCCATTTTCAGAGCTTCTTCCATTGATAGAGGTACATTTACATTGATTTAACCAAATATTTTATTGCAGTTATATTAGAAATTTTTGTCGGTTAAGAGAAGAAAATAGGTTGAATTTGCACATTAACATATCTTTCCAGGCGTAGAAGAAAAAGGTTAACCATGGTCGAGACACTTTTTTTTCAAGTACGCCAATATGATCTGCATGGCTATTAGTATCCGATACTATTTCTGTTTAATAGCAATAGAAGCGTGTACTTGCGGGTGAGAAATTCTAAGCATCCTTCGAGAAATTTTGATAGACTTCAAATCTCAACTTGCAGATCATCTTAAATTCTTAATCATCATGTGCAACCTAAGCAGCTAGCTTGTCTGAAACTGCATTATGTTTTTTCTTCTTCAAAATTCAAACTGTATAGAGGTCAATTATTTATTGACAAAACGCTCTTAGTTTGGTCCCCTGGCTGGCTGGGTCCGTTTGGATGGACGTAACAAGTTGAATGGGATGGTTCCATTCAATGTGGATCAGATGATCCTGAATGGATCATTACCAGTTCAGTGTTTGGATGCTTGGATCACATGATACAACTTTTTGTTTTGTTGCTTGTATGTATAGAGAGACACACACAGAGAGAGGTGACACAGAGAGAGGAGACAGAGGAGGGCAAGAGTCCGGCGCGGACGGGCTCGCCGGCTGGCAAGGGAGGTGCGGAGAGGATGGGGTGACCCTAAAAATGGGTCCCCGCGGAGAAGAGGAGTCCAGGGGTGGCGGCGATGCGGCGGAAGGCGAACCACAACAGTGCGCGCAGCTACTCCCGGCGGCGGTGACGATGTTGTGTCTATGGCGGCGGCAGCGGAGGGAAGGAGGGGGGAATATAGCGCGCGCACGAGCTCCAGGGAGGTGAGGGGAACTCACCGGCACAGACGGTGCGGGCGGAGGGGCGTCGAGTCGGGCCGGCGGCGTGAGCCGAGGGTGATAGGGTGGGTTCGCAGTGGCGGCAGCGCTACGGAGGACGGGAGCGGACATGGGTGGTGGGGAAAGGAAGAGGGAGGTGAGTGGACGCTCACCGGACAAAGAATGGTGACTGTGGCGGCGGGTTTCGACTGGGGTTGGGGAAGAAGACGGTATCCGGTTCTCCGGTGGATGCAACATGAAATCGAGAGAGGAAAAATATAGAGGAGGTCTTGGAACAGACTTTGACGCGAAAGGAAGGGAAGAAGCTCACGGTATTCGACGGGACGGCAAGGCGAGCGTGGCAGCCATCACGGCACAGCGCCGTCGCTGGCTCGAGAAGAGGAGGAAGACATGGAGGGAATAGACGGCGGCGGCTTTCTGTGGAGAAGATGTGAGATGAGCACAACGGCCAGGGGGGAGACGAGTGCACGCTGAGGAGAAGCTGAACCGCGTGGTTCGTGTTTTTTTGTCGAACGCCATGGCATCAGAGCTGAATATTCCTTTCGAGGGAACGACTTGGCACCGAACCAATCGGTTTCATTAACCGAACCAAACACGTTAATATGTCCATTTTCCGAATCATCCGGTCGAGGACCACCCCGTACGTCCATCTGAACAAACGGACCCTAAAAGAATGAAAATATGAAACCACAAGTGCACAAGCACAAAAGAAAAGTAATGGTGACTGATATGTGACTCTAGAATACAATTCCTCGTGCCTGGCTGCCTGCCACACACCACTGATTTTCTAGGTCTTCATTATTCAAGTCACTGGCATCCCTTTGTATTGCATTTCATGCCTTGGTTTGGCGCAAATGCGCAGTCGCTTTCGGATTTCCTAAGGAAAAGCAGTTGTCCCAACTCATAAATAAACTGCTTACTTTGCCAGCTAACTAAACTGAAGAGAAAAATAAATAAATTTTTGCATCAGTTTTACATGACTTAGTAGCTGAAATGGTAAATCATGAATCATCTAATCAAGCTTCCATAGCTCAGGTATAAATAGGAATTTGCTCTGGGTAACTTCAGAGGTTTGGAAATCAAATCATGGTTACTTGGACCTTAACCTTGAGGTTTATTAGACAGCAAAATTTGGCACAGAACTGCATACATCGACACACTGAGAATCTCTGTCATCATTCAATAAGTATTTCTAATACAACCAGTCTGAATGGCTGTACATCTGCCATAAAGTTGTTATAAAACTGTGGGTTCCTCAAATTGCTCCTTGTCCTAAGAAAATATTCTGATCAGTGAATTGTTATCTGTACGAGTAGAACAGTGTCCATTTATTTTGTTATTATGATAGGGGAAGATAAGAATGATACAAAAAAAGAGTATACCCTCCAAAAATGATGGGAGCGGTACCTCTCAATTTTCGTATTTATTTCAGCTGGTCTACCAAGAAAATGAAGGAAGACTTATCTAGTGAGCTGCAGCATTGCAAACCGGAGACTAACAATAGATAGACTGTATTGTTGACACCGATTAAGATAAAAGAGAGAGAATTTCCATCATGTTTAGTAAGCCCTAAATGCATGTTTTACAATATTTTTTGTGTAACTGATAATTGGGAGTTTTAGGATTGTCAAACTAGCTAAAAAAATCGCAACAAAAAAAACTTAGGTTGCACCAGCCTGTTGACCCATTTATTTTACAGCAACCATTTTAACTCAACCATGCAGTATTCTCCGATCAAAATCACGTATATAGATCTGAAGGTTTTAGAGTCTTATAAATCGTCCCAACTCATACCAGCCTTAACCAAAGCAATGCCATTCATGCTTCATCCAAGATAAACGATATTGGGCTGCAGTTAGAAATGTGTACAAAGCACTCTTGGGCCTTCAGAATTAGGAGGCCTAAATATGTTGCAACATGCCAACAATGAATCATCCTAACAACAACTTGCAGAAAGGCTACTTCAGAATTTTTTGGGGACTGCAGTCTAGTATCAAGAAAAGCTGGAGGTTTCAGAAGTTGGGAAGAACCTGAATAATTGATCTGTAAAAAGGCTCCACGTTGGCATTCTCTCCCTGAAATTATAGCAGCACGTAGTCCTCATTGTCCTTGGCTCCTTGCAATCAATTTCACCCCATCAGCATCACCTAGCTTCCGCTGTTGCCCAGAAGGCCTGATCATGTTTTCCTTTTTCAGCTGTACTGACAGGAATTGGAGTTATGACAGCAGTACTGCACGAGTTATGATAGCAGGGTAAAAGCAAAAAGAAGCAAGAAACATATCACTTTTTGTACAAGAGTATTATCAGTAAGATAGCAATTACCCAGTAGTAGTCTGTGCAGATAGTCATCAGAAAGATCCAAGGAACGTACCAAGATCAAACG
Organism: Hsuehochloa calcarea; assembly: GCA_036346395.1. Lineage (NCBI taxonomy): Eukaryota > Viridiplantae > Streptophyta > Magnoliopsida > Poales > Poaceae > Hsuehochloa > Hsuehochloa calcarea. Next base: position 2,521,330 of record CM070604.1, on the reverse strand, counting down.
AACAGAAGGGGTTGTATCCAGCTAAGCTATAGGGAGCTACTAGTTAGCGAACAGTTTAGTACAAGCAAAGTAACGAGCAAGAAAGGAACTGAAGAACCAACTACTGTCTACAAATAAGTGAGTAACGTATCCTTCTTGTAACCAGAGTATAATCCAGCCATCAAGTTCTATGATTCCAGTATGCCATGACCTGCCATTTGGTAATGATTATTGTCTTTATTGATAGATCCGAAGATTTGCACATGCTGAAATGAAAACTTGAGATCAACTCTGACTGAAGTTGATCATAGGCCTAGTGCCCTATTATTATGACTCTCAGGCAGGTATGACCAGCCTCTTCAAGCCTTCAACAGGGAAAAACACAAGCAATTCACATGTTAGTCACCTCAAGTTACACCATCGCATTTGCCACTTGTACATTTCATGACACACATTTTTCCTATTTCAGTAATCAGTAATACTTTTTATCTGCAAGTCATACACAAGGTAGCAGCAAAAGTGAATGGATTTTGATTAAAATCCCAATCACGCAGAATTTTGATTACTGTGAGGTGGTCCAATCAAGCAGAATTCATGTTTCACAAGGATGATTCTTTGGTCTCTATCTGACGGCGAGTGATGTTTACTATATGAAGAGAACCACACGTCGTAACAAAAATTTACAGGGGTTTCCAAGAGAGAAACAATTTATCATATTCACAAGTTGGAGTGAATTGAGTCAGCGACTACAATGTCTAACACTGCTTCATGATAAATTCATACTATTTACGAGTTTGAACAACCTAGATTCATGTGTCTCCCTTGTTCATCTCCGAAGGTATTGCTGAAGCTTTGCATATCGGACACCAGTTCTTCTGTCTAAGCCATTCATGAATGCAGGACACATGGTACTGATGCTCACACTGCATGCTACCAACTTCTTCACCCTCAATGTAGTCCTCCTGTAACACAAGCAGCACAAAATAATAACCATCTAGTATCTAAAGAAATAGTTGTTCATCTTGTATATCTACAAACAACCGGTGATATTCACGGAATCACGGTACTTCCTTCGTTTTAGAAGTCTAGAAAATCCCACAATAATCCTTAAATAAGAAAAAAGTAAATTTCCTAGAAATTCTCTCATCAAACGAGATAAAAGAGAAGATCTATATCACTTATTTTGGTAGGGTCAAATTATAACGGTGCATATTAATCATATATACATGTTTGCAAGTTGCAACTGCTACAGTTGTATAACAACTAGAGCTATATTTTCAAAGCAATCGGAGATATATAACTAATACAATATGTTGCAATATCTAGTCACAATTGTGCAGGAAATTGCGCTAGTTATAAAAATAGTAATGTCTAAATGAATGGGACAATTGTAGAGTGAGTAAAACATGAATCCTAGATACAATCTTCCACAACAAAAGTTATCATTTATTTACTTACCTTTATGCACCCTATGTAACTATGCTTTATATTACCTTATGTTTCCCCTTCCAATTGGCCTATGCCTTGTCAACCAGGTGAGTCTTTTTTTAATAGAAAAAAGAGGGGGTAAACACACCAACAGTTGTGGTGTAACATCAAGCAGTATTATCAAATTCACCATTAGAACAGTAGTAAACATTTTTGACAAATGTGCACAGAAATGGTAGCATCCTTGACCAGTATAAATACCTGACATATGCAGCATTTGACGTCATCTATTACAGCTCTGTTTACTTCTAGCTCTGAATTTGTTGGTTTATACACACTTCGATTGAGACTCTTTGCAAATTGCTCTTTAGAAAGGGCAGTGCTCACGGACCCAATCCGCTCCTCTAGTGCTAATAGTTCCTGACCAAAACAAAAGTGAGACAAAACACAGCAGCTTCTGAAGTCTAATCCAGATGAGCAGACGACTCAATTTAAAATTTAGACGAACACACTGAATGAGTAAATAAATAATTAAGTATCAATTCTAACAAATAAAAAACAACTCTAATCAAAACCCTTGCGGCACAATGAACATGATGAAAGTAATACCTCATAAGACATGTTGTCAATATCCATTCGCATATCTCTATGCTGATCATGCAAGCCAAGGCCACTAAGGAACATATTAGTTTCCAGTACAAGCAATTGCTGCCAATATTTTTGTCCAGAACATTTCAGTGCCAGGTTGGCAACAAGAGAAAAACATGTAAAACAAGTTAAAGGACAGACCTCATAAGTCAATTCATCATCGTGTTCAATCCTGTCCAACGCTAGCAACACCTGCACAAAGTAAATATGCCATATATCAAGCGGTGTTTCTTTCACATATCAAGACATCATAACAGCTAATCAAAGACAGTATATTGTAAATCTATGATAATTTGATCAAGTTTCATCCCAAACAAAACCTAAGCACAAAGTCACAACAACTCAGACAAGTATTTGGAAAACAACCTCTGCAATTCCTTCCATGTTTACGCGCCTGTAGCCATCTCTCTCACCCAGCAGACCATGAAACATTTGTGGAGGGCTTTCCTCAGGACGAGAACTTGATCTGCTCCTTGCTATCCGATTACTTGAGCCTTGACGACTAGATGAGTAGATTGCATGAGGCAATTCCACAGAAAAAGGCCTTGTTAATCTCTGTGGGGGAACTTCATCCATGGAAAAACGAGCCCAATCTGGTTGGCGAAGCCTTGTTACAGTCTCATGCAGAGCAAACACGCCATCCTCTCTTTCATCCGGCATCCTCACCCTAGCGTGCTGAGTAGAAGCTCGTCTAGTCATTGCTGAATCTGCAGAATCCTGAACACTTCTGCTGCTAGTCCTTATTGTTTGTTGATAATCTGATTGTTCAGCAGCTCTCACTCTGGGACCAGTAATGCCAGGATACATGAAAGGTGAATGGCCTAAACTAGGCCGCCCACTTAAGCTCCTTGATCTTGAAGAACTCTCTCCATCAGAAGTCCTCTTTCTCGTAACCTCAGCCGTCTTATTATGAAGAGAATTAGATGAAGAACAGCCAGATGGCAAAACATCAGATATTGATGTGCAACCAAGATTTTTTAGGCCACATCTCCGTACTCCAGTACCAGCACCATTTGATGATTTCACACCAATGGTAGAATTTCGAGATACAGTAGGCCGATGAACAAAAGTAGATGCAGTTTGAGGTCTACCCATACTCAATTCTTCTTTATCCTTCTGCCTGCGTGGTTTAGTCCGCAATGCAGTATTTTTTACTATGGAATCAACTGCATGTGGAGAAATCCCTGAAGAAACAGAAGAATCTAAAACTTCAGGATCAAGTTCTGCTGGCTGATCTCCAGTAGTTGATGTAAAAAATGAATCTTCTGACTCAGTCTGCTGAGCATATGGATGCCCATCCTCCTCAACAACAGCTTTCTTGCTACTCTGCAGACGGTTGGCCTCAGTTCTTATGTTACTGCTTTCAGCATTGTCTGCCTCTGCCAAAAAGGGCCTTCTTTGCTTTTCCTCATAATATTTTCTGACAGGAGCTTTTGAAGAGCTTGCAGATGCAGCCTTAGAGCCTGATGAATGAAATGGGTCAGGTAAATATCTTGGTTTCTCCTTATTGTCAGCCCATCTGGCTTTCATAGGGTTGAGCTTTGTGGTGTTCCCCGGCTTAGTGCTGTACTGGTTTAGCCCTTCCTCGTTGCTTTGATTTCTCAAGGAGATGCCAGAACCTCTTCTAAGAAAACCAATTGTTGCGGTGGATCTACCAGAATCCTCCTCCATACCAAAATGCAGTAGAAAACACAGAGGTATATATCTTCTCCAGTACAGCTTGTACTGCAATTCTGCAGCCACAACTTTTATAAAGGTTAGAAACAAATAACTACAGGAGAATTAATGTTGTGACAAACAAAAGGAAAGAGAACCTAAATATATATGAAAGGTGTCTCTAGAAATGATACATTTCAGGTAAGAAACTGTGAAGAAGGTAATGTAACAAATCTCCAATAGCACCAAACAATCCAACTTTGCACCTACTGTTAGTTAAGAACATTCACTTCCACTCCATTCCATGAGAGCTATATTTACCTTTGTTTATGGATTTCTATAAATTCATTACAAGATTCATACCAGTTTAGATTGTGATATAATGATGCAGGATTTCCTGCTTGAAACAAAAGTCATTCTTGGGACCACACACTATATAAAACACTTGGGGTCATCGATAACTATAACATGTGCAAACATCATTCGTCTATCTAGCATCCCAAACCACGCAATTCCTTTCAAGTTATTAAAACAACAAGTTAGCCTGTCAATCAATTTCCGGCAATGAAGAAAAGTTTGCAGAAGACACTCACACAGCATCGAAAATATATATGACACTATAAAATTTCTCCCAGCGCAGAATGAACACGATGGCTCATGAATCATTTCAAGATAACCGTGCCCACAAAATTCTAGAATCGCACCTCTCAGCTCACACACACATAGAAAGATTACTTGCTGGTTGCTGCAACAAAAATGACCACGAACTAAAAAATCTACACATAGATCAACCAATCCAAAGCGCAAACAAACCAATTGAAGAGGAGAACAGTAGCAGCCAAATAAGCCCAGCCGTCCAGATAAATTCAACACATATCCACAAGTCATTTGGGAAATAAAGAACAGGTTGAAACGAACTTTTGGTCCCAAAATCCTCAAATTTACACATACGAAACGAAGAAACGATCAAAAGAAGGAGATTTCCAAGCTTCTTACTCCCTATCTAATCAAACGCATCCATCCACCCATTTTCGTACCTCCTCGGAGCGGCGGCGTCTCCCCTTTTCTTCTCTTCTCTTTTCTTTTCCTTACCTTCTTCTCGAATGGAAGTCGGATGAGACGGCGTGCAAACGGAGACAAATTGGTCAGATCCGAGGTGATTTATTTAGTACTAGCCTTAACGGGTTGGATTCACGGAGGAAGAGACGTAACCCGTTACATACTAACGGAGCCCCGTCTCGCCCACGTGACGCGGTCGCGGCCCACGCGGAGGGATCCTCCGTTGGAACTGCGTCAAGATGCGTGCGTGCCGGTTAGCTTCTCCGCGTCGGCGCGCACGGGTTAAACGCCCACCGCTCGGAAGGTTGGGCGCCGCCGCTTTCTCTCGCCGCTCGTGTTTATTCTGAAGAAGACAAATCAACAACCGAAAGGCAGTAGCTGAACGCCTGAACACCGTTTTTTGCTGTATTATCCTTCCAAACTCCTCATTTCAGGAAGGAATGGATATTTCTTCCGGCCCTAGTGTGAGAAGGGAAAAGTAGGAATATTTTAGAACAAAATTGGTTCTAGCTTTGTCTCTGTCTACCATTTTCCCTCTTTTTGGAGGGTCTTAGTACCTTACATCCATGGATCAAATTCAGCGAGAGAGAATATAGTGCTCTGTATATAAGAAAGCTTTGAAAGAGAGGGCAGGAAAAGGATGTCGGCCATTTGGAACTCGCCCTACGTTAACTAACAACTCTTCTAAAAAGCTTTCTCTGTTGCAGGCAAGGGTGAACTTAAGGTCTTATATTAAATTCTTAGGCAAGGGTGAACTTAAGGCCTCTGGGGCAATGGTTTGAAACCTAGATTAAAATCTTATATTAAATTCTGTGAAAAATATAAAAAAATACATTGAGCCAAATGTAGCTAGCCTGGCTCGAGGCCTGACCCATGGCTAGCTACGCCCCTGGTTGCAGGGAGTAGTAATATTTTTCTTAGAGCACAACTGTTGCAGTGAGTAATAATATTTTTCTTGGAGCTCAACGGTCGTAGTAGTGATATTTTTCTTGGAGCTCAACTGTTGCAGGGAGTAGTAATATCTTTCTTGGAGCTTCCTCTATGACATTTTTCAGTTTCTCGCATAACATCTCAGAGAATTGCTAACCTCGTAAGCAATCCTAGATGGATCTATAATAAACTGCACAAGGATTTCTTTATCACAAGAAATACTTCTTTTTAAATGAAACAACCTAAATACTTCTCTTATTTAGGAATTATATCATTATGAATAGTTAATTTGGTGTCTAATCCATCTTATTGTTTCAATGGAGATGGGGTTTATTTCCTATTAGTCTTGGGTCGAAAGACAAGTAGGTAGCTAGGAGTTAACATGGGATGAGTTGCTACTTCTTTCTCAAATGAAACAGATGACTTGCAAAGGCAAATCTTAATCTGGCCTTAATCTTTCCTCTAGAATCTATTAGTCTGTGGTAAACTATGGTTGTCAGAATAAAAGAGAAACAGGGTTGTTGTACCAATGATGGTTTCTCACTGAGTATGTCAACTTCAGGAGTGATCAACTGATGGAATACAGCTTATCCGGTGATGTGAGAACTTAACTCTCTTCTTTTCCATTTTTTGACTCTTGGACAGGAATAGTACCAAGTATCAACTGCCAACTGCGAATTGGTGCTTAAATATTGGCATCATTTCGATTTAAACTCTTCAGCTGTTCGAATGACTGGTTAACACATAGGCTTCTAGGACATGTACAACGCAAAGTGCTCATGCACAGGTGCTTAGAGAGAAAGTATCGCCACATCATTAAGCACTGGTATAAAAATTCTCCCTTCCAATGGAAGCAAATCCATACAGGTGCTTAAATGGTCCAATTACCTCCTTATCACTGATACAAGCATATGTGATCTCCAATGCAAAGTCTTTAATCAGTTTTTTTTCTTCTGATTTTTGGAATGTGAAAAAATGAAGTAAGCTTAAGCTCAGTAGTTACTAGCTACCTCATCCACTCACGAATTTTTTTAAAATAATATCAATTCAAAAAATAATTAAAAATTAAATAGTCATATTTTTTATTTACAAAAGTATGTATCTGGCGCCAATTGGAATGGCGACAGTGGCGGCAAGGACCTACGCACCGGCGATAGGGAGCTCAATAGTACAGAGAGGTCGTCGATTCAACTGGCAAAAGGGACCTCTACACTTCTTTCTCTGACTATTTTCAAGCACATTTTATCGACAAATCACAGTGATATTACATAACATTCAGCGCAACGTCGTCACATATTTTATCGACAAATCACAATGACATTACATAATATTCAGCGCAACGTCGTCATATATTATGTGGACAAATCGCATTGACATTACAAACCATTCACCGCAACGTCATCACCTTGTTTTTTGACAAACCAAAGTGATATTACAAAGTATTGGGCACCACATATTTCAACAGGACGAACATTTCCCGTGGCCATGACCTCAACGTCCGCCATGTGGACTACCTCGAGTGGGGTGGTCGGATGAGGTCCCCGCGGCGACGTCAGGATTACCGATGTCTCTTTCGTCCTGTGAATTTCTCGTAGAGTATTTCTTGAAGGTGTTCTCAGACTCCCTGTAAATGGAGCATTTCTTCATAAGACGCTTGACTTCTGCTTCGTCTATATCATTTCTGATGCGTCATATCTATCGCTAACCAACCTTTCCCTTCAGCCTATCAATGTCTGCGGCCTAGATAAGTTGCTCCCAGATCGGATGGCCAGTGAAATGGCCAACCACGTTATAACCATACATCTATGCACTCCAGGTTTGCATCACCTCTTCCTTGTTGAAATAGTCAGAGAGGTACTAGACTGGATGTTGCGCCACCATCGAACACGCGACCATGACATGAGAGCAGGGCCTATGCAGAAGAAGAGGCTTATTGCAAGTGTATACGCAAATAGCGCGGCGTAACGTGCACTCGTGGGTGATCCTCTCGCGATTCGTCCCGCGTTGTCCTTTATCCACCACAGTATTTGAGCGAAGCTCCCTTGTGCCCATCTTGAATGCTTGGTGCATCTCACCCTTCTTGCTCTCCTCCTCCATATACTTGGTGATCATGGTGGGGAAGAATACTCTGTCATTTGCCATCGCGGGTGACACGTTTTTGTTTCTGTCAACAAAGTAATTTATGGTACCGCAAAGAATTATCTCCACATGAAGGACCGAAATGGCAGCAGAGGGGGGGGGGTGAATGGTGCCTAAAAATTAATACTCCCCTTCACTGTATTTAAAACCAGCCTACAAAGATCTCTGAAGATCTAAAGAAAGCAAATGAAGCAAGATCAAATAACAAAAACAAGTTTGAGTTTGTTCTTACGAAATCGGAAGTTCGGGCGATGGGTGCGGAAGTTCCGCTTGCGATAGTTCCATGGTGTATATCGCGGAAGTTCCGCTATACTCATTGCATAAAATCGGAAGCTCAGATTATCACATTGAAGAAACGAGCGCTCGGTTTTTGCCCAAAATCAAACTACTTAATCTTGAATGCTCTTCTCGGGTCAAGTTTTACAGGACATCATCCTAAACACCATCTTGACCTTATGGAAGAATCGCAACCCAAGATTCAATAATCGAACCAAAAACGGATTTCTTGAAGAAGGAGCAAGAAAGACCAAAACCAATGATAAGCGAGATTCTCGATTCTTAGAGCATGAAACTTTGAGGAAGTAATAGCAATACCAAAACGATTCTAGATATGAAGTTTCATGCTATCTCATAAAGCGAATCAAAAGATATGCCAAAAACCTAGATATTCAACATGAGCAGAGAGAGAGAGTTGCAAAATCAAATAATCGAAACCTCAGTTTCATTGGATTGAAACATGGATTACTGAGAGTAGCAAAGAGGAATGATTACAATAGGTTTGATTCATACTCTCCTCTCAACAAGCTCTCAAAAAGCAAAACAAATCCTTTTCTAGAGCTAACCTAATTTTCTCTCAAAAGTCTAACCTAACTCGAGGTTCTCCCTATTTATAGCCTTTGCTAATGGGCCTCCAACCCATTAAGCCGCTACACCCGAACGGAACCGCCTCCACTTTTGCGCTTTGCGAAAAGACCCTTCGCCCCTTGCGCCTTTCGGAAGCCTCCGTACACCTTGTTGTGCACGACTGCGCAACCGCTTCAAGATTCACGCCGTCTTGACACATCCAGGCCGTTCGACCTCAACGCCTCCTGCGCTAGTCAGGTCCACGTGTCTCGCCACGACTCCATCTTGATGCCTGCGATCAACACAGACAAAAACACATCACATAGCATTGCACAATATCATAGCATCAATATTTGTATAAGACTCAAACTCATACAAAATCAAAACACAAAATATTCTTCTGCGCGATTGGACACAATCGGAAGTTCGCGCTTACTACGGCGTGGAAGTTCGATTTCAAATTATCCGCGCTGTCGGAGTTTATCGGAAGTTCGCTCAATCTGCGGTACTTCCGATCTTGAACATCCGACTTTCCGGATATTTAATTCCGATTAGCAACTCAGAGAACACTCAATGTCGAAATATCGGACACTCCGCTACCCTTGTGCGGAATTTCCGATTTCCTTCATAGAGACCAAAACCAGTTAATCGGAAGATCCTATTTCCAACGCCGGTAGTTCGATTTATCGAACTTCAGCTCCATACAATGGTAGTTCGATTTCACTGACTCGGCCAAGCAGTCCAAACCGAAAACCCAACTCTCAATCTAATCAACACACTTGTCAAATACTCATCACTCAGAGTGGAGGACCTCTCACATGGTCTCTCAATCTCCCCCTTGATGAGTATATTGACAATTACCGAAAAGGCATAAGATGAGTTTGAGATTACTGTCAACCAAGGTCTAAACAAAGTAATTAAGCTCAAGACCAAGTTGACAAAAAGAAAAAGACTTGAGATGAGATGAAAGAGCAATTTTCGCACAAAACTCAAGGCTTTTCTTGAAAAGGCTTTTCTCACAAACATTCTCCCCCTTTGGCAATAAAATCATCAATATGTAGAAAAGGGAGGAAAAGACTATATGATGTTTATTTTAAGCAATAGGAGCCATGTAGATTATCCAAAATGATTATTAGAGAATTACACCAAGCCATAACACAGAAGAATGCTATCAAGATCATGACAATTGATGTAGAGAATAGCTAAGACAGAAAATCCATAATCGATTAATGATCCAATTCTTTAGCAGTCAAATAAGTCAAGATTGAAATCTAGCTAAAGATATCCAAGGATGATGCAAGCCATGTCAAAAATCTAAGTTGAACCAAGAAGACTCATCTTGAGCAGTTTAGAGTGCTACCAGTTGAAGAAGGACTCATTTTATCCGAACTTCGGTCTCTTTGAAGATAAGCAATTTTAGCACATTTTCTTTTACGAAGACTTTTTATGGTTTTATTTGATAAAGCAAGCTCTGGACTAGGTGCCATCCACAACGCCTCCCCGAGCTTCAACCATTTTTTAAGCCATGTGCTAGATCCCAAGCCTTATCGACCACTCAAGCAACAGACTTAAGGAGGTGATCTTAGGTCATCAAGGCTCCCCAGAGTTCATGCCTAGTGCAATGGCAAGCCGTCTCATGAGAAAGATTTGGTGAGATCGGTTTTTCGCACAAAAGAGATCATTTTGCTTTTGAAGTTTTAGACCGATGATTAGAGATAAGTCATGTTTCTTAACAAAGCGACATAGCTTACTCAAAAGTTCAAAAGAGATTCAGACTCAACTCACCTACTTGACATGGCGAAAATCATAAAGGATAGTTTCAACGGACTAGTCTCAAGAGCTATCATGACAAGATTTTAATTCAAGTTTAGCATTTTTAAATACCTTAGCATGGCAAAGACTAAACTACACATAAAAAGTCATGATAGATCTAGCAGTTTAGCATAAATCATGGCAAGATGTAAAACAGTGAAAACATATCATAAGGGATAATAAACAAGACTCCATTTGATTATAATGCAATGCGGAATGAAATGCACAAAAATCCAGATTCCCTTCAGAATGAGATGCATCTTTTAATTCAGGTTGAGTTATGACAAAATTAAGAGTATGGAATAACCAAGAATAACTCCCCCTGAACCAAAGGAACAAAAACGAGAATCTGATAAGTAAACCAGAAAAGGCAGTCCTTTAGAGCATAGAAAAGATATAGAGAAAACTATCGCTCAGACAGGTTCTTATCTACCCCATATGATTCATCCATTTTATTTTCTCTTCTTTCTTTTATCCGATTTTATTTTGAGAGAAAATTTTAATGCACATGCATATAAGGTACAACAAAGTAACTTTTACATTTAATATAACTAGGTTGATGTTCAAGAATGGGTTTGACTTCGTAGTCGTAGAAAAGATCAGCGTCAACAAATTCTGGATCAGCTATTCCTGCCTATGCTATTTTGTCTTTTGCAATTATCGGCATACATAAGTAATAAATAAATACTTAGTTGCATTTATTTGCTACTATGTGTACATTAATCGATTGATTTTCTTTTTGATGAGATTTTAATTTAATAAACTTTTGGATCCTCACTAGGTTAGCATTTCCCTAATGGTTATTTTCCTACGACCCTTTAGCTCTAGAATCTACGGTCACGGAACTCACGAGTGCCTGCCTTAGCATGGGCTGGCTTATGATAGAATGGATGGGCTGGTCTTACTCGGCTCCCAGGGTTTTCACGAATTTAGGCGACCTTAATCTAGTGACACAACCACTACACTGGCAAGATCGATTATCACGTATGCAACTAGGTCTATTCAATTTTACACATACAAATATCCTAATTGATTTTACTTAAGTGTTATGCGTGCTTACTTACTTCTTTAAATAAATCGGGCCCAACTTTATTGATATCGGGTTCTGCGTTAGTTATTGACGGACTTTGGCGATCCGTTTAGGGTTAATATTTACGAGGTTGTTTAATTTTTGTTGTTCTATCATGATTAAATTATTTTTAACGTATCGGGTTATTTGTCTATTTTAGTGAGTTTTATCGATTGCTTAATTTATTGATAAAGTCATAGATTAAGTTTGCATTTTTCCCGATTTTATCTTATCCGGTCGGTCTCTTTGCTATCTATCCTAGCGTGGCTCATGATTTTGCTTGGTCCAACATCTACACAACACCGACACTTATTATTACTGGTGCTCATTTCTACTGCTAAATCTACTACCACTATTCCTTACTAGAATTTACCTTTCTACCTCTTAACCCCTTTGTCCTTACTCTCTCTGATGAGGACATCCCTACTATGGACATAGCCGCGCCTACACACACGTCTCATCCACAACCAGTACAAGAACCTCTTACCCGAGCTCGTGCTCGCCAACTTAATTACCAGGTGAATTCGTTCCTATGCTTATATATTACTGAAGATAAACCGCTACCTAATGCAAGTGATTTAATTGTACTTAGGAACATGGGAACGGATCAAGGAGGGGCTTGTGGAGTCATGGACATGCATGAAAGACATAATGGAGGTCACCACGTCACTTTGGGTCCATGTCAAGCAAGAGTTCGAGTTGGGCTCGTTCTAGATTCGAATTGATTCTTTGCTGATAGTACTAAGTTGAAATTGTCGTAACTTCTTCATCTGACTCTGTTTGGGGTGATTACGGACTTCATGGAAAGCTTATCAAGTCTACTTTCCAACGGATCCAAGATCATCATCAAACTCCATCCGAGCCAGCCACAATCGTCAAAGAGTCCACATCATTTACGAGTCCAAGTTAAGCGGTGCTGCGCCACCTCCACTTGGGCCCATGGGCCTTGTAACCCTAGGCGTCGCCCACTTTGCTGGCCGCCACCACGTCGTCTCCTATATAGAGTCGCCGTCTCCTTTTCTAGAACTTCGGATCTCGTTTGATTAGTTTCTCCATTGTGAAAACTCTCGTTCTTCGCCTGTGTCGACTAGACCAACCGTCAAGAACCTCTGCGGAATCTCACCTCTTGAACTTAATCATATATTTGCAGTTCAGATTGCTTTTTTTACCTCGTTCTTACTTGTTCTTCGATTGCTTGCAGGAATTGATCCTCGTGATCAGGTCAACCGGGTCTTTGGCACGATTAATAACGACTTGGTGGTTAGTTCAGCAATTGCTTGGTTCATGCGTGCTATGTTCGTAGCCTGGATCGTGAGAGTTGACCGTCATCCAATCAAAATTTACCCATCTCACCGAAAGATCGGGACAACATAGTTCATCACTCTTTCCTTCTCATTCCTTTCGGCCGAAGCCCTTTGGCCACCCACTTCATCTTCCCCTTTTCCTCACTTCTCCTTCTCTGATGCTTGCTTCGGCCACATGGTTTGCTCCTGAGGAAAATCTCCCCTCCCCTGGTTACTCTCCGGCGCTGACTTCCTCTGGTTTCTCTCTTTGGCGCCGCCTCCGGCTGCTCCCTGCACCTTGGTTGCTGGCACCTTTCGCGCCTCTCTTGCTCGGCTCGCTCGCCTCTGGCCCGGTTCCTCTTACAGGGCCGCTCTATTTGTGGGTGGAGGCCGGGATTTGGCTTGCTACTCACCCAGATTCGATTCCCCCTTTTTTCCCCTTTTGTTATTTTGGTTTTAGGGTTTGAACTTGATTCATTTTCTGACTTTGGTTGATTGTTGTTCATGCATGGTGAAAGTGATGGGGTGGCTGTCGTGGCTATCTACGGCGAGGCTCGAGGCCTCCCACACGCTGGGGAGTGCGAGGCCGTCAGGTGCGCGTAGTTATGTCATTGGTGGTGCTGCCATGGTCTCACCAAGGTATCCTCTCCTCTACTCCCCTCTCTACTCCCTCTCTCCCTCTACCCCGTTCCCCCATTGCTCTGTGATGGACTCAGTTGATGCTATGGTTACTTTCGCATGCTATGGGCATGGTTTGGCTCGCATGTTGTGGTTCGGATTGGACAAAAGTAAGAGTAAGGGAAGAATGGTGGGCTACCTTGTTTGGTCGGGTTAGGAATGGAATGGCAGTGATGATTGTCGTGGTGGTGATGGAGGTGGTGATGGTGCTCTCCAGTGTTCCCTTTGGTCTCTTCGATCCCCCTGGTTCCTGCCGGCTTGGCGTGATCCCTGATGAACGTTGACTGTTCTAGTTCGTCACCCTTACCGTCCTTGCTCCATCATCTTCCCCTTCTCATTTGATGCTCCTCACCTCCTTTACTACTTCTCTGTGTGTGGTTTTGGATGTGGTATGGTATTGTGATGCACGACTTGTTCTCTGTTCTTGGCTTGCGGTGGCGATAGCTTAGTGGGTGGTTGTGTTGGTTCTTGGAGGTTTTGTTTTGGCTTGCTTGAGTGTGGTTGCTCTTGATTTTTGACTCGAGGAGTGAGGCTTGTAATGGATTTTTTTTAATTGATTCTAAGTTATACCGAGGTTGTATTTTTGATGTAATACTTCCTATTGTAAATTCTGTTGATGAACCTTTGATAATATAATATTATATGAAATTGTTTGGCGATGTGTTTGATATCAATATGAGCTTATGTTTTGTTCTTGTTTAGTTGAATTTAATTTACTGCTAATTATAGATTATTGTTGTTTATATTAAGTTAAGTTTTTAGGGTTCTCTAGCAGCGACCACTTCTCCTTAGGCTCGTGCTCAATCCAGTTCGAGAAGCATTTCACCTGCGCTCCCGTCTTCCTCACCACACTAGGATCATCTGTGGGTAGTTGTGGCAATACTTTGGGGACCTGGTCAGCGCTTGGGCGGCCTTTTTCACTGCCTCCCTTCTTTGTGTCTGGGTTCACTCATCCAGAATCTTTCAGAGCGCTTCAAACTTTCTCTGCTGATTCTGGTTGCACAACTGTTTGATTAGGTTCATTGAGTCCTTGTTGCGGAATACCTTGTAGAAGTTTGCACCCAAGTGCCTCATGCACCACCTACTTTGCAGATCCACCCATGGAAGTGGTTCGTTCTCTCCTTGTTGTAGCTGAGTTGTTGCACTTAACAGACCCACATGTTGATCATGTATGACGTATTCGTTAGGACGACGCTGTACAACAGAAATCCTCAAATTCCTCAGAAACTACAACTAGATGTATGTGTTCTCGCTTTCAACTAAAGCGAATGTCACAGGAAGAATATTATTGTTCCCATCCATCGCTATTGCAGTCAGTATCTAGCCCTTATACTTTTCACTCAGGAATGTGCCATCCATGCACAAGATTAGACGGTGGCAGTGCCGGAATGCATTGATGCATGGACCAAAGGAGAAGAATGCTCACTTCAATACCCTCTTATTGGCCCACTTCGGTTGTGTGGAATTTTGAATGTCGACATGAGTGCCGGGATTCTTATCTTATATGACTCTGAGTAGCCTGAGAAAGTTGTGGTAGGAGTCCTCGAACGTACCGAACATTGATTCCAATGCCTTTTGTTTTGCCCTTCATGCCTTGGCATAGTTGGTATGTCTTGGAACCTGCATAATCGCTTGAATGATGGATCGTGGCCCAAAATCTAGATTATTCACGATCTCATCATACATGAGGTTCGCGATGAAGCCTGATGACAGGATCCTGTGGGACTGCACTAACTCGACGACCACACATATGTGAGGGACCACTATAGAGAATTTCCAATAGGTGTCTCACTTAGGCTGAAATGTATGCACTCGCCAAGAGCATCCCTCCAGGTCTCACTTCCCGTCATAGCATCTTGGGTTAGACTTGACGATTGTGAATGTCGCGCCGCACAAACAAGGCCTATAATTTGACCACCTCTGCACGACCTCCTTGCATTTGTACATAGCTCATTGACTAACCTCGCTCCGGTCGTACTCCTTGGCGTGGGAGCCTTCGTTAACGACGAGGTTGTCAAACTAGTATGTGTTCCACTCGGATGGAACCGTCTGCTGGTGCACATCATACTCATCGTCGGATTCTTCATCTTCTGATAATGCCATGTAGTCCTAGTCTTCAAGATCCATCCTTTGCACTATGGCTTCTAGCTCCTCACGCCTCGTCAAGCCCCACTAGCTTGCTTAATCGAAAAGTTCCTTCCACATGGTTTTCATCGACAAAATCACTACTCTGGACCTTCGACCATTGTGTGCGCCATGCGATGTGGTCGGAATCCTCGACTTCTTGACATCACCACCCCCTTTTTGTTCAGCCGTCGATGCAGAAGTGGGCTTGGCATATGCCTAGACCAGAATGATCAAATTCCACCGTTCCTCTCTCGCCCTGCGTACATATGATTGTCATAACCTTATTCCCTTGAGCTGCACTAACTCCCAATATGTGTCTGTGGTGCTTGGTTGGCAAGGCAACTCAACCTCAGATCATACACATCATAGTCCTAATCGAGCAGTAGAACAACCACGCATCACGGCGCTCATATGCATGCTGCTCTGGTCTTGTTAGGGTCACTGTGCGATTGAAAATAACACAAATGAATCCCTCGGAACCCTCAAAAATAGTCCCCTGACCGTAGTAAATTTTAAAGTTAGTGGTGCCCGACATATTTGACGTAATGCACTGTAAACAAAATTTTCACGATTAACCACATATCTAAAACTAAACTATCCACACAAAAAGATTATGTACAACATACTACACTACGTATCAGTATATCAAAATTATGTAATTCATCCGGTTAAAAAATTACGAAAGGTGAGTGGCCAGAGACGAGCGATTGTCGCTAGCCTCTCTCCTCCTCTCTGCTCCTCTTCTTTCCCTCCTCTCTTTCTTTTTTCGAATAAAA